>OX438641.1:19553384-20153384 GCA_949316285.1 Eupithecia subumbrata | reverse complement strand
TCATATATTACCCTCCCTACAGATACGATAGTACTTTGTAATCTACGAAATGTTTTATTAAAGCCCCGATTGATCGAATATTAATGTTCTATCGACCCGATAGTCCGGCTGGATTGACCTAAAGTTACTGAAACTATAGACTCTGAACGTATAAATGAGTAGAATTGCTATGTTTTATTCAATAGTGTATTCCATTATGCAAGAAGATGAGCATGATGTGCTTTACTCGGGAGTATCTAACCACCTCTGAGGATTTTACATGCTTATGTATTACTACTACGGGTATCAAAATACCTTTAAATAGTGAGAAAGTTTTTCGCACAAAACGGTACTACAAACATGTTTTGTGCGAAAAATGTTTTGTTTTGTAAATAACGTTTACGTAATTTACACGTTTTAATTGTGATAATTGCGTGCTTTAATTGACCCGCGTGTTTATTACCTGTACTAAAGTGTGGTGCCGGCTTAGAATTTGCACTCTCTCTAAGGGCAGAACAATTATACCACCAAACTGCGATCTCCAACCCGCATGCCCAGCGTGGGGATTATGTGATAAATAAAAGCCAATAAGGCACTTATCAGGGGGAGGCCAGTAGTGGAGTTGAGGTTGAGGTTTATTACCTTGTAGTTTTCTTTCTATATCGTAGTTACATTTTGTTAGGTTGTTTTATAATTTGAAAACAGTATGAATGAACAGAATTCCCAGTTCATATTTGATGAGCAAATATCAGAGGACCCTTTTAAGAGTGAGTAGATCTGTGTTACCACACCTATTTCTCATCGTGATATATAGAACAGGGAGGGAAGGTATGGTACTTAGATGAAGGGCAGGAGATGATACGGGCAAACACGCCCAGCCACCCTGTACTAAATCAACAATTGTTGTACAAATATAACTTCTATCTTGAAGAGGAAACAAAGTTGAGAATCGATCGACGGAGATGTTTTCACCGCCGCCAAAGTGTCCATTAAAGTGTAAATGAACGATGTCATTTTCTTCTGAAATGGCAGCCCACCACGATACCGCAGTTATGTACTTCGTTGTATAATTCGGTTATATGTCGGCGATATCAAATACATGATGATTTCTTGGGTTTGTGGAAGACATTCGACATTCGGTATTCGGTTCACCGCCGGATCTTCCAAAACATTCGGTTTTCTCTTGATATTCTCAAACTGCGTCTCCTAGAAAGGCACCTGAACGATTTAGTATGCCGGGCTGGTTGCGTGTCGGCATTCTAATGTCTCCATATTACAGAGCCTCAGGGCTGCTCGGGGAAAAAGGAGGCCTTGAAACAAATTTAGGGGTCCCTTCGCCGACGTTATTGAGCTGACGTGTGAGCCTGTCATTGACACACTTACCTTTTGACTCAGTTTAATAGCATTGCTGTGAATTTGCAAAACCATAAAAAAGTTTCAATACCGTTATATGGGGATTTATGACAGAATTTGTGAATTTTCCCTTCGAATAATGACAACCGCACTGGAGTACATGTAAATGTGAATAAAAGTTCTCTCTGCGTGTAATACCTACCCACCTTTTTGTTTGCAGCCATATATTTCTGAATATATGTATTTCAGCGTTGTTCGTTACATAATTCAAAAGCTTTGTTAATCTTGCCTGTTTTTCTATCCATAGCTATTAATATCCTTTTGTGTTATCAGTACCTATCATCCCTGCACAAATTAAATAATTAGAAGTTCTATAGTTAAACGAAATTGCTTTTATTTATTGTAAACATTATTAGCACCACACCAAAATTGCCAACGTCGCCGGCAGCTCGGCGCGGCGGGTTGATAGCAACATTATTTTAAAGAATCATGTCGGCGACATATGTCGGCAGCATATGAGCGACATATCTTCCTAAAACCTAGCTCTAGCTTCAGGACAGGCGGAAGTCTAGACAAACTAATTGTATGGCTGAAAATATGGTCCGTAATGTTAAATTTCATGTTACTATCTTGACTTTTTATGTAAGAGCCATGCAGCTTTGTGCCAAATCGCATTGCCAACACTTGTAATAAAATGAACAATGACATTTTTTTATCCGTTCATTGGCCTGTTATGTATCCATAAATAATTTTATGTCTGTGATTTTATAGTAGCTTCTTATGAAGCTTCGATCTTAATAACCGCAATGTATCGGTCTATCTACGCATTAATCTTTTGCTACTATAGGAAAAAAATCGCTCAAAACAATGAAATATTGCTGGACGGTTCACACAATACCATCCATAAAACTTTTAAATCCATCATGGTGATAAACACTAAAGTCATTTATAACGGGATGTTTACCATGATTTGAGTTTTGAGCTTTCCAATATTTCGGCACAGCGCCATGATCGTGGCGCATGAAACTGTGCCGAAATATTGGAAAGCTCAAAACTCAAATCATGGTAAACTAAATATCCCGTTATAAATGACTTTAACACCATCCATTCCCAATCTTACACAAAGCATTATGTAATCGTTTTCAAAACCTTTGACCAAGTTAAAGCCACATTATCGATAAAGCCAATATGCGGTGGAAACTATCAAATGGAGTTAAAACTTGAACTAAAATTAAGCCAACGTCAGCCAGGACTCATGCCAAGATGGGCGCCGCGATATCTAGAGTGGAGCGCGCCGGTTTTCCCCCGTACATTGGCCTGTATAAAATACGACATACACGGACGCTTCGCTCCGCTCCACGACGCCCAACATCGACTATCTAGGTAGAATCAGCGCCGCATGCTCTTCGCATGCAGCACAAGGTTGAATTTACTCCCTTTGCCTTGTTGTAATTAATTTCGTGTATA
Source organism: Eupithecia subumbrata (assembly GCA_949316285.1). NCBI lineage: Eukaryota > Metazoa > Arthropoda > Insecta > Lepidoptera > Geometridae > Eupithecia > Eupithecia subumbrata. Next base: position 20,150,585 of record OX438641.1, on the reverse strand, counting down.
TGATAGGTTTTGGTAAAAAAAAATTAAAGCATTCTTTTTTTATTCGTTTATAGTAGTCATCCATCTGTGACAAGTTTTAATGTGAAACTCAATCCGACTTCAAAAATACTTTATCTAAACCGTAAATAACATTGATCTGCTACAGTTTCTAGTTTTAGTTTCATTCTAGAATGCACAATCTTACACAAATTAGAAATGTTTTAGAAGATAGGGTCGCATATCAAAGCTTACGTAGATATTTTTGAAATTAAACGTTACGATCAACGTAGACGGAGATGGCGGGATGAATTGAACAAATTCCGGGCCGACTGGACGGGGCTGGCCAGTGATCGTAATCTCTTGTCTGAAGAGAGTGGGGGGAGGCCTTTGCCCAGCAGTGGCATGAACAAGGCTAATAATAATAAACGTTACGTAACATAATCACTCAATCTTATTATGTAGCTTTAGATATATAAATAAGGTTGTAGAGGCTATTTTACATAAATCCAAGCTGTAGAGAAGCATTTTTTTAGTTAATAGACCTCCGTTCAGACGCAATCGCACCTGTAATAAATGCAAAGTGCATTTGTTTATTATTATGAAACTGATAGTCCTTTACCTTATCTCTGAAAGGGTAAGATAAAGGATAGCAGGTTCAGCGTTTGACGTCGAGGAGCGCCGTGGAGCGGAGTGATCGTATACGGCCACTCCAACATGAAGTGCCCGCCGCGTCGTATTGATCAGGACTGCTGAATGTTACATAACCGTGCCCGCTCGCCCTAAGCACTAGGTACTGCAAGACTACATTGATTATACTGCTTCTTTGATACTGTTGTTGCTTTCCGAAACTTCGTCCACTAACTCTCGACTGGCAATTGCGTATTTGTTTCGCTGACTGTAAATTGCGTACCTAATCATTGATTCTGGAGGTTGGAACTGCTGCGGCAGGTTTTTCATTAAGTTTTCGAGCGGATATCATGAATTTTGAATTCTGTCCGCGCTTTAGGCTTATTTCAATATTTTGATTCGAATTGTTGCTTTTTCATAAAATTCAAATCAAAATCTTTTATTTCAGTGTTTTTCACTCGTCCTACAACGTCCTATTTTTTACCCCCGACGCAAAAAGAGAGGGGTGTTATAAGTTTAACGTGTCTGTCTGTGTATCTGCGTATCTGTCTCTGGTATCGTAGCTCCCAAACGGATGAACCGATTTTCATTTCGTTTTTGTTTGTGTCATAGATACTTTTATTCCGAGTGTTCTTAGCCATGTTTCATGAAAATCTGTCGAGGGGAGTTTTTAAAATTTTTAATTTTGGTCTTGTTCTATATTACGTCCCCGCCTATTACGTCCCACTGCAAAGGCACTGAGCAAAGGCCTCCCCCGCATAGACATCACAAAATAAATCACTATCAAATACGAAATAAGTAGATTCCCTTCACTTCAAATTGAACAAAAACCGCTGAATTATACTAAATTCTATTAGAATTAAGATCTTGCAAAATAATTAAACCAACATACTCAAGTCCTACGTAAACGAGGCGCCATCTCTTCCAATCTTCATAATTGAATATAGGCGTCACACTGTCTTTACTACCGAACCGGTTCGCTTCGGGTGACATGACATCGACACTCCTTCACATTTTACACAATCGCAAAAACAAATCGAAGACACAGCGATATGAACTCTGCGGAGATGGGAATAGAAATTGAATTTATTCAAGACAAAGTTGCAAATGGGGTTCTGGAAATTGATTTCTCGTTTAGAGCGGGCGCTTAGCCATCTCGCGGTGCGCTGGTTTATGAAAGTGCTACGTCTACGTGTTTCATTCAGTGCTCGATAGAAACTTGGAACCTAAAAACCGTATTAGCTAAGGAAGAGGTATCTTAGCAATACAGGGTGCTTTTTGAGATGGGAGTGGATGGCCAAATCAGAAATCGTGATAGTTAGAGAAAAGTCGTGAAAGGAAGGAGTCATGGGCTCGATTAAAGAGAAAATAAAAACTACATTTTCATTACAGTTTATAATTCATCATCATCATCATCAGACTATATTAGTCCACTGCTGGACATGGAGTTTAAAATTATTTATTGCGAATAGATGTTTTATCGAGGATAAATACAGGTTTTGTATCCTAGCTAGTGGCAAGTACAAAAGATTGAAAATTTTCAATTTGATGTATAGAGGAAGTAGGTATACAAACATAATTGAAAAAATTGCCATTTTTTTCATTTTCAATAATACACTTACAAAGAAAATTACAATCAAATATAAAAAAAAAAATTAAACTAGTATTTACAATTGAAACAATTGAATTTACAAACAATCTACAGGTAGCTCAAATAATACATTTATTTGCAAATATTGATCCTTATCAGCAGCCGAATCCTCAACCTCACCTCAACAGCAGTATTAATTAGTCCACTGCTGGACGCAGGCCTCCCCCTAAGAAGCGTATTGTTGGCTTTTATCTCATTGAGTTGGTAATGCCCATAATCCCCACGCTGGGCATGTTGGGGATCGCGTTTCGGTGGTAGAATGGTTCTGATCTGCAGGGGGCACTTCCGAATCCGATGGTGCATAAATACAGGCCGTCATATTTTTTTTAAAATCAATCGGTTCGATTTCCTGTAAGAATAAAATACTTGTTTTAAAAAATCTGAATTATACAGTTTAACAGTTTTTCACGATTTTTCTCTAACTCTACTAAGGTTTCGGATTTGGCCATCCACTCCCATCTCAAGAAGCCAACCTGTATATTTCTTTGCTTCTTTGGATTGAAGGTTTTATGTAGATTAGATTATTCGCTGACTAATGGATTTGTTCTGTAGAATTAATGCCTTTTTGACACATCGTATAACGATGATTGAAACGGACGTGTTGAGAAAGCAGCACTCCAGTACTATAAGCTTTTGATATGTGACGTCACATATTTGGGGAATGGTAATATCGTAGAGATTTCTCTGACGCCCATAATTGACAATTATATCTCGAAGATATAATGTTATAAATAACTGGCTTCTGCTCGCGGCTTCGCACGCACTTTACCGAGATAAGAAGTAATAGGGATACCGTCTACCTCGCTGCCAAACTTCATTATGGGCCATTCATTTATTACGTAAGACGATTTAGGGGGGGATCGACCGTCTTATTTTTTCTTCCAAGGGGGTGGGAGGGAGTCTCGATAGTTCTTACGTAAGATCACAAAAAACCAAAGTTTAGTACTGCCAAAAAATAAAAATTATTAGTACATTTGTAATTAGGTACAAATAAGCATTTCTAAAAATTGTTACTTTGAAAAATAAATATTAAAACAAACCAAAAGTGTATTCAATTTTTCCTGTAGATTCTTACGTAATAAATATTAAACAGGGGGGAGGGGGTCGGCCTATTCTTATTTTTTCTTATAATAGGGGGGAGGGGGTCAAAGACTAGCGAAAATCGTCTTACTTAATAAATGAATGGCCCCTTGCTAAGAATAAGAATAATTTGTAAAATTGTTTGAATCATGGTTACATGAAGGTCTTAAAATAAAATTATTGTAAGGATCAACTATTTTATCCTATTCGGACATGCAATATTAATCTAGGCAGATAATTATCTAATTTCTTTAAATTCTAATGAACATTAATAACAAGCCATTTACTTAACTTAAGTTAAAACAGGTTTCCATCAAGTTGTTTTATTTCTACTGGTAAATTATTGAATAAAGCTGTTATATAAGTGCTTTTGTGGAACATTGAATTGTTGATGTGAGGGATACATAGGTTAAATTTATATTTATTTCCCAAGTTATCAGATCTATTAGATTTTATATTGAAGAGTTATTTTTTACGAATAAGCAAATCTTTAATATAAATATCCCAGTTAATGTTAGAATAGCATTGTCTTTGAAAACATCCCGCAAAAACTGAGTACTTTCTAAATTATAAATTGCTCTAATGCATTTTTTTGTATAACGGAAACTGATAGGACTTCAACTCTGTAGCATAATTGAGGGAAAACGTATCCATAGTACGCGTTCTTTGCTACCTGTTTTGACGAAACATTACTTAAAATATGGACGGCATAACAGGATGTACTTAAATATTTTACTATTTACTTCATTAATATGACATTTACAATTTAAATAGGTGTCAATTCCTATCCCAAGAAAGTTTTATTTCACTTCTACTAAATTTCCTTGGTAACATATTTTAACATAATTCAGGGATTTAAGTGCTGTATTTTGTCGTTTTTAAATCTAAAATATTTTGTTTTGTCAATATTAACTTTTAAGTTGCGCCTAGTCAAGTAACTAGGATTGGATTAAGATTCGTTCAGTTGCTTAGGCGTGAAAAGGTAACACAGACTTTCTTTTGCTCATAAATCAGTGATATTAAAATTATTTATTCTCGTGTAAGTCACCAAAATCATGTAGTGAATTTTTCAAACTTGCACTGAAGTGTCTACGGCGTAGCTCGTTCGTAGCCGTAGCTGCTACGTTCAAGCTACGGGGCTCTACCGAAAAGGGTCATTTATTCCTTGACGTATACCTATGGTCTAGAATGCTTTATCGTTATAAAAACACAACGTTTTACCAACGTTGTACCCTAAAAACAATTTCGGTTTCCATTTTTCATTTTAAAAATCACACTTATGTTACTCACACTAGACCTTATTTTGCTCAACTACGTTTTATTACTACAAAGTATTTACTGTTTGTTACGTTGAATCAGAATTACTGTAATCAAGCAAAAAAAAATCTAGTGTGACTAATACGACAATTGACTTTGAGTTAGGTTATGTTAAAGTTGACGTTCAAATTTCCGTTATCGATCGGCTTCGTCCCGTCAGAAAGTTGAATGTTTTATTTTAGATCCATATTGGAAAGTTAAATCGTTTATACCCAGTCTCCCCGGATGGCCCATCTAATGGGAATAGGAGATTATAGCGTAATTGCACGGCAGGCTGTAAGTTACTGGGGAAACAGCAACGCAGCAATGCTCACTTTATTTGTATGTAGCGTCTTGATAGCATGTGGGGACAATGTTTATAGAACCTCATGGCTTAGTAAGAATATACTCTCTCATTGTAACCGCCTTTTAACCGACTTAAAAAAAAGAATGAGGTTGTTGTTGGTGTTCGGCTGTATGTATGTTCGAGGACGATTTATCTGTAAATTATGGACCGATTTTGAAAATTCTTTTAGTATTGTATTGAAAATGATTCTGTGTTGGAAATTTTACTTCCGAGGGAAAAGTATTAGTCCCATAAAACTTAAAAAACAGTGTAAATATTAAGGTATTTGAAGTCGGTTTTTAGTTTTTCAATCAAATTATTATGCTCTATGGTGTCTTCACAAAATATTTCTACAATTTGTTACACTCCACCCCGAGTACTCTAGTCATTTTGAATCATTTCTCTCTCTTTAAAGTTCAAAGTATTCAATATTATCATCTCGTATAGTCATCTCTTTCATTAATACTTGTTAAGGTAATCTGACTCGAGAACTTGTGTTATTCATCAAAAACTTATTACGACTCCCACACTTCTACTTATTATAATCTTTGCTGTAGTTCCATCCACATTTATAAGTCGCTGCACAACTTGCAAACAAAGTTATGTGCAAGCATTATGTGCATAAAGGACAATAATCTGATGATATTAATGTTTATGGTCAGGCTTTATGGTTAAAACATTAAATCCATCATGGTTTTTAAAACTAAAGTCTTTATACAGTTATTCCATGATCATGAAACTGTTCCGAAATATTGGAAATCTCAAATCATGGTATAGTTACGTATATCCCCTTGTAAATGTCTGAGGCTTAATAGCTTATGCTATGCATTTTCTGATAAAGAGGATTTAACTGCTGTAATTAATTTGACCTTGCTAATGCTAGTGGTGCGCCGCTTATTAAGACCCCCATATCTCTTCAACCCTTACGTTAAAGCCAACGAACTGGAAAATTACAGAATATTCTGGGATATCCTCTATGAAGTAAATCATGCTGAAATGTTTCTGTACTTGCACAATTTAGCAACGCTTGTAGGCGTAGCTGGTTAAAGCTGCCAAGCTTTAACCAGGGCTTGTCCAGGGTAGAAAGAATACAAAAAAAACATTTAATCATCATCTAATGCCTAAAATATTTTGGATTTATTCATTTAACCTCAACAGCCTTTATTGGTCCACTGCTGGACGCAGGTCTCCCCCTGATAAGCGCCTTATTGGCTTTAATCACATGGGGGTAATGCCCATAATCCCTCATTATTAATTTACCTTCATTATTTTAAGAAAAGTAAAAAGTTGTTTTAAGAGTAGGTTATCAATATCAGTAGTATCAGAGTAGGTAGGTATATGGTGTAGGTATATCAATACAAGTTATCAGTAACATAAATTCTAGGTTTTGTTATTGAATATAAATAAAACGTCAAGTGCGAGTCGGACTCGCGCACTAAGGGATCCGTATCAAGACCTTGTGTCTTATAGCATAATTCTAGGTCCACAGAAAGTAGGTACCCTGTAGGTTTTGGCGCAAGGCGAGAATCGAAAGTAATTTTTTTGGTAAATAGCCTACAAATTTACTGTTTTAGGATTTTTTCTTTTACTTGTGTTGTTTTGTCCTTTACCTTGCTGCTCACCAAATTTCATGATAAGTACCCTATAGGTTTTGTGTGCGTGTGATTCCCATGGAAATTTCAATAAATTCGGACATAAACGGCTGTAACTTTTGATTGCGTTGACTTAGAAGTTTTATTTATAACGCGGCTCCAAGAGGTTCCGGACTTGAGTATATGATGTTAATTTCAACACGTCCACGCGTTCCTGAGAAAAGGCGGTTGACAGACGGACAACAAAGTGATCTTATAAGGGTTCCTTTTTTCCTTTTGAGGTACGGAACCCTAAAAATAATTGAATCATCATCTAATGCCTAAAATATGTAGAATTCATTCCTTTACCACCTTGTAGAATTCATAATTTAGGTAAAGTAAAGTAAAAAGTATTTATTTGGTGTCTCATAGTAGGTAAAATAATACAAATCAGTAACATAAAAAGTAGGTGGTTATTAATGACTACAAAAAGGGTACCGCTCAGCATGTGTGCGCAGGTATGCGATATTGCGCGCTGGATCCTACTCGGAAAACAAAAATCAAAATTTCAAGCAAAACCTACTCATAGGTCGATAGCGTATGCGTAAAAACTAATCAGTAACTTCGATTTTGGTTTTTAGGAGTAGGTCCCCGGTTGGTAAGAAAGGTCTCAAAGTTCTCCTGGTATTATGCGATTCCATTTTCGCATTGTCCATCATTTTTCTCTATTCTACCCTCAACTTTTCTAGGTTATCCATGCTGAGCCTACTGGAAAATTGAGCCTAGACAGATTGACGTCAATTCAAAAGCTGTTACGTTTCCCTAATGATCTCGGCAAAGCGTTTTCCCGCGGAGGTAATTATTAATTCAGCATGCCTCTACAAAGAGGCGCATTAACGCGAGTTAAAGGGATTAATCCCGTTCTAGATTCGTCTGCAATGCGCAAGAGTAATAATCTGAGTTTGTAAGAACGAATATTACTGGCAATCCAAGATTATTCCATGAAAAACGAAAAATCTTTCGAATAACTATGGCTTCTGTTGCGGCTGAGTTGGAAATCATTGGTAAGCTTAGCGCCATGATCAATTCAACATCTACACTGAAAAAAAAATGTTTACAATGATTAAGATCTTGTCTAATGTGAGCCTGATAAGATCTTGTCTTCTGTGACTATGAGAACTTAGTTAAATCGTAATAGCTCCTACCAAGTAATGAATTGGCCTTATAAAGTATAGTTATTTAATTTAATTCAGAGATTAAATGCAACAAATTTGTTTGCCTACCCCGTGCAAATAAATGTTGAATAATTATGACAAAGTGAATATTTATTTTGACTTAGAGCATTGATATGTCAATGATGTGCCTATTTTTTGTTTAAAACAAATTCGATATGTTGAAGCTACCATGCATTCTTGTTTGTATTGAATGAGATATTTATCATTCCAACAATTTTGACGCCAACTAAAATAAAATGCGTCTTAGTTGAACTATATTTTTTCAGTGTACTAAGCCCGTGAGCACCCACTGCTGGGTATAGGGCGTGCCACCTTAATCCACTCCTTCCCGTCTATCCTAACGATGTCGTCTGACCATCGGACTGATGGTCTGTCTCTTTGTCTTTGAGCGTCTCTGGTCCACCATTTCGTAATGGCTGTATTCCATCTCTCGTCTTTCCGTCTAGGCAAGAGTCCTGCCCATTTCCACTTCTGACTTGCGATCCTCATACCTACGTTATAGTAATAACTGCTATAGTATTTATGGGAACGTACCTATACTACTGACCCGTTCAAGGTGGGGGAGGTCTTCAAAATACCACGCTTGGTCACAGGGAGGAGGGCTTAGGTTGTCGTCACGTAGTCAATAGATCTAGCGAAATCTCTAGCTAAATTCAAAAATGGCGCGCAGCGCTTAGCACTTTCAAACTCGCAGGTCAAGTGTTTTTGTAAGATAAGTTCCTGTTGCATTATCTTTTTACAACCACCCCCCCCCCCCGGGTTGGATTTTTTTTAAATCTATAGTTCAACATAGCAATTTATAAGTCGTGCATGTGTTGCGCAGACTTAATGTATGGCTTGCTCAAATTAGCGTAGACAATCTGGTGTCAAAATAAGGCACTACAATCGTTTAATGAATCACTGACCTCGTTTCTAACACAAGTCTTAAATCTACCCAGTAAGTATGTTGGGACATTTATGTTGAGCATCTTCAGACTCTACATTGCATTCATCGCGGGCCTTTGTCGTTGCTTTATGGGCTTTTATTTATTCAACCATGCCATTACAATGCTCGGGCCTTTTATTGCTTTGAATCAAAAGAACCTGTTCCTTTCTTCTCAATTCTGGCATTCTCATCTTAACACGCCGGAAGGGTGCTTAAGGGTCCGGCGACGGATGAATTTCCCATACAAACGTAGTACCAAAATGATTTGCAATTTGAGAATGTTTTCATTATGGTTTGCTATTATTTGTGTTAGAATAGTATTTATACAGGTTCCTGCCATAAGATTTTTTCAAAATACTTATCTACACAATTACTAAGACAACATTCATTCTTTGATGTAAAAATGCGATTAGGTTTAATTTCATTTCAGAAAGGTATTTTGAAAAAAAATTGTGGCAGGAACCTAGATAAATACTATTTTAATACAAATAATAGCAGACCATACTGAAAATATGCTCAAATTAAAAATCGTTTTGGTATTACGTTTGTATGGGAAATTCATCCGTCGCCGGACCCTTAAGTACTGTGGTACCACTCTTATGTTGTTTTATCCCTCGCTTTTTGTAGCGGCGAATGCTAATATGAATCTGATTTGTAGAATTCACATCACTGGGTTGGGTATTCGTCAAATAAAGTATTTCTCATACTCTATGCTCGTAAAACGCACTTTATACGACATTGTATCCCTAACCGAAAGCAAGTGACTAGATTATTATGCAAGGTGATTATAGTCCTGGTAGCTGAAAAAGGTGAAGGTTTTACCTAATTCAAACGAATCGAATGAGATCTCTTAGTGCGAATCTCCTTGGTCAAAATTTCCATAAATATTTTGAGGTTCTAAATTCAATCTCCTTACTCCCTTGGGAATAATGAGATTGAATTTGGAACATCAAAATGTGAGAATTTTTAACCACTAATTTTGAAGACGATCTCATTGTATGGAACTCCCGTACAATGTCTTCAAAATTCGAACCAGTTCAGAAGGCGGAATAAAAAACGAATGCTGCGAAATATTTTACCAAGCATTTACTATTTTTTCGCAGAAAGTGTAAAAAGTAGAGTATTCTCCTCGTGGATAAAGCTGTCTTCGTCTTGGGTGTGATTGAATCCCTCTCGTACTGAGGATTCTAGTAACTCCCTCGCTTCGCTCGTGAGTTCTTGAATATTGAGTTGCGCTCGGGATTCAATGACGCCCGTGACGTAAGACACTGCTTTATCCCCTCGTTGCATAATATAATATTAAAGTGTAGCATTAATTAATAATCACAATAATTGTGAGGATTCTGTTGCGCAAACTTTTCAGTCTCATTATATTTGCTGTCGAAGTAGTTTTCTGGGCAACTCGGGGGGTAGTGAATACCTTGATCGATAGCGAGTCGTGCAATTATCTGAACACATCTGCTAAAAGCAATTCACGCGTTTGCCCGTCTTATTTCACGAATGTATATCTGTATGAGAGAACTCTCACAAACCAGCGTTTCCAGATGACCTTACGCAGTCTGCGCTAGGTAATTCGGTCAATTAGAATTAACAAACCTAAACAGTCCTTTTCCGTTGAGTCACTAAGCTTGCTCCTGCTTCATCCCGACGGATGAGGTTAAAGGTCACTTTTAAACCCGGCTATAACTGCAGTGTGCCCGCTAACCGGTAACCCAGTGACTAATGTTATATGCTTTACTGTATGCATCTTGTTATGTCACGGATTGTACCGCTTTGTTATCTCACGATTCTCAGTTGATGTATTGTGGCACGAAACTTAACCGGTGTGCATCGGTCCTATCCGGAAATTATGGTATAACATTACGTCATCATCAAAATCAAGACCGGTCTAGTCCCATCTTTCAACTGATAATTTCCTTTTCCTTGTCAAATACAGGATTATTGGTAATTCACTGACACTGCGTAAACTGCAGGTACTGCCCATCATCACGAAATTCTTCGTGAATTCTTAATTTTTCTCGTAAATCACCTGATACAAAATGAAAATACAGTTGCAGAATACAGAAAATACAATTTATTCAGGGCAAATTAAGTTTAATTTAAAATAAAGCCTCTCTAAAAACGATTATTGAATGGAGGTGACCTACTACCAATACCAATTTTAAGAATTAAGACCTGGCGTCTTCACGAACGTGTTCGTGATGATAGGCAGAACCTGCATCTCACGCAGTGTCAGTGAATTACCAATAACCATGTATATTCGGAAAGGCAACCACGATTACTATTCGAAATACGCCGAGCCAGACTTCTACCCCTAAAAGTTTGCGGAACAAACAGAACTATCATTAGAGTAAAATCCGACGAGCTCGTATGATTATGCAAATAGCGTATTTTCTACCAAAACGAAACCTTCACTCAAGCTAAGGGCTCTTATGGCAGCAATCATTGACGGGGTGGCTCCAACTCGCCCGGAACCATTATCTACGGGCCAAAGTTGACTCGTTTGTTATAATAATGTAGTTCCCTCTTTAGACTTGAGCCTTCTGTTATTGCTTTTATGCGTAAGCATACGGAACCTTGTAGATTTTATCAATCAGGCGAATAACAGTAGGTCTTTAATTATAGGTTTTCTTGACAGATCGAAGAAAATTCTTGGGAGATACTATTTTCGGTAGATAATCTACTTGATATCTGAATAAAATTATGCTGTTGTTCAAAAGTAAAGCAAGAGACAGTTATGCAAGTTCTTAAGTTAAACACTTATTGCTCTCTGTAGAATTTGAAGCTACTCAGCACATTTAAAGCTGCTACAATGGCTCGACTTCTCGCGGAAAATTAATTTTACGAGGCATGCGCAAAGCTCTCGGAAAATCTTTTTGCATTAATTATATTTTATTTTATCTTATGTTACGCGATGAATGTATCCGCTGCCCACTTTTACTAATGAGACCTGAAATGATCTGTTCTTGGGTCGGCCTGAATCTTGGGTTACTTATTCTTGCAATTCTATACCATTTCCTTCTGTTTATTTAGTTAATACCTCCTTCCTGTGTTCCTAGCTCGACTAATCCCTCCAAATTGGACATTAACATAAACCGGTCTGTACAGGCACCGATGGCCGCTATGCTGTCTGTCTGTGCAAAATTCATTCATGCTCCACCCACGCCCAATTTGTCCACTGTCCTCGGATTACAATATAATGAGAGAAGAACGCTGAAACTTTTCCACAGTAATTTCTTCAAATTGCTGGGCGTTTCAGGCCTTAGGAACGTTCATTCTAAATTCATGGGTCGCTTTTTATAAAAGCTGAGGCTTACGTATGGTCGCATCGCGATTATATGCCTCGCCTGATTATGCTTTTTTATAAACACGTAAGCATACCTACTTGCACGTACATTCAAGAGGAAAATGGCTATTTGAATTTATTATTATGTGTATGAAGTAGTTGTGGCTGGTAGTTTGCAATGGAATATAGTTTATAATCGTAGTACCCCTTACGTAAACGTACTGAACATTACGTCGGTACAAAAAAAACCTGTGTCGGTACCTAGTGAATAACATCTTCAAATGTAGGAATCAGTACGTGGTGCATTGAACTGACGGCTCCGGGTGGTAGGCGAACGGAAATCGTTCGGGGACCGCCCAACCTACACTGGCGCGCACCGGCGCAGAGCAGAACCGGATGGAATGCTCTGCTCCGAAATCTAACTGAGTTTTCGTATAAGTCGCTTCACGTACGAAAATTCAATAGTCGCCTATTTGATTATAACGAAATTGTGCACGAATCAATTCACCTGATCATTTTTGCCGCCAGACTCGAAAAAACAAGATTAAAGGTCTGCCGGTTGGGATGGAACATGCATGGCTCAATTTACTTAAAAATGTTTAGTATTTCATGAACGAGACTAAACAAATCAGCGTGCTATTTCTGAACGGAGCGAAGGTTGTTGATTAATTGTAACTGAATTAATTAAAGGCCTTAACGTCCCTATGTCGGGCCATCATGTAAGCGCCAAGTTCATAATTGAATTATAAGGAGTATGGCATTTCTCGCGTACACTTATCGGTCCATTTAAGAGATAAACTTGTTATGGGAGTTATAATGGCCTGGAGGTTTTTTAGCGCATAATACATGACCCCGTCCTCGATGGATTGTTGCTGCAGTGAGCAGTGACATCATTCAGAAGTGCTGCAGTTTAACGAGATCCCATTTTCCCGATATACGGTCGGCGTATTTTATCCTACTGCGCTCAAAACGGGTAAACTTCCCAACGACCGACGTTTATAATGCTAATGCTCCTTCGAGATTTCAGAAGTTTGTGACGGCACGTACGTTTTCTTCTCCTTTAGCTAAGTTTTAGATGAGAACTTCCGTTCTCTTGTTACGTAATTGTGTGTTTGTTGACCCGTACGCTGCTAATTCCCCCAACTTATTGCAATCCCGGGGCTGCTCAAATATCGCCTTACTTCCACTATCGTATGTCGGCAAAATGCTTTCTTGTTTACACACTTTAATGGCTTCGAGCGCCTTGCGTTATGTTATTTTTTTAAGTGAAATTCAATTAAAAGACATGGCAAAAATATAGAATGTTGTATGCGAAACCAATACAATTCCAAATATCTAGTAGGTCAGTAAAATATTGCGTTTACAAATACCGCCGGATAGGTATATGTAGGATTGCAGGGATTTCAAAGCTGAACAGCTATATCTTTTGAAAGCATTCGAAGCAGTAAAGCTGAAAGGCGTGCAATTTTTAGACTATTTCTCAGAACTATAAATATTATCTTGTTCATATTCCAATAAACTTCCTTCGTCTTCACCTTCGGTTTACACGCGAAAAGTGAGTGAATCAACATACTAGGCCGTAGCAACGACCGTGACGTCCAAAGTTTATAGTTGTACATTGCTGTTTACTTTACAGTATTTCATTGACTAATATATTTCTGTAAGACTGCGTACCATGGTTATTAAACTTATTCTACGAAGCTTGCCCTCGTTGGTTCCAGATGGTTCGGTGATTGAATCCCTTTCAGATGTCGACGCAATGAAATTTTTGCGTTTTTCTGTCGCCGAAGTAATATGCCTACTTACTGATGATATCGGATATTATCTGAGGGGATCCTTTAAATTTGAACCATAATCAATTTAAACTGCAGCCTTATTGGACCAATTTAAGCTGATTGGCTGCCTTATTGGCGAAAAGCTAAGCCTTATTGGCTTAGCTTTAAGTTGTCTCAAACCATAGGATTACGACTTTATAATATTCATTTCTGCAATCGAGAGCACTCGCTAGATTATTCGTATAACTTTCGATCAGAACATTCCGACTGCCTAGCACCCGGCCTAGCGCCTGTAGGCAAATCTAATATCGGAAATTGAGTCGACGCTTTATTCACTTTGGCCTCGTCTTCGTTCCTCCCGAGGTGTAAAATTATTATCCCCCCATTTCATTGCGTTATCAAATCACGGAACTCAGTGTTTATGCCCTATTTAAAAGTCGGGAAATGAAATGCCGACTGCTCGTTACTCAATAAGATTCCTGTTGGTTTCTTCTGATTAAACAATCACTTATTCTTGTTGGCAGATGTTATTAGGAAAACTAATATCGGCATCAGATTCGTGACTCGGCTTATACTAAAGCAAAGGTTGATTTATTCACAAGTTCAACAGTTCACATGTGCACAATGGCTTGTATGGGAATAACTAAGTGCATTAGGTACATTGATGTGGAATATTGTGGACGTTGTAGGTTTAAGTAATCGATTAGAGAGGAGATTCATCTTCTTTAAGGCGGTTCAAAGAGATACAAAGCAGACTTCTTGTGCACTGAAGGCAAATCTCTATTGGTAAGAAACCTAACAATGCCTCAATAACTACCGTCAAACCTCGATGTTATTAGGATTGAGTTGGATCCGTCATAACTATAACCAACTTCGGTTGAAAAACAATACGGGCTTTGAACTTAGTTTGGATTTTGATGGCATTGAGGCCAAAACAGTGCTCCACCATGGCTCCACCTTTCCTAATCCCCGTTGAATGGTTTGATGTTGCGGTATTGTAACATTAGCTGACCATATTTTCAGTCTGCTACATTTGTTACAGTTTAGAAACTTGCAGCCATCTCAGTGCTTACGCTCCCGGGCTCTGTTTTACGGCAAACATAGCCATAAAAAGAGCTATAAACCAAATTACTATGTGACACCGAAGTTGCAATTACCTACATTTAATTATGAAAGAGATTTATAACACAGATTCTCAGTATTACCTGCTTTAATGAAGCTCATAGTGAATAAAAAAGTTCATTTGTTTTCAAAGAATCATTTGTTCATTTGAACAAATAAACGAAACGCGGTTCGTACAAGAAATAAATTCTACGTCTACGGCGGTGTTTATTATACTAACACGTAATGATTATTACTCCAACCGCAAGTACCTACGTCGCAGATTAATATCTACGCAAGAAGTTCCCTTTGATTTGATTAAACCTCTTGTCTGGAAACTTTTCGGTCCGCCACTGTGCCCTCTGCTCCGTATTTCATTTTGCAAAGAAGCCCCCGGAACCTTTAATGCCGTGGGAACCAGGTAATCTCAATAAATTCGCCTGCAGAGGTTTACAATAAGTTCTGAAGGTTTACGAGCACACGTTGGCAACTGTGCCGTTGATCGCGTCATTGTGTTGCCAACCAGTATTGAACATTTACCTTATTTTGTGGAAGACTCCAGACTGGGTTATTTCTGATATCGTGCGGCCACGGCATTATAGCTAACAATAGTACCAACCTACACTGCTGTTGTAACGTCACAGTTTAGGTTTTAAACAGAAAATCTATTTTTAATCTGAACTATACCCGAACAATTAATTGGATTCCATATTTTCGTGGGCAGTGTTCGTGGGCAAGTGGTACTTTTTGGTGAAAAATAAATAGTGATGTGTGCAATCAAGCAATCACAATTAATTTTATTAATCATAAATATTGCTGGATACACAAAAATATTAAACACTGATTGTACTTTGCCGGAAAATTATCCTCGAATCTTGTTCACTCGATTGATCACTGGCGTTAGTATATTGCATCAATGCAATGCATCTGCAAGACTCTCACAACTTTATTATTTTTTTATTAAATTGCGTACAGAAATATTTCATTTTATTTGTTGTAGAAATGTTCGTAGCTATGTTTGAAAGACTACGTGTATAAAATTTGTGACAATAATGGAACTTACTACAAAAAGTATCTCTATTGACGTGATTGGTTGATTGGCGTTTCTTCCGTCCACGGTTTGTATGATGGTCATGCAAGCATTAGTAGTCTGCATGTAGCAACATTATTTGGGGTTTTAACGTAAGCTTACGTCATGTGTCGAAAATTATTTTTTGTGCGAGTATAGTCGGACATCTCTATCACTTATAATCGCGATAGAGGTACCTTTTATAAGTAGTACGTATCGGGATTAGTATTTCGCGTTAGGTTGGCGTTGGCGTATACCATCCCTCAGGGACCGAAAGGGTGAAATATTCAATTACTTTGTCCAACAAAAGTTTGCCACTCCGTGTAGCGTAATGCAAAAAGTTTCTTGAATGATATCGTCAAAATGCAAATAACTTGAATATGATCTTTTGCTCTTGTATATTGAGTTTCTGGTGGGTTTTGCTCAGGAGTGAAATGTAATCTTACCTATAGTAAATTTGTTATCGGATGAAAATCGTGTAACATCTTTCTATAAAGGTAGAGGTGTTATTTTGTTTTATTAAATAGCCTAGTTTTCCTCAAGCGGGATACTCCTACCAACAGCCTAGTTAGCATTCGCGACCTCATCGAGTCGACTCGTCAGCAATATTTATGCGGCCACTTCAGCTCGCTCCCCGACTCGGAACGCCTCATTATAAGCTTTCAACGTAGTTTTAAAATTACCACTCGCTTGAGACATAGCCGCTCGAGATTTATTGCATCATCCTTTCAACGTTGAAGCCGTCAGCGGAATAACCGCAGGCCTCTTCTGAAAAACTCGATCTGATAAATCCGCTGTACCACTGTCTGTCTATCGTGGATTACTTATATCTTTTGTTCTCTGTTACGTAACACATATACTTACAGACTAGGAAACTGGAAAGAGCTAGGGAGGACGTTGTTGGAGGATGGAAGTGGGCGTTTTCTTTTTAAACGGAAGTATTTTTGTCGATTTAAATCGATTTAAAGATGCACCTAACGAATATGTGCGTGCGTATTGTTAAAAAAATTCTTAGGGCGATTTTGAAAATAATTAATGTTGGTGGGGCAGTATGCGAGACACATTAGGTAACCAACGACGGGGAGTGAGCGAGAAGGCAGGACGGCGCGCGCCGGCTCCGCTATCGATCGAGGGATGACGCCCGGGGTGACCCAAATAGAGGCTCCGTGTCCCCCCACCACCCCTCGCCCCTTGCCGGCCGCTCGACGACGAATTTTCATATCAGCCGGTCCTTCACGGCAAGGAATGGCCCGCCGCCAGCCACGACTTAAATACTAATGCCTTTACATAATACATCGTGAACACCCCTGATAAATAATCATCGTTTAAAATCTTCCTGACCGACCTTTTACCTTTCATTTCAATGCTCGAGCATATTTGGCAAAAAACATTATACATTCATGTTTCTATGAGGAATGTTTTTCACGTGGCGAAACTTAAGACAAACAGAAACTTAAAAAAAGAGAAACTTAAGAACTAAAAACCAGCACAAAATAATTTTAACTGCCTCTTGAAATTATTTGAACATATGCCTTATGGCGAAAGCTTTTATAAAGCTCATCTAAGCTTAACCTCATCATAACTTCATAGTTTCCAAGATCTCATGTAAAATCGATTGATGATTGTCATGAACTGATTTCCCTAATGAGTAAATCATATAATGCAGTAGGTAAGCGCGTGGTAACTGACCTATGCCCGGGACACGACGGGGGTTGCTGCGCCGCGGTGCATGCGTACTATAAACTTTGCCTTTGTAATCGCTGACATATTAAACTGCTATTGATCTGGCGGTATTACCTGGCATTACCGAACCAATCTTTTTAACAATAACCAGAACTTTGAAATATTAAACGAACACTGACTTATGAACAAAGCCGCCCTGAATTGGTTCCGTAGTTGTGATATACGCGGCTGAAATGACTACAATCTGAACTAGAACAATGAGGAGAAAATCCTTTTGTTAAACGTTCCCGTCCAGGCTGGTAAAATGAAAAATAAGCCCAGGCCACGGCACGACGGACGTTGAAATTGAAAAGTGCAACTTTGCGTTTTATTGTGCCTACCAGGCATACTCTGCAGGGAGCTGCAAATAAAACGTAGCCACTATTGTAACCAGATTTTACGGCCGACTTTAAATCCTATACATTAGACTTTATGTTCTACAATCGTTAAATTTCAGCTAGCAAGTATACTAAACCAATTTATTTGAAATTTACTACGCGTTTGAATATCTTGTTCGACGTTTGCTAGTGATACGTTAATATCATGAGTGTAATATATTTGCTGACGTGTAATTACGGAGCGGGTGGCGTCAAGTAGCGGAAATTAATATCTGACAGGTTGCGTTGCTGGCTCTTGCCCTATGCTCTCGCCGGAAATCTGATATATGTAGCTGCCTAGTTGGCTGGTACCTACTCCAGTCCAACCCTTTGTAAGCTGGGTGCAACAGCGCTATTTCCTATCTCAATACGACAATACAAGTTTTATTTATGTCATAGTCATGGCTCCTTAAATAGACTTAAGTCTTCGAGTTAAATCCTAATTCGACAACAATTAAGCAATAAAGGAATAAGAATAAAATATTTATCGAACGACTCGTAGATCAAGATCTATATACTTCGAGATCGATAAATCATTAAAAGAGAAAAATAAACCTAGTTAATAAATATTAAATGCAAGCCCAGACGTCACAAAGCTTCTGCGTCAGCATGGGTTAGGAGACGAGCAAGCTACCAGCCAACGCTGGTCTTCCGTCAGACGTTTGTTGCCGATGTATTGTATCGACCGAACTAAAAAAAAGGTGCATAATCCGACCCTCGTAGCAACATTCACCTATTTCGAACCCACCGGCTGTCAAAGTCTCAGGACTGTTACCGACACGTGCAAAGCTTTTTGCGCCCCTAAAACTTTCCCAATCCTCAAAAGCCGTTAAGTCAACACTACCACAATTTCCAAGTCTCAAGGACGTGTCACGCAATTTACTGCTTCTTTTCTTACAAAGGATTTAATGACCCCGAATAATGCGTCTGAAACCCTTTTAGGTATAACTCGACCTCAGGTAATAATTCTTTTACCAGAGACCTTGTGGATTTAGTTGGGCGCGGGGCGGTTTCCTATCTCATAGATCCTCGTCTTCAATTATTAATTTTTTTACGTCTACAATTTATTGGTCTTCGAATGACGGCTATCTCATAATCATAATGCAATTAATAACCTTGTAAAATACGCACGGGATAAAATTGTTATCCCACATTTAGGTTTGAAAATACATATAACCATCGATCATGTGGCGAAATAGCGCAAATTTCCCGCAGTGTTGTCGAGTAAGCCTAAATTGATGATCATTGGTTTTCTGGTGAAAGGTCGTCCTTCAGATAAAACGTTTTCTATACTCGATAAAGCATTAGGGCTAGGCGCGCTCAGCGAGACATCCTTCCGTCCGCTTTCCTTCCACGATCTACCACCGGTTAAGTGCCTAGTAAAAATTTATTAACGCCGTTGGAGCCACAGCTTTTATGTTCTAGTCTAGATATTCGAAGATATCTTCATCGTGGTTAAATTGGGTGTAAAGAAAGGATAATCGGTTGGGGTTAGATATCTCATGAGATTGCGAGTGTCAGATGCGATGCGAGCATGGGAAAGATGTCGATAAGCAAGGCTGGCTGTCTCCCTACGGGTTGTGGAAGGTTACGAGCGGCGGCAGCGGCGGCGGCGGCGGTGGCGGTGGCGGTGGCGGTGGCGCGGCTCGGGGTTCGGGGCGGCGGCGGCGTGCGCAGCGGGGTGCGCGCGACGCTGGCAGCCGCGGCGCTGGCGTCGTGACGCAGTGTGACGTCAGTGCGCCGTCGGCTCGATACGCGCCGGCCCCACCGTCAGTCGCCGCCCGAACCAGGCCGCCGAACGACGCGCCCAAGCGCCTCCGCTCCGCGCACTCTCTCATACCGGGTTTTAGTTTCATACCACGATGACATAGCCCCCAGTGCCGCTCGAAGAGGCTACGTGAAGCGCACACATTTTTAAGTTTTTTCGTTGGAACGCGGAAGCCGTAAAGGTCCCCGTTGTTGCAGAACTAGCGACAACCCACCCCACACCGTAGAGGGAAAGAGGCGAAACCGAGAGGCGGCTTGTTCCTTTCTATCCGCCTTTACATAAAGACTAAAGAAAATGGGCGAGGTGAGTGCGGTGCTTTCTGTAGTGCTTGCCTTAGCCTTTACAGTAGCCCGTCGTCGTGATGAAGTGCATTCGTGAAGTTGCAAGTGCATGCCGATGCCGATATCAGTGAGTGCAGCAAGGTAACAGCCTCCTCGGCTGGTAGCACTGCTCGTCGGCTTCTTTAGTGCTTGCTACCAGAGAATCCTATCATTTTTCAGCCGACATCCATCAGCAATTTCGCCTTTGTTCCGTTTCGTTTTTCAAATTCCAAACCCATGCACGATTTTTTTTAGTTTGTCATTCGTTAGCACTCCATATCGTCGCACAGAATAGTTAATTGTAAGGAAAGAAGAAGCAGTCTTGGTTCGATGGAGACAGCGCCGCCGGCCGGGTTGCGTAACTCGGCGTATCGATCTGTGAGGCGGCGAGCGGGACACCGCACCGGTGTCTCATGCCACCGCTGAATTACTTCCTTCTTCATCTACACGGTCAAAACCGAGACAAAATCGCGATTTTTACTCTAGTGTACCTACTATTTCTCAAATCAATCACCTTCAACAATATTCTAAACAACCTATTTAATTCTTTCAAATTTCTAAACAAGATCCGAAGTTGATACTCTCAAGGAAAATTTTCTAGAATTTCCCTAAATCCATCATCCATTACCCATATTCTCATTTCCTAAAATAACTAAATTTAACACACATGAATCAATATAATAAATCAATCAGAAGTATGAAGAATGGTTTACGTAAGTAAATCCATCGAAATATCTTCCTTAGAATTCCGGAACTTTTACTCTAATCAAAATGTTTAAGCTTTCGAAAAAATATCTAAGTCAGGAATGTAGAGTCATGTCACCGAATAAAAAAACCACTCTAAAACTTAGCTGCGTGACAGCGGCTTTTATTTATAAAAAGTATATCTATATGAAAAAAAAAACTAACACACTTTTAACCGACTGCTCTTTTAAATCAACCCTTTTTTTGTGTCTTAAATCAAGCAACCAATATAAATAAAATAGATTCAGGCGTTACTTTGCGGAAATCCATTGTATAATACCTATTAGGATAAAACAATTAAATTTTATCCTAATATAAAGCAACCAATCTTTATTGTGAAAGTTGCGATCGGCTTAAATAGAAGATTAAATTGTTTTGAAAAACTAAAAACTTCAAGTTCCGTAATATATATATACAATTTTTTAAGATTTGCGGGACAAATACTTATTCCTCGGGAATAAATTTTATGTGACCACTTCTGGATATATCTATTTCTGGATCTATACAATAGCGAAAGAATTTTCAAAACCGCCCATAATTGACGGAGAAATTGACGAACATACACGGAAAAAAGTTAAAAAAACATACATACAGCCGAACATCAAACCTCCTTTTTAGAAGTCGGTTAAAAAAATCATTATTCCAACATAAAGCACACAGTCCTAAAACCTAACATTGTAAAAAGTCCCTATACAGATGTAATAAGACTCCAACGTGTCACATTATCCGTACAAAGATTCCACTCCTCTCTAGGTGTTCTGAAGGAAGTGCCTAACAGCTTGCCGGGACTGCTTCGGCCACAACTATAAGAGCTCCGAAGGTTTATTAGAAAATTGCCTCGTCATTATGTCATTTAAATCGCATAGAGTACCGTCGCTCCATTGGAGTATTTCCTTTATCCTTTTATGACGACAGCACGCATCAATTAGGATACTAGACGTGATCCTTGGCTGTTTCCTAAGTAACATGATCTCAGGATCTCAGGGTATGGAAACCTGCCCAACAGAGACTGGTTCCTGGGTGCGATACAAATTTCTAAGTCACTTGGAACTGCCCTAGAGTTCTGATGTAAACTAGATACCTAATGATAACCCCGATCAAGAAAAACTTCAAGAACCAAATAAATTTTTCATATCCTATTTATGGAGTAATTTTTTTGGTCTAGTCCGGTTTTTAGCTTTCAACTTTAATACCAAAAATTCTAAAAATAAAATAAAGTGGAAAATTTAAAGGGGTCTTCAAACAGTTGGTGTTTTTAGAGTTTCGTTTGATAAATAGGTTTGAACGATTAACGAAACCCTCCGTGTTCGAGTATACTCGCACTTGACCGGTTTATTTATACAGTACTTATTTACCTACAACAGTCGATGAATAGTTGGCTATTAGGTAGCATCCCTAAATAGGAACCGACAAGAAGAAAACAATATGAAAAAATAAATAAACTATATGCGAATCAACGGCATAAAATCAAATATCACTCAAAGTTTATGAACCACTCCTAACTGGAATACTTTCTACTTCACCAACAAAATCGTTTACCATTTATTGTTGTTAAATCCATTAACTCCTAGTATTGGCCGACTCGCTGGCAAGGCCATGCATTATTTGGTCCATCCATTCCCTGCCCACATGATGTATTCACGGGCGACCTTTGCCTTGAGTTTAAACTGTCTCACAAATATTCCGTTATTTACAATGATTGACCAATAGGGCTATGTCGGACTGTTCTGGAAATCGGGCTTTCGTGTAGGGTAAAGCAGGAATAGTTGCAAAATTTGCCAAAACAAAGCCCACTGCAAAAAATCCTAAGTTCTGAAAAGCACTACTGATAGGCTGACTATTTAGCCTGTTAAAACTTGCTTGCGCTTTTCAGAAGCTCGGTCTTTTGGCAGAAGGGCATGTATCCCTTCTGGGGAGTCATACGGACTTGACTTGACAGTAACTACACTACCAAAGTTTTAAACTAAATGTAAACTAACGAGTAGCTTGCTCTTGCTGTACACGATGATTTAAATCTTATTTCGTTGGTGAGATCGAAATCCATTCCTTATTCGGGGAATTATTACAAAAGTGTACCTCACCTACAAAGTTCTAAAAATATATTAGCTCCTTGATGACATTTTAATAGTCCTCACCTTTCTGGCACCTTGTTTTATACAACGAAAGCTACAATTAAGCCCCTGAGCTAAAAGTCAGGTAATCACCGAAGCTATCAGAGTTACCGATCTGTACACGGCTATACCAGCCCCGACTCAGGCCAATCTAGGTCATCATCGATTTTGAGCGTCCTAGTTCCGCGGATAGCAGGGATCATGGTTACATAGCAATACCATTTATATCAAACTAGCTGCTGCCCGCGGCTTCGCCTGCGTAGTTCCCGTTCCCGTGGTAATTCCGGGATAAAACATAGCCTATGTCCGTCTCCTGGTTCTAAGCTGCCTCCCCACCAATTTTCAGCCAAATCGGTTCAGCCGTTCTTGAGTTATAAATGGTGTAACTAACACGACTTTCTTTTATATATATAGATTACATTATTCATCTCCTTGCTATGTGATCGAGACATTTTATAGATGGATAGATAGATAAGTCTTTATTGTATAACACAAACACAAAATACAATACAAAGGGCGGCTTCGCCCTGAGCGATCTCTTCCAGGCAACCTCTGGATGGACTGGACATAAGAATTCGAATTGGAAATTGACTCGATTGGAATTGGACCGGAATTTCATGATAACCAGTTTTCAGTAGATGCTTACCTCCTCATAAATTCTAGATTCATTGTCACTACAAGAAAATGCTCTGTATTTATTTCATAATAATATTTATAAATTGCACAATCTACATAAAACCTGGAAGGTCGTCCGGTCGTCCTGTATGTTATTTCATCTAGAGTTCAATAATTCTAAATATTTACAAAAGATTACCTTATTAAAATTAGTCTGTTTAGTACTCAATTATGGTTAAAAATAAAACTTAATGTGCATGGACACATGGAACTTTGTAGGGATTTAACTGACTCAATACAATATCTCTTTAATTTCAGAACATAATTTACGTTCAATCGTAATCATCACGATGAATGAATACCTCTCGAAAGTATATTTTAATCAATTTATTTCGATAGCGATTCAAATAATAAATCTTACTAAACACTCGATACCGAAGCATTGAGATAGTCTATCCGATTTTTAAATTGCCAATAAGTTTCGATTGCAGAAGTATTTATTCGTTTTCATTTCACTGTTAATAGCCTTCTTTGTACAATTAATATAAAATAGGTTTCATTCATGGTTTTCCACTTTTTAATTATTATTCTTGATAGAGAATTACCAATACTCATGGGAAAGCTAAAAGAAAAGGAAGCCTCTTGCCCTGCAGTGGGATATTAAAGGCTGAAAATAAATAAATTCATTAATAAGGGGGACGCATATGTTCAGCAGTGGACTACTATAGGCTGATGATGATTAATTACCAATGCTCGGTGGCATTTTTGCTAAGAATCTTCCTCCAGCATGCATCAAGGCGGGTTGTCATGAGTGTAAGTGCGAACTTCGGCTTGGGAAAGTAGGATTCCTTCGGATAATAATAGTGTTTTGGCACGAGCATCGGCTAGCGTCATCGCGAACCCATGCTCCGCTTCACGTCATACCAGTCTCGGCTCATTACTGTTAAAAATAATTGTCTCATTCACGCACACGTCACGCATCTACTACGATAGTAACCACTAATTTTCGGTATAAAGCAGTTTTGTGACCGTGGCAATGAATCTCCGGTCGCTGACTTTTTGACATTTGTTTAGCATTGATTCATAAGTCACTGTGTCACATTCTCGCTATCTGTGTTTTGGTTCAGCTTTTTTATTGTTTTATGTATTTGAAAACGCGTGGGGTTTCTGCCGACCGTCGATTTTTCATAAAAAAACTCAAACTGTTTTGCTCGACTTTATTCATCCATCACGCCTTCGAATCTGTTAACTCCCCAAGCAGTAAATTTTATTCACCCTAATTCCCTAGAAGAACGAATGACCCAAAAAAATATTATGACGAACAATCCTTGTCCTTCGGTTACCTCCAAGGACATTGTGTATCCTGGATTATTCATCTCGGGCCATCTGGTCTTCCAGTTTTGCGGCAGGAATCACGTACAGTGTTGTGACAAGTTCTTATCATCACCCTCTGAGACGTGACCGTTTTATGTCGTACAAGACTGGTTTCGATTCTCCATCGGATATTCCGGTTTAACCTTTATAGAGATTATAAATGCGGTCGCTGAGGCTCGGGGGTGGCAACCTTGTCTTTTAGCTATTTATGTCGAGGATAGCGAGCGGGGGTTGGTCCGCACTGCGCATGTCTGTTTTGCGCGCCTCTTATGTAACCCCCGTCCGCCGCTGCCGCAAGCTGTTCGGATATATCGTCATGTTCCATCTTTACTTCCACCCAATTAATATTTCATCGAGCTCGTAGGTCCCACTTCTACGATGCTGATGAATCCCTAATTCGATTGCTCGAAGCCATTGTCTATAGAATCTTGAATACAGTGGCCTACGTAAAACATAATTTAGCGCGATGGAACCATCCATCATGTTTCGGATCCGTAGATTCTGTAAGCGCTTTTCTCGGCTTGTTAGCGATTTTCAGCGCTCTCAGTAACCTTCGCTTGAATCCAGGGCGCGGTTTAATGAGGCCTGGTACGAAAACGTTCATCAATTATCGACGGCTACGTCTGACTTGTTTACGGCGGCACCGCGGACGCATTTAGATTATGTGACATTACTCCCCAACTGCACACAATGCGAACTAGATGTACGTAATAGATCGTTTCCGGTTAGTACCTGTACTATTCTGGAACATTTACTGCTGAACAGGGTTTGTCGAATGATCTAGGCGCACGTCATATCGTCCATCCGCAACGCCCACGAAGATTATGTTTCGACCTTAATCCACTTCGACATTGACTGAATGGTAAATCCCTGTATAATATAGGTCCGTTGATGCATGGTTGTGCGGCGTCCTTTCATTTGCGCGGAGTTTCGCACGCGCAACTAGTTCAGATCAATTGAGCGCCATTGAGTCGCTGTCGGTCCCTCGTCCTATAGAATACATTGGACAAGGTTATGCAGCGTACTCTCGGTGTCACCGTACGTGTATCAAACCCGTACGCTTTGCAATTGAATGCTTTAAAATGTTTCGCATACAATCATTGCTGTTTGCATTATTATACTTCCGTGATTTTGTTATTTAGCCTGCACATTTTTAGTCATTATTGTCTATTTCTAGCAAATCAATCTTGTACATCATGATTGAGTGTTTTACCTTTTAATTTTATCAGATTGTTTCCCATTTATTGTTTTACATTTGAGTAACGATATTGCATGTCCTACATTCATAATAATATGTTTTTGTTCTTGTTATATAAATAAAGAAGTTCATGCAAAATCATTGCTCGCAGTTACCCATTTCACCCATGTTTGCAAGGCCCTTAGGGCCGGCTAGTAGAATGTGTCTAGCCCCTAGTTGTGTTTGCAGCATGGCCGCACCGATTCCTACCGTGTCGCCACCATCGGGCCCATTAAGGACGATAATAGAACAGCTGACGGACAGTACAAGGTTTTTATTCATATTATCATCTTTCATATCCATACTTAACTACTTTGGTGGCAATCGTCACTCGAGTTGATCTTGTTCTAAGGCACGTTGAAATGCATTTTGTCGTACATAAGGCTTACATTGCTCCTGTTGCGAGGTGAGTTGATGCTTAACTGTGGTTTTATTAGCTATTTCAAACTATTTCTGGATTAAATGGGTTCGAGTCCCTTGACATTCCCGGACCTGGAATTTGTGTACTATTGCAAAATATGATACACATCTTATAAGAGAAGCTATAATAACAACGGTGTTGGGAAATTGGACAAAATCAATTACGTTAAATGTCTTAATATTATTAAAGTTTCGCTTTTTGCAATTCACAGACACGCCGAAAACCTCCTGCGAAGAAGCGGAAAACGGGAGACTTAGATGACCTAAAACAGGAGTTGGATATTGATTTCCACAAAGTAACACCCGAAGAGCTGTACCAAAGATTTCAGACCCACCCAGAAAATGTAAGAATGTGAAATATCAAATACAAACGTAGTGATTTTATAGGGAAGATTTTACTGATGGTTTTCTTATACCTGCTGTTCCATTTCAGGGCCTTAGTCACGCAAAAGCAAAAGAGAATCTGGAACGAGACGGACCCAACGCACTCACGCCTCCCAAACAAACGCCAGAATGGGTGAAGTTTTGTAAAAATCTGTTCGGTGGCTTCGCGTTACTACTGTGGATTGGTGCTATCCTTTGCTTTATTGCCTACGGAATCCAGGTTAGTGGACACTACAAATGATCACGACAATTTCACAATCATAACACATTTGAGTGTTGACATTGGTTTATTATATTTTCGTATGTTTCGTGTGTTGAATTGTTTGATTTCTTTTAGGCGAGTACCGTGGAGGAGCCTGCCGACGACAACTTGTATCTTGGAATCGTATTATCAGCTGTGGTTATCGTGACGGGCATCTTCTCATACTACCAGGAAAGCAAGTCGTCCAAGATCATGGAATCCTTCAAGAACATGGTGCCTCAATTCGCTACCGTCATCCGTGAGGGAGAGAAACTGACGCTCCGTGCTGAGGACTTGGTGCTTGGTGACATTGTTGAGGTAACTTATACAATCAAAATGGATCCTCAGTCTTATGAAACACAATTTTCCTCACACGTGTTTGACCAAACCAGATGTTCTGTTCGGTTATCTCAATAAAACACTTGTCATTTCATTCATCCTATTCATGAGATGATTCAGCAGCTCAAGAGCTCTTGCCAGATTCCGATGATGGATGGACTTACATGTTTGACTGGTTGCCAAATGACTTCATTGATAGGAAAACATCTTGAGGCAGTGACTGGCTCCAAGAAGTATTATGAAGTAACTTGGGGCTCAAGACCAGCTGTGTTGTTTCAGGTGAAGTTCGGCGACCGCATCCCAGCTGATATTCGTATCATCGAGGCGCGAGGCTTCAAAGTGGACAACTCGAGTTTGACTGGCGAATCCGAACCCCAATCCCGCTCCTCCGATTTCACCAACGAGAACCCCCTGGAAACCAAGAATTTGGGCTTTTTCTCCACCAACGCTGTTGAGGGTACCGCTAAGGGAATTGTCATCTGCTGTGGTGATAACACTGTAAGTAACAGACACACGACTTGTTAAGGCTGAAGAAATATTTTAGAGTACAATGGATGCAAACTATAAATGTTTTTAGGTGATGGGACGTATCGCTGGTTTGGCTTCTGGATTGGACACGGGAGAGACGCCCATCGCTAAGGAAATCCACCATTTCATCCATTTGATCACGGGTGTGGCTGTATTCCTTGGAGTTACCTTCTTCGTCATTGCCTTCATTCTCGGATACCATTGGCTCGACGCCGTCATTTTCTTGATTGGTAAGTCTTACACACAAACTTAATACTCATAATACATCCCAAAATACCAAATTACCATTCTATATCTACGATTTAAACGGTTAATTTTAAAATTTGACACCTGAAGCGTGCCGCAATGTTATCTCATTATTTACACATAATTAATTAGACATAATGGATCTCCTCACTACTAAAATATTTAACCCCAAATGTCTCCTAATAGGTATCATCGTAGCCAACGTACCTGAAGGTCTTCTCGCCACCGTAACTGTGTGTCTGACGCTGACTGCCAAGCGAATGGCCTCAAAGAACTGTCTGGTGAAGAATCTGGAAGCCGTCGAGACCCTTGGATCCACTTCCACCATCTGCTCCGACAAGACCGGAACCCTCACGCAGAACCGGATGACCGTCGCCCACATGTGGTTCGATAACCAGATCATCGAGGCTGACACTACTGAGGACCAGTCTGGAGTACAATACGGTACGGTTACTGTTATACATCCATTCAATTCCTTTACATTATCTCAATTTTGATGAATGATTTTGATTGGTGCGTCTTTTGTTACAGACCGCACCAGCCCTGGATTCAAGGCTCTTGCCAAGATCGCGACTCTCTGCAACCGCGCCGAGTTCAAAGGAGGCCAGGACGGTGTCCCGATCTTGAAGAAGGAGGTAGCCGGTGACGCATCAGAGGCTGCCCTGCTCAAATGCATGGAACTGGCTCTAGGAGACGTCTTATCTATCCGCAAGCGCAACAAGAAGGCGTGCGAGATTCCCTTCAACTCGACTAACAAGTACCAGGTCTCGATTCACGAGAGCGACGACCCCAACGACCCTCGCCATCTGCTTGTAATGAAGGGAGCTCCCGAGAGGATCTTGGAACGTTGCAGCACTATCTTCATCGGAGGAAAGGAAAAGGTTCGTACACATAAAGCCAGCTCACTATTCATACTTTCAGTCTATTCTTAGAAATGGTATATCATTCTGGGGAACTCGTACTCTTATGATTCGCTCACTAGTCATACTCGCAGTCTATCCTTGAATATGGTATAACATTCTGGGGTACCCACAGGTTCTGGACGAGGAGATGAAAGAGGCTTTCAACAACGCATACCTGGAGCTCGGCGGTTTGGGAGAGCGTGTGCTCGGTTTCTGCGATCTTCAGCTTCCCTCCGACAAATACCCGATCGGCTACAAGTTCAACACAGACGACCCTAACTTCCCATTGGACAACCTCCGCTTCGTCGGCCTGATGAGTATGATTGACCCGCCGCGCGCTGCCGTGCCCGACGCCGTCGCTAAGTGCCGATCTGCCGGTATCAAGGTAAAAAAAAAGATTATTGATTGTCGAAACTATACAAAACGTGTGTGTGTGTAATAAACAATTCAGGGGTTTTCATGTCGTTTCCAGTTAATGTCGAATAGATTGATGGCCAACGACTGTTCTGTAGTTGACTTGTAATTGGAAATATATCAACTCGATCGGTAGATATAAATCCAGCTAGGTTCATCATTGGCATGACATCTACGAAGAATGATTTAGGTAGTGTTAGCTTGGTCGCAGTCAGCAGAGGACTTATATGTATAGCTGAAGATATGTATTCGGGAGCGGCACCTACGTATCTTTTTGGCCGCATTTTGTACGAACAAAGGTACCGGCTAGCTAGGTTAATGGTATATAATAAAATGGTACCATACCCTACACGGAACCGTCTCATCAATTACATCCCACCTTACAGTCCGAACCTCAACAGCCTACATTGGTCCGCCGCTCCATATGCGTATCTATATTCCTAGCGACAAAACTCTGTAACATAAAAACTATCCAGGTAATCATGGTGACCGGCGACCACCCCATCACTGCCAAGGCTATCGCCAAGTCCGTGGGTATCATCTCGGAGGGCAATGAGACCGTGGAGGACATTGCAGCCCGTCTGAACATTCCTGTGTCCGAGGTGAACCCTCGCGAGGCCAAAGCGGCTGTGGTACACGGATCAGAGCTGAGGGATATCGGATCAGAGCACCTTGATGAGATTCTCAAGTAAGTAACACAACATTTTTCATCATCATCAACTTTTATTTATTGCTGGATATAGGCCTAATAAGCGCCATAGCGCAGCGCCCTGTCTGCTTGTCCTTGTCAATTAAATGTTTTACAGAAACGAAATACCTATCATAAAAATTAAAAAAATAAATTTATATGGGGCCACCTCTTGGTTATCGATTTCGACCAAATCGAGGGTGTAGGTTACGAAAAGGGGATAAATTGAAAAAAACAATAAACACAGCCGCCGCGAGCTGCTTGCAGCTCGCGCACATCTAAAAAACTAATTTTCAAAATAAAAGCAAAATAATCGTCAGTCTGATAAAAATCAAAATGAATCAGTTGAGCTACCTCTACATTGTTTGAAACAGTCTCCAGTTGCCTAGACAGTTTCAATTGTAAATACTAGTTCTAATTTATTTCTATTCTTTAGTTGTATTTTTTTTACTAATAAAGAGAAAGAAACTCAAAATAA
Organism: Eupithecia subumbrata; assembly: GCA_949316285.1. NCBI lineage: Eukaryota > Metazoa > Arthropoda > Insecta > Lepidoptera > Geometridae > Eupithecia > Eupithecia subumbrata. The sequence continues at coordinate 20,119,736 of OX438641.1, read as the reverse complement.
ATCATTGGATTTTAATAGCATAGTTTCGCTTATAAACCTGGATAAAATATAGCATAATTATGTCAACCGGGAAAAAGGACAATTAGTTCCAGAGAAATACCCCCTACAAAACACATAAACAAACTTTTACCTCTTTACTCACTTTTAATATAACTAATTTATAATGGTAGATAGGAAGTTAGGAAAATAGCTGACAGAAGGTACAATGTTTTTCATTATTATTCACTACACAATATCATATTAAATTAAGTTTTTCTTTTAATATTAAACTTTAAAATTTAATGACCAACATAAAACTAAAACGTGAACCGTGTACAGGAAGCATACGAAACGTGAGATTCGAGTATTTAGAAATAACAAGTTTTATTTATTATGTGTTTTATTTCTGAAATGATATGATTAATGGTACAACTTTGCAGTGATAAAACTATTCCCATTCATCACAAGATAGTTTCATAACTAGCGAATAACTTTTTCTCCGGAAATTTGCCAGCGCTTTGAGATAAATTCCAGCAAACTGATACATCATAAAAGAGATGGCTAAATAATTGAATCACGAATATTCCGATACGAAGTTTTTGGACTTGCAAATTCGAATAAGGAAATAAAGGCTATCTTTAGTTTCTTAGTAGTCTATTGTCGATAGATAGATAACGCTTTTGGAAGAGATCGCCCTTGAGCGATAAGACCACCAATTGTCGCTTATTCCATAAGCATTCTTTTGTAAATTATTTCTAAGTTAAGCGTCCAATAACAGATTATCTATCTATCTACTTTACTTTTTTATCTAGAGGATAAAAAAATTTGGCGCGGGTTTTTCTCAAACTCGAAAAAAACAACAACTAATGGCTAAAGGTTTCTTCGTCGCTTCTTTACTTTTGTCTACATCGAACCGACAGAAATCAAAAATACCTATCACTTTGTTTCCATATCTAGTTTGATTTTAAGAATTTGACTTTTTCTAAATATTCTATCTACAGAAATAAGAAACTTTGACTTTTTCACATTGGAGCACTTATCGCTATGAGATTATCTCTTCAAGACAACCCTAACAGTTCTAAGTTGTACAGCTGCAAACCATCCTCAGGTACCACACAGAGATTGTGTTCGCCCGCACCTCGCCCCAACAGAAGCTGATCATCGTGGAGGGTTGCCAGCGCCTCGGCGCCATCGTGGCCGTCACCGGCGACGGCGTCAACGACTCGCCTGCGCTCAAGAAAGCCGATATCGGTGTTGCCATGGGCATCGCTGGCTCCGACGTCTCGAAACAGGTTAGTTTCAGTTACTTTATATTTATATATTATTATATTTAACAGATAAAATCCAAAAATAGAACCTAACTGATGTATATTGAAAATATAATTGAAAATAGTACCACAGCCTACCTATATGCATACAGTCGTTCGTCGAAGGCATTTTGACGTGTTTTTGACATAGCAATCGTGCGGGGTGTAAGGGACGGGGGAGGGACCTCCCGAGTTGCATACATCACCGCCTTAGTAACTCAGGAGCGTCCCTCCGACCCGTCCCTTGGCCTCCGCACGATTGCCCTGTCAAAACGACTTCGTCGAACGACTGTATACATATAGGTAGGCTGTGTTATTGTAGTACAGAGTCACAATAGTTAGGTATATAAATAATGTTGGACAGTTAGACAATAACAATAATATTTGACAATTAATTTAGTTGGTTCAGGTGGCAATCGCCCCGCAATACCCAGCGTCTAAGACCTTTATTATAAAAGCCCGCTCAGTCGTTGATTTAAGCTTGAGAGATTTATGACATAGAAAAGCGTAACTCAAGTATAGCTTTCATAATAGTGGCCTTAATGAAGACTAGAGACTGTAATCGAATTATCGCACGAGGCAACTCTGGACATGAAAGACGAAATCCTCTTCCGCTGAATAGTGCTAAAATAGTCTGTGATGATGAAGAAAAGACTTGCTAATTTTAATTAGAAGCATTGAGATATATCATTTGTATATCAGCCTATTTTAGTCCACTGCTGGACATAGGCCTCCGCCAATGAGCGATAGCCATCGAGAAATTATGATGATGACTCCCTCCTAGCCAGATTTTCGGCCACGGCAACTTATATCAAGGAAGACTACCCAGATGCGCAGGAGACATAATTATCATAGTGCAAACACAGGTGCACTCTCTATTCCCTTATATTGTACCCATAACACAAGCTTTGCTTAGCTTGGAGCTAGATAATGCTGTGTGGATTGTCCAGCATTATATATTTAATATTATTTATTGAGAGATGTCCGCATCAAATTTGATCGATAGGAAAACCCATGTTATTATTACCAGTTATTATCCTGTTGACAAAATTTAATAATTGCGTATTTAAAATAATTTTCTAAAATTAAAGACTGCGCATATAAACACCTTTCCTGTTTCTATTGATAACGAAAAGGATACAAAATGAGAGCGGATACCGAATTGCAGATTCATTATTTCTGTTCCAAAAATATAATTTCGATACAAAAAAGCGTATGATTTTTGTAAAGTTCAGCATTTTATACAGCCAAAACAATGTTTGACGGTCAAAGTCAATATGTCACGTTCAAAGTCAATTTGTTTACCTTATGAAAGTCTTGTGATGTAAAATGCCACGCGACGAAAAGCAACTGATAGCTACCGACTCAATCAATCACTTTATTATGAATGTAATATTCCATGCGGTGAACAGTTAAGTGTTCCAGAACCGAAATAAACTAAAACATTTCTTGGCGACCAATTTTAATACCAGTCCCGTCTAAAATTATTTGGTTTGCCGTGTCCAACAAAGGCAAACTTGGCTCTATTAAGCATTAATATTGGAAATCAATTAGGAATGCTGACCTTAGGTGCCCTCTGGTGGCTTGCAGTCAGATTATCATAACGCCGTTTTCTTACAACGGGTAAAACTCGCATTTTTGAGGTGTGTCTTAACAAAATTTGGAAAAATATGTTAATTGCGTCGTTATTGCATCGGATGAGCGATATGGGATAACTAGTTTGGAAGAGAGATAGAGAGGTATTGCGTATATATGCGGATGAGCGATATGGGATGACTAGTTTGGAAGAGAGATAGAGAGGTATTGCGTATTTATAATCGAATCTAATTATGGCTTGCTAAGCCAAACTAGTCAGTTCAGGAGTATTGTATGTCCCAAGGGGCCGCTCTGAGTGTATCTAGCGCCATCTCCTATGAACTGAATTCAGAACTGAACTCGTAAATCAAATTTCATTATTTCCTGTACCCTACAGGACATACGGACAAATTAAATAAAATTTAATCAAATATATAACAATCCCGCTCAACACTTCTAGAAAATTCATACTTCTGTGATATGATCCATAATTCTAATATTTTGCATTATATTCCCGCAAAGTAACGCCTGAATATACATTTTAACACTAGTTTCTGCTCGCGGCTTCGCACGCGTTGTATCTATGCAAACGTCGTAGGTTATCAGTATCCCATGGGAACTGTTTTGTGGGATAAAAATAGACTACGTTTGATTCCAGGCTTAGAGCTACATCTGTGTTAAATTTCAGCCCGATTGGTTCTGTCGTTTTGGTGTGAAGAGGTAACAAACATCCATCCAAACATCTAAACATCCCAACTTACGAATTTATAATATTAGTGTGACTAGGAAATAAAGTGAACTTCCAAATAGCTAAAACCGTACAACCTTGTAGGCCGCCGACATGATTCTACTCGACGACAACTTCGCGTCCATCGTCACCGGGGTTGAAGAAGGCCGTCTTATCTTCGACAACCTGAAGAAATCCATCGCCTATACCCTCACCTCCAACATTCCCGAGATCTCGCCTTTCCTCGCGTTCATCCTTTGCGATATCCCTCTGCCCTTAGGTACCGTTACCATCCTTTGCATCGATCTTGGAACTGACATGGTAAGTTTTATCTTCTGCTTTTATGATTATGGTTGATTGTTGTGTGTTGTTTGAGAGGTTTCTTTGAAAACGTTTTTAAAGCTATTGCAGAAATTTACACCTTAAGTAAAAAACATTTTAGGAATATGAGTCCCGTAGGAAGCGGAATTTATGATAAGCATTTTCCTGATTTTTTTTTAATTTTAAACATGTTATTTATCTTATGTAAGTAAAAGAAGAATTCTTCGCAATGGGAGAATTATTTTAGGTTCCGAATACATATTCCACTGTAACATATCCATGTTGTTAATTTTTTTTTTCGGTTAACTCAGGCAGTAGATACGTGTCTTAACACAGTTTGGATGGAGTTGAATCAGTGATTTAGTATCGAAACATAAAGAACACGACAAAGAAACCTCTCTCACAACCTAATCTGAAAAATTAAAAAGAAACTGCAAGTTGTTATAAAATAACTGTGTTGTCTAAACATCTGTTCCCTCTTTCAATTAAGTAGTACCTTTTACCTTTTTACAATAATAATCAAAGGTATAAATGAATTTTAGACAGAAAATTGTAAAGGGAGAACAAATGTTGAAAATAATAATGTGTCTTTCTTAGAATTTCCAGCTTAATCAAAGATAAAATTGGCTATATTTATGAATGTGAAATTAATGTTAGGTACCAGCGATCGCACTCGCGTACGAGTCAGCAGAGGCAGACATTATGAAACGCCCTCCTAGGAATCCATTTTGCGACAAACTTGTCAACGAGAGGTCTTTATACCGCATTCGCATTCGTGTGTCGCCAATAACTACCCGCCAATAACGTCGATGTTGTAAACCCCTTTGCGTTTGTCGTAAATGTTATCTATTGGTTTTAATAACAGATGGTTCTGTAAATATATTTGGCGTGGAGCTGAGCATGACACTAAAGAATTGTAGCCGAACTAACAAAATGAAACTACTGTGATATTTGATGTTATATGTTTTGTCTTGCTAATCGAAGTTACAGAGAATCCTGATGACAAGGGAAAAGCTTAATTAATGTCTTTAACAATAGCTGAAATAGTAGTCCCAACTGAAACAGACACAACACACTTATGTCATCGTCATTTCATACCATCACCATTTTATCAATTGAACCAACCATCAACTTCAACAAATCGGGAATCAAAATCACATCCATACAACATCCGATCAGAGTTTTTAATTTCTCGACATCCCAACAAGAATCAATTCGGTCGACAGATGTCATCTCACGATTAATATAATTTCTGTTTTATGATTTTTGTTTGTGTATAGTTTTAAGCGTTGAGTTCTTGCAAGCATACGCTACTGTGGAGTACTAACTCACCCATTTGTGTTGCTGAGTACGGTCCAATTCAAGCGTAGAGCGAAAATGCACACGTTTAAAAGGACACCAACCAACGTACTTAGGCTACAAAACAGCCCATTATATTTGAGATTTCATTAATTTACCAAAACGTAATACAACATAACAGTAAATCAGTCCAATAGATATAATAAAAAAATAGTTAACAATATCTTTTTATCAAATCAATAAAACAGTGGAAGATCAATGGTCCATTTAAAGGTCAGCATTTCGTTGTGCGTTTGTAACGTGTATCGTGTATCGTACTGTTGCGTGGTGTATGTTTGCAAGTCTCTGTGTGTGTTCGATGTTGTACACATGTGAGGATGATGCACCGCTTCCGAGCGGCCCGTGAGCGGTCCGCCGTTCGCCCGCCGCTCACGTCGCTAGTGTTTGTGTAGGTGCCCGCCATTTCCCTGGCTTACGAGGAAGCTGAGTCTGACATTATGAAGCGACAGCCGCGTAACCCTTTCACTGATAAACTCGTTAACGAGAGGTAACATACCCACGAGCGACGTCCACTCGTTCGTTGATATTATTCTATCCGCTACTTGCTTGCTACCACGTGTCTAGTTTCGATATTGAGGTTTGGTTGTTGCCTGCTGTGTGGACGACGACCGTCCTGTCACAACTCCGCTCTATGGATTTTGAAGGCGATGAAAGCACCGCTCTGTACCTCTCTAGCCTTGCGTGTCTTTTCTTACGTCTTTCCTTCTTCCTTAACGTACATGTAGCTTGAAGTGTCAATGGAAGGACGTGTTTCGTTACCTAAGACTCTCACACCAAACGCGTCATTTCATCTATTTGCTTAACTTTTTAATGTTTCTTATTGTGGTGTGTTCGTGTTTTAAGGTAAGAGCTTGATGTCTCCCTGTCTCTGTCATGCATGACTAACATCTTATATAATGTTTTTATTATATTATTACAGTATTGTATTTTTTAAATTTCTTATTTCTTATCTGTCATATTATCTCCATGCACAACATGAAACACTATTTATTTCTCAGAGAACATCTGTATCATTCCGACTGTATTCACGTCCGCTACAGGCTTCATAACACCACATGTCTCATGTTGCGTCACACTCGACCACAGTTCAGGGCTTCTCTCATACCTTCTCCTGTTAGGGACAGCTACACTTGATGTATATTGTATTGACATTATCAAAGACGCTACTAAGGCTTGTTTTACAACTTTTCACCATATCTTAGTACTTCAGACAGTCTCTTTGGAGGGTAGGTAACAGCTATTTTACATTTTGATCACGCCAATTTTCCACTTTTATTCCTAGCCAAGTTTGCGTTATATTTTAAGTATATCTTAGTATGTAATACTGGTTACTATTACGAGATATCGCTAGAGGTAGTGATTAGGTGTCCGAGTGGCGTAGTCCAGGTTGTTTGTACGTATATTTATTATGTATATGTATGATATAAGATCCTGTGTTGGGAGCGTTCCTCCCCGTTAGCTGGTTTTGTGCTGATGTGTTGGTGTTATCGAAGGTGCCTGCTATATCATTGGCGTACGAGGCGCCCGAGTCCGATATCATGAAGCGCCAGCCTCGGAACCCATACAGCGACAACCTCGTCAACAGAAGGTTGGCCCCGCACCGCCCGCGCCGCGCACTGCGCGCGCGCATAGCTTACTAGTTACTCATTTGGGTGTTAACACATGCCTAGCCCACTGAATCAATTTTGCATTCGATTATTACATTGGTTCCATTAAAGGTTATCATTTTATCGGTGCGGCTACTTGTGGTTGAACAGTACCAAGTGACACTGGATGTGGAAGAGTGATTATACCGTCCGAACCCCCCGCCCACCCGCTGCCCGTTTCTGGCAAACGACCAAGTAGTATCGATCCTCGAATGCGATTTGTACCTCTACAAGCAGATACACAATAAATATACAAGCTCTTCATTGAATTTCTTCCAACACTATTAAAAGCCTTTTTCCGTTAACAGTTCATAGATTTCTACAGAATTTTTAGAAGTCTATTTTCAATAGTTTTAGAGAATCTAGTCCTTTATTTCTATTTCTCTCCGATCTTCACTCTTCCATATTTTAAAATTAGAGATTGACTAAAAATTAGCAATGCAGTCTAAGAATGCACGTTTAGTGAACAAATTAGAGAACTGTTTAGAGTTTTCCCTAGAAAGAGCACTAGTGAATAATTTGTGTGCGTCCGTGTTCAATCCGTAGTGATTAGATTTATTCGAATGATACATCGTCATTCTAATGACGTGTTTTGTTTGAAGGAATGTTCTAGGCGACATGGAGTATTTCCTAATATTTTTTTTTATATCAATTGCATATTTATATTTTATACGTAGATAGTATTTAGAAACATGTATTATATTTATACTCTATCAAAGCACTAAGCTAAAATCAAAGCCACTGCGCGAAAGCTTACAAGCTATAAACTCACCACAACATCTCTGTAAATATTGAGCTCCTTATTTATGATTTTTTTCTTCTTTAATTTTCTTTTCTGCTTGATAGGTTTCAATTTTTTCTCATACATAACACTGCCTTAACGCTTTTGCCTTCTTCGCCGACTTTAACAATGCATGTTCTAGTGATATCCTAAAGACAACTCGATCTTTAAAACAAATGAATTTGAATATTGAACCTAATATTATATAATTGAATATTAATCAATTATACATTACAACTTGATTGCGTCGTCTATAGGCCCCTACCAAGCTTTTCCTAACCTGAATGTCTGGTTGTAAATGTTCATTGTTCAAGAAAAACAACTCTATGAAGCTGATTTTTCTAGTGACCCCTACAGTTGATATGATTCAATTTAAATCAATTTTAATGATTATTAGTACTATTTAATAGGCATTTATCGCGTTTATTTCGCTTTTTTCCTAAGTTTCAACAAAAATAAAAAAAGTAAAACAAAAAATAAAAAAGGTTAAATAGTACTAATAATAATGTGTTCAGATTGCGTAGGTAAGTTTAAAAATATTCCGTTTTAATTGGCAATTCAAAAAGTTACTATCATATCAACGCCAAAACTAACTAACAATAACTACGACGCTTAAAATCCCTCTAAAACCACAGATATCAAGATCAACCCTGCACGTTACAAATTGCTTATCATAACACCCCTTAGGCCCAAAGTTCAGTACTTACTATCAGCGTGTGCGCAGGTTGATTTCGATGGCGTACGGCCAGATCGGAATGATCCAGGCCGCGGCCGGGTTCTTCGTGTACTTCGTGATCATGGCTGAGAACGGATTCCTTCCTAAGACGCTCTTCGGAATCAGGAAGCACTGGGACTCGAAGGCCATCAACGATCTCACGGACTCGTATGGACAGGAATGGGTACGTATTTTCAAAGTTTTTTTAAAGGACTTCGATAAGGTTCTATGTTACGCTGTAAGTATCATTCACCGATTTCTTCGTCAATTGCGGCCGATTTGGTTGATTCTTTTTGTTTTGTATAGAGAATGATCCCAGGTGGTTCTATATGAACTTTATTCCCTTAGGATTTCTATTTGTCCCACAAAACTAAAAAAAAACAGTGTAAAATAGGAATTCGAAGTCAGTTTTTTGTTTTTGTAAAAACATTAAATTATATTAAGAAAGAAATGGGAAAGAAAATACAAATTTAATTAGCAGGATGTAATCGTCATTTATTTCGTAAACAATGAAAAATTAAAAAGTTCCTAAAACACAAAATTCTATATTGAGATTTCTGCTAAGAAAAGTTTGTTATATTATTTAAGTTGCCTTGACTCAACAATTCGCTTTAATAATTAGTTAAATGAAGAAACGACTTCATAATTTATTTGCTTTCATTTCAACGGAAACATCGAAAAGTTTTGAATGTGATTTCGAAACAGGCAGCTCGAATAAAAGTTATTTCTGTGGGAGTGTTTACGTTTACATCTATTGTTTAGTTCCTATTACGTATTTTCTTTGGGTTTTTACAAGAAATACACAGAATTGAATCTTACGACATCTCTTACCGAATTTACAATAATGTGAAATTCACAACACGAATTCAGGTGCTCTACCCGAAAATAAGTTGTTTCTATGAATTTATTCTTATTTTACTTAGTTCGACGGCTTTCTTTAGTAACGTGATTTCAAGAAGTACTTATATTTCAGTAGGTAAGTAGTTTTGTATACCTACTGTATTACAATAACTAACTAAGGGATGTGGATTTTGTGATACCAATAAATAAATAAAAAGTACACGAAGCCTAACTCTACGGTATTATAAACCAAGAATGTAGCAGGCCTAAAATAAGTTATTATTTGTTTCTATTTAGTTCTTCTTTTGTTTCTATATAATCAGAGAAAACAAAACAGAATCACATTCTAAGAGTAGACGAAGAACAAAAGCGGTCTTATCGCTATGAGCGATCTCTTCCAGCCAACCTTGGTATAGTTTTCCATTTGTTTTCTTATTTAGTTTCTATTTAGTTCTTCTACGTTTAGTTTCCCTTCATGCACTAACGTGTTCTTTAGTTTCTATTTAGTTCTTCTTTGTTTAGTTTCCCTTTATATACGTACATGTTCTTCTTTAGTTTCTATTTAGTTCTTTTTGTTCAGTTTCCATTTATTTCCGATTTCATTGATCTTGAACCTTCACGACCTCGTTCCAGACCTACCGCGACCGCAAAGCCCTCGAGTTCACCTGCCACACCGCTTTCTTCGTGTCCATCGTGGTGGTCCAATGGGCTGATCTGATCATCTGCAAGACGCGCCGCAACTCCATCGTGCACCAGGGCATGCGCAACTGGGCCCTCAACTTTGGCATCATCTTCGAGACCGCCCTCGCCGCCTTCCTGTCTTACACCCCGGGAATGGACAAGGGTCTCAGAATGTACCCTCTGAAGTGAGTATAATTTTCTGGTTAAAGACATGTATTTCTCATAAAGAATAATAAATTCACTTACATGAGAACCAATCTTATATACTAGAATATCATCTAAAGGCGTAAGTAATTACTGACAAATAAAAATAACAAAAAAGTTGTGGGTAGACGGTTTCTGTTTAAAGATATAATGTATTTCTCATAAAGAATAATACATTAACTTGCATGAGAACCAATCTTATATTCTAGAATATTATCTAAAGGCGTAAGTAATTACTGACAAATAAAAATAATAGAAAAGTTATGGAAGTATGACGACGGTGAACAAAGAAAAAACACAATTTTGGATTCGCGTAGTTCCATGTTAGCACGGTAGAGGCGCTGTACCAAACGAAAATGAAATGACTCGAATCTCGGTACTATCAAGAAACCAAACTTGGATTCTATTGGTGATGATGAAGCGTGCTAATTTCATCAGCAATTCATCACTCCTTCCAGACCTTCCCTCAATAGTTTATCTATTTCCTAGATTACAATACTGGTTCCCAAGTCAGTTTTAGAGGGCTATACTCGGGGACCTTTCCTTGAGTCAATATGACGAATTGTCTTGTCCTCTGGTCGAAACTAAATCCCTAAGTATAGGTATGTGAAATTATACCTAAAACAGTATTTATATGAGTTTGTTTCCCCCAGGTTCGTGTGGTGGCTGCCGGCCATTCCGTTCATGCTGTCGATCTTCATCTACGACGAGATCCGGCGCTTCTACCTGCGCCGCTACCCCGGCGGCTGGCTGGAACAAGAGACTTACTACTAGACACCACCGACCACTGTCCGCGCATCACCCGCTGCGTACATTACCGTTCGTTTGTGTTCTATACAGACTGACAGAGTGCGGGCTGCGCTGTCGCTGTCGTGCTTCTCACCGCTTGGTACCGCGTCTCAGCTCTCCACCACACCGAACACTGTCTATGCATTCGTAACGTGGCCGAGCACGGCTGCGACGCCGCCCGACCGAACTTACCAATCATTGTTTTACATATATGTATATATGCACACTGGTATATGGAGTCGGTATTTGTGATTATGAAAAAAATGTTAACAATTATTATTTTGAAAGTAAATCATGTTATTTTTGTATTTGGATCGTTATAACGTTTGTCTTGTGATTCGTGAATCTCTGTGGGTGTTCCGTTTGGTCAGCTCTCGCTGCGCCGGAGCCAGGCTGCATGTTACCGTAGTCGCCCTTTAACACTAATGCATATAAGTTAGAGAGTAATTAATGTACTACCGATAATTGTTTTTCACATACTTATATAATAAGTAATAAATGATCGTTTAGCGTAGTAGATAGTTCGTGCATCGAGTGCGCCGCGCCGCGCACCAGCTCGGTGGCCAACGAAAAGCATTTCTTATAAAATTACCGGTTAAGAGCCATTATTATATTATAATTTAAGTGAAATTAGATTTAAGTTGAATTTTTCGAGTGAATAAAGTTTAGTTGAGGATTGTATCGGGTGAGTGGCGTGTGTGAACTGCGGAGTGCCTGCGTCCGTTGTAGAGTACTGCTGCTTACTGTTAGGTAGGTAGTTGAAATTTTGATGCCGTATTTTGAATCGTAAAGTAGATAAATAAAGCAAACGCGCGGCTTGCGGCGGCGCGGCCGGCGCGTCCACTACCACACGACGCTTTTCTTTTAATAAATAATCGGATTATTAGCGATTTTTGTCAAATTTAATTAAAATAGTCTGCTCATGGTAATTACGTAAGATTTTATTTCTTAATTAAAGGATAATAACAACGTAGCGATGCGTAATTAGAGATTTTTAAAATTATACAGTTATGATAGTCGTCTTGTTTTGGTCGCCGGTCGGTGCTCCTACGACGCGGAGCGGCCGGGGGGGGGGCGCAGTGTGTGCTCCCGCGACGCGGAGTCGCAGGGGGGGATCGGAGTGTGTTCTCCTGTGACGCGGAGTCGCCGGGAGGCGCAGTGTGTCCTTCTGCGACGCGGAGTCGCCGGGGGGCGCAGTGTGTGCTCCTGCGACGCGGAGTCGCCGGGGGGCGCAGTGTGTGCATGTGTGCCGTGTAGGAGGACCGACCGGACTAACCCCTTTCAATTTTCGTAACGAATACATATAACATTATAATAATGGTTACAAACGTAAAATAAAATATAACATTATAGCGTCTAATAAAATCTAAATTATATGAAATGTTTATAGATTTAATGATCGTTTCTTTAGGGTGTCCTTCTGTGCTTGTTGAGAACGATTGCATCAGACAATAGTCGTTGATGATATTAATGATGATCTGATCTTTGTGAGCGTTTGTTTATGTACACGTAGAGTTAACATTGTTTTGCGTTTGACAGTTCTTTACACCGATTAATTTTTTATAGTATTACTCTGTTGGCTAGGAGCGCTGTAAAAATGTAAGTGTTAATAAAAAAAACATTTTCAAAATACATATTATCATGGCGTTTCATTGTAACCGGTAATATTTTATTTGATACCCATTTATTTGTTACTTGTGTCCAATAGATATATATTTAATTTATATTAGATTGTAATAATAAAGCCTTTAGTAAAACAAAAGTATCTGTTATTAATTTATGGTAGCTTACTCCTCTGAATTCAGCTGGCAACATAAATGATCAAAATGACAGTCCAAGATAGGTAGAGTAGCTAAAGCAAATGAGGTCAGTTACTTAAGCTTCGGCCAAACCTGCGCGTCAAACACGCGGGACGCGAAGCGGGAGCGTCAACGACGCGAAACTTTCCGCTAAAAAGCTCACGCGTCTCGGTTGCATAGTTGTGTGCAAAACGACATACCCCCATTTTTCAGTCCTGCGTCTTTGACGCGCAGGTTTGAACAGAAAGGAAAGCTATGGGTGATTTGTAAGCAAGAAGTCAAGACAATTGCCAGCATATTAGCTAAATTAAATAGTTACCTATGTGAAAGTAATTAGGTAGCTTCAACATCGAAAAGGCAACAATTCCCATTACAGTGCACATGCACAGTATGCACACGCCTGAATAGGAGCTTGAAAGTTTGATTATTTCTTTCTAGTCGGCATTACAAAAGAGACACTTATATTCCCATCCATACACGATCAATGTACCTATCAGTATTTAGGTAGGCGGGTTAGGGATAGGAATATGGTCTTTGATTGGGGCCAAGTCTGCTCTAATTTCACATGCAACCCATGCATTGCATGTCCACTCGATGTAGATTGGAACTCCCGAATAGGTACCCCACTTAGTTTGATCGTCAATGAATGGCGCAACCTTGATCTATACCTATATAGTGAAGGTTATGAAGACAACTCTAATGAAAATATCATATTCAAAGTTTCTGATTTAGACCTAGATCTATTCTGCCAGACACTTCAGCCAGACAGCGACTGACCAGAAGTTACTTTAACAGTGACGTAGGTAGGTACTTAGGTTTACATAAATTTTATGTAGGTAGGTATCTACCCTACATACTTACTAGTTCTTTTCCGCGTCATTGTCGTTTGAGCTGTTGTCTATTTATGTATGTTCACATGTCATTACTATAGCGTGAATCTTTAATTGGCTCTCTGATGTAATTACGTAGTTAGGTAATTTAATCAAGTTAGTTTAGGCCGTTGATTTTCCAATAAATTAAATAAATATCCAAATAAATAAGTTAGAATGTAGCTAGGTCAGTGAGTTGTACCTACGCTAGTAATACCTAGTAGTTCAATGAGCTAGGTACACAAATTTCAATAAAGTTAGAATCGCTAACATATGGCTATCGGGAAAAAGTTTCAATGCCAAGGGGGCTATGCCATTGCCAAAAACTCTTGTTACCCACTTTTCATTTTATTGCTGCTATAAAATCAAAAATACCTAATCTGTTAACCTATTGTCCGCTGTGTAGGTACTACCTAGTTAGGACGAAACTCGGTCAAGTGATCTGAAATGGAAATGAAAGGTAAACAGCTGAAGAATTACCTACCTGCCTAGGGAATTATACGTTGTTTGTTTATCGAATAACATCCATCACTGACATGTCGTGTGCGAGTTCCGAGGCCGCGTGAATGTGGGATTCCGGGAATTCCAGTTAGGTAAGTATTCGGCATTGAATTACTATTACTAGCGTATGATAAGTGTGACTAGTACTTATTTTTTATTATGTTTGAACTTAATGGTCATCTTCTCGAGAGCTGGTCAGTATCTGGCACAGCGCATCAGCATTGCCATACAGCGGGGCAATGCAGCCAGCGTCTTGGGGACGCTTCTGACTGGTATTGATATGGATCAGTTGAGCTACCTGTAGATTGTTTGCGACAGTCTGCAGTTAGCTCAATTGTTTCAATTGTAAATACTAATTATATTATAATTTTCTTTGTGAATAAAGGCTTCTGCCCTTTTTTTAAAAACAAATTAAACTGCATTCTAAGATTTTTGATTATTCGCCTGTCTGAACCGGGAATCGCACCCGTCTAAAAAAAAACACCCGTCATTTTACGATACCGATCAAAGGCTCATACGTACCTACCTACGCATTATTTTTTTCAAAAAAATCTCAAATAAGCATCTCAAAAAAAAGGAAGACATTAAATTTTACAAATTATTATAATAATTAGGTTTTGATTAGAATAATTTAACTTGGCAAATGCTCAAAATATTTAAAATCAAAATGTACCTACCTATGTCAGTAAAATTTTCTATGCACAATAATCAGATACTTTCCCTCTTACTTTTCTTTTTCCTCCATGTGACCTAGCCGTGGGACGCCCTGTAGATGTGGTAATGTTGTGACAGTGGAAAAGCCATAGGTAAGTATTAAGATTTATTTTGTTTCGAATTTAATGGGAAAACTTTAAGTTATGACTCAGGAGCGCGATTAGGTACGGTTCTTTATAATGGCGCTTCCCCACGATGCACGACACGACACGAAAAAATGCGGTGACGACTCCGGGCGTCGTACATTTCTATGAACCGTTTACTCACGCAACGACACCGCACAGCACGACATACGTTTTTCGTTATGTCGTTATAAGCTGCTATGTTGTTGTTTTTTTTACGGTGACGATATGATATAACCACATTTTCCACAGCCCAGAACGGCCTCTATTACAATTCTACGAAATCGACAATTGCGTGCGTCGGTTGTATGTCATTGTGGTCTAAAATCCGGCTGCAGAATCAGTGCACCCATCGAGTAAGAGCTAAGAAAGAACCACATTTTTACGCATATTTGTGTTAAGGAAAATATATATCTACTAATAAAAAACAAAAAAAAAATTACAATTTTTTCTCCAAAAATCAATTTTCAATAATTTTATTAAAAATACTAGCGGTCACATTTTGATAGGCAACCTGGTAGATATGTTCTCCTTAACACAAATATGCGTAAAAATGTGGTTCTTACCTCTTACTCGATGGGTGCACTGTTTCTGCAGCCGGATCTCGTACTATTGCTGTCGACAGTGTCGGATGCGGAGAATTGTAATAGATGCCCTATCTAAGTATGAACTTGTACACGGCGGCGGGACGCGACCGTGTGGTGCAGTGGTTCATGGGAAAACGCCGCCGTAAGGATCGTGAGTAGGGGATAAGCACCGATTTGGTGCCGACTCAAGCGCCGCCGACTAGAGAGAAAATCCCTACCCTAAACCTATCGTGCATAGATCCTTATTGACAACCGTATCTAATCGCGCACCCTTACAGCGAAATTAAGGGTGACGAGAAAGTTCTATTTAGGTCTGCTGGTTCCACCACTAAATACGAGTATTTACCTAACTTCATCAAATGAACATAGTTCCTAGCTAGTTAGTTGGCATTTCCCTGTTCAGTTCAAAGCACAAGTCTAGGTATGCCCGTAATTTCGTTTCGGGATGTTTGTTTTGGCAACTTCTTACCTTCACGGCATAAGTCCATACCTCTATAAGTATCCAGGCACATATGCACGCATTTCCAACCGCATTCGTAACGGCCTGTTCGTATCGCATCGCTTTACGTTTCCAGGGGCTCTTGGCACCGGTCCAGCGCCCTAATTGGATGGCAGCTTAATCCGGCTGCGTATTTTCATTTTATGCGCTTTGTTTTTCTCGTTTTTGTACAATATTGGCTTGAAATGTGCTGAGGATAATGATTGTAACGGACATTAATGCACCGTGATGTTTATTGCAAAAAAAATATTAAGTTTCTTATTTAAAATCATTAAATTGCCACATACTGACTAGTTTCTCAGTTCCTTCTTTTTTTACCGGCTTCGGAAATAGGAGCAGGTGCTAAGTTAGGCTGTATGTTTTTTTTATGCATGAACATTGCATGAATGATCATGGGGTGGTCCCATACAAATTTTATTTCCGAGTACTAGTTATTTAGTAAGTATGTAAATAAAAATATTAGTTTTTTGTATTAATGCTAATTACCTATGTCGAATAGGGTACCTACCTAGGTATAGGATAAAAACATAATAAGTAAGTAATGTATTTTTACAAGAATACAGAGATGATTTCCTGTGTCACCTATTTGTCCCGCAAAACATAAAAAATTGTGTATAAATCTGAAAGGAATTCGATGTCAGTTTTAGTTTTTCTATAAAACACAAAATTTAGTTATCTTTGATCAAAAGTAGCTTTAGTCCTTCTGTTACGATACAATTTATCACCATGCTATCACCTTACCAAATATGATTAAAGAATCGTTCACCGTTTAGTCAGGAGAAACTCGGTCAGAAATTATGATGACAAAATAATTGTGTCTTGTCTTTAAATGAGGTAGGGAGGTCGAAACGGTCACTTCTGGAACTTTCCTAAATCATGCGCTCGGTAGGTACCTACATAAGAATTTGCATCGCTAATCGATCGCTTTATTCATCGCGCTCCATCGAATCGAATCACGTTGCTCTGGACCGAAGGCCGGAGGGCTCCTACGTGCCGCCTCGCTCGTCCTCGGCCTTGAGGGCCTACAAACCTAGCTATGTTCTCACCTGTAAGGCCCTTCGAGCTTCGTCCTATAGTCGAGCCGAGCGGCCCACACACCCCTTCCTGCCTCCCAACATCTGCGCATGTGCCGAGTAGTACTGACAGCCCGACCGTGCCAACACGTCCCAATAACTTCCCTTGCATTGTTTTATCTGGAAAATAACTGTGAACGTCTATAATGCGCATCGATGGTGTCCAGTGAGGCAGAATGGTGGCCAACATTGGCTTCATCAACTCAAATGGTGAGAACTTGCAACTAGTTGTTGTTAAGATCGAAGGAGTATCATGCCTAAATCGGTTTTGTGTTGTAGTGGAGGCGACTGCGTACATAAGCGCAGTAGCTGCGTTCGCTACGATTGTTCTGGTGGTACTGCTGTTCCTTGGGAGACGGTGGTGCCATTCCACCGGGTTCAATCGCAAGTGCCGCGATGGCATCCTCCCCGTGAACCCTCGAGACGCCGTCGAACCCTGCTCGCATCAGAACAATGTTCCGTTTGGTAAGCTCTTTCTCTCATAATTCATTGTGTTTTTTACCTCTAGTTCGATATAAATCAAACTTAGTGTGTACCTTAGTAATCCAGATAGTGACCGCTAGATTATAAAGTCACAATACAATAGTCATGGTATCGATTTGATTAATTATTAACGGCATCGTTTGTGCCATGAAAGCGTTAGCGTGTAGAATAGATAAACTCATTATTTTTGTAGTAATGTAGTTCCAAGGCCGCTTGGTGCGTCATTGGACTCCCTCGTGGATTACCTACTTAGGGGTTAGATTTCTTTGTCTTTTATACTAACACCTATAGGGTGAATTAGATTAGTGACTTAAGCACCATGGATCTTGGCCCGCGTGAAGTTAGCTGTAAGATGCAACAGATTTATCGCTCTGATCTTTATCATAAATAGTTAAAAGGCCTAGACCAGACTAGTAGATTTAAGACAATGGCAAACTGAACTTTGCTTACACAAAACCCTTGGGAATCTCTCAGATTCGATTATTGCTTTCTGTAAAGTCTGTAAAATTCAAGATCATTTTATTTCATTGCTCTTTTTCCTTCCACCAAGATCTATGGCGCATATTGCGTACCTACCTATACCTATATAAATTGGTAGAAAAAAGTCTAGGCTAGTTCCGAACCTTTATATTGACGTTGTCCGTAAATCTGTGTTGTTATAGATGCTTTGTCGAAACCGAACCATTTCCCCGAACGAATATACGCGTACGAGGCGTCCGATTCCGATGACGAGCTGCGTTTGCGCATACAGGTGAGATTGTCGACCCTTAATGGATCGTATTTGTACCACTTTAGATGTTTCACGTCAGAGAGCTGTGGTTTTCATAAAAGATGGTAACTACCTAACCATTTTGTCCTAATAAAAATTTTAAAAACGCGATGCTTGAAATTTTTTCGAAAGCATTATTCCTATCCATCTTCAAATGAACTTGAAGATATTTTTAAGTACCTACGTTATTCTGAAAACACTTAGTAAGAAGCATGTCAGATTTTGTTTTTCGTAGAATAATTTTTCATCATGCAAATTCGATGTATATATATAGTGTTCCAGTAGGTACACTATCAAACGAAGTGAGGGGGTGGAAGTACCTAATCAACTCGCATCCCAATGAAATAAAAAAATTGCAGCAGGTTAAAGCGATACTAGTTGATGACTACCAAACTCTCTTGTCGTATGATTGTGTGTGCTTGGAGCACCCTATACCTATTACAGTTATTATTATGACTCACGCATGTTCAGTTCATTTAGAAATTACACATAATTTCACTAGATTAGGTAGGTACCTAGATTTGGAAAGTTAATAGAATAGATAATACCTATCTTTTAACAACTTAGAAAAATCGTTACTCAAATTCATAACCAATAAACTTACTCGTTAGGAAAAGGAAGATGTCGAATGCCACTATGAAGAGAAGAACGAGAACGTTTGTCCATCGACCAAGCTCGACGTGGAACTCGTCGAAACCGCCCTTCGTGAAACCAGCTTACGAGAGACATCCCTACGTGAAAACGGTTTACGAGAGACGTCCCTTCGTGAAAACGGTTTACGAGAGACTTCTCTTCGTGAAACCGGTTTACGAGAGACTTCTCTTCGTGAAACCGGTTTACGAGAGACTTCGCTTCGTGAAACGGGTTTACGAGAGACTTCGCTTCGTGAAACCGGTATTAGGGAGTCGGGTATAAGGGAGACCAAGATAGACCAGGTGGTATGCCAGCGCGCAGATTATATCCACACTTTGGAGGCGCAGAGCAGTGTGGATAGCGATGGTCTTGCACATAATGTAAGTGAACTTCACTTTTCTAGCACACGGCGATTCCTTCTGTGATGTAACAACATTAAAATCACTTCTTGATGCACATGATGGTTCAGATGCACATCAGCAAAATAATTTCTTTGCCATTAGGATTAACAAACACATCACTTACTTTTAATTTCAGAATCTCTCTAATCGGAGTTCTTGGGTGGTATTTTCTAAAAGAAAATGGGACTATTTCTGTTTTTTTAAATAATTTTATATACTCACCCACATAACCCCCGACGCAAAAAAAGAGGGGTGATATATTATAAGTTTAACTTGTCTGACTGTGGTATCGTAGGTTCCAAACGGATGAACCGATTTTCGTTTAGTTTTTTTTGTGTCATAGATAATTTTATCTCGAGTGTATTAGCCATGATTCATGAAAATCGGTGGGGGGGTTTTTTAAATTTTTAATTTTGTCCTTGTATTTCAATACGTAATAATTAATTTTTAAAATAATTTTGTTCTTGTATTTCAATATGTAATTCATTTTACGGACGACGTCAAGGTCACGAGAACGCGACCTTTGCCGTCGGTTGTCGCAGGACACAACTCGAGTCCCTCAGCATTTATTTTCGTCTGACATCTGACCTCTATCTTATTGCAATTTTCTTCAAATCTTTGCATTATTTTTCAAAGAAAATTATCATACTTTAACATTGATGGGATTGATTTTTGTAAAGACCTGTCGCTTCTCACTCTGTTCGTCTAGATATTATTGTAAGCGATTTTAGGTACCTAACTACAATGTTAACTTTATATTTTAAACGGGAAATCTATTTCCTACCTACTATGCATACCCCACACATAACTGCATTACCTACTAGTAAAAATTGCTCTATTATGACTAGGTATAAATGTTTTTAAGAAAATAGCCAGAGATCTATGAGAATTACCAATTGATGAATTGAAGACAAAACTCCGGGGCTCACGCAGAATGTTTTTACGAAATTAAAGAATTCTAAATTTTAATTCAATTTTATACGTTCATAATCAATGGAAAAACTGTTGTTTCTAGCTATTTTAATAAAATGTTTTATGCATTGTTTCAACAATAAATATTTAATTTCATACTAGGACACGTCACTCCTCTGCGCCGACAGCGGGAGCCAGGACCTCGGCTCCGTGGAACTGACCCTGCTGTACGACGCGCCCGTGCGGTGCATGACCGTGCACGTGCTGCAAGCGCGTGCTCTGCAGCAAAAGAGCCCGCAGATCCTGCAGAGTCAGGTAGGGACCTATCAGTGAACCTCTCAGTGGCAGTTTCACACGCATCTTTAAATTTTTTTGTTGTTATATATACCTACTTAGTGTGTAAATCCTCACTCATTCACGGTAATTTCTAAAAAACTACACAATGTCCCAAAAAACGTTCGATTTCGCGACGGGACTTGAACCCGCAATCTTCCCTGAGTACGGGAATGCGCTACCAAAAGCAAGTCAAAGTCTAATTTTTTTAGGTCATTTAATTTCTAACTCACTTGTTTAGTCATGACCTCGATGAAGTATTACCTACTCCACTCAAAACTTTCTCGAAATCGGCTGAAATTCTAAAATTCATAGTAGGAGCAGAGCCTTTTGTTTGTTTGCACAATACAAACGAATACCTAACTTGACGGCGAGATTGCGCTGCGTAGAAAGTGCTACTAAGCGCATGGACGAAAATGAAAAAAGGCATAATAAAATTTAAAAAAAACGTTTGGATGAAGGATTTACTCCAGTCATTTAACCCTGGTCTTGTATGCCTCAAGTTATCAGATAGAACCTAGGTAGTATGCCTTGGCCGTAAATTTATATCTACACCTTCAAAAAAAGACCCTAACGTTAACTTCATAAATTTTAACAGGTGCGAATAGTTCTTCTTCCTTTGAAGAAACAGAAGCTCAAAACGAAGATTCGAAATGGAGAAAATCCTCAGTACATGGAGAGCTTCGTTCTTCACAAGATCAACCCAGGTAACCTACCATACCCTAAGCTACCTTCAATGAAGTTAAAAATTCGCAACCCACATCGTATTTCCGAAAAAAGTTAACAAGCCCGCTTCAAAAGTTCAAAGTCCATCAAAAGGTCCGAAATCAAAATTAATGATAGGTAAACAAAATTAGAAGAGCTTCTTTTAAAGAAAGTGCCTGGCGCAATCATTAATTTAGATTAAGGATTTTTTAGATTTAATTAAATGCGATTAACCCTTTAAATAGTAGTAATAACAACGTGTTCAGATCGCGTAAGCTTCAAAATATTTAATTCAAATTTATATAAATCGTAATAACTGTCTCTCCGCCTGTGTAGTAGGTTCCATAAATACAGATCAGTATTTGTGAATGTATCTCACATAGGTTTTCGCCGGTCTTTTGTGTGTAGCATTTTGGTTACGAATAAGAAAACAAAAGAAAATTAACCCATGAGTTTCAAAAATGGTACTTAGGAAGGTATACACTTACGAATTCATCTGAATTGACCAGCAGCCGTTCTGTGCCGTAAATGTCCTTTTGATTAGGTACTTATTACATGACAGTTTTAAACGTTAGTTATTGTATGCAACAGAGGATGTCCACGGCCTAGGCCTCCGCGTCCGTATATACGGCTGCGAGCGCATGCGCCGGCATCGTTTGCTGGGCGAGGCTTCCGTCAGCTTCGCGACTTTGAACTTGGAGCTGGAGAACAGCTTGTGGTTGCAGCTGTCGCCGAGGCAGCATCATCAGCCAGGAGTACAGGTATAAATGAATAGACACACATGCTTACTTTCACTCACACAAACGCTTTTTCTAACGCACCGTCACAATCACTCACTCGAGCTAACAAAATCGACCGTTTTATAGTCATTAATAAATAGATCGTCTAACACATTCACTGCCCAGCGTCAACGGTGTCTCATTTTAGAACACGCTTGGGTAGCTATCGACATAAAAGGCATATAAAGGCATGGATAGAGTTAAATAAAAACAAACAAGGTTCGACAGGTCTCGCCTCTTTTGATTTGTTTTTTATAAATAGACGATGCCGTTACTGTGCTTTAACACAGCGAATTACCCGTAGATTTTCACGGCAAAAAACGTGTGTGAACAAAAGCCCTTAGAATGCATTGTTTTTTATGAAGTCGCACAAGTTCACAACTACAACCTAATTTTCAGCTACCAAAACTGGAGCTAGCCAGCCCAATGTCCGGGGTCCTAGCCAGCCCCTCCATCTCCACAGTGGTGACCCCCATGGGGGGCGAGTCTTGCAGCCTGGCGCGCTCCGACTCAGCCTCGTCCTGCTGCAGCACCCGGTCTGCCCCGGAGCTGCTGCTGGGCCTCCAGTACAATGCCAGCACTGGACACCTCACTGTAGAGGTAACTATAGCCATCGTATCTTGCACCCTCGCGCGCTCCGTCGCAGCCTCGTCCAGTAATATAAAAAGTAGCCCATGTTTGATTCCAGGTTTAGAGCTACACATATGCCAAATATCATCTTAATCTGTTCAGTAGTTTTGGCGTGAAGAAGTAACAAACATCTATCCATCGAAATTCGCATTTATAATAAAACTAGTTTATGCCCGCGGCTTCGCACGCGTTGTTTCTATGGAAATGTTTAAAGATGATTTATATCCCATGGGAACTGATTTATGGGATAAAAAGTAGCCTATGTTTGATTCCAGGATTAGAATTACATGTATGTAAAATTTCATTATTATAATTATGCACGGGTATTTATCGCCTTTATTTACCTTTTTTTCCCGACGTTTCGACAGGCTTACACCCTGTCGTGGTCACGGGATGACTGCATAATTATAATAATGTGTTCTCATCGTGTAAAATTTCAGCCCGATCCGTTCAGTAGTTTTGGCGTGAAGAAGTAACAAGCACCATCCATCCATCCAAACATTCGCATTTATAATATTAGTGTGATTAGTGTGATGTGATGTGAAAAAGAAAACAAAGCGAGACCATAAGGGTTTCGAAACCGATCATCGATCTCGAAACCCTAAAAACCACATAAACCTATTAGTGCAGGTAGGCATACTTCGTTGGTACATTTTTAAATAAATACTTGCAGGTGATAAAAGGCACGCACTTCCGCAAGCTGTCCCCCAACAAGTCCCCCGACACGTACGTGAAGCTGTGCCTCCTCAGCTCGCTCGGCATGGAGATGGGCCGCGTCAAGACCACCACGCGCCGCGCGCAGTCCAACCCGCTCTACAAGGAAATCTTCATATTCCAGGTAAGGGGGCTCATCGACACGGTAACACTTACCTCTCGAATTTGCATGATGATGTCCTCCTAGCCGAATTTCGAGCACGGCGGCCAGTCTCATCGGAGACTAGCCAGATGCGCAGGACATATTATAGTGCACATGTGTGTGGGTAAACACAGGTGCGCTCTCTATTCCCTCACTCTCATAATCCGATGGGACGGCAGACCGACATAACCGGGGAGAGGTCAAACGCAGGACCAAGGTGTAACACCGCCAATTTCCTGACTCCGGGCTGCTACTGTGAATTTTTCTTGCTAGAAAAACTCAATAACAAGTATTTGCCCGACCCGGAATTTGAACCAAGGAGCTCATAATTAGCGGTTGAATAAGCTGACCGCTAGACCAACTGGGTAGTCCAAATTTGCATAATGCCCTGAGAAGGCTCTTATTACTTTAACCGAAGATAATTTCTTAGACCTTACAAAATTTAACAGAAATAAATACTTTTGAACATTAGCATCGTCATCAACCCATGTGTAGAAGTCTTGTGCATGCTGGAAGACAGCGAGACACGCTGTGTGCGGGTGTGCTGGCATGGCACATCATATCACTATTCATTAGAAGAAAACACACCGTGGCTCGCTTCGCTCGACGCGTTGTGTAAAGGTGAGCCATGTTAACAAACAGGTCCTACACGACGCATTTAAAATAAAATCTAGCATTTCATGCACTGTGTAATCACACAGTAATACATTGATCGACTACAGATAATTGGCCGCGTTTGACAGAGCCCACCGTTAGGTATCCCACTGCGGCGAGCCAAGCGAGCCGCTCTGATTGCTGCTTTCTAGCACGCACAAGGCATTTTACGTACTACACTGCAGCTGCGTGTCATAGTAAAAGTAAAAGTAAAGTAAAAGTATATTTATTGCATAATTACATGTTAAATGGATGGTACAGTTAAATAATAGTGTATCAATGTAATTTGCCCTGTATGGGCGTGCAACTATTTGTCTATTACATGCATCAGACAACTAAAAATAAAAACTCTAAAATAACAGATTGAGAAATGAATAAGGTACTTACATAAAGTCAAATTTAAGAAATAAAATAGGCTAGTCATCAGAATACACGAATTAATTTGGTTATTTGTCAATATTCTTGTCATTAATAAAATCTTTTATTGTGTAATAACATTTATCATATAGTAAGGTTTTAAGCTTTCTCTGAAACAGTGTGGTAGGCAGTTCTCTTATTAGAAGCGGAATTTTATTGTAGACCGATGGTGCCATAGCAAAAAAACTTTTGCGCAAAAGCTCTTTTTTACAGTTAAGAGTACAAATTTTAAACTGATCTCGCCTATTGCGTTGCACGGCGTCAGATTGCCGACAAAATAGGTGCGGATTGTGTCTGACAAACATAGCCGTTTCCAGAATATATAGCGAAGGGAGAGTGAGTATGTTGTATTGTTTAAAAAAGGGTTTACATGAATCTGTTACTTTAATACGGAACATAGCTCTGATGCACCTTACTTGGAACTTGAATACTTTATCGACGTCGGTAGAGTTCCCCCAAAATAATAAACCGTACCTGATGTTCGAGGCAATCAGGCCGTGATAAGCAGTAAGGAGGGTTTCTTCGTTCACTATTGGGGATAGTTTATGTAAAACGTAAACAAGGCTATTTATTTTTTTAAAACGTTTTCCACTTGAGGCTTCCAATTTAATTTTCCATCTATGTAGATTCCTAAGAACTTTGTTGTCATAACTTCTTCAATTAAGTAATTATTGTATTGGATGTCAAAGTTTGTAAATGCTGCATTATCGCGTTGTCTAAAATTAATAATTTTAGTTTTATTCATGTTAATTTTTAAATTGTTATTATTCAACCATTCTATTATCGATGTCAGAGCTAGATTAATGTCAGTTTTATAAGTGTTGATATTATTACATTTAATAGTTACAGTACTGTCGTCAGCAAAGAGCGACATGGGTTGTTTAGTTGATTTTGGTAGATCGTTAATGTAAATCAGAAAGAGTAATGGTCCCAGTACACTCCCTTGAGGAACACCATAATTCATGATGCGTTCCTTAGATGCAAAGACTTCTTCTCTTTTAGTTATATAATTAATTTTTGTAATATGGGTTATCTGTTTTCGGTTTTCTAAGTAGGATTTTATCAATCGTAGAGCGTTACCTCTTATTCCATAGGTTTCAAGTTTTTTAATTAAGATGCTGTGCTGGACATAATCAAATGCTTGCGTCATATCGCAGAAGATAGAGCAAACTGGAGTATTTTTGTCTACACTACTTGTAACACGAAGGAGGAAATCATAGAGAGCCATATTTATGGTTTTGTTTTCCCTAAAACCCTTTTGTTCGTTACAAAATACTTTATTCGATTCAAAATAACTGTTAATTAATTTATAAATGTATTTTTCAAATATTTTAGATATTACAGGTATAAGCGATATCGGTCTGTAGTTTTCCATTTTCTTTTTACTCTCTTTCTTATGCAACGGTTTGATTATTGAGACTTTTAAGGCCTCTGGAAAAATACCTGTGCTGAGACTTAAGTTAACAATATGGCTGATAGGGGCGCTTACACAGTGGGCTACGACTTTTAATATTTTGGTTGAGATTTCATCGTATCCAACACTGCTTGTATTATTCAGAGAGTATATTATTTTAAGGATATCGGTTGGTATACACGGTTGAAGGAATATAGAGTTTTTTTGGTTGTCAATAGATTTGGTGACATTATATCCTGCATTGTAATTAGGTATTATCTTATCAATAAAAAAATTATTAAATGAATTTGAAATGTCATAAGGGTCTGTTAATGTTTTATTGGCTACAGTAATTTCATCGATAGAGTCCTTTGGTAGGCTTCTTTTTGTGTTATTAATTATACCCCAAGACGTTTTACTTTTATTTTTCGACATCTTAATTTTGTAATTATTTTGAGCTTTTTGCGTAAGTTTTATAATTCTTTTGAGTGTTTTTGAATATTTTTTGTATTTGTTTATGTTTATGTCTGAGGGTGTTTTCCTATGTTCCCAGAGTAGTTTCCTTTTCTTTTTACTGCAAATTTTAATACCTCGTGATATCCAATGTGCGGGTTTTGTATTTTTTACAGTTATTATTTTGTAAGGAAAACAGAGATCATAAAATAATTTGAATATTTCAAGAAATTGATTGTAGGCAACATTGGGATCCAATTCGCTATATATTTCGGAAAAAGATAGGTTTTCTAAGGTCATAATGAACTTCTCTATATTTTCAGTCGAGTAATCTCTCCTCTTAATACGCCAATATTTTATTAAAGCTAGACTTCTAACTGGACATATAATAAGCTGAGAAGTGTGGTCTGATAGAGCGAGTTCAATTACCTCGGTAGCACATCGCTTTTTAAAGTTGTGTGCAAAATTATCGATACAAGTTTTAACAAACAGTCCACCAGTTTTTTTCATAACTATACACATCTTCCCACCAGGTGGCGCTCTTCCAACTGACCGAAGTCACGCTGACCGTCGCAGTCTGTTTTCGCCGCAGCGTGAAGCGGAACGAAATGGTGGGCTGGTTCTCTCTCGGACATAGCAATTCGGGCCACGAAGAGCAGCGCCACTGGCAAGATCTGTGCGAGCGGCACCATCAGGTACTAACCATTTAATATAGAACTTTGTTCCACTGATGGTTCAAAGGCCAACCAATAGGCTTGCTTGGCTATGGAAGCCAAGCGATCCTACCTATCTGTTATAAAACTATCTACATGATATCTCTTTGTGAACCCCGACAAAAAGAGAAGTCTTATAAGTATGAAGTGTGTATCAGTTTATGTATATGTGGCGTCGTATCTCTCGAAACGGATGCACCAATTTTGATTAAGTATTTTTTTGCTTTAATTCGTTGCAACGTTCAAATGATATCGTGAATCAAAATAAAATGTCATTTCGGCCACATAGACACTTTTCAGCATGTGAGATTGTGGTCAAACGAAGGTCTACTTTTTTTAAATATAATTATAATAAGAATGGATCCATTAACACTTCTTAATGTCTTTACTTAAGGCGAAGATACTTTGTTCATATGTTCTTTATTATAGCACTCACTATTTTTCACTTATACATTAGTCGGAATTTTTCGAATTTTCGTTAAGTTTCCTTGTTTGCTCACGTATATCCGTTTTAACGGGATTTTAGTTATTTCAAGTTATAGGTAGATACTATTATATTCACATGCATTTAAAACTACTTCATAGGTTGTTCTTTTCTTTAATATTAGTTTTTATTTATTAAAGAAAAGTATTTTATAATAGTATGTTTATAATTTTTTTTTAAAGCTAATATTCTTTTTATTTCTCAATGCATTCATTTCTAACGCCTACAGTTTGGGGTAGAGAAAGGCTTCTTACCGTAATACAGTAATATCTAGTACGGAGGACAGTCAGTCTCTACGGGTAACTAGACCTAAAGAGAATCCAAATAATATCGCAATTTTTTTTAACATCACGGGACTTGAACCCGCATCTTTCCGTCTTCATTGGATAAACTTCAATGTTTCCCCTGTAGGTGGAGCCAACGGCGCTAGAGTCCATAGGAAGTCGCAGAGATTTTCGACTCCCACGTCACTTGTCCTCGTGGTGTAGTTGGTTAGCACATTCCGGAAGTATGTGGGTTCAAGTCCCGTCGAAGTAAAATAAAATTTGCGATATTATTTGATTTCTTAGAAATTACCCTGAGTGTGAGGTTACGCACTATAATAACAAAAAACCTTAGAATTAAGCAACGCGACACCTCTCGTCAAATGAACTAGACTAGACGAGATTAGACAAAGTAGTAGAAAA
The DNA here is from genome assembly GCA_949316285.1 of Eupithecia subumbrata. NCBI lineage: Eukaryota > Metazoa > Arthropoda > Insecta > Lepidoptera > Geometridae > Eupithecia > Eupithecia subumbrata. The sequence goes on along the minus strand of OX438641.1, from coordinate 20,091,347 downwards.
ATTTGTATGTAACCAAATTCAGGACTTCTATCAAAAACATGAGGTGTTGTCAAATGCCCAATATGGATTTCAACCAAAAAATCTACAGCTTAATTACTTTCAAAATTTAACAATGATGTGAACAATTATCTTAATGATAAAAACCATGTGATTCTTTTGTTCATCGACTACAGTAAGGCATTTGACACACTGAGGCAAAGCACACTTATTAATAAATTAGAAAACACTGGGATTCCTGGACCGATCCTTCAATGGTGTAAAAATTATCTTCTAGATCGTAAATACATGGTCAAGGTCAAAGATGAATTTAGTGATGTCATCAACGTCACTGAAGGGACTGCTCAGGGATCGGTTCTTGGTCCAGTTCACTACTTGGCCTATGTGAACAACATGGAACACGTAGTCACACATTGTTCCATCTACCAGTACGCAGACGACACATGTTTATTGGCAGCCAGTAAGAACCTCACCACGGCAGCTAAACACGTGCAAAAAGATTTTACCCAAATATGTAAATGGTCGCACGACGCTGGTCTTGTCTTAAACTCAAGCAAAACCAAGACAATACATGTACACTCGAGATATATCAAACAACAAAGCCCCTGCTCACAGCCAAAGCCATAGCTGTTTGCACAGTGTCCCCGCCCTATTCCTGCTCATGCGACTCGATAGAACAAGTGACTCACCACACTTACCTGGGCCTCGTTGTAGATAATGGATTCGGGTGGAACTTACACATTGATATTCTCTGTAATAAACTGCGGTCTATACTTGCTAAATTTTATATTTTAAAACCCAAAATACCGTACAAAATTATTTTATGCATGTATAACGCCCTGGCAGATTCACTCATAGCATACGGTATAACAAGTTACGGTAGAACATTTAAAACATACATAGATAAAATCTATCACTTGCAAATAAGACTTTTAAAATTAATTGTACCTAAAAATCAAACAACTTTCATACGACAATATAGAAATTATTTTTAAATATACAAACGTCTTACCTATACAGGAAAAAATATCCCTTGCACTTTTGAAAGAACAATATAATAATAAGAAATCTTAATGCCCGTATCTCACGACATAACTAGCAGGAAAATAACACAAGACAAAGTCAAAGTACCCCAGCCCAATAACTTCTATGGACGTAGAACCATAGAATTTATGATACCTAAACTCATTAACGAATTGCCACAGAAAGTCAGAGAAAAATCCAACGATAAAAACTACATGTTTATCCTACAAAATTATTATCACGAGAGGCTGCAGAGTGAATAGGAGGTAGCATGCTGCCCCTTAGTCATTCTGCCCCTTAGTCATTCTGCAACACCAGCAGTTTTTGTCGCTGGCCGGGTACAGCCGTCAATGTAATACTACAGTAGGTTTTTTTTTGCTTCGATCATAATATAAGTGCTTAAAAAGTTTACCTACATTCTACTAGTAGGTAATAAAATCAAAAATATATCAATGTTAAAAAGAAGAAATGTTATTAATGTAGAAAATTATAATCAAAAAATAGAAACAAATTAGAACTAGTATTTATTTACAACTGGCGAACAGGTGAGCCAACTGCAGACTGCTACAAACAATCTGCAGGTGGCTCAACTGATCCACATCTATATCTACTTATAAATATATAATTATAGTATTACATAAAATTAACAAAAACACTAGGTAACTATCACTACTATCTAGATTTATAATAAAATAAAACATAATGAAATTACGCAAAACCAGGTTAAAACGTAGATTCTGGCAAGTACTTGCCTACCTACCTACATGCTGTCGTAAAACGTTATTATCGTATTATTGGATTGTGGAATATCGAGATATAAGACGAGTCTGTGCATCAACACAAACCTACTATGGGTTAATGGTCCAACATTGTTAAAACATATGTATTCTTTTTAAATAAATAAATATTCTATTCTATTCTAACTAAATGTAACTTTAGTCTTTGAACAAAAAACTAAAGAGAATCCATCTCACTGAACTTTACGCAGGGAGCTCAGAGAGGCAACAACTGGTAGGACTCTGTCGTTGTTGCTTGGCGGTCTCTGTGTCAAAGTCGAGTATTGTTGAGGTGTCCTGATGATGTCTCGTGGAGAGACGAAACTAGTTGACGACTTACTTTTGATGAGTTTTTTCATTGTGTGGTTGGTCTGGTCTTTTCTTTCGCAAATTAAGTTGTGTTCGTTCTTGGAGTTGGAGGGTAATCTACTGGGCCATTTTATATTGCGTCAGTCTGTTGTTTACTTTCTTTGATTGCAAGTGGGAACAATTTGTGGGAGGGCGGGCGATACACGCAAATCACATTTTGTTGGATCTTGTCGGAGGAGGTTTTGCGCGGAATTGTTACTAAATATTGTTTCATGCTAATATTTTAAAATAAACTTTAACTCTACTTACGCTGTCTATAACACCACTATAATTATTATGTTTTTTGTCGCAGGTGCAACGCTGGCATGTCTTGAAGGACTCCTGACATTCGGACACGTAGCACGCCGAGAGCGCGCTCTGAGCACGTCCCGCCCCGCCCAGCGCGGTGTCCTGTCCCCGGCGACACGGATTGTGTACCGCACGGTACTTTTAAGGCCCAAAGAGGTCTTTGTAAAGGCCAAAAGCACTTTTTAAAGTCCATGACTTTCTTTTGGGCCTTTATCTTTTTGATCGACCAGTTCTAACCTGGGAGTTGCACGAATCTTTTTAAGGTCCTCAAAACCTTTTTGGGATCTTCGGATCCCCGGTGTTAAATCACTGATTGCTTTTGTTGTGAGCACGAGCGATTTGCATTTTGGTATGTTAATAGGCACGGATTTTGACTGAAGTTTCGGAAGTTACTGGTGAATTTGAACTGAATGGAGTGCACTGGAATTGTAAGAGATTTTATAAATTCTTGGGGTCTGCATTAATTATTTCGAAATGTAACAGGTTTGTAGGCATAACGATGAGAATTGGAGCGCACAACACATGTGAGATAGAATAGTTGTAGATGGATATTTATATCATATACTATTACAAAAGTTTATTCTAGTAATCTTATTGGAAGTAGTAATTGCAATATTTATGGGGTTTATGATACCAAAAGCATTTGATATTGTTTAGTTTATTTCGAATACTTTGCATTTTGAGTTGGAACCGCGTTTAAAACCGGGAATTGTGAAGTGAATGTTAAATGTGTAGTTATTTAGATAATTATTGAGACATTTTGTCGTTTCTTTATTCTGAATCTATTAATAAAGTATATTTTATAATTTTTCTAATAAAGTCGACAAATAGTTACCCATAATATTGATAAATATCTTAATCGCTTGAGTTCACTTATTATTTATATATAATTATTTGGTAGAAAAATAACGTGATTAGTTAAATTCACCAACTACTTACTTAATACTGTATACTTTCTTGCAAATAATTTTTTAAGCTCTCTGTAAAATAGTTTCTGATTCTGATTCCCGATATAACATTTTTACCCTCTTTAAATATTATTAGGTAAGTACCCAGTAGTGTGCCATATAACAGGTTTTATAAATAGAGTTTTATAAATACATTAGCTTTCATATATATTTGTATTGCTGAAATGACCAAATATATAAAATTAAACATGCTATATTTAGAATTAGTTTTTCCTTATTGAAGCAGGTTCTAAGTAAGTAATTGTTATCACGAAATTGTTATTCCATAATATTTATTAGACATGAATAATTCGTACACTATGTACTTAAAAATATTGATTCCTATGAGAACCCTGTACCTTTTGAAACTATCATATACTTTGTAAAAGCCAAATTAAGTACCTGCGAAAAAAAAAAATATTTACCTATGTTTAAAACAACCTGTTGTTTAGTAATTTTAATATAATATAGCCCAGCTTAAATCAATTCTACATATGCGATAGAAAAAGTAAGGTACATTTTATCATACATAGACAACCTAGACGTTCATCGACATAAGTTTATCGTAGGATAACTTTCCAATGTTAATGTTGCGAAGCGTGATTTCGTAAAAATAACAATTTAAGCATTTTTCAGGAATGAGTACAGGAGTTATTCAAGAATTACAGGATTTATCTTAAAATGGTGGCTTAGTAATGGCCAAAAATTAATCAATAGCTACTTAAAATCGCTATATTTCTATAGTATAATTAAATTATATAGCAATTAATGCGAAGAATATTTAACAGGAGACACATCTAGACTAATGTGCCTATTTTACAAAATTCAGGGAAATAGCATTAATTACTTACCTACTCGTCCGATAGCGTTAGTTTTCTCAACTTTTTAATCCGCTTATAAGTAAGTAAAACTGCATCAACTTTAACACTAGAGTGCCCACGGCACACAGCTAGAAGTAGACCCAATCCTCAAACCGAAAACACACTGCTTAACCGTAACTTGAGACTTTGACGGCCCGGGATCAGGCAGTGAGCCTGGGCCGTCAAACCCAGTGTGTTTTCTTATTATGTGTCAACGGAAACTACTCTTCGCTATTATTTAAAGATGAGACAGGTTTATACGAAAGAGTGCGTGTTTAAGGTTGAAGATATTATAATAAATAAATAATTTATTTCCGACAACTAAGAACAGTCAGAGATCTTAATTTACTTATTCTATGGTGCATAGTAATAATATTAAAATATGTATTATAGATATGCTTACATATTAGGTACTTGAATTCATGCACTTTTAAATTGTGTTGTTTCTATAACTCAATACAACTATAATACAATTTAAACAATGTGTAATAATATTAAACAAATAACTATGTATTTTTGTTAAAGTTGGTAATACATTGTAGGTGGTAGGGTTTGGCTAAGGGCCCGTCTGGGGTGGTACCACCGTTCTGTCTTCTACCATACAACGAATAGACCAATTTTACTCATGCATGTGTCATGAATACCTATTATTATACTTTTACTACGACTATGCAGAAAATTCATTGTATTTTTTTATTGGAATTGACCTGTAGCCCGAAAAAATAGTATATTCGTTGCTTTAAGCGAGAGGCTTGATTTACCTCCCGTATAGTTGATTCGATAGACTGTCAAGACTCAAACAATATATGTTGGAAATTCTTCAAAGTCAAGTAAATTTTCTCTCTTTTATATGAATAAACTAAAAACAAAGTCATGAGCCTTTAAATATGGAAGAAATTGGTTTCCTCGTAGATGTGGTCAGTAAGACAGGATTGCCAGTTATGCTTCTGGAGTGTAAGACATAACATCTAAGATTTCCTTGGTTTTTAGATTGAATTTTGTTTTATTAATCACGTATTCTATGTAAGCAGTAGAACATTTTCTTTATTATGTAGGTACCTAAACGTTAGTTTGTCCGGCGCAGCTAGTATTATGTCTTTAGTTTGTCCCTAAGAGTTAAGCAGTTACGATTCCAAATCTCAATTTAGGTATGTAACTTACATTGCTTTTCGCTAGTTTCTCAATCGAAGATATTCAATAGTGAAGCCTCTTGTCGAGTGCTATGTTTATGTCATGTTAATTTTGAACAAGAATTAGTTGACCAATCTATCAAATTGATATTATCTTTAAACAATCGCTCTATATGCGTTTTTGGGGGAGCAGGGCATCTATTACAATTCTCTACATCCGACACTGTCGACAGCAATAGTACGTGATCCGGCTGCAGAAACAGTGCACCCATCGAGTAAGAGCTAAGAACCACATTTTTACGCATATTTGTGCCACATTTTGATAGGCAACCTAGTAGATATATATTCTCCTTAACACAAATAAGCGTAAAAATGTGGTTCTTAGCTCACAATGACATACAACCGACCCACGCAATTGTCGATTTCGTAGAATTGTAATAGAGCCCCAGCATCGGGGTAAGTACTATGCCAAGCCGTTCAAGCATTATATTATTACTATTGGTCAACTAATCAGTGTTTAGAAACAATAAAACAACAAAAAAAGCAAAAATAAAATAATTATCAATTTGGAAGTATAAAAATGTACGCGATGAAAGCGTTTTTTCAGCCACGAGTCCATTAAAATTTAGTGTAGCATATTTCGGCAAGCCTTCCCAAATACTAATGTACCATCCTCTCATCTGTCATGAAATTTTCAATAAACTTTATACATTTCCTAAATCGTGTTTTACTTACCTTCCCAATGAATAAACATTAAAAAATTATAAAATTATTACTGGGTCATCGCCATTCATGAGATCAACGCTGGCGATTCGTTTATGGTTGGAGACCCAAGTGATTTTAATAAAATTAATTTTAAATCAAACATCTCTCTTAAGGTTGTTTCACAGAACATAAGGAGCATTAACAGGAATTTTGATGACTTTAAGGTTTTTCTCACACGAAGCAATCTTTACTATGACATGATTATTCTGTCAGAGTGCTGGCTATTGAATTGCGCTAACGTTCCCCCACTAGACCATTATAATACCTTCTGTACTACTAGACACATTAACCAAAACAGCGGAGTTGTTGTCTATGTTCGAAATAGCGTCTCAAATGTCACTGCATACGAACCAACTATTGATGATGCGGATTGCCTTGTCGTTAACATTGGAAATGTCCACGGTTTTGTGTGTATTTATAGATCCCCATCATTCACTTCAACCACCAATTTTCTCAATTCACTGGATGATTTACTATTAAGCCTAAAACATATACCTAATATCTACTTACTGGGTGATCTAAACATAGATATTTGTATTGACAATACCGACCCCAAGTCTGATGAGTACCTAGATTTGCTTGCTACTCATGGTCTCTTACCAAGCCACACACTAAACACGCGCGAATCTAAATGCTTAGACCACTCAATTGTGAAGTCAAAAACAAAAGTTCTGACGGCTGTTTATGACTCAGCCGTAACCGACCATAGCTGTGTCTACCTTGCTATCCCACGTACTGAGCATACTAAACTTCACAAGTCAGATAAATTGAGGACTATAACAAACTATCAGCTTGTTGGGGAACTCTTATCAAAAACAGACTGGAATGATTTGCTTTTAACTGATGACCCAAATGAAGCCACTATATTACTTATTGATACCATAACACTGATAAAAGATAAGGCATCCTCATCCCACGTAGTTTCTAACAGAAAATGCATCTATCAGCCTTGGGTTACACCTGGTTTACTAAGGTGCATGAGGTTTCGTGATACACTACACAGACGACACAAGAAATCACCTGAAAATACGATGCTTGCTCTAACTTACAAGAGATATAGAAACTATTGCAATAATATACTACATAATCTTAAAAATGAATATAATAGAACAGATCTTCAAAATAATAAATATGACATAAAGAAAACTTGGAATGTTATCAAGCGGGTTTGCGGGATTAACAATATTAATAAAGTACAGACCCCAAATGAATTACTAAAACTTAAACCTACACTTCAAGAATCCATTGATCACGTTAATGAAAGTTTTATAAATGTTGGTAGTAACCTTGCTTCAGAAATTCTAAAAAAAACTAGTATATCAGAAGATCACCTAGTCAAAAAATATACACCTTCAACTACCCCCCTGAATTCATTTATGCTATTAGAAACAAATAATTTTGAAGTAAGTAAAATAATAAGCTCCTTAAAGAATACATCTTCATCTGGTTGGGACGGTTTGTCGTCAATATTTTTAAAAAAATACGCCTACATTCTATGTACACCCATTACTCATATATGTAATTTGTGTATAGTTAGGGGAGTTTTCCCTAAGTGTTTAAAAGAATCCGTCGTCATTCCGGTCTTCAAGTCGGGGGATAGAGACCAAATATCGAATTATCGCCCAATATCTCTCCTCCCCTCTCTGGCCAAGATCCTGGAAAAACTCATTAACTGTCGCCTCGTTAATTATCTGGAAACTAATAATTTGTTGTCTCGGAATCAGTTTGGTTTTCGTGAAAAACTATCGACAGTAGATGCTATTGACAATCTTGTATTTCATGTTGCAGAAAATCTGGATAACAAGCAAAAGTGTTTAGGGGTTTTCCTGGATCTGGCCAAAGCGTTTGATACGGTTTCTATTCCTCTACTAAAACGAAAACTGGAATCTGTTGGTATTCGAGGTGTACCATTAGATCTCCTAAAGGACTACCTCTCCGATAGATCACAAAGTATACGAATAGGAAACAATCTAAGTCGCAAAAGATCAGTAACCTATGGGGTCCCCCAAGGTTCAGTACTCGGTCCTACACTATTTTTAGTTTACATTAACAACTTATGCGACATAAAACTGCACAATGCCAGTATTACTACTTTTGCTGATGACACTGCGGTAGTCTTTAGGGGTGGGTCCTGGGAAGAAGTATTTCACACAGCTGAAAAGGGGATGCAAGTTATTATTAACTGGCTTGACTCTAATCTACTTACAATTAATTTTACTAAAACTAAATTTATTACATTTTCTATAAACAATAACAACCAACCAGACAAAAAATTCTTACTTAAAGCTCATTCTTGTACAAACAATGTTAACAATAGTTGTAACTGCTACACCTTTTCAGCCACAGACCAAATTAAATACTTGGGCATTATCATTGACAAAAACCTTTCTTGGAAGCAACATATAGACAGTCTAAAATCACGTGTACGTAAATTAATACCAATTTTCAAAAAGATTAGACAGCTTAAGGACAAAAAGACTAATAAAAATGTATATCTATCATTATGTCAATCGATCATAACATACGGAATATCGGCTTGGGGTGGTGCAAAAAAGACAACAATGATTAAGGTTGAACGCTCGCAACGTTGCATAATAAAGGTTCTGAACTATAAGCCTTTCAGATACCCGTCAGCTTCCCTTTATCGCGAGTTCATGGTACTTACTGTCCGGCAGCTGTACATGAAATATATTATCACAAGACAACACTTTCGCCGTGTACCTGAAATGACATCGAAAAGAAAAAAACACAAGGTATTCCAAGTCTCTGACTGTAAGACTACCTTTGCACAGGGTTTTGCGTATACCCTAGCACCGTTTCTCTACAACCGAATATGTAAGGATGTACCTCTGTATGACAAATCGAGGTTCATGTGTAGAAAGGCACTAGATGAGTACCTACAAAATCTAGATTACGACGAAACCGAAAAACTTCTTGTGAGAATGAAATAAATAAAAATAATTATTATGATTCCAATATGTATATAAAATAAAAATAAAAATAAAAAACCGTATAAATGTTACCCATCCCGTACAGATTGTCAGAGATATAATATAGAATCTATATAAATATCATTATGTATAATTAATTATTTATTTATGTATTTACAAAGGTCAAACTATAACCAGTACTTATCAATCTTAAAAGATTGATTATCTTATCAGTTGAGCTACCTGTAGATTGTTTGCAACATTCTGCAGTTAGCTCAATTGTTTCAATTGTAAATACTAATCATTATACAATTATCTTAAAATGTATATAATATTATATTTCTATGTAGGTACATCTCTAATATACGTATATATTTTATTTTTCTTTTATTGTTATTTTTCACTTGTTACTATAAATATCTTTAAATTACAAATAGTTAAATTAGTTTCCATAATCATACTATAACCATTACATTAATGCATTCTATTTTTGTGCACTGCAGTGTATGAGCAAACTTGTTATCTGTCGCTCACCAACGAAAACAATAGACCTGACTGCCCGTCGCTTTGTCACTAATTTCACTACAATAGCGCTTGCGGTTCGCACGCAAATATGACCCGTATTTTATAGGAGGAGAATCATTACTTTGCCGTAACACAGTTATAAACTAGCACGGAAAGTAAAGACTTTGTCTGCTTAAGTACCGTCATTTACTTTTAGCGATGTTATTTAGATACTTTTTAATTAAGTTATGATGTCGACGATTTGAACTTTGCATGAACAACTTTGTATGTAGTCGATAGGTACTTAAACAATGTTTAATAAGTTTGTACAAATAAATATTCTTATTCTATATTCTCTTATTCTTATACATTGTATTGTAATAAACTAGCTTCTGCTCGCGGCTTCACATGCGTTTATATGGGACAATAAGCGGCCCTATTTATTTATACGTAGAATTTTAAGCTAGCTTTTCACCTCGACAACTGTTAAGTACCTACTTAGTTTCTGAGATCTTAGGTACCTAACAAATATGTCTTCATCGATACAAACTTTCACCTTTATAATATTAGTAGTATTGTTTTTATTTAAGGTTTCAACGGGTTTCAACTGATATCGTGTGTATTCTGTCGTGACGGATATTAATTAAATAAACGAATTCAAGGGCATTAATTTGTTGTAGATGGATGAAAGATAATGAAACCACTCGAAACATCGCACGCCTAGGTACCATCCAAGATCACTGGATCAATCGGTACCTAGTGGCCGTTTAATCGGTACCTAGTGTCGTGGGTTTTACTTTTTACTTATCACTCTAAAATGAAGGGGAATTTCAAGACTTTATTACGGAAGTTTTGCCTAGAAAGCACTGTCCTAGGTCTGAAATATTTCTACTTGTATCCTGATCGCTTGTCAAGGTTAGATTTATTTATAAATGCTATGGCTTTTCTAGCTATGGTTGAGGAGAGAAGTTACGCTGTAGTTGTGCTACGACTGGGTCGTAGAGGAGCTACGCTGTAGCTGTGCTACGGCTGGGTCGTAGAGGAGCTACGCTGTAGTTGTGCTACGACTGGGTCGTAGAGGAGCTACGCTGTAGTTGTGCTACGACTGGGTCGTAGAGGAGCTACGCTGTAGCTGTGCTACGGCTGGGTCGTAGAGGAGCTACGCTGTAGTTGTGCTACGACTGGGTTTTAGAGGAGCTACGCTGTAGTTGTGCTACGACTGGGTCGTAGAGGAGCTACGCTGTAGCTGTGCTACGGCTGGGTCGTAGAGGAGCTACGCTGTAGTTGTGCTACGGCTGGGTCGTAGAGGAGCTACGCTGTAGCTGTGCTACGGCTGGGTCGTAGAGGAGCTACGCTGTAGCTGTGCTACGGCTGGGTCGTAGAGGAGCTACGCTGTAGTTGTGCTACGACTGGGTCGTAGAGGAGCTACGCTGTAGCTGTGCTAAGGCTGGGTCGTAGAGGAGCTACGCTGTAGTTGTGCTACGACTGGGTCGTAGAGGAGCTACGCTGTAGTTGTGCTACGACTGGGTCGTAGAGGAGCTACGCTGTAGTTGTGCTACGACTGGGTCGTAGAGGAGCTACGCTCTAGCTGTGCTAAGGCTGGGTCGTAGAGGAGCTACGCTGTAGTTGTGCTACGACTGGGTTTTAGAGGAGCTACGCTGTAGTTGTGCTACGACTGGGTCGTAGAGGAGCTACGCTGTAGCTGTGCTACGGCTGGGTCGTAGAGGAGCTACGCTGTAGTTGTGCTACGGCTGGGTCGTAGAGGAGCTACGCTGTAGTTGTGCTACGACTGGGTCGTAGAGGAGCTACGCTGTAGCTGTGCTACGGCTGGGTCGTAGAGGAGCTACGCTGTAGTTGTGCTACGGCTGGGTCGTAGAGGAGCTACGCTGTAGTTGTGCTACGGCTGGGTCGTAGAGGAGCTACGCTGTAGTTGTGCTACGGCTGGGTCGTAGAGGAGCTACGCTGTAGTTGTGCTACGACTGGGTCGTAGAGGAGCTACGCTGTAGCTGTGCTACGGCTGGGTCGTAGAGGAGCTACGCTGTAGTTGTGCTACGGCTGGGTCGTAGAGGAGCTACGCTGTAGTTGTGCTACGGCTGGGTCGTAGAGGAGCTACGCTGTAGTTGTGCTACGACTGGGTCGTAGAGGAGCTACGCTGTAGTTGTGCTACGGCTGGGTTGTAGAGGAGCTACGCTGTAGTTGTGCTACGACTGGGTCGTAGAGGAGCTACGCTGTAGTTGTGCTACGACTGGGTTGTAGAGGAGCTACGTTGTAGCTTTGCTACGGCAACGTAGCTGTATGCGCTGATACGGCTTACAGATATGAACGAACACCATGTTCGTCATAGCCGCTGAAAGTACTAAAAATGAGAGTGCTTTATAATAGACTAGGTATAAACTTTACCACTTATTGCCATCGGGCACTACCTTTTGTACCAAATAATGGTATTCTTCTATCATAATATTCTTCTAGATGTTTTTGGTCTGTGAACATGGCGGCGGTAGTTTTCCTCTCGTTCTCCCTGACCTGCCGCCTGTACAACCGTTTCGCGGAGATGCCCACTCAGATCACGATCGAGAACCAGTACGAGCTGACCAGCGACCTGCCTTACCCCTCCATTACCATTTGCTCCCCGAATCAGATCACTGTCAGTTCGCTTGACGAACTTATTCGGCAGTTGGGGTAAGTGTATATTTTTATTACTCTTTTCCTAATTTATGCGAGCTGCGTACTTTTAATCCATAACAAGCTGTTCATACGTTTTTTTTTATCTAATACGCTCAAACGTTATTTTTTGAAACAACTAGCGACCCGCCCCGGCTTCGCACGGGTGCAATGCTTATACTAAATATCCGCCACGCGCCGCCGCCGCAACCGCTATGTCCCTGCATTTTAAAATCTGTTATGTCTTCGAAAATATTCATTTAAACAGACAGACAGACAGCGGGAGCGGTTTTGTTTTATACTATGTAAAGATGCTTTAGCGAGCTTATAAAGCGTAACCATAACCGTATGCATATCGTTGTACCTAAGTCTCATAATATCTTATCTAAATACATACTAGGCCCATTCACACCGGGATGGCAGCGGCCGGCTGCGACGTCTATAACACTTGGTTCTAAAATCATATACCGATATATCTTTTTTAAGAAAGGGATTAGAAAATCAATGAAATATTCGATCGATTGAAAGTATTTTGTGATGTGATAGCCGTTTTATTTTTTTAACAGAAATGGAACATCTGAGTTGGATTGGCAAAGTACAATTCATAGCCTGCTTGGCTTTTATGAAATAATTCCACCTGAAGGCTGGACGAGCGAGTTTGACCTCGAGAATATGCAAGCTGACTTCGACCGTGTCAACATTACTGTAAGTAATGAGAATTATTGCGCCTTCTTATCTTCCGAGGACATCCGTGAGGGCTGATGCGGCGGCAGATTTGGCCACAGATATATAAGGGAAGGCGCAGCTATTATTATGTCTGTGGATTTGGCCAAGGATCTCAAGAAGCGCAAATACCTATGCAGGTCTCGACAGAGCCATTTGCTCCTTTTGGAGTCGATACCCGCTGGGTACCGAGACAATCCGGGTTTTTAAAAAATTACCTGAGCGTCTGCTCGAAGCGACGCGTGACCCGAGAGCTGTTAAGTCTCATACCCCACCCCAATCAGCGCCGCCACCTATTCGTAACCCCCGACACAAAAATAGAGGGGTGTTATAAGTTTAACGTGTCTGTCTGTGTATCTGTCTGTGGTATCGTAGCTCCCAACCGGATCAACCGATTTTCGTTTAGTTTTTTTGTGTCATAGATAATTTTATCCCGAGTGTTCTTAGCCATGTTTCAAAAAATCTGTGGGGGGCTTTTTAAATTTTTAACTTTTTTCTTGTATCTTATTAATCGAACTTGCAGTTTGTGATACCTATCATTAGCTTATTAATGATCCTGTTTTTACAGAAGAAAACTTTTGTTTTATATTGTACTAGCTGCATTCTTACTACCCGTTGTCCTATTTATTTATATATTTTCTATGTATAATAAAAAATATCTATCTATGTAGTATATTGTATTAAGTATATCAGTTATCTAGTACCCATAACACAAGCTCTGCTTAGCTTGGGGCTAGATAATGCTGTGTGAATTGTCCAGCATTATTTATTTATTTATTTATTTATTTATTACTCGTTTTTCCGTAGCAATGAAGCATTTTCCTGCGTATATTCATCAGGAATTCCTGATGAATATACGCAGAAAACGAAAATGCTAAAGGATTTCTTAAAATAAGAAACAGCAGATTTTCAAAATATTTGGTAGATTCAAAAAAATATTGACTACGAATAATAAAATATTTTTACTATAAAAATACTGCTTTTCTTGCTCTGATAGTATTTTATTCTCAACTTTGTTCTAATATTCAGATAAATATCTTCATTTCAAGACTTTTTTTCTTTCTAATCCTATATTGAAACTTTACTTAGACTAAGAAATGTTATATTCTTACATTTAATTAAAATTTTCTCAAATAAATCACAAATTTCTTGGATGAAGATGTATGTATTATAAGAAAAGATTCCCTCAAATTAAAAAAATATTTATTAAATATGAAGAAAAAAAAATCTAATTCTGAATCTGGTGTTACTCTGTTGAAATTAACCTTTGTTTTCGGTCAAGAAACAAAAATATTACTTTTAGTTAAATTTATTTCAATCAAAAATTTTTAAAATAAAGGTTAGACTTTTAACTTTGGTCCAAAGAAAAATAAACTAAGTTTGTGTAAATCGTTATTTCATATATCGGTATTTTTTGTCTTGTATTTAGGGAAATGTTGTGTTCGATAAAGAGAATTGTAGATTCAAACATAGAAAATGGTAAAAATAAAACAAAGAATTAATAGTCTTTTACCAACACGTTAAAATTTTAGAGTGAGAAAAATTCCCTCAAACAAAGAAATTTCATCTTGGCTTGGCAACATTTCATTCCGTGGAGGCATGGTGCAGCAGGGATGCAGGTTACAACCTGTCGAAACTTGTTATCCACGTGCGTCCCAAATCTCTTTCTCAGTGATGCCAGGTCGTTCGTAGAAGTTTGTATACAAATCTTTATTGTATAAAGTAAATTCAGATTCCTACGCCAAAGTAGATTTTTAATGTAAAATTTATTGCTATATTGTGATAGTAAAGTAGTTTTAGTTTTATCACTGTACTAAAGACATTATTATATCAATGTTTTTTCTAAAACATTGTATATTAAAGTACTAATTTTAGAGAACATAAAGTGCAAAAAAAATGTTAATGTTAACTATTGCGTATGGAAGTTAGTGTATGTACAAATTTACCTTTATTGTATAAAGTAAATTCAGATTCCTACGCCAAAGTAGATTTTTAATGTAAAATTTATTGCTTTATTGTGATGTCTGCAAAATGACCGCGATGGCAGCGCCGCTGCCATCCAGATCTTAAAGAATAATCTGATTCATAAAATAAATGTTAAGTATTAATAATTTGATTCCCAAACTGTCTTTTTATTATTTATGTCGTGTTTTGTTTAGCAGGGCACAGTTCTCATAACGGACTAAGAGCGCACCCAAACGGCAGCCCTACGTCATCAAGTACCAGGAGACACCTTATAAAAGATGGTGTGTACATAAAAATACAGCATTGTCTGGGAACCTGGAGGATTTGGTATTGAATCATCCAAAACTCCCCCAGACAATGTAACTTTTGAGATCATCACTTGTTTCAAGATGACGTAGGGTTACTGATGGCACTGTGCCCGCTCTCAGTCTAAGTATATTCCGGAACTGTGTTCTTGTTTTGAACAAACAAAATGACTTGAATCAAATAACCCCTTATTTCAATGAAAGACAACAAAATCTTAGATCGAGATTATGGAGCTAATAATTCAGTAAAATTTCTCTTTAACAGAGATATTGCTGCTTTGACATAACAAAACGAACAGTTATTATTAAGAAATTATTTTTTAACCTGAAATAAAATCAAACTTAAACCTAGATCCTCAATTAATGACATCAAGAAAATATTAATCTTCATCTAATAAAAGGGATTCTTAATTTTTCATTACAAAAATTTCTCTTACCAAATAAGCATTTTATCGAACCCAGATTAAAAATATTTCACGTCAAGATAATTAAATCTAAGTATAAAAAAGGAAATATCTCAATTGAACATTTTATTTTTTCAAGTAACATTGGAAATTACTATACCTAAAAAATCTATTTCTTGATTTTAGATAAATATAATTTTACTTCAACAATAGTTTATCTAAGCATGAAAAAAAATAACCTTTTAATTAACGACCAGGCTTTCTTTAGTATATGAATAGTTTGTGTCTTAAGTTAATTAATCAGTTTCTTGGATTTCATGTTTTTTTCTTGAAACAAAGAAATATATTTAAGACATTTTTTTACTAATATGAAGTGAATATTCTCTAACGTCTATAGGGAGAGGATCATTTTCTTGGATCTAATAAGGTTGCTTTGATGCAAAGTAATATAACTTATTTCAAGTAATCTGTTTTTACCGTGAATAATGTGGGCATCTAATGGTAAAAGAACTTTTCAAATCGGTCCAGTAGTTTCGGAGACTATTAAATACAAACAAACAATCAAATCTTTCCTCTTTATAATATTTATTAGTACAGATAGTGGCAGAGATGCGAAGTTAATCTTTTGCTCACCATCGTGACCATAAAGAGCAACATCGCGTCTCTACTAACACTACTAATATTATAAAGCCGAAAGTTTGTGATATCTGATTTTGTGTAACCTAGGATCTCCAAAACTACTGAACAGATCAAGATGAAATTTAGCGTACGTTTAGAGCAAAGCCTAACTCAGACAATAGGCTACTATATTGCTTTATTGTAGGTACCGAAAATACGCGTGCGAAACCGCGGGCAGAATCTAGTAGGTACAAAATAAAACTTTTACAGAGGCATTAAAAATAAGCGTTGCTTTTTTTGGGACTTAAGACTATACAATAATCTTATGATTGAAAATAAGCTTATGGATTGATGATTTTTTTTAATTTTAACTTCTTTAACTTCTTTTGTGTCTTCAGATTCCGTACCTGTTGGGAAGCCTGGCCCAAAGCTGCGACAGCTTCTTGGAACTATGCTACTTTGACATGATCCCTTATCCCAAATGTAGGGGTTTGCTATTCCCGATTCTCACCACGCATGGACTGTGCTGCACGTTTAACAACAAGTACTCATTCAATGGGCAAATGTAAGTATAGTCAATTTATCGACGTAGATAGCTCTCCCAATCTTATCTAAACTCCAACCAAATTCAATGGGAAATGTTTGTACCATATAGGTAGGTGGTTCTATGTCGATTTGAGATCTTTTCTATATAAATATTGCTAAGAAATTATATCTGAAACTCGACGCCAAGATCGTGAATTTTATATTTTAATTGCGGTTTGATAACAAACATTTCACATCGATTTTCGATCTAAACTCCGTAGACGTTCCTCAAAACAAAACCTTTCGACTTTGACTGGAATAAACCTACCGTGTTAGGATGTCAAACTAGGCCTAGATCTCAGTACTGACGGGATCCCCGTGGTCAAAAACTAGAATTATATAAAATTTTACATTTTTCCTTTGTTTCCTTGAATGTGAAAACACGATTGCGAAAAAAAATCATGAAAGTGTACTGTTTCGCACCTAATTTGGTCGAGATCTCAGGAACCCTGCGGTCTATTGAAATGGCTTAGATCTTGATTCGTAGATAATTACTAACTATTTGGTTCCTTGAACCAGTTTCTTCATAAGTTGTGTAGTTTTCTTGTAAATAAGAAAAAACTTGATTTTTGGCTTACGCCGCTCCAAAAAATTATATAAACTGTACGCTCTGTCCTCTTAAGAGGGCGCATTCCGCGCCATTTTGTGAAAAGGATAGGTATAGGATTTCGTGTACATAGGAGCGGGACGGAGCATATGTTTTTGGAACGACGTAACCGCAAAATTAGGGTTTTGCTTATTTCCAAAAAAAGTACAGATCTTATGAAAAAACTGTATTAAGGAACCAAAGAACTAGTAATAATCTACGAATCAAAACAAAAATATTTTCCATAGACCGCAGGGTTCCTGAAATCTCGGCCAAATTATGTGCGTCGCTGTGGTCGCCCCCTAAGTCAACCTCTAGGGATCCCTTATTCCTTGTCTGCGTCTCCGGCGAAAGTTCCATTATGAATTGTATTGTTATACAGGAACCAACACAACCCCGAAGTGGAGACCAGAATCTTGCAGAGCACAGGTGAGAGCCGCGGACTCTTGGTCGTCGGAGACTACAACCCTGATGACGGCGTCGATGGCTCCATACTCAGTGGTGGGGCTGTAAAGGTACCAGTGACGTTCATTGATCTTTGACCCCTCCTGTCCCACCGCTGCGCACGGAGAGGCCACGCACGTGTGTCTAATATAACTTCGCTTTTCAAGAAGACGTATGTGATGACGTCCACTGCAACTCACGAACACGCTACGCACGAATACTCACAGCATATGCACAGCGTGCGCTGCATTGGGCCAGCGGCTTTACGAAGTATCTGCTGCAGTATCAATCATAGTTTGTGTTCTAAAAAATTCTAATTAGTCATAGTCAGTTAGATTTTGAAATTATCAAAAAGATTCTTCTCTGAACACGTATTTTTTCTTACGTCGATTAAACAAAAAATTATGAAGAAGTACCGCGTGAAGTCACACCTTGCGACACTTTTTAGCAAGATGTGACGTCACCAGCCCCACTCCCAAACTTTGAAGCGCTTTAATTTTCTAATTTTTTGTTTGATTGACAAAATAAAAAATATTTGTCCAATATCTTCTGATAATCTAACTGACTGAATAAAATATTATTATTTTTTTACCCAGGATACTACCCAATTCCGACTTCAAGCTGTCTCTAAATGTTCCATAACGTCCGAACGATAACAAACTTCTCCAAAGCGCTTCCTTCGACCCATGTCTTGTTGGACAAAAGACGTCATGCGACTAATTTATATATGTAATGTTCTCAATATTTTATATACATATATCACTATCAAAAACCTTTCAACCACAGTTGGTATGGTATGGGCATAACGAGTGGCATGGTAAAGTGTCAAATCCAATTTCAGGTGATGATCGTAGATGCAAGTGAGTTCCCCTCGAGCCGTGAGATGACGCTTGTGGAAACGAATACTGAATCATTTCACATCCTGAATGCTGCCTTCACGTACTGCTCCGAAGACGTCGTGACCTTGCTACCTAGAGAGTAAGTTAATCGTGACGACGACCTCAGTGGTGCTGCGGGCGAAGGTGCACCTACGACGCAGTGGGTTGGGGGGTCGATTCCCATCTCGGGACAAGCAGATATTGCAGTGACAAGATTCGTATAGCACTTATTCTATGCTAGTGCCTTGATCAGGGTTTATGCGTAGTAGTTAATAGGTTAGTTTGAACTGAAGACCTTTGCAAAGTTTGCAACGGTCTTCAGTTCAAACTAACCTATTGTTTGCAATGCAAACAATCTAGGAGGTAGGTCAACTGATTCAAATTAATACCAGTCGGGATGGTCTCCAAGACGCTGGCTGCATTGCCCTGGACCTTGGTGTAGGGCAATAGCACAGCACATAGATACTCACTAGCTCTCGGGTCAAGCGTCGCTTCGACCAGACGCTCTGATAATTTTAGAAAACCCGGCTACCCTGGTGACCACGGACCTAGGGTCTCTACTCCAAGGGGAGCAAATGCGTAGGCTCTGTCGATACCTGCATATTTTCGCCTCTTGAGATCCTGACCCAAATCTGCCACCGCCGCCGCACCAGACTACAATTTTCAATTTTTTCCAGTCGTAGATGCTACCTAGAGCACGAGTTCGATCTCCCGTACTTCGAGACATACAGCAAATCCGACTGCGATCTGATGTGCATAGTACAGACGATAGAGGAGGAGTGTGCCTGCGTTATGTTCTACGTTGCCAACGTGACCACTGATCGGGTCTGTAACGTCACGCACACACTCTGCATTATGCAAGTTAAGTGTAAGTAGACCAGTAGACCGGTGTGGCGGTCACGGCGTGAGAATAGACCACTCCAAATCAGCCGTTGGATGTCGTAAATGTCGACTAAGAACTCACCGGAGGTTGGGCAGCTGCGCCCCTGCGATCCACAAGTTGTGGAATCCTGTGGACCACAACCCGCAGGCCCAGTGTGAGAATTAGTTTACTAACCCCTTATTAGTAAAGACATTAGGAAGCCTATACAGGGAGTCCTTATTCTAATTCTAAGTATTGGAACTGGGAACTGCACTGCACTGACATCTCGCATATGTATTGAGTGAGTGTATTGTGCATTATCCCCCTGCCTAAGCAGGCCCTAACAAGTCCAGCTCCTTGAAGTACCGGAGTAGGACTTTTGGTGATTGGCAGCTTCGTTTTAACTTTTCTCTAGGTTCAGATGGGGTTGATGTCTATAAATACTCTTCAATTTCGTCTTTTGTCTGGCCTCATCTGTAGCTGTGAAGAGGTTACGGATTAGGTACTATTTCAAGCAGTTGACTAGGCTGTGGATGTCGATGTAAGCTCTAGATTTGAAGGCATTTGTTTTATGACCATTGTTATTTTTTAATGAACTGATTTTTTTAAAGATTTGAGCAAGGAGATGTACAACTGCGTATTTTCCAATGAACTGTTTTTTTTAGATGTAAGCAAGGCGATGTACAACTGCGGCTGCCTGCCTGACTGCGTGTATCGGCAATATACATCGGATGTTATCATTGGAAACTTCAACGCTATGCCATACATGCTCCAGAATCGTTAGTGAGTACCCAACCGTATCACCGCAATAACGTAGTCGTTTTACTATAAAAACTATCGTAGTTTAGTTTGATGAATTTAATATGAATGTATTTGATGGCCTACGTTTCTACAGAAAGCGTCAAAATTAAGTAACCCCCCTGCTGCATAACGCAATGCAGGATAGAATCCGATTTTTTATTATTTTTATCAATTCGTTATGTTTTTATGTTACCTTAACAAAAGTATAATACATTTTCGACTTTTAAAACTCCTACGATTAACAGGTTTGGATTAAAACTGCATGTCTCTAAACTGCAGGGGTGTTACTTAGTTGTGACGCTGTCTGTACATTCCTATTTCCTATGGAATTATTGAACAGAAAATGATCTACAGCACTCACACTGATGACGACGCCCAAGGGATGAAACGTTGGTTTTCCTACAACACACCCAAGCTTGTCGTTGCCCATACAACTCGCTTTTGCCTGCAGCGTCACTCACTTGGTAACACAGCACAGAGCTTAATGCTTGGTTGAATTCACCAGAAATTAAGTTTAATTTGACTAGTAAACTAAGTAAAGTGGGTAGGCTTTTAACACTGGTTTTAATTATACCTAGATGCCTAATTTTAGGTGGGTAAGTAAGTACCTACTGCCTATCTAAGCTCCTAGCAGAAACCTTAAGGTTTTTTTGTTACAGTGATGGGATCAAATTCAATAAGAGCACGTTCATCATGAACTTTTTCTTCTCCAACGCCATGTACGTGAAGAAGAAACAGGAGACTGTAATGTCTCTTACCATACTGGCTTGTGAGTACCGAACAGACTTTGATATTTGGCAATAACGCTCGGTTTCTATTGTAAAGCTGTGGTTGCCATCAAAGCACAATGTGATGTGAGGATATTTTGACGCCATGCTTTTGATTATCTCCGATCCACTCCGCTTTAGTGGACCCCCCGGGGCGTAGGTAAAGCTGGGTATCCTGTCAAACACAGCCAAGCAAATGCATTAATTTGGCTTGGCTGTGTTTGACACATTTCGTAATTTTTTACGTTTAACCTTTTAGTTTATCTAGCTTTTTAATTTATTATTTTAGACGAGTCATTTTGTGTACCGTGTTTAGGTTTTTAGATAAAAATTTAATAATAATTCTATACGGTAGTATAGAAGCAAGTACTTGTCCTAGACCCAATCCTAGACGTTACGCATTGGAGAACTCTGTAATGTTAGGCCTGGTTTTATTATACGAACTAGCTGTACCCGCGACTTCGTTCGCGATTGCCTTACCTGCCGACTAATTAAGTTCACATTTAACCATAGTCTCTCATATTATGAAACGCCGTCGTGCAAAAAAATCGTGTAGGGTCTACGGGGGATAGCATATTGTCATCTTCAATCCCATTCTTTATCCACACGACTTTTAGCTACGACTCGGCCAGCGTCAGTGTTAAGAAGTGTCCTACTCGTTTGACTTACTCACAGCTGTGGCCCTATTCTGCTATACTAATCGCTTCACTATGACAGGGCTATCGTCACAGAATGAGTCGTTTTGGTATTCCACCTTGGATGAAAGAAATTATGATGAATGCAGATGGAGAGATGCGCGTCAAGTTTGAAACTACATATTAATTTATCTCGCGCGCATTATCTGGAGTTTTATTAATCTAAGGATTCTACGTGATGATTCTGCGACGATTCCATTGTCATACTGAAGCAATTGTTTTGCAGAATTGGGCATCCATTTGAAGGCGTGATGAGCGGTGAAGGAATTTAACTTTCATCCCCTCTGCCAGGGCAACCTTACTGAATTCCGGGATAAAATGTATCTTTCCTCATAGTACGAACTAAAATCACGCCGAGTTGCATTCGAATTCATTAAGTAGTTCCGTCGTGATGCGCGGTTAAAGAATTTTACTTTCATCCTCTCTCCCAGGGGAACCTTACTGAATTCCAGGATAAAATGTATCCCATGTCCTTCCTTGAACTCAAATCGTACCAATTCAGTCCAACTCATTCAGTAGTTTCGGCATGATGCGCAGTGAAGGAATTTTACTTTCATCCCTTCTCCCAGGGGAACCTTACTAAATTCTGGGATAAAATGTATCTTTCCTCGTAGTATGAACTCAAATTATGCCGAGTTCCATTCGAATTCATTAAGCTGTTCCGTCGTGATGGGCGGTTAAAGAATTTTACTTCCATCCTCTCTCCCAGGGGAAAATTACTGAATTCCGGGATGAAATGTATCCCATGTCCTTCCTTGTAGTATGAAATCAAATCGTGCTAGGTTTCATTCCAACTCATTTAGCACTTTCGGCGTCATGCGCGGTGAAGACATTTTACTTTTATCCCCTCTCCCAGGGGAACCTGACTGAATTCCGGGATAAAAAGTATCCTATGTCCTTCCTCGTGGTATGACCTAAAATCGTACCGAGTTTTATTTCAATACCTTTAGTAGTTCCGTCGTGATGCGCAGTTAAAGAATTTTACTTTCATCCCCTCTCCCAGGGAAACCTGACTGAATTCCAGGATAAAAAGTATCCTATGTCCTTCCTCGTAGTATGACCTAAAATCGTGCCGAGTTTTATTTCAATACCTTCAGTACTTTCAGCGTGATGCGCGTTTAACAAACAGACAGACAGACAGACAGACAGACAGACAGACAGACAGACAGACAGACATGAATGAAAAAAATTGCAGTTTTGGCTTCAGTATCGATAATAGAGTGCCCTCCAAAAAAAATTTTCAAAATATCTTCAATGTACAGAATTGGACCTGTTACAGTTTTATTAAAAGTATAGATTGAATTGAAATTGAAAAATAGGACTAGGTATATGCATGTTTTTTTTAATGGATGTTCGTCGATTTCTCCGTAATTATGGACCGATTTAGAATATTCTTACGCTATTGTATGGAGAAAGATCCCGATGTGGACTCATAAAAAAAATAATAACGAGTGATTGGTTTTTGTCCCGCAAAACTTAAAAAACAGTGTAAATAGGTACCTACTTAGGAATTTGAATCGTAATTTTCAAAAATCAAATTAATCATGTTTTATTTTTGTAGCGAATCTCGGCGGCATATTCGGACTATGTATCGGCTGCAGCTGCACCAGCGTGCTCGAGATCCTGTTCTACCTGTACATGGTCGTCAAGAACTATTTCAAGAGGAGCTGGCAGCCCTCCTCCGTACGTGTTATTGAATTCAGGAATTGAGTGTGTTCGATACCTACACAAAGTTTCGCGTTTTTTATTGTTATTGTGATTTTGAATCTAGATGAGATCACTTTATTTCCTAGTTTTACTTATGTAGGTAATTAGAATTTTTGTGACGTGTTCAAGACTCCTGTAAGGAAATAAACCACTTTGATAATTGATGTTATACAAGCAACATGTTATCTGCTAGGTACCTCTCGGTTAATACCGGCTTCACAAAAACGTAGGTAGATATGTTTTTCACATTAATTTAGGTAATTAAAAGTTTGTAACAATTGTTATTTATTTTGTAACTTTGACGTGAGATATTTTACTCAGTAATATGAATAATGTATCGTGATATGAATAGGTTCTTTCGTAATATTTATAGCTTTTTTCTACGTCTATTAAGTGGACCCGTGTAGACTGTAGGTCCATGGTAACCACGGTACCCTCTGACGCGCACTGATCATCTTTATTAATGGAATAAGTAACTTATCAATCTATAAATAAAAAGCAGACTCAGGTGTATGTAAACAAATTTATATTTTCCGATTCACAGTTAAATATCTTAATCTGCTTACAAATTCAAATAGTATCAAATATATTGCTTTGCTATAACTTCATGAAAAAATACAAAATGTACACTACGTTGATTTATAAAATGTTATAGAAAAAGTTACATTTTATAATCTACTCTTATTATGCGTCATAGTTATAAAAATTGTGTGCTTTTGCACAATAATATTTACTGGAGAGTGATGATTTGAACATACATTATCTTTAAATAAATACTCCGCTAACCCAGCGCAGGCCGTAATACTTGAAGGGAAGTAGCTACAACTAAAACTTAACATAAAATCAATATTTGGCTTAGATTTTACATTAAAACTACAATAAAGCATATAAAATAATATTTTGGTCTAAGTTATGCGTTACAATTAATTTTAGTGCTCTTAATCTACTTATTGCCTTATTCTAATAATTTAATTCCAGTGGTTTATTAAATTTAGTCAACTCATGCCATCGTAACATGATTTATATCTTTCAAACAATCCTAAACCAGTAGGTAACTAATTGAGATACCTATATATTCTCAATAATGTATTGCTTAATAATTTAATAAAATAAATTACCCTAATATAACGTACAATGGCATGAGCCAACCTGACAATACAAATCCCCGATCGGGACACAGTACAATTTTACTGGACGTATCACAAAAGGCTTAAATATAATTTCCAAACTACCAATACCTAAATCAATGGAACGGTACACTCGTTACATCAACATTGAGCTAACTTACATCGAATATATTAATTATATTAAGTATTTAATATATATTGCTGTTAATGGTTAACTATAATTATTGTATCCCTGAGAGTAGACGTAGTAGATGGCACTAGGTTTATTATGACAAGATATTTCGAGAATCACGCGATAACTTGTGCCGTAAAGTTCTAGATAAGAATCGTAAGATATTATAATACAAGTACATTTATCGTAACGCACCTATGGGTCTAGCCACGCTAGAATAAAGCACAACACGAAAATAAATCCCTGAAATGCTTCAAATAAAACTCTGTTTTATTTTAGATCACAATTATTATTCCGCCGAAATACACATCTAGTTTTATAAAAAATATTCTCAATTGACTTTCGTAGGCAACGCTAGGCCATAAAAGACTACGTTAAAAGCAGTGAGCAAATTCACTCAATAAATAGAACAGTCATAGACCGAAGAAATAGAATTAGAATAGAATAGAAGTAGACCGAATACAGTTCATAGACATGATAGAACTTGAGTCTATCATTATCTCATGCACCACAGTGGATGACTGTTGCCACTTCAGATGCTCTGCAGCTGTTCAAAGAGCGTGTAAGTGGCGTCAAGCTCATCTCAGAGGGAGACAAGACTGTTGTGTGAGTCAGGGGAGGGTATCTCCGGGGGTGCGCGGGTCTGGTGTGCGCAGGGGTGCGGGTGGGGGTGCACGGGGGTGAGCCCGGTGCCCCCCTCCATGAGGCTGTCGAAGTTGAAGGGGATGCCGTTGGAGGGGGTGCTGATCTCGATGCCGGCGATCTTGGTGTTGCCGAGGGCTTTGTTGCTGTGCATCTGGAAATAAAGAAATAGAATATAAGAATCATTGCAACGATCCTATTATATAAATAAATAAATAAATAAAACAATGTTAGATGGCTAACACTACTACGTCAGCACTCTTTTCTCTCTTCCTACTATTTCACCCAGTCCGTCCATCTTTTCGTTCTACCTCCACTCCTATCCACCAAATGTCTGCAAATAGCTGCAGTTTAATTTCGAATTCATCAAATCTAGTTTGTGGTAACTGTGTCGATGAGTGGTAAGATTTCCAAAATGACTTTTTGGTGGAGTCTTGGCATGGGTCTATATACTAATACCAATATTTTTTTTTTATTTCGTTCACAAAGTACATAAAATTATTCTATACAATATTTCGAAACCTCCTTTTAAGTATATAATACTTGTACTAGGAGGGATGCTTATTAAGACTCCACCAAAAAGTCATTTAGAGTCATCATCATCAATGCTAATCTAGTCCTAAGTTATTTTGATTAAATTATTTTATTTTTTATTTTACTGCTAGATAAATTTCTTCCGTAATGAGCGCCATAGAACCCTGTCTTCAGCTTGCTGCATCCAGCTCCGCCAGCTAACAGTCTCCCGTCTGGCCGGAGGCGTCCTAAACTACGTTTGCAGCGTCACGGTATCCGTTGGGGCGCGACGAGGACAGCTGGACCGGGGAGGTGTTTAGTATGATGGGGGAGGTGTTCGTGACCACATTAGTAATAGTAATGGTACATACCTGTGCCGGGTTCAGCGTGAGCGGCACCTGTAGAGAGTTGGGCCTGTTGGGGCGCGACATGGAGAGCTGGACCGGGGGGGTGTCCAGTGTGAGGGGGGAGGTGCTCGTGACCACGGCCAGGTTCGCCGCCGACAACATTATCCTGAAAGGGGATATATTGGTTAGTTTCCACATTAATTAAAACAACAATATAAAAGGGGATTTGTCGCCGATAACCTTTCTTTGTAGGCATATGGACAAAGCTGATAGACTAGACTTCAGCACCGCTACCGCAAGGCCCAAAAATGAGCATTCAAATATGAGCCTGAACTCGTAATATTTCGATAAATTTTACAGTCACTGCATAAAATAGCAGAAAGCGCGCCGCTCGCTTGAAGCTTGCAGAAAGCAAGTATGTCGCTCTAAAATGCGTCTATAGATTACGAGTTTAAGCCCATATTTGCATGCTTATTTTTGTGCGGTAGCGGTGATGTAGGTGCTATTTTTTCATATTGGAAAGACAGTGTAAAAAGTAAAAATACAAAAATTACATCGAATCCTTATCGAATGCGTAAAATATTTAAAATTATCTCATTGAACTTCAATAATTTACGCAATAGATGTAATGTTCCCTGGTTTAGCTGAGTGAAAAAGAAAAAAACTAGTCATGTCTAATGCTGTCTATGCTAAAGAGACTGCAAGAAAATTATAAAGTTTTTGTAACTATCATGCTAATAACATTAAAATAACACAAATGTAAATGTCCTGATATAAACAGTATTGGGGAAAACCCAACCTAACTTTGGTTTCCTTATCCGAATGATATGGCCGGTCTTTATACCTAGAAGGCAAAATGAAAAAATCTTTTTTGATTATGATGGTTATTATATTATAACTTATAACACACTAGTTTATGCCCGCGGCTTCGCACGCGTTGTTTCTATGGAAACGTTTAAAGGTCGTTTCTATCCCATGGGAACTGATTTATGAGATACAAAAGTAGCCTATGTTTGATTCCTGGATAAGAATTACCTGTATGCATAATTTCAGTCCAATCCGTTCAGTAGTTTTGGCGTGAAGAGGTAAAAACATCCATCCATCCAAACTTTCGTATTTATAATATTAGTGTGACTATATACACTTAAAAACTCATTATAAATGATTTGGGGATAGTGTTTCCTTGTGCCTTATTGAAACAAGAGTAGAATGGGGGAAATTGAGTTGCTAGGCACAATATTTTTAGCGACACCATCATCGCTTCGAGAAAACTGATGTTTGGAGGAAAGTTCGGATTGATAGGCAAAAGGGACTATAAAGCTTTCGACTGGTATTGATATGATCAGATTGTTTGCAACAGTCTGCAGTTAGCTCAATTGTTTCAATTGTAAATGCTAGTTCTAATTTATTTCTATTATTTGATTGTAATTTTCTTTGTCAATATAGATTACTATGAGGTAAAATCTTTTCAGCGACACAATACGTAACGCGATTTTTTCCAGCCTCTTTTCAGTTACAATTTGTTAATAATAATATAAAAATATCATGATTCAGCCCAATTTAGTACACTGCTAAAAATCCTACAGAACCGCCATTTTTAATAATCTGACAATCCACACTGCATCATCTAGCCCCAAGCTGAGCAGAGCTTGTGTTATGGATGGGTACTAGGTAACTGATATACTTAATACATTATAATATAACACATAGATATATTTTTTTATACATAGTAAACACCCCGAAAACCCTGAACAAATATTTGCAGATCGTATAAACCTGTCTCGAGGCGGGTATCGAACCCGCAACTTTTTTGTGTATAGACACATGTATAGACGAGGTGCCCCGATCCATACGCGAGCGGAGAAAATAATAGCACTAAAAGAATTTCACTTAAGCCAGTCTTACCTTTTATTGTTAGCCGGAGATGTGAACATATTATCCATGTGCCCCATGACCGGGTCAGCGGTTTGCTCCACATCCTCCACCTTCACCCTCACTCCATCATCAGCCATGGGATAGGGATAAGGGATAGAATCCTGGAATGGTTTCACATCAGGCGGGCTCGCCGGACGCTTATGCAGACGACACGAAATCATATGAGCTTCGAGAACCGAATGTAGTTGCTCCCGTTCAGAGTTGAGCTTGCGGATTTCTTCTTTTAAATTCTGTTTCTTTTCCTCTAGCTTATCCGTTTCGTCTTGCAGCTCATTAGTGTGATCGAGCCTGCGTTTGCGGCACCTAGCGGCGGCCATTTTGTTTCGCTCGCGGCGGACTTGTCTTCGTTCCTCTTCTTCTGGGGAGATGTCTTGGGGGGCCTTGGTGGGTCGTCGGCCGCCCATATTGCGTCGCTTGGGCATGGGCAGGCCGGGACTGCTGCTGAGGCTGTCGCCGCTGGCGGAGAGCGGGCCCGGCGACACGTGCAGCGCTGTCGTCGGGCCGGACTCACAGTACCCTACTGAGTTCAGCATACCTGGAATGGGAGAGGTTGGTTTACGGTGTGTTTTGCGAAAGAATGGATAGACAGATGCAAGTTTGATATTTTAAGGCTTTAATTTTGCATAAGGTGGTCTTGACCTGGAACAACGCATGGGATACTTTTTATCCCATAAATCAGTTCCCATGGGATAGGATAGGAATAACCATACAACGTTTCCATAGATAAAATC
Organism: Eupithecia subumbrata; assembly: GCA_949316285.1. NCBI lineage: Eukaryota > Metazoa > Arthropoda > Insecta > Lepidoptera > Geometridae > Eupithecia > Eupithecia subumbrata. Next base: position 20,062,290 of record OX438641.1, on the reverse strand, counting down.
TTTGATTACTTGGAATAACGTATGTGGCGGTTTTTATCCGGAAAACAACGCGTGCGAAGCTGGCGCCAGAAACTGGTTGTTCACAAAGTTTGAGAGCGTGTCTTAGGTGAAAGCGAATCGCCCATTGTGGTGTGAAGGAATACGCGGGAGGCTATCCTAAGTGCACGCACTCGCCTTCCAGAGAGGTCTAAACCACTCGAGTATTTGGAGGTTGGTGCGCTGCGGAATCCTTCAAGAACGCTAAATATGATGTCTGGTTATCCCTTAAACATAAGGGACAACAGTCCACCGTCACTAGTAACAGGCATGACAATGTGTCATCTATCAATGCCCTGATTGAGGAATCATCGATCGAGATTGAGGAATTCACAGTGACGTTTTGTGGTTCAGTGGTCCTATGTGTTTTTATTGCGGCCGTATGAGTACTTCGAGTACTGGTTCGATGACTAATTCGTAAAACTCCTTTGTTTCCATTGACAAAAGTTGCACCAGCGATATTGGCGTCAGGCTTTATTTGTCAGGTACCCGTAGTTTTGCTTTTTTAAAAGTTTTTGGGGCACAGTTTCCCTCCTTGATTTATCAGAAATCTAAGTCGTTTTCTATTAAAACTGTCTAACACAATATTCATAGGATAAGAGCAGAAGGGTTGCGATCTTTCGGTAAATATTAGGGTTTTTATTGATACCCAAACTGTGGCACAGACACAATCGGGATGAGTGGCGAGAATGGAGGTAGGAAACAATGATTTTTTTTATCTCGAAACAAGCAGATAGTCCTCCTGATGTAAAGTGGTGTAGCCGTCGCCTTCTATCTCTGTCTAGGAATGCGCTTTATTTGCAATTTCTCGCGTCCGTCAACCTAAGGATACCCTCGTGGTCTAAAGCATGCTTCTTGTGCCTGAAATTTCACCGGATGGGTGGACAGATGATGAAGGTTGGCAGTATTGTAGTAGTAGTACGTACCGTAATTATTGGCGTGCGCGACCGAGGGCGGCACGAAGCCCGCATGCGTGGCCTGCTCCGACCGGCAGTTCGTCAACTCTATGTAAGTCTGCTCGAAGTTCCGCAGCTGGGTGGGCGTTATGGTAGCCGTGGTGCGGGTCGGGACCCCCGACTGGAGGCCCTCGAGGTTTGCCAACTGGAAAAAAAGAAGCAATAGGTTAGACACTTGTTGAAGACTACCTACTACAACTGCTGAATGTCTTGATACTTGCTGAAGACTACCTACTACACTTGCTGCAAGTCTTGACACTTGCTGAAGACTACCTACTACAGTTGCTGAAAGTCTTGAGAGAGACCGAAATACGCAATAATTTCGTCACCTGCTACGGCGCGCTGCTGCATTAAAAGCTGTTCTGGTACACGTCTACTGCTAGGGTACTCAGTGTATTAAACAGGAAGAATAATCAAGATTTGTGAAGACCCAAGACGATTCATTTTAATTTTAAGATGGTCCAGTTAGATTTGACAAATGTTATCAAAGCACATGGTCTCTGATTTTGTCGTCTTCAGCGCCTATTTCCGACATCTTATAGGAAAAAGAGGAAGAAAGAAAGATGTAGACAGTAAAATTGAACTTAAGATGACTGTGTCAAACTGTCTTCTTTAATAATGTTCAACTAGAGAACTGCCAGATGAGCTGTTAACCAAAATAGTCACAAGTGAGCCTGAGTCAGCGAGATTTGGGAGATGATGCGTCAATACTTTAGTTAATTTTATTCCTCCAACTAACCTTAGACGCAGATTGAAAAAGCTGTTTCTTCAGTCAAGGCAGTCTACGTTTCGAAGAAATCATCAAAAATATTAAAGTAAGTACATAAAGATAAGCCAATAAAGGACAATGAAACTTGCAGCTGTCGTCTCAGTATTGAAATAGTTACGCAATATTATTGTTATGTTGCAGTTGCTTTGCTTCCACATTCCAGTACTGTTTTATCAGCAAAATATTTGCATAACAATGTATCACAACAATAACATTATTATAACAAATTAATTGATATATTATCGTTACATGACACTTCATTATTTGACATAGATATGAGAATATTGGTGAAGCATGCGAAATTGAAAGTTTTAAGTGACCACAAATCAATCAGCATGCATCCGTGAGATTTGCGCTAACTCTGAATCTTCTAATGCTTTTCTAAATAGGTCATGACTGAAAGATGCTTCTACAAATATGTATTCAAGAACCAGCAGGTGATTTCTACAGAAGGAGTATTTTTGTCTGTTACGCGTTAATTTATACGACGGACACCTGGAATCGTAGGTGGTTGTTTGAGGATTAGGAAACTTTGGTTACATTTGCGATAGTTTAGTATCTATCTATCTATTTAAATAATAATGAATCCCAATTTCCCTTGGTCACGGCATCCCGAAAAACGGCAGAAATTTTTTTTCGGTAATCCTTTTTTGTTTGTGTTTGTTCTTGTCAGAAGAAGGTTCGATGAGCGAAAAAATTAAGAAAGTTGAAAACATAAATTTCCACGCGGGCGAAGCCGCCGGGCGCAGCTAGTCTGAAATATGTAAATACAATACAAGAGATTAGACGACGTCAACCCTCACTATTTCACTAAGAGCGGATTCTTTGGTTGTAATATGGTTTCCTACATATGATAATTTTCTTCAAAGATCAAAGGTCTCATACTACTTCAGGTGCGAACTGTAATTTCAACTCTTTAATTGTTATGCCCAACATAGATCACATTTAGAGTATGTTGAAAACGGTCATAATCGAGCTGCGATAGGATAGAGAGAAATACTAAGAAGTTTACGATACAATACAACACAAATATTCTATAATACACACCAAGATACAGAAATATAGGACAAGAAAAGACAAACACAGATAAAGTAGTACAGGGCGGCTTTAACGCTATACGGCGATGGTAAGTTTAGGTATACCTGCTGGCACCAGAGCTCGGTGGCGAGGATGTTTGCGATCTCCAGAGGATCTATGTTCTGCATGTTGCGTCGCTCACTCAAGCACGGTTATAATTAGACGCTTACTCTATTGTGTTGCGCTTTTTGCGAAGCGACACCTTCGTACTGTTCGAGTTAGTTAGTCGATTTGTTCGTTAATCCGCCCTCGCAAAGTGCAGTATTGACTACAATGAGCTCGATCAGTCTGATCCGTCTGTGCAGTTTCTGTCGGTTTATGGGGTAAGTGGTCGTAGCTGGTGGTTTATTGTTGGTTTCGCGGGCAATGGGGCGGATCGTATAATCGTATATCGCGATATATCGCGGGGGTATCGTGTGCGCGGGAGTGCGGGTCGTTCGTTCGTTTCGCGCGCGGACGGCGGCGGCCGCGGCTGATCGCGCGCTACTGCCGCGCCCGCGCCTCCGAGCCCGAAATCCTCGCCCACGAGCGACGTCGAATCACTTATTAATAGAATACTCCTCTAACTCCGGAAATATTTCGCATCATTTCGCATCGCACGCGGTGCCGGCTCGTTATCTGAGGTAACGCAAGTTTGCCGGTAAACAACGCCGGCGGCATCTCGCGGATTTCAGCGAGCTGTCTCGCTGGCGAGCTCATTAGTGAGATTATCATGAAAAGTTACAAATGCATGAAAGGGGAACAGCATAATTGAAATCGGACCACTTTCCAGTCTGCAGCATTTTCTGAACCACCTTGCGAAACAATTTGCTAATAGTAGATTATTTTCTCCCTTCTAATTTTCCATTTCTATTATAGACAAGGTTTTACAGTTAAGTCATTTGTGCCGAAAATAAGAAGCGATGCTGCTTAGCACCAGTGGGCGGTGGGCAGGACCTTGCTGCAAGGACGCCGCGGCCCGTGGGCGCAGACACTCAATACAGCCTTATTCGGCAATCGGACTATGACATGTTATCATATGTAGGAAGCCATATTACGGCCAAAATAGGCTAGTGAAAATCCGTAATACTTCCACAATTGGTAATAATAGCAGACAGCTTTTCTATTGGGACACTGTCAGGGTGCACAGAGTTACAAAAGCGACGTAGACAGGACAATCGCTCTCGCGAAGATGTAGATAAGCAGTCATTAGTAAGTGTATCAACTGCGTAATGATGTTAGCGCATTGCAGTAGACACAAAGAGGACCAGCTCCGGAAGGCGCTTGGCGCGGTCAATTACCACAATTGCTTAAATGAAATTCGTCTCAAATAGCCACAGCTCGCTTCTGTGAGTTAATTGGTCACGGTGCTTTACCTAACAATTAACTGACGGATTATGAATTATCTCGCATTCTTGCTTGTTACTGTTAATTTATTAGGATCCGTTTTATTGTCTCGTGTGCTTCTGTGTCTACTAGACTAATAGGATATGTAACACAAATTTATACAGTGTTAGTCAAATTAGTGCACCATACTGCAGGAGGTCATTCACCTGCTACCACAGATTAATATATAGTCAACATACCAAGCCGCACGTTTGCAGCTCTTTGGCGGTTTGTTGGTAGCAGGGATTGACCCCTTCTGTAATGTGCACTAATTTGACTAACACCCTGTATAGTCACAGTACCCAAACTGACCTAGAGGCTATCAGCCCAGGACTGGAATGAGTGGCACAGCTTTGACGAGGCCTACACCCAGCAGTGTGTAAATACGGGCTGAAAATGAAGACGACCTCAAAATTAAAAATTGTAGCTATCGCCGCCTCCCTGTTAATACCTTGGATCGATGTTTTGTACCTTTTCCAACATACAAAATTACACGGAACCAAACGTCTGATATCCTCAAAAGCACGGAAATTTCCACTAAACCGCCCTAAAAACCTATATAACACTAAAAATTCTAATTAAATGATCAAATCAAAGAATGGATATTGGAAACCTAATTATATATTTTTTTGTTATTATAGTGCGTAACCCCACACTCAGGGTAATTTCGCTAACGAAAATTTTTATTTTTCGTTAACGAAATTTTGGCCTAACGGCGCTAGAGACCGTAGGAAGTCCCAAAGATTTTCGACTCCTACGTCACTTGACCTCGTGGTGTAGGTTAGCACATTCCCCTACTGAGGGAAGGATGCAGGTTCAAGTCCCGTCGAAGTCGAAAATTATTGCGATATTAATAATTATAGTTATTCGTGTCATCCCCTTCCTCGAAGCTACGATAATTCTGCGAATCACACGCAGCGTAAGCCCTTGCGCCTACAGTACTATACGTTATCAGCCGCTCGCTATGAGATCACCACTATATCTAGTTGTGACGTTTCGTGCCGTGCGACCAGCGAGCACTCCATAATGTTACATACAACTGTTTTTATACGACAACACGGTTGACCGTGACTGCTACTAACTATTCTGGATCGGTTTAGCAGTCTATAGAAGTCTAGTAGTTGTCGATTTGTCTCAGATCTTCATAAGTACTACAATATATATGTATTTAAGGTACCTACTACTCACCTTAGTACGTACATATTTCTTACCAAAAACAACCTCAGTCTGCCTTCCACTTGTTGTTACGCCCAACAGGGTACACATTGTGATACTTACTTTTAGATAATTAGCTACCTACCTACCAATGTAATGACAACAATATATATTGAGTATTGAGCAAGTAGGGCAAACACAGGAATTGTTCCCTCACATCGTCATCGAATGTAAATTCATGCCTTCAACTTCAATAATTTAAGCCATGTTAGAGTAAAGTAAAAATTGCTTATTTTTATTAGGTTTTATTAATATCGCACACCTGCCTTCGAAAAACTTACAAATCGTAGATCAACTTGGAGACACAGATAATATTTATCTAACAATACATAACATAATTTGATAGATATTATTGTCCTTACATGCGATTTTTATGGCACTGCACTGCAATTTAAAATATAAATAATAATTGGCACTTTTAGCTCTAAGACCCGTGTTCACCAACAAATGGTTAAATTTGAAACAATTGATTTGACGTTTTTGATACAAGTTTTCATACATTAAACGTCACAGTTAACCGACGAAGCAGCCTAATTGTCCGATTATGTTTTGGTGAACACAGACCTAAGAAGATTACCAACATGAACAAAAACATACAATAACAGCATCCATTAAAAAAATCTGATCCCAATAATTCAAGAACAAATGACAACACAAACAATGCAGTAAATTGCAAAATAATATCATTAATGATCAGAAAAATACTTAAGCTTCTGCCAAGTAAAAAATGTTTTATCAATAATAAATAATAAATAAATAATTATTTATTTCATATATAATAATTATTTATTTAGTCAATACGCTCCTGAACTAGTTCATTGTGTGGTTCAGGAATCATTGGCTTCTCCAGCTTATAATATCAGTAAATTTTGTCAAACGAAACTATAGCTTAATTATACTGAGAAAACAAATTAGAAAATGAACATGCAAAAACAACGATTTTGAGCTTGTAAAAAATACTTTGAAACGATGACATTTTTGTCTTTTCTAGCCTAGACAACAATCCCAGTGCTTGGCCTACTGCAAAAAAAAAGAAGTTTCGTTGTCGTGCAAAACCAACTCTTAAATCGCTTGCATAAGATTAGCGTTTGCACGAAAACGGATCAAACTTGATTTCGTTTTCAAAAGTACAGGCTCAGATTTAAACCACTGCAGGGCATTCAAATCAAATCAAAAACTCTTTATTTCCATAAATACAATAAATGTACACTAAGAAAAGGTCAAATTATAAAACTAAACGCTGACACGGAAATAAAGTGATATTTTTGATTTATGTCATGCATTGAGCAAGTACGAAGTGTGTTCGATCCTACGCTAACTGCATGCATCCATTGTGACGCCCTGCGATATTATACTCTGTCGATTATATGCCGATTTTAACGTCGCAATACTTAGTGTCGTAGTACATTCACCTCGTACGATTGAATTTCAGATGCCGTCGATAGGACACCGCAATCGGCAGGCGATAAGCCAGCCGTTATCCGCACGTGTGCTCGCCTACACTTTACAATCTACCCGAGAGCCAATGCCCGCGGCTTTACTAATCTATTATTCTGTTTACAGAACAATACAATACCGAGAAATATATTTACAACAATTTTCCGCTATTTTCTAGGGACTTTATTTCAGGAAATGATAAAGCGAAATATAAGCAGGTAATTGAGGAATTATATTTAAATTTGTTGTAAACAGTTGTTGCGTACTGTTTAACAGAACATTGTCGATAAAATATAAGGTCAATATTATATTCGAGGAATTCTACATCATTAAGGACAGACACGTGTTTTATCTACACGCACAACTAACGAATTATATTGTTATTGAAACAAGATTGAACGTTTAACGAAGAAAAACAAGTGTCGCGTGTTTTTCCCCGAGTATCGGTTGTCATGGCTTTATTTAGCTCCCTATCTGAATTTTTCAGGAAACGATAGCCGCAAGCGCTCTGCAAACTTGCTGTTTAATGTAACACAAAACAAAATAGTAGAAGACTATCTGACATTGAATGGTAGCTGGTTAGATCGATTGGTTCGGTCGGCGATTGATTTGAACCTATTAACAACAACAAGCCCCTGCGCAAGATTTATGGTTGCTGGTTTCAGGAAGCCACTTCAACAAACTACAAGGTTAAAATCAACTTGATATCTTTCTGAATCTGTCTGCGCTCGGAGTAAATTCTATGAAACACCGAAACGTGCGCCAGCGCACGTGGCGACCGCGTGATAATGCGACAGGTGAACGAAACGCCCACTGTCCAATGAAATTCGGAATAACATCGTTCTATTTATCTTATTCCGACTGTTCTTATGCCTAGCCAAGGTGCCAGTGTGCACAAGCTTATCTAAGTCCTTGGACTTCAGACTGACGAACCTAAGCACAAGATGGACTTTAATCGGTGCGTTGAACTGGGGAGGAAAACGAATTGGTTTTAGTGCTTGAAAGCATTCAGATGCAATAAAACAATATCTCCTATATTGTTGGAGGACAATAACAAAGAAAACTGAAAACTGTATCTAGACATGAAAATGGAGCTAGATATAATTAAAACGAAAGAAAAGGTTCAATCACAGGCGAGGAGAAAACAGAATATGGAAGCGTAAATTCCCTAAGGTGTCATAAACCAAGCCTTGGGCACTGGCCTTCTCAAAAACTGACCTCAATTCCATGGAAATACGGAACCGATTCTCACCGAGCGTGCAAGCAACGCAATAAAGCACGCCCAGGCGAGCACGCTATCAATTCTGAGTGGTCATCAGACGGAGGAGTGATGGACCGACCTAGTGAATCTCGTATCTGGTCGGCTGTCTGGAGCTCATTAACACAGCGCTAATTGCTCGCACTAATAGCAGTGCTTGGTTCGTCGAGTTCAAAATTCCTTGAACTGATTCTAAATAACATAAACCAAGATCTGTTTGCAGTGCGTCTTGTCTTGTGCCACGGATGGGTGCAATTGGATGCTACAGTTAATAGCTCTTAACGAGGTTAATCATGTGAATTCGTGTAAGCGAGCTCAATAGGGAATCGTTGTTGTGATTGCCAATTTTTGAATCAATTTGTAACCAGTTGCAGTCGAGTCGTTGGCAAATCCCTGTTAAAGGATGCATTCGGCGATAAAAGAACATAATAAAGCTTAAAAGTGAATTAACACAAGCAACACATGCAAGCAAATGTGCGGCGCCGACGGCTGTCGCGACATTGACCGCCACTGCGCGAATAATAAAATAAACCGACGACGCGTTGGCACCGCGCCAACGCAACGTCCCTTCACTTCACCTTTATTGGATGAAACTAACGCGCTCGTTGGAACCATTGCTGCACCAACCAGACTGGATAAAAGCAAATCTAAATCTAGCTAGCAATGAACCACTCCGAGGAAGGGAGCCAACTTTTTCTGATCCGATCGATTCACTGTCGCTTTCCACAGCGCACCCCACCAGTTAATTCTCAAATTAAACCACAAAGGGTTAAGTTATGAAACGCAGGGTCTTATCGATGACCTTTTCCAGGAATTTGTTTCGCTTTTATTGCTAAACGAAGTAAATTACCCGTCGGTGGCATAAAGAGGGTGGCATTAAGTAGACTGTTCGTTCGGAGCCGACCTTCGTTTTCACGAAAACCGTACCATTCTGTGTTTCTCGGAAAACCCGCGTGAGTCATCGCGGCTCGCTCTCTATCGCAGGTCACTACGATCGCGTATTTACATTCGTCGTAGGCACAATTCAAAAACTCGATTACGTTGAATGATTCATCGCGCTATGAATCAGCGTGGCATTGGAGAAAATTTCGCTATTGAATGTTTTATGAGGTTCCCCTGCTTTGATCGAATAGTGGAACCGTTTACTACTAGTCTACATCGTGAAAACATAAACAATTAAACACTCAACATGTTACTTGAGTATGCGAAGTCCTTAAAGAAAACTGCCTGAAGGTTGCTCATAAGGAAATGCAAAGTAAACAAGAAAAACATGTAAAGTGGCGGAAATATTACAGCGGTCTTGTATTATCTCGTGATAGGTGATTGAGACGTGAAGCGCGATTGTATTTTGACATGTTTCAAAGTGGAGACATAGATATGTTTGTTATCTAAAGCCAAGCGTATGGCGCCGGACTGCGGAGCGAAACGGATATCGTCCGGAAATGGCGGGCATTCCGCGCGGCGCCCCGCTGCCAACCGCAGAGTTCGCCGAAAAAACACACAAAAAGAATCGCACAACGTAATTGGAACTCGCCACCTTTTTGTTTTGTATCGTATTATTCTGATTCGTGATTTATATTTTAAGTATATTTTTCCTTGAGTAAAGTGAAACCATATAAGATTAAAGTACAGCGGGTTATCTATACTGAGAAAATGTTAAAATCGGTAGGTTCACTTATTGTGAGGCGATAACGAACAGCAGCTGCGCGTTTCAAACAAAGAGTTAGGTTATAATAGGTTACAAGTATAACCCTAACACGATGAATTGTAACGCGAATCGCCGCCGTTTAAATTACTTAAACATTTATTATGATTCTTGAAATGGTCAGATTGCGTCCAGTTATGTGCATTATCTTGAATTAATTTAGAAGTGGTGTCGCAATTGTTAAACCGATAATCCAAAGTAGGCTCATTGTTTGAGCTCTGTTTATTAAAATTGATTATTGTAATGTAATCAATGTTTCGCTTGTGCATTTATGCATTGTTGCTATTATAATTACAGAGTTTGATGCTGTTAAAATTACTATCGAGCAGATAGCGTACTAGCGCTAGGGTAAACATGTTCTTGAGTCTTCACTCAAGAACACCGCGAGTCGTTAAACGTAGTGCAGGACGCCCACCGGGCAGTAGGGATGACATCCTGCGAAGGACTGCCAGCAGATGTTGGATACGGAAACCTGAAGTCAGGGAGCTATGGCTTTCATTAGGGGAGGCCTATGTCCAGCAGTGGAATAGCATGGGCTGATGATGATGAGGTAGCGTAGCGATCAAACTCTTGTGAGCAACTCCTACACACATTTACATGTTTGAGCAAAGTTTTAATTATGTCGCCCACATTGCTAATGTGTGAAGTCAACAATCGTGCTACTTCGGAGGCCATCACCCCAATCTCTAACACTTTAAAAACTGCAAAAAAATTAATTATAAGATATCCAATTAACAACATCTGGGTACCAGAGACCAGTCAATGTCCGTGAAAGGGCAATGTTACAAAAGGGTGGCGAAGATTTGGGACGCGATAAAACGCAACATCAACTCGAAATGTTTACGTTTAAAGTAAAACGAAAAGGTTAAGATCAGTTTAAACTTTGAAGACGTGTATGATTTTGTATCTTTTTAACAGACTTCGAAAAGGAAGGAGGTGATATTATATGTTCTGCTGTTTTTCTATTTATTTATTTATGTATGTATTTTTAACTTCCGACGCAAAAAGGGTTATATTAAATGTTCTGCTGTATGTATTTTTAACCCTCGACAAAGAGAGGGGTGTTATAAGTTTAACGTGTCTGTGATATCGTAGCTCCCAAACGGAAGAACCGATTTTCGTTTAGTTTTTTGTGTCATAGATAATTTTATCCCGAGTGTTCTTAGCCATGTTTCATGAATATGAATTTTTAACCCATGACGCAAAAAGGGTTATATTAAATGTTCTGCTGAATTTTTAACCCACGACAAAGAGAGGGGTGTTATAAGTTTAACGTGTCTGTCTGTGTATCTGTCTGTGATATCGTAGTGCCCAAACAGATGAACCGATTTTCGTTTAGTTTTTTTTTTTTTTTGTGTCATAGATAATTTTATCCCGAGTGTTCTTAGCCATGTTTCATGAAAATCTGTGAGGGGGTTTTAAAAATTTTAACTTTGTTCTTGTTTTATTATGTCCGTCGATTTCTCCGTCATTTAAAGGATTTATTTGGATGATTCTTTTGCATAGAAAATGATTCCGAGTTGGTCCCATAAAAATTTAATTCCCGAGGGATTAGTATTTAACCCACATAATAAAAAAAACCGTAAAAAACGAAGAATTTTTAGATTTTTCAGAACGTAATTAAATTATTTTATGTAGAGACCCAGATCCTACATTCAGAAGCCTATTTACGAATATAATAAGTAATTAATACTGGACGTTAACACATCAACATCAAGCAAGTAAGCTGAGTTTGTTATGGGAACCAGATGCATGATTAATATTTAGATTGCAAGAATCCAACATTATCAGATGGAGGTCAAGTCGGCTCAGTAAAAAATCCTGACGGAACGTCAAGCAACAAAGTTTACTCAGGAGACATCCTAACGTAAGACTGCTCAGTTTTTGTTTTAGACTGGGACTGCAGAGATTACCGGCTAAAGGTACGAGTTGGCAGCGGGCGACATGAGGCAGCAGCAGACGACGACGTGTCGTCGCTTCATGTCGCCACGACACGTCGTTACGTCCTGTCGCTGCAGTCATGATTTCGAACCCGACTCATGACTGCAGCGACAGGACGTAACCCGACAGCAATTCCGGCGTCAACGGCACTACTGATCCGGGGTCGGGCGACACTGGCGTCTGCCGCTCGACGACGCGTCGCTAGCTTCGTGTCGCTAACTACGGAGGGAATTTCATACAAATACATAGAAACCAGTAGTGTCGCTGCGACACGTCGTCCGCTGCTGCCTCATGTAGTCCGCTGCCAACTCGTACCTTAATGCTCTTTGTCGGTGCCATTTAAATTACTTTGTAGAATGATATTATAACAGTAATGGCGCGACCTGTAGACAGGCAGACAAAGCCATTGTCTTGACGCGCCTGCTCGCTTAGTTTGGCGGCACTTATGTTAATTTCTTTTGAGGTCCTACAGCCAACCTTCGAGCTACATGCTTTATTGCCTGTAATATTTTTAACAAAAGACAATTGCGGCGGCAGTGAATAACCTGAGATGCTTCTGGAAATTTCGCTAACACTGACATCTTTTAGGCTCGAAAAAAAAAAATGAAAATGTATTTTTCTTTACTAATAGAGTTTATGCTAATATCTTAAAACTTGCGAAATATTTTGGAAAGTGCATCGTCGAAAGTCCATTACTAAGTTTTCTGTTACAATGTAACAAATGGCGTCGTCGCCTGCGCGTGCGGCTTGGAAAGCGCAGCGTTTATCAGCTGGGCGCGAAGAGGACGGCCTGGCACCGCCTAGCACCAGAGATAAAACGCCCATCAATGTAAAAACGTCAACTGTTTGAGGAAAACACCTTCAAAATTATCTGCATCGTTTCAACGGAAAACGAATTCTATTTTGTGTTCAAAAATTTCCTTTAAACATAAGTAGATACTTTACATACTTTTTTTTTTTTATCCATACTAATATTATAAATTCGAAAGTAACTCTATCTCTCTGTTACCTTTTTACGCCGAAACGGCTGAACGGGTCTCAGTGAAATTTGGTAGGGAGGTACGATAGATCCCGGGGTCGGACATTTATCCCGGAAAAAAGCGTGCGAAGTCGCGGGCACCAGCTATATATATATATAGGTATATAATATATAAATATATAACTGTATCGTAGCTACTTTTTACACGAATGTTTGTTTGTATGTTACTATTGTCTTTGTTTATTGCACAAGGTTTACAAAGCTATCGTATGAAGATCTCTTTCTTCTTATTTTCATTGGAATAGTTCCAACAGAAGGGGGTTTTCACGGAAAATATTGTCAATGATCCAAATTTTCAGTGTCGGTAATTCACTGTATCAATTCACTATTCCAAGATTCGAGAGAGTAGTTAATGAAAAGTATTTAGTTCCGAGAAAATATTTTGGTGAGACGCTTAGCATGAGATTCTGAAGTTTTACGGTACGTACACTTTTTCAAACAATTTAGTTTTTTCTGGGACAAGGTTGATGGTGCCTAGTAGGTAGAGTGCCCAAATATTTGGCCTTTAGAATGCAAACAGGACAGCGGGCAATTTTGTTATCAGCGCGCAGATAGCGGCGTCCAAATTGTCTGTTCGGTTTAGCCCTGTAGCTTATCGTATTTCCACGAATAAGTGTACAAACACTTGTATTTATCGCAAATATTTCACAATCACTCAGAAAATACCCGTTCGATGGGAAAAAGTAATAAATAGTCGCGTAAGTTTTGATTGGTCGTGATTGGACTTCATGATTGAAATTTAGGATGATCGATGGATATATCAATGTCGAAACTGTAATATAATCTTTTATGAAAACATCCAAAAACTTCTCTATTTGGTTAAAAATAAGCTATTTTAGAAAAAAAAACTACCGATGTAATTATTATCAATGTAACCGGGTTAACTACGATCCTTGTTTGCGTTGGAAGAACACCAATGTTCAACAACAAAACGCAACAAGTAACAACAAGGTTCACATTCATAATAAATTCGTCACACTACGATAGTTTTTTTTCTAAATTAGATTAATGTTTACCTAATAGGGAAGTTTTTAGATGTTTTCATAAGATATTATATTACAGATTTACAGATTGTTGTATCCTTCATCCTAAATTTAAATTAGGAAGTCGTATTTCTGTAATTCAGGCTTAGCTTTTTCTTCAACTATGATTGTATTGTTCTTTATTTAGTACTAGCTGCATTCTTCCTACCCGTTGTCCTATTTTTTATAAAATATTACCCGTTTTCCAGCAGGAATGAAGCATTTTCCCGCAATAAAAAGAAGCCTATGTGCATCAGGAATAATGTGGGCTTCTAATGGTAAAATAATTTTTCAAATCGGTCCAGTAGTTTCGGAGCTTATTCAATACAAACAAACAAACAATCAAATCTTTCCTCTTTATAATATTAGTATAGAAAACAATACTCAGAAGAACAAAAGCGCTAAGACCAGCTGATTGGCAGCCGTCCAAGGTTTCTCTAGTTGAGACTCTGTGCTCATTTCAATAGTCATGAAATATGAAGTGATCATTACATTATGTGTGTTGAAGTTGAAACACTGGTTTCTTTCGTCTACTGTAGAATTTTAGATACCTTTTCATTGTGATATTTCTTTCAATATGTTTGTATTGAAAGAAGTATCAATTGAGAGCTTCTTTGAAATTCTAGTTCACCCCTCACATGTTCCATCCCGCTTCCAAACCAAGGCATCGCAATTAAATTACATTATACATAGTTTTGTTCACAAATTTAATTCGTTGTTTGATTAGAACATCTATAGTTATATTGTTTGTTATCTATTCATTATTTATTTATTGTTATCTTCCTTTTACAGAAAGATTATAGTTTTAAATTAGTTCTTAATTGTAAGGAATTGAGTTTAAACTTAACATAGGGGATTGGGGGTTAATTATTGATTTAGTTATCTGTACATGAAAGCTTACTACCTAAAGTGTAAAATAAAATATATGAGTTGCTGAAAACAGAACTGACACTTGGCATAAACATTCTTCTTCCACTAGGAGACAAAAACTATAATAAATAAATAAAATGAAGAGAAAATCAATAACACCTTATTTTTTTACTGATAATGCCTGGAAGAGATCGCTTCAAAGCGATAAGGCCGCCCATTGTACTTGTGTCTTTAGTGTCTTATGTAATGTCTCTTGTATTGTATTTTTGTTTGTGTAGGTACAATAAACTATTATTTTTTATAATAATGTATACTTATAGTATAAAATTTTATAAGTCTAAAATAAAGTTATTGAAATCTTAAATCTGACATTCAGATCATACTGAGTAGGTATAACAATAACAGCAAAAGTATAGATGCAATTATATAGATTCATTTCATAGAATCTTTAATTTAATGTACCTACCTACAGTCAAGTCAAAGTGCAAGGGATACGTATATCGCCAAGGACATCTCATTAGAAGACAATGTACATTTACTACACAAAAGGAATAATAAGCCCGTATAAGATTGATTTATACATTTTTATAAATCTGGGAGAATAATAGCTACTGCAAGCATGAAATTTGAATACACGCAGGATGTATTGTTGTCTGTTGAATATGAGTTTATATTGTTGTATAGATTTACAAACATAATAAGTAGGTACGTTAAAGGTTCTGATCGGCATACTAGAGATTTTTGTTAATAGGTGAAGACGTAGGTGAAACAGTTATAAGCTCAGTAAAGCTCAAAAGTATTTGCGTGTTTCACTTTTGTGGACTTTATTTAGTTGTGGAAATTTTTATACTTTGTTGACAACCACTCTACAGTATTTTATTGAAATCACAATAAGCTGTGAATCGATAACAAATATAGGTAGATAGTGTGGGCTGTTATGTTACTCCGTTTATATCTTATCGCTCGCATTTACTAATAATGAAAGGCCCTACGCATCACGTATCGCATATCAAAGATCACATTGATACAAAATATTTGAAAAATTTGAACTTTGGGTAGGTACATTGATTATTCGCAATACAACGCGTAATAATATCGATTTGATTGCGCTGAGGGCCAAAAGAACCTAGTACCCTGCTGTATATTTCTACCTTCAGATAAAAATGATAGAACTTGAATAGCGTTCTCGAAGATATATCAAGTCACAAGGTATCAACGAGAGGGTAACGTTACATATGAACACTCAAGAGAAGATAATTAGAGGCGTGATTACAGCCCACGGGTACAATGGTGATGCAAATAATCGCGATTATGGCAAGGTTGACGACGGTCGGCGGAGGGTTCGTTCAACTGACCGCGAGCGATGACACGCCGCACGCGCAAGCGACGTCACACGACCCGCCACCACCAGGCACCACCACCCGAGGACTTAGTGATATCACCACAAGAGACAAAGGTCTAAGACAACAAACTGCTTTAAAAGACGCCGCCGGCAGCAGTTGTACCGACATTTCGACAATTGATGCAACAAGGGTGCAATGGAAATGTTTGATCAGATAGTGCACAGATGTCAACAATAACAGGGGCTATTTTCGTCGGTGCTGGTGCGAATTTAGAGGATAAATTATTTGATACTTACATAACTTCCTCAAACTGCAATCCAAAAACAAGGTGTCACTATCACAACAACAATCCAGAACAGAATTATACAAAACTTATCCAAAACTTGTCTGAACTTGATTAGAACACGCGCGAAACACGCATGTGCGCTACGAAAACAATCGCCTGGCAGATGTCGGTCGGGTGTCGGAAAACCCCTCAGAAATTACGCCGCGGCGCGGTGCACAATTTGTAAATATTATTGCTCCGGCTGGACAAAGGTTTTTGTTATCTAAACCGGTGTCAGCGAGCGTGGACGAGACGGGCGCGCGGTCAGCGTCAGAACGAGGAGTGAGGCTCGCGCGCCGGCGGCCCCGCCACCGTCTGATAAGCCTGGCGCGACGCCCCCCGGCGACGCCTACGCCCCACTCGGCGCCGGCACACCGGTGCATCGTACACACCACCCCTCGGCTCCCGACACCGAACCACCGCCACCGACGACGAGCCGACCAGACAGGCCCCCGCGCATTATACACCGCACCTACGCGAAATTGCGCAACATAAACGAGCCTTGCTGCACAAAATCAAGAACTTTCGATACCTTAAAAAGACGAGGAAACAGGGGCCACAATTGCAAAACTATGGCGGCAGCCCAGATACCGAGGAGAACAATGAGGCGTAAACGAATACAGAACCTTTTTAGTGTCTTCCTAATTGGGCTAAAGGAGCGTTCGGTCAGCAGAAACTTGGTACGGTATGTATGCAACGCGATCCGCTGGCAACATTAAACGGAATAATTGAATCAGTATCACCAACCTTACATGGCAATTCGTCAACATATGAGATATAGAAGGTGCGAATTCTGTCACTGGTAATAAAACAAACAATTGCAAATCTTTCTACTAACACAAAATTAATAACACAAATGTCTGCTTGGTCATAATCATCCGACACGAATAAATATTGTACACAAACTCACAAACCCAAAAAAACATTAACTTTTTATAAGGGACATAATAAAACTGAACAACTTTAATATGACTAAATATGAAGTTAAGTTCCCTGCATTTACGAGGGCCCGCATTTTTAATGTTCACCTATTATACACCGTCTAGTTTAATGACTGCCTCATAAAGAAGTGCTTATTTGAAGGAGTAAAAACGACTCGCATCCAACACTAAAGTGAATGAGTTTGAAACTATAATTTGATTATGTATTTGATGAGGAAAGGTTAAAAATAAACAGATGCTATCATCAAACGCGTGAACGCCCCGTCCTTGCTGATCAATCAAGTCCATACACGAAGGAGTACTGCACTGTGTTTAAGTTTGATCACCCCAAGCATGGGGTTCAACGAACGACTAATAAGCAGTATAATGACAGTAGGTGTTTATGTTAAGTTCAAACTGCGTAGTTTCGCGAAGCGGAAATTTTCATTGTTCATCAACCACGAAACCTCGAAAAGGGTCAGACTTAAAATTCTCAGTATTTTTCAACAAAACTGAGTTGACCTTTTGCCGGTGAACAGTTGAATTTCGCGTGGGAGTAGCTAAATACAAAATTGGTTTCGTTGAATTGCGGCAAGTAAAGCAATCATTCCAAAGGCATTAATTTGGTTTGTTGACTTGTCTGTCAATATACTTATGTACCACAAAGTAAGTAAAAAAAACTTTAGATGCGAGTAAATCAGCGAAGAACAGATGACAATGAAAGCAAGTCAAGCAACCTGGGCAGTTCCATTAAAGACGACTTTATGGACCATTCTCATGCCCTCTCGTGAGAATGTCATAAACTTGAGATATGGACACCGTCTCACATCGCGAAAAGTATAATACAAAATACAAAATAATGGTGCAGAAAGAATTCACAAATAATAATTTTAAAATAGCATTGAAGTCCAAAACGCAGCAGTCATAAACATTTACGAGTACATTACTCTCGGTAACTGGCGTGGCCGTGCAAATTATCCTCTCGACAATTTACGATCATCAGAGAATAATCAGAGTTACATTCCATGATTATATTATTACCACCAAGTTAGCTGGTATTTCGATTCAAAACTGAGTGAACAACAGACCTCAAAATATTTGAAATAAAACCACATAAACTTCAGCCATCACCAAACTAGGATTAGAGAGCCGAAAAAACGAGGCCTTTCATTGTTAGATGGATGACATGAAATCAATTTCATATAAAGCAGTCCGTCTAGCGAGAAATCTGGTGGGGCGCATAAGACCCACATAAATTACGAGATTAATCTTTTCAAATAATTTGACCTTTTCATTTGACGAGGGTTCATTAAATAATGGCGTCTGTATCGGTAGTGCGGTTATTGTGCCGTCTATCACAAATTCTGTTGTGCTTGTGGGCGGGATTGGACTTCATTTACATGTCTTATAACCTTTAAATCTCAAGAGTTATAGCCATCCTGGAATAAAACAGTAACAGCAATGCAATAAAGGACCGGAATTCATATTTACCAGTGTTAGCACAATGCAACCTTTGTGTGGATAAAACAAAATAATATCAACGCACGTGCAACCTAAGCATGACATCTTTTAATAAGGCAATCTAGGCGGAAACGTGGAAAATGTCTGTAATCTATAGAGCAACAGGCACGATTCTTGCCCATAATCGGTACAAGGACTAAGCAGCTGTTGTAAATATCAGCTCCATGATTATAATTGTGACGTAATTATTCCTCGCGAAACAAAGAAATATAAAGCACGGATATTTACTGTGAATCCTTTGTTATGACTTTATGAAGTTGTTCATTTTACATGGCGTGGGTGCATTTACCTATGTCGATAAAAAGATCAAGATAACAGATTTGGAATGAGGAGAATGTCCGGTGGAATGCAGAGCGGTCCGGCTTATGACTCACTCAGTACCCGAGGTCTCACCGGGACCCGTAACGGGCGTAAAGACAAAATACCAGACCTTTAGCAATTATTGTTCAAGTAATATGTTAAAAAAACTAATACCATTGTGGCACGCTCGAGCGGCTCGTGTAAACAGTTAAACACTCATTCCAGGTTTTACGACACTTTATGTCTTTCTTTGTGACATTGTGATTTTGTGATTGTGAATATGAAAAGATTGGGTCTGTCTGTATTGAAGTGGACAGTTCGGTTAAATAAGTTTGTATGGGGAAATGTAGTGGTCTATTGGGCAATTTTTTTGTAAAGTAAAATATTATAATGTTTCAAATGTTGTCCCTTACAATGAGGCCATATAGAGACAGCTGTGCAACGCATCAAGCCATCAATCAATTACAAAATGTATTCGAACTTTTAACACCAAATCCGTCGCGATATCCGGTTTTGTTGTATAAAATTTGATTCAAATTATGTCATTTAGTTTATATAAACAGGAAGTGATAATCATTAAAGGATATAGTTTATGTAAACATTACACAAGTTGTGTAAGTAATTCTAATTTATTAACACAGCATTGTTTATTTACGAAGAAAATATTGTATATTATTATAACCATGATCTAAAAGCTAATGAGGACAGTAAAATTAATAAATCTGCTATTGAGTTACGTGAATTAAATTAATATAATTTGAGAATGACGGACCTAGACTTTAAATTATTCAACTCTTTTTTGTTCATATAGTATTAAAATTTTGTAACAAATATTTTTAATAAATCAATTAATTGATTTCTTAGAAATTACCCAGGGCTTACGCACTTTAATAACAAAAACCTTATAAACTTTAAATTAGAAAATATTCATAGGACTTTGACGGCTGACATCGTGGGTGGTTAGCGGCGGCGCGGTGCGAGGTGCGCGGGCGCAGTGGTACACCGGTGACAGCTAACAAAGCTTGACAAAGTAATGTGACATAGAGGGAAAATGACAAACGGCTACTGCTGTCTGCATACAAATAGAAAGTTACTTTGGGCTGAAAAGGGCATTGATAACAAGTGACAACAAAATGAGAAAATAATACAATAAAATTTAGGTGTAATAATTTAAAATTAGTGACCATAACATAAACAAACATTCATTGAAGTCGCGTTGGAAATCTTATGGTCGTAATGTTTAAAACAAGGTTAACGTCACCCCGTGACGTTAAACACGCACAAATCTATGGTATTGCTACGTGACTCTTATCATCACTTTGATTTTATCACTATTCAATTCCATAACGTTACTGAACAAACAAAAGACAACGTTGCTAATGGACATTTGGACACGGACCACTCCACGTTATCTTCAGAACCATAAAGTAAAGACCATAAAGAAGCTAGAGCTGCCTTTTATGCTGCTACTTGGGCAGGGCGTTGATTGTTTTATGGTGAAACTAGAGAGCACGAAAGATAGAAATGGCAAGATAATTTTTCAAAGTAATCGAGATTTAGAACAACAAACTTGAAACCTGATATTTATATAACGAATCACTTTCTAACTGTAACATGAATAACAAAACATAAAGAGAACAATGTTGCTGAAATACCAAAGTAGAAACAAGTTATAGAAATTATACAGAAAAAGTTGGCAATAGTAACCACGTTGTTTATTGGTGACGTCAGCCCGGTCGCAGGTGTGCTGCCAGAGATATTTACCTACATAATATGAGAATTACATCAGTCGTATCGTAACACTTTGAGGATCCTGTTGAGAAGAGAATATAGTTCCTACTCTCTTATAAATGCTGAGATTAAACTGTATGCTCTAAAATGTTGATAGGCTGTATATTTCACCACGACATGAAACGATTTGTAAGATAACCTTGTAATATGGCAAGTCAAGAACAATATTAAAGAAACGTCACATGTTAGCAAAGTATTGCTTCCGATGTAATCGGCGGTGACTCACAGATTCTCGGAACAACGCGTGAGAACTGAAGATTACCTAATCCGTTACAATGCGAGATTGTGATGTGATAGACTTACATTATTACTGATTCATTATTACAATTTGCTTAATTCCTTCGAAGGACAGGTTAGGGGTCTAATAGAATAGTCGGCAATCGTTTTCCTTATGGGTGTAGTCGTGCCATGTCGGTAGAAGACGAGTTTATTACAATTAAAGCAAATTGTCTGCATCCGGCCCGTATTGACGGCCACCGTTTAATAGGTGTTGGTCAATAAGACCCATCTGCAAGAGTTAACGAGGTTAATCAATAGTTTAATTCAGACGTTTCGATTGACGACCACTATAGGACCTACATTGATGACCTAAAAAGGATGTTATGAAGATTCCCTCGTCATGAATGTCATGTCACAAGAAAAGTGTAGAAAGTGAGTTAGATTATGTATGCGGATAGTGATTAAAGGAGTAAAAAGAAACAGGCTAAGATGTCATCAGTAAGGAGGTAGTATTGAGATGATGGCTAATAGTCTATGGATTAAGAAAATATATTGTGCCTACCCCGCAAAATGTAAAGAAAATGTTAATCTAGCTTATTATGAAAGGTAAGAAAATGTTAATTGGTGACCTTATTATGATTTAATAGGACACATTTTATGCAAGGGCTACTTTGATGTTGACATTGAGACAAGGTATTTGCTGCGCGGGATTCCCCAACGCGGACGCGCAGCCGTGTGTTCTTGGAAATAGTCAGGCGCAGGAGAAATTTCGCAAGCGCCCAAAGTGGGTCAAGTCAGCCGGACTTGACGTTTTCGCCGCGCAAAGGTTACCATCAGGCCCGAGCCACGCAAATCCGGTTATTGTTGTGCAAGCGATAGCTCTTGTGGAACAGATCCTAGAGCTTTTTAGTTTGCAACTTAAACTGATCAATATGGCTACTAAAATTGAATATAGAGTGTGGTACGATGCGGATATGTGTGATGTTTTATTTGCTTATCTTTGGAAAAACCATGGATTTCATTCATAAATTGAATTTGTATTGGTGTATTTGAGAGAACGTAAAAAATATGATTCATTAGTATGGTATTAAGGTACGTGAGTACGTGTCATTTTATAATTTACCTTCTGTATGTACTATTGCAATTGTAGCATAGTGGAAAAACCAAGGATTTCATTCATAAAATAGGTTTACAAAATCTTTGAGAGTAAACAAGTCTGCGGTTGTGACGCTGACGCCTGTGGTTAGCTAGATTTATCAATTTAGTGGATTAATTATAAATTGAGTTGGAAAACATTTCAATCGCGGTTTGTAAGTAATTTAACCGCTATGTTTAAATAATTATATAAATATTGAAACAGTGACTTGGTAGAGATCATGCTAATAATATTTATTTTTCCAATAAAACATGCATGTTTAGAATAAAAAATGAACATTAAATTATTATACCTACTTAAACTTAATATATAAATTATATCATAAGACTATGTGATTTATATATAGTTTAATATAATTTTTTGCAAAATGTATACCTTTATGACTTTTCGCAGTATACAATTATATGTATCAAAATGGAGCAAATAAATAGAATCTGAATTATTGGTAAGTATAAAGTAGTAAATTAACTACCTATGAGAAATTAGTCGTTGCTATAACTTACTAGCATGAATACTGAACTAGCCAAATGTTAGTAAAATAAGAAAAGATGATTTAACAATTCACAAAGTCATATTCAGCAAACATAGGTCAGGCCTTAGAAGAAGAAGGCTTAGAATGATAGTTGACACAAACGAGGTAAGTCTAAAAAATTGCGACTAAACGTCGCAATTTTCATTTTGAGCCGTTAGTACAATACTTCAAATGACGCGGAAAGCAGCTCTCACATAAAAATATAAAAATGATGTTTTGTGCGGTGAAAGGGTATTTAAACACCAGTAGCAAGAAAAATAATACTGCAAATATCGCATTTCACTGGTCTACACACAAATTAAATTTGTAATTTTGCTTAAAATAGTCATTAAAACTCTTATATAAATTTAAAAATTTCGTCCACCATTTTCGTGAAAATGTTGCTATGCTCTGGGGAAAAAATACCCCGGTTTTGTTACATAGTATAGGTATATAAAAATAGTACCGTAAAAATAATAATAGTACCCGTGCCTAGGAAAGCACGTTGAGCGTTGGTCCTGCGCCTGACCTCTCCCCGGTCGAGTCGATCTGTCATCCCATCGGATTTTTAGAGTGAGGGAACAGAGACTGCACCTACGTTTGCACACACCTTGTGCACTCTAATATGTCCTGCGTATCTGGCTAGTCTCCGATGAGATTGGTCGCCGTGGTCGAAATTCGGCTAGGAGGACATTATTAAAATGGTTGAGGAGAGGGTGGACTTCACTCAAGTTAGGACTTAGGAATCAAACTACGCTACTACGGAATATCACAGTTTTAGAATTTCTGTCACTCGACGATATTCTGAATAGATTCATATTGTAAACTCAAATTACTATTTTACAAAGAAAATTGTACATTATTACTATTATCGCTGAAGAAGTCGTAGGAAATCCTGGTTTTATTTCGGTGTAGGTGCTTGTCTAACTTGGGCATTATTATTCGTGGAAAAAATGCTGGTAGTAGGTGGTGTGAATTTTAAAGGAAAACTGCACAGCTACAATATACTTCACTAGTTGAGTACCTAATAGTCCTAATCAACTTAAAATATGTAATTTGGTGGGTAAAAAGGAAAATTTGAACAAATTTTGTTGAAAATAACTTTATTAAGGTTATTCGATATGTAAAACACGTAAATAAGTTTGTTTAGATAGGCCATGAACCGTGCAATTACTTACACTGCACGTGGTCGAACACGCACTTGACCGTCTATTTAAATTAGTGTTCCGAACACGATGGGAGCCCATCTTATTTTGCGGACTTGGAGTAAAACCTTTTTGTCGTTAGACCTTGGAAGATTGATAGTAACCAAAGCTACCAGCTGATATTACGTAAAATTAAAAAAAGAAATAAGATAATATCGAAAATAAAATGTAAGGTGATAAAAAAACAATGGCTTATTTTTTTATTGGAACTTTGCTTCAGTTACCCAATTTTTTAGGGAAAATGCTATTCACTTGCAACATTCAATCATACGAATGTGTGAGTGAAGGCACTGTATTTACGTGCTGTCAAAACACACATAGATCGGTTTTTGGTTACACAAATTGTCAAATTGTTGAATGACACTATCCCTCTGCTGAGACAGCAGCGAGTTTTTACTCTATGGGTCAGGCGATATATCGTACGATCGAGTTATGAAATAGCTCGTATTCTACCAGAAGCATACGTGACTTGAGCCTCATTATGCCTACAGGTTAGTCGGTATTGAGGTAAATCCCAATCAAATGACCTCAACACCAAATAATATTGTGGCTTTGAATTTCCTTTTGTTATTCGTGGTCCTACCATGTCTTTTATTATGTAGGTATGTTAGATTCTAAGATATAAAAGACATGAGATGATATCCACGTTATCGTACTACAGAAAAAGAGTTTCCAGCAATCGGTAGGACTTTACGAAGCAAAAATGAATTATAAAAGACCCCAAAATTGTTTGTCGGTATAAATTTGGCAAGTACCTATCCTACATTTATTAGAAGCGACGACGTGCGTAATGACGTCACCGGTGTCGTGTCGCGTATGACGTCAGGCCTGCCCGCCAAATAAAACCCACCCAGTGAGCGTAGGCAGTATAAAACAAAATGTTGAATCAAACGGCGATAAAAAATTAATTCAAACGAAAGACGAAAATTATTTATAAGACATAACATAACACAACACAAAAATCAAATTAGAATGATAAATCTTAAAAAAATTGAACCAGTAACGCCATCTGTTGTAGAGTTTAGGCGCCTATAAGGGTTGTCTCGTTAAGTGTTTTTCAGTGATAAATATGATTATTCAATTCACATCGTGATATGAGACGAATTTTTAGATAGGTACTTGTTAACTAGGTAATGTAATAATTTTATAATTATGCAATTATTAACATAAATAATATACCTACCTATTATGTAAATAATCGACAATAATATACATGTGCGTGCATTGCATATTTAAAGTCTAAGTCGTAGACGGTTCTAGACAATAATATAATAAATAATGTATAGACATTACTACTAGTAGATACCTATTACATTAATTACTCGTAAATTGTAATACATTAAAAATAAAACTGTAAAATTAGATATATAGGTTTTTTTTCATTCAGATTAGCTACGAACAAAACAACATTTGCGATGAGTCATCGCTAACCAGAAAAACAAACACTTGACTATGGTAGACTGTTTCTTGATTTTATGAGCACTGAAAGGTCTGTGAATATTTATTTTGTAATTTTTCAGTTTGTTTTCAGTTTAGTAACTATTTTATAGGTTTTTGTGAATATGCGATGACGCAATAAAACTAAAAACATTTGTAGATACATGTTTGGCATATTGATAAAAAATTAAGCATGGAAACTTCAACAAAGTTTTTTGAAAGTTTTAACGAACTTTACGGAACTCAAAATTTTGTTTTATAATTGTTAATTAAAGCACTATAATAAAATAACACTTACCGTTGGTTTTGAATATTCATCTGCCTGGTAATCGAACATAGTAGCGAACATAAGACTGTCGTCCTGCTCGCCGCTGTACATGTGGTAGGGCACCAGCTGAGACATGAAGACTGGTTTCCACAAAAATAGTCCACAATAACAGTGCACAAGGGCCCAAAATCCAAAAATCACTTTACAAAACTTCGCAAATACGAGAGCGTAATCAGTTTACCGTGATAAGAGTATGAGTCATAGGTTGTCTACTTGTAGACGTACGCGTAGCTAGAATGTTTTATATCAGACTGAGTCAGTTCGCGGTTCACAGCCGGTTTTGTATGATGGCTGGCGACCGCAGCGCGCACGCGCAATGACCGACTCACTTCCAGAACGACTTAGGAACCAACCGAGAATTCCAACTATTCCCTAACCCAAGCCAAGAAAAATTCGTGGTTCCTCCATTGAAGATATCTTTCAGTGATTCAAGGAATAGTTTTCCAGTGACACCAGAAAATAATTTCGCGAACTGTATCACTTGGCAAATAATACAAAAACATCGGATGGAGGGAAAGATGACAAACACTAGAGAATTTTTTATTGAATTGTTAACAAAAAAAATCTGTATCGTATTAATAAGGAATAAATTGGTGTTTAATTACAATTAAAACAAAGGCCGGCTCAAATTATAACATGCTAACATGATTATGTAGGTCATTTGTGCAGCCGATGATAGTACGTGTACCAAGTACATAAACTACTATCAGTACGAGGAAGAAACAAACTAATAAATAAGCATAATACCTATATCAAAATAGAAAAATAATAAATTATTATAGAAGGACAATTGCGACAAAAATAATGCAGATACGGGTGAAAAACCTAACAAATAGGTACATCACAATTAATAGTATATAAAGCTCGTTTTCTTATAAAACTGATTATTAAACCAGCAAGAGACAAACCTCTTGCTAGTTTAATATAGAGTTGGATTTTTTTCCATCCCCAGTCAGTGTCAGCTAACTCTATATTAAACAATCATCATCATCAGTCTATATAAGTCCACTGTTGGACATAGGCCTCCCCTTATGAGCGCCATAGCTAGCGCCCTGTCTTCAGCTTGCCGCATCCAGCATCTGCCTACAGTCTTTCGCAGATCGTGATCCCAACTGGCCTATGCGGATGGCGTACCCTACACTACGTTTGCCGGGTTGTCGGTTCTTCGCGAAATATGGCCGACCCCCTGCCACTTCAGCTTGCTAATTCTTTGAGCTATGTCGATAACTTTGGTTCTCTGTCGGATGTATTCGTTCGTCCTTCAGAGAGACTCCGAGCATGGCTCTTTCCATAGCTCGCTGAGCGACTTTGAACTGGTGGACCAGCCCTACCGTGAGTGTCCACGTCTCAGCTTCGTAGGTCAATGACCATATTAAACTAGCAAGAGACAAATCTCTTGCCAATATAGAGTTTGCTGACACTAACTGGGGATGGAAACATTGGATGAGTCAATTAGGTTTTTACTATTTTGTACGTTCTACAAGTAATTGAGATAGTAAATAAGAAGTTTTTTGCACATTGTTAGCCATTTGATATGAATGTTTGTGAAAAGAAACTTTGAATCAAATATAGTTTTGAAGTCTTTCGACATAATTTTGATTTATGTAAAAAACCTCTTAATTTCAATCGAATTCAAAATGACAATTGATTCGTAGATTGTTTTAGCGTAGGTTGGGTTCATTCATAGCAAGGCTTACAATGTGCGCAAAACTTATTATCTTCTATTTAATTTACTTGTAGAACCTAGGAAATAGTAAAAATTGATTTTTTTCATGCCTAAAGAGTCCAATCCTACGAGGGATTTAATCATTTTTTTTTTGACTGTGGTGTAGTCTAATCCTTTTTATAACAACAATATTAAACCAACACTCTCATTTAAGAGGAAACATGCACTGAAAGCCAGCTGTAAAGTTTTTGCGACGACAGAAATATTTGCAGCTGCTGACTGCAATAAATAACTTATCCACAGTTCCGATCGATGGACCAGTTCTCAATACCTGATATTTAGGGCGATATTTCACAACAGACACTAACTACTTGATAAAGGATAATAGATTGCTTTGTATCCTTGCGTGATCTGGACCGTTTGAAATGAGACGGCGCCTATAGACCATTTCTAGACTTGTTTTAGTAGGTACCTACTCTGAATGAGATAAGCCATTTTAGATTTGAACCGTATTTATAGTATTTCCAAACAATATGTAGCGGTGAGTTAGAGTGTATGATCGTGACAGACGCAAAGATTTGAGGGAGGCTTTCTTAATGGATTTAAATAAATGTCACAGCACAGACCAAGAAAAATGTTGAGCCTTTAAAAGGGACAGGACAAGAACACTTCAAAGGACACTTCAAGAATAGCAAGAAAATCAGTTACACGAAATGCTGCCAAGGAACAACGAAAATTCCATTAAGTGAGATTGTGGTCAAATGCTCTTACCTGTAAAAAAAGAATAGGTGTAGTTACCTAGACCAGGAGAACATGTATATGTCATTAATAAAGCATAGAAATCATCTACCATCAAACCTCGAGGTACTGCATACACCATGCTACGACATTGCCAAGGAACTTGACAGTGAAAATGGAACGTCCCTGTGAGAGCCATGCTGTCTGTAACCCCATGGTGACGTCACCCGTTCGTCTGCCCTTACATAACGAGCTCATCCCTTGTTTGCTTTATCGATGTTAGATTGTGACGTCACGCTATACAGCGAAATAATATCATTATCAGTATATCGATTTCAATCGAATTTGTTCAAAAAGTGAGTTTTCCTCAATTCTCTTTCTATAGAACCACTTGGGTTTCTCTGAATTGAATTGCAAAATTGAAATGTTGCTGAAATTTAGTGAACAATTTCCAACGAAAGGCAATATTGTTGTATTTTTTTGAAGAACCATCGAAAGTTTTTCAATAAGTGCGTTTTCCTCAACTGCATTTCTTCAAAACCATATTGAATAATTCGTTTGAAGTCAACTGAACTAAAGAAAAAATTGTTTTGATAATTCTAAAATGTAGAGCATCTTTACAGGAGGTTTTGGCATAATAGAGCGTCTTTGGTGTTGATATGAATGAATATAGCTATTGTAATTATTTAGGAATATAAATCAGTTGATTGGCTACCACTAGATTGTCTGCAGATAAGTTAACATGAGGAAGGCATTGGCCAAGCAGGTTTGGCCAATAACCAAGGCCCAACATGGCCTGTTTTTTTTTATATAATATCTTCTTATCACAACGATGCGTCACATGTTTAGGCTGTAAAGCAGTTTGCTGATCGACTATAAGTCAACAACAACACGTTGCTGTGGTTACTCTATTAGGCTTCCAAGTTCAAGGTCTCTCTCTTCTACGAAGAGTGGTCGTTATTGATCTCACGACTGTTTTACTTGATGTCCATGTTTTGAAGGTAAAGTGTGATTGAAATTGTCTTCGCGCTCTTTTTCCGGGATAACAATTAGCCTATTGTTAATCCAGGTCCACAACTTCATGCGTGCAATAGGTATATTAGCCTGATTCAGTTCAGTAGTTCTAGCGTTGTTTCATGAATGATATACATACGCACATCTATAGATACTCACAAAAATTCGCCTTATAATATTAGTAGGAATAAGAACGATATCAAGCAAGTATACAATAATTATTTTTACAAAAATGTAACAACGAAAGTGATCGTTTCGGTTTGACGCAAAATTTAATTTGTCTTTGAATTTTTTCTGCTTTCTACAAGAAATACGATTTGCGGCAAATTACTTTTCCGCTAGTCTTATTCATTGTAGAAAGCAGAAAAAACCGTAAACCACAAAATAATTTGAATCTCGCGGTAACTCGTAACGATCAACCTTAAGTAGGTACACAAACACTCTTAAGGTTCCAATCCATTCAACCACCAATTACCCACTATTAAATCGGTAGGCCGCTGTGTGGTGCCGGCTTAGAATTTCCAACACCCCAACTCTTCCCGCGGGTGTTGTAAGAGGCGACTAAGGGATATCCACCGGGGGCGGGCAGCAGCGTCCCCTACAGAACAATTCTGTAGGGTCCCCAACACGCATGCCCAGCGTGGGGATTATGGGTATTACCCCCATGAGATAAAAGCCAATAAGGCGCTTATCAGGGGGAGGCCTGCGTCCAGTAGTGGACCAATACATGCTGTTGAGGAAATCGGTAGGCATTCGGAAATTCCGATTCATTGGTTTTTTGCTTGTTTCAAGGCAAAACTTTCACTTCGCAAGGCTATCCGTGTAATCTTTGAAACGACATCACAGCGTGTTATGGGAAGGATTTACTAGAACAATAAGTCGTAGGCGTTTGTATGTTGAGTTCTTGCCCAACCTGAACTCGGTTAATTGACTTGCTAATTTATGTTTACTTGCGCTGGCAGCTATTCTACGCACCGATATATTGTAGAAAATAAAGTAAAATACATACATACTAGGTATATTTGGATAGGTACTAGCGTCTGCCGCATTTTACCACGGTTAAAGTTATATTATATTACTAGCTTTTGCCCGGGGCTTCGCACGCGTATTTTCGGTACAATAAGTAGACTATTATCTAAGTTAAGCTTTGCGCTTAGCGTACGCCAAATTTCATCTTGATCTGTTCAGTAGTTTTACAGATTTGTAAAAAAGATTGGTAAGAAAAATTCAGGTTTCACAAACTTTCGGCTTTTTAATATTAATAGTAGGATATAGAACTAGTTTCAGCCCGCGGCTTCGCACACGTTGTTTCTATGGAATCGTTTGAAGATTATATTTTCCCTTGAGAACTCATTACGGATAAGCGGGTTAACTACGAACCTTATTTGTTTTCGGAAGAACACCAACTTATCCCGCTGACATCCATAATAAATCCGTCAATCCCATGAGTACTGATTTATGGAATAAAAAGTAACCATGTTTGATTTCGGCTTAGAGCTACATCTATACAAAATTTCAGCCCGATTGGTTCAATCGTTATAGCGTGAAGAGGTAACAAACATCCATCTGCAGCTTCGAAAACCTTATGAACCTAAAATACTAAAATAAACATAAAAAGACATAAAAAATTCACCTGTATAGAAGTCAACATGACCATTATCATGTAATGATGAATGTAACTGACACAGAATGTCTTTGTATTCTGTCTGTAATAGTGTCGCCTTGAAGAGGCATATTCATGGCCCACGTGCAAAGCGTCAATGGACAATTCCGCGAATCAATTCTCGTTGATAAATATATGCCGAGGGGCAACTGAATTACAGGACTACGTTTAGAATAGGTGCCAGGCGAAGTAACCATTATTTTACCTTTATATAACATTACGTTTGATGTTCTCAAATACTGTACGTCCTAAGACAGATCCTGTTTATTGCAGATAATTTGGTAACTTCATGTTAATAATCACACTAATATATGAAAAAAATAATCTTTATTCACAAAGAAAATTACAATTAAATAATAGAAATAAAATAGAACTAGTACTTATTTACAATTGAAACAATTGAGATAACTGCACACTGGTGCAAACAATCTACTGGTAGATCAACTGATTCATATAAATACCAATCGGAACCGTCAAAAGAAAATCCTTATAAGGTGAATTTAATGATAGTTGTTTGTTCACTTGCTCATATTCTGATGCATCGAATTTTAAAACTACGATAACTCCTTTAAAAAATTCTGCGCAATTTGTTTTGCGCTTCGGTTCATAGAGCTACAATAATAACAAACAAGCGGATTAGATTAGATAGACGCTATAGATAGAGCGTTTTGCAAGTATAATGGAATTTATAGGGCACCTTGATGATTATGCTGCCCTGGTACTTTCAGTTCCATTTGTATATACACTCAACACGTCGCTATCAGCGTCTCCCTGACAGAAATCGGAACTTAATTTAGGCTTAAGGCTAAACGAGTCGCTCATCTCTCCATACTACAACGCTGTTTGATGTTGACCATCCAAAACTAAGGATAATATCAAATTATCTCGTCATTGTCTATGCCTGTATACACCCGAAACCATAAAAAAGTATTAAATAAAAAAATACAAGCTTCTAAACTTTCGTATTTCAACACCGATTTTAGCCCAAATTTGGGCGAAAATAAATAACACACGGAGAAATGAAACTCTTAAATAAAGCCCGTACAGACAGACATAGTTTAGTTATTCAAAAGTTGAAATAAATTTATTTTGAAATGATACTTTCAATAGTTTTTCTATAATAAATAACCCTTGTGCTAAAAGTCTTTTCGCATTTCTTTACGCGACCGTTTACGAATAAATTTATATGCCTTTCATCAAGCGCGCGAGAATGTCTATTAGGTATGTCAGATGAGATGGCATACATTTAGGCCGCGCCCACTGATGAGTTGGATCGGACGACTCGTGCAGCCTTAAGAATATTATGTCTTAATCCAAATCATCATCAGCATAAAAACCCACAACAAGCATCCACTGCACATACAACCCACAAACCCACGACACGACGACGGCCCCCTCATGAAGCAGTGGAGAGCCGCCTCTATCTATCGACTCCCTGCGACAACTATATAATCTTCAAACCCATTTTAATATCCCAAAAGTTTTTCTACTTCGACGAGACTTGAACCCGCACCCCCCCCTCACGGATCACGGGATGCAGTGCCATAGGTCAAGTGACGTAGGAGTCGAAGAACTTTCGGACTTCCTTCGGATTCTAGCGCCCAGTAAGTCCTATATCAATTTTACTAGAAAGCGCATTAGTTATACTGCCATTTCACGAACAAACTAAGCTAGAAGTGCTGCGCAAACGCCGAAGGACCACAGATCAGCAGCAGCTATTTAGAGGCGCCGAGTTTTCCTCGAACCGTTGACGTCATCGACGCGGTCAACGCCTCGCGAATGTTTTCCTGCTATGTAATGTAACCTTGTTGTTCAACTATTTATTGTAGAGCAACTCTATTTTATTATTATGGAAAAGTCAAAGACTATTTTTGGTAAATTCCAATTGGAGATTTGATCATGTGTTGCGCTCTGATACAGGGAGACCTGTAGGCCGAGCACGGGGATCTGTCTAGGGTAGAATAGAGAAGAATGACATTGCATTGTCATAGATTGCGTAAATTATTGAAGTTGAAGGAATGAGTTTCAAACATATTACGCATTCGATGACGATGTGACGTAATTTTTCTCTATTCTACCCTAGACAACAATCCCCGTGCTAGGTAGGCTGTAGGGCAAGCACGGGAATTCTTGTGTAGGTAAAAATTACGTCACTTTGTCATCGAATGCGTAAATTATTTGAAATTCGTTTCTTCAACTTCAATAATATATAGCTAAGATCAAATAATAGAAACAAATTAGAACTAGTGTTTACAATTGAAACAATTCAGCTAACTATCTACAGGTAGCTCAACTGATCCATATCAATACCAGTCGGAAGTGTCCCCAAGACGATGGCTGCATTGCCCCGCTAGCCAATTAAAGCTTAATGCTATAGGTTCAATTTTGAGGTCACTTAGTTGTTTTTTTTTTGCAATGATACATCAAGAGGATTAGGTATAGTTTCTGGCAAATCACTTTGCATATTTTTCAAAATTGTGGTGACTAATGCAATTTATCAGATAAGATTAATTTTATCATTGGCATATTACAAGAACCTTATCATTGTTATATCACGGATATGGACAGCAAGTTTTGCAGTACTTTAGTACTACTAACATGTAAACAGTTCAAAGAAGAATTTTTAGTGTAGGTCGACTATTAAAAATATTCTTAATCCCTTGACCATCATACATGATAATTAATCAGCACTCAAGCCTTTAACTTATCTATTTATTTAAGGGGAAAGGGAGGATGTTGAGTATGTCCTACGCACTTAGCTAGTTTCTGTTGAGACTGGACGCAGTGGCAGAAAATTCAGCTAGAAGGACATTTGTTTTATTAAGAGAGGACATTATGGTTATTATGAGACAGGAGCTCATCTCACAATGTTAATGTCGGCTCATGTTGGTGGTACAAATGTTGCCGCTGCCACACTGTATAAGTCCACATACAAGATAAACGAGTAAATTAAGATATTCCTTTATGTATGACATAGACATTGGTAAACTAAAAGTTCCATAGAATAGAATAGAAAAGAGAGACTTTAATAAATAAATAACAGTATCATATAATATAATAAAGGTATTATAATATTTATAGTAGGCTTATGATGATTCATACAATACCTAAAATAAGGAAGAAAATACTAAGTTACAGATGTATAAATGAATCAATAGCACTGAGAGTAGACCACATCTTTAAATAAAATCTAGTTGTCATTTGGTCATACTATTAAAAACTCCATGGTTTTAATCAACACAACAGAAAATCCTTAGCTTGAACTTGTTACTAGTAGGCTTACAGTCAGCTTCAGGGAAATTCAAATTTCATTTGGGTGAGCAGGAAATCAGGTCATATTAATAACAGCATAACTTAAGGATAAATTTATGTTTGGCTTGAGTGTTAAGTACCTATGTGATAAGTTAGTAGGTATTATGTTATATTTTTGTAAACATTTTATGTGTATATCTTTAAGTAGGTATAGCATGGCCCTAATCTTTATTCTTCAATTCAATTTTTGCATTGTATGAATTGACAGTACCAATATGAAAGTTGTAGTTTTAGGTAAACGGGTACTGTTGAGTATTGATCAATTAAAGAGCACTCAGCAAGCATGCTTATAACAACTCAACTATTAAATCTACATTATATTTTAGATACCTACTAACTCTTCTTAGAAAAAAGTTTTTGAGTCTCCGGCAAATATAAATAAATATAGTATCCTTGCAAATTAAATTGCCTCAACAGTTTTAACCTTTCAATTCATTTAGTGTTCTTGGAATTTTCCATCCATAGAATGCCCTATCAAGGCTAGTAAAGTAGGTAGTCAACATTGTTATTAAATTTTTCAGCCTCAATCGGGGGTTATTTTGTCTAATTGTTTAGCCAATAAATCAAGAAGGAAAGAGTGTGAATAGGGCATGTACTTACCGTGAGCAGGGATCTCGAGGTTGGCACAGAAGAGACGAAGTCATTGGTAGACGATCCCTGTGACGATTGACTATCAGAAGAGAAGTCCGACTGGTTCGATTGACTATCACTGATTTCCAGCTTCATTGTCATCAGTTCTAAGCACTTTATTCCACTGTTTATCTAAAATACGTGACTGAATACGTAATAAACACTCTATATATTTTCTACACGCAAAGTCGCAATAGCAACAAAATTCGTCCCGCAGTTTTGTTGGAGTATTTGATTTGACAGATCAAAAATGATTGTTTCTATTGATTGTCAGATTCTGTGACACAAATCGCATTCAAAATCTATCTCCGTTCACAAGTTTTAGCCACGAAAATTAACACAACAATGATGACTCATCGATGCAGTTTGCACGAAAGAAAAGGATGGATGGGTGACGTCAATGTTGCCTGTCATCGCTGTGGGGATGCCCTTAGCATGAAATCCATGCAAAGTTTCGTTCCAAAACGTCGTAACTACCCACAGAAAGCAAGAAAAACTTATCATTTCGGATCTAATACATATTTCATAAAATCAAACGGTGATCTCATGTTCTGTTTTTAGGTATCGCGTGATATTCAGCCAATGAGAATGTTCATTTTCAGTGACGTAATAATATTTCAGCATGACCGTTCAGCAAACTATAGTGCATTTTACACTAAGGCGAGAAAGTGATCGATTCCTACCGAGTGTGTCGTTTTGTGCCCGAGGCGCAGCCGAGGGCCTTAAAACACACGAGGTAGGAATCGCACTTTCTACCGAGTGATAAATAGTGCTTTATACTACACCTTCGAGGAAAATAAAAAGCAGAATTAATTAGGTATTAATTGAAATTTAGAAGAACTTACCGCGCCCAATGATGTTGGTAAAACCTCACTGACCGCGCCAGCCTTTGGGTTCTTTTTTCAAAATATTGTTCGGAAATCGGAGGAGTAACTTTTTGTCGTTTGACCGAACGAAAATAACAATTAGTTAGAAATGGATTTCCATACACTTTTTCCTCCACGTGAGAAATGCAATTCCATAGAGTTTTTCCTCCCAGTTTCCTATAGGCCTGCAAAGACATACTTTCTATTCTATAAATGGAAAAGGAATAGGCAACTTTCCGAGCAGGTGTAGTATAAAAGTATTTTTCACTTCTCTTGCTCAAAATGTGTATCATAAATCATAATAGTGTAGCTTAGCGGGCCTTAAACTCGAGTTTAATACCTAGGGCTAAAAAGTATTTTTTCTTTTTAATTTTTGTCTAAAATCATCAGCACGTACAAAGCATTCATTCTCTTACATTAAAACGGGTATCATTTAAACGGTCAGCAGATTAAAGCGTTTTTGGGCAGCCGACCAAGTGTTGCTGGAGGTTTTTGTTTTACAGGCGACCAAAACATATAATAATGCCCATGTAGTTTTTAAGCTGGCTTTTCCAGCTACCTTAATATTTAAAATAAATACCAATAAATTTGCTCCCTATTAAAACTCGACTTCTTGGTGCTCCGTCAATCTTTTTTTTTTAATAGAACCTTGGCATTGATATAAAAGGGTCGTTTATACCAATGCTTCTTGGTGATGTTTTATGAAGGTTGATTCTTCCCTTCACGGTAGAATGCGAACTGTTGCGGGCACAGATTAAATATAACCAGATGTGTGGCAAGCGTGCCGATGAGCAAGACCAAAGATTGCAAGGTGGTGGGGGGAAAGTGTTGCCATGCAATTTTATTACCCCGATTTTAGGTTTCTTATTTCATGTCTCTGTTGGTGGATTGGATTTGCGATTTTCCAGTTCATAAATTTGGGTGTTCAAATTCAGAACAGGAAATTCCACCAAACCTTGGTTGACCTTTGTAGTGAATGTTTTAAGTACTGGTGTGTTTAGGTCCTTACTTTTTGTTACAGCCTGCAGGTATTCCTCGGTCCGGTAGGTCTTATTTTATTACTTGCGCACTTACAACCTATTGATCCTGTTCTGTTAGGATTTAAAGCAAACTTTTAACTTTTTTGTGTATTTGGTTAAGTTTAATCGTTCCAGTTCCAGTAAAGTTATTAGTTTTCTAGTAAATAAATATATAAGTAGGTACTTAAATTAGGTACGAATGTGGGAATAGGTAAACATTTAATTTAACTAAGCCTAGAAAGGAAACAACGTTTAGTTAGGAACCTATCAATTTTGTTTTGGTATATTCACTTATTACAATACGAGTAGAAATAATTTTAAACACTAGAATATAGAAAAATAATATCAATAGTTTTATGTTAATAGTAATTAAATAAAATTTTTATAAGGGAATTAAATTCTTACACGTTAACCAGGCTTAGCCAACAGACTTCGAAATCACATTTCTCCTAATAAATTAAATCTTACGGTTTAGATATTGCTTACCTTTAATACGAAATTTAATGGCACTTTTAAAATTATTATGCAGCTAAAAAGAAAAAAGTGCAAATACAACAAAATTAAATGACACTTTTACACCACAATATTACCAACATTCCTGCCTACTAATCCAAATATTTATATTCTGTTATAATTAATAAGTATGTATGATCAGTCTTTAAGACGATTATTTCAATATGTTCTTAATCAAATCAAATAGTCTTTAGTTAAATAAAATTTATTATTTTTTATACTGGATTGCATTTCTTTTACATTCTCAGATTTAATTTTCTCAAATTAAATCTATATTATGGTATGTAAGAATATTGAATCATAATTATTGATTATAAATAATATACAGGTTGTAACAAAAAGTAAGCACTAAACTTTCATGGGTGGGTTCCGACTTGATTATAGAACCGAAGAAAAATTCCCGAATAGTTTCGAAAAAAAAGTAAACTAAATGTTGTGCTTCTTTTCAGGTAAAATAAACTAAAAAGGCCTACGTACCTCTTTACAACTCCATTAAAACACAAAACACCTTCGTCGTGGGTCGTTGACCGTGGAGTTCAACGACCCGCGACGTCATCGCAGCGGACAACGCCTCTTAGATGTGATAGGTAGGTCTTACAAATGCATTTTTCCTCGGTTTTATGATAATAAGCAAATGACAACAGTCATTCATTCATTACCCAGTCTAGTGATAATTTCGTTTTTATTTAT
This sequence comes from Eupithecia subumbrata, assembly GCA_949316285.1. Classification (NCBI taxonomy): domain Eukaryota; kingdom Metazoa; phylum Arthropoda; class Insecta; order Lepidoptera; family Geometridae; genus Eupithecia; species Eupithecia subumbrata. The sequence goes on along the minus strand of OX438641.1, from coordinate 20,024,433 downwards.
TTGTTTTAAATTTTCATATTTTCCTGTGGTCTTTGATCGAAGCTAAAGTTTGGTCCTTACTCTTTGTTACACCCTATATAAAAGTAATACTACCCAATATTTAAATATTTTGATTGGTTATTTCTATATTTGTTTGGAAGGTAGATTATAATACAAAGTAGGTATGACAAACTTTCTCAGAGTCTTAAACAGAGTTTCATTCTTTTTATAAATATTACGTACCAGCCTTGAAACAGCATGAGGGAAAAGATAAGTTCGCTGTTTCATTTTTATTAATAAATTTTCATAGAAATGTTTACTACAAATTTTGGACTATATTTTGGGTCCCCAATCTTTGCAACCCGTTGCTTCTTTCCAACGCAAACGTAGATGTTTATCTGCAGGAAATCTGTAACAAATAAAAACATGACACTTAAATAATAAATGCGAAAGTTTGGATGGATGGATGAATGGATGTTTACCTCTTCACGCTACTTTTTTTTTTTTTTTTTTTTTTTTTTTTTTTTTTTTTTTTTATTTCTCGTTCCTCTAACTTAATCAGAGACTTTTACAATCTTAATTCTATATAAACGTTTTTCAATTTATCTTATGTCTATTGTTTATATCTACTTAATTTTTCTAACTGCTTTACATATGTATACTATATTATATATTTTAATATATATATATAAATCATATTTTATCTATCTATTTCTTAAAATTACCTTCTTTGCGATCTTTATACAATACTTTAGAAACTTAGGGCGCAGAAACTTGTCATTGATTATTTCACATAAGTTAGTGCATGTAATTTGTACGTCCAGTTCGTTTTCAATATTATACCGTTCGTGTCCAAAAACAGGGCAATCGAAAAGAATATGTTGCACGGTTTCTTCTGTGCCAGGTTCACAGATGCACGAAGGGTTTTCCTTACACCGAAACCGGGCAAGGTATTCGGAAAACCCACCGTGGCCGGTCATAACCTGTGTCAACACATTGTTTAGGTCCATCTTCCTGACGATCTGATATGCCTCAATTGCATCTGGGAAGAATAGCTTGGTTACCGCAGCCTTGTTTTCAGTCTTGTATCTCCGGTTCCATACGTCAAGCGACTCCTGTCGGATTTGTCGCTTGACGTATGAAGCCGGACACAAGTCATAGTCAGGCTTTCGTTTGGAGTTTAGAGCCGCCTCTTTAGCTAGTATGTCGGCCCTCTCGTTTCCATCCATCCCCGCATGAGCTTTGATCCAGAACAAAGAAATGTCTTTGTCTTGGAGTGCGATGGTTCGAAGGTTATCACGTGTTTCTATAGCAAGTGGATGGATGGAGCCATTATTCGTGATGGTTTCTAGAGCCGAACGTGAATCGCTGTAGATACCGAAACTAGTCTCCCGGCGTTTCATAATCTCACGCGTGGCTCTACATATGGCGAGGAGTTCCGCCTGGTACACCGTGCAGTAAGATGATAGCTTGAGTTTTAGGGTTTTGATTTCGGCTCCGCTATTCCACAGGGATAGCGCCGCCCCAACCTTACCCTCTATCTTGCTACCATCTGTAAAAATTCGGACTGCCTGATTATTGTTTTGCTCAACATCTTGCTGGTTTCTCAGGCTCATGAACTCCACGTCCATATACTTTGCCGGGTGCGGAGTCAAATCGTATGATGCCATCATTTCGACCTCTCTGTCTCCCAACATTAGATGGGGAAATCCACGCTTGGTTTCATACAAGGCAGCTGCCTCCTGGATCCTTAGATTCTTCACGCTACTTACTACTGAAAGGATCGGCTGAAATTTTGCATACAGGTATCTAATTCTAAAATACTTTTTATTCCATAAATCAGTTCCTATGGGATAGAAATAACACCCTTAAACGTTTCCATAGAAACAATGCGTGCGAAGCCGCGGGCATAAACTAGTTTTAAGATAATGTTTCTGGTTATGTACGTATTCAAATATATTTCAACGCGCCATTTGGGGAATTTTATTGTCTAGTGCAGGCAACCCTAAATTTTCGCAATGTTAGGTTATATTAATTAAAAATTTCATAAAACATAACTTTTGAGCCTTGTACCTCTTAATTGTTCATGTAAATCTATGAATCTGTAAATTTTGAACCTTTTTGTAGTCAAAAGAACTTGTACTTACGAGTGGAATGATAAATTCGGCACTTTTGCTTCACTGTCACTTGTACATTCGAAAACACAGCACCGCACCATTGTTGCCTTTAGTTTTTATTGTTTTTAGGTGCGGGAATGTCCACAGGAACACTTTATTCACATTTATACTTAGAAATCAAAATTTTACAACAATTTCGATGATTCTCGTGTCGAGCTCCGTCGATGTGTAGGAAATTTGTTTAGCAACTAGAGTTGCTTTTCAATGAAAAAACCGGCACGCGAGAAAGTGATAGCAAGCCATTCGCTCTATCTCATTTCTTCTTAGGTTATAGGCATAAGTCGTTCTCTCTTTATGTGTGAATGCGATAGCATTTGCGCGTGTTCTATAGCATACTCTTTCTACGGTTGCGGGTTAGATAGAGATTAATAAAATTTCTGAAAATTGTTTAATATTGAATTGTTTTATTTTCTCGCAATCGAAGTGAAAAGTAAAGTGTTTTACTCGGGCCAAAACCATCCATTATAACTCGGTCTTGTCATCTCCCTCGCTACGCTCGCGCTCGGGAGTATAACAACCTCGTATATAATGGGATGGTTTAGTCCCTTGTCAAATAATCTACTATTATTTAGGTAGAAACCTGCTATAGGTGCAGGCCATGGAGGCAAATTAATGGAACATAATAAAATTAATATATACTCTCATGGAGGACGATTATCTAGGTAATAAAAGTAGAAATATTACTGATAGGAAGTTGTTCTGAAAGGAAACATTCCCATATTTTATCATGTAGTAAGTAAAACTTTTGGTAAAACTACAGTCACAGAAATTTTAAACATCACTTGCTTTATTCAGATACTGAACTCTTATTTCATATCATAAGATACAGGATGTTTGGTATTGCGACCGACCTAATTTTTTGAGGAGTTAAGTATAGGGCTACCTACTTTTCTCCGGAAGAATCAATTTCTTACGTGTCACGGCTGCTGAGTAACGCTCTATCAATAAATGTAAACCTCCACATACGTTACAAGCAGTGCCGGATTAAAACTACCTACTTGATGCCCTAAGCAATCCATGCCAATGGGCCTCCCCATAATTTAACGGTGCCAATATTTTTACCTCTGCTTTATTGGCATTTTTTAAGTTTTACTTTAAATAAAAGAATCTTAATTTATCATGAAGATCAGCCTACAGCGTTCGTTTATGCAAATTGCGTCAATTCAAAGATTGTATGTAGGTACCATACATACCTATGGCCTTTTGGCTTTTTGGTTTGAGGCTGAAAATTTCGAGGCTCGCTACGGGGCTTGCCTATTTTATATAGGTACTTACCAAGTCATTTCTTTCATAAATTTCCCAATCGTTGCAAAGTCCAAAATTTACGAAGCTCGCTTCATTCACCGATTTTATATCGTCTTCTTCCTTTTCTCTCACAAATTTTCAATCGTCGCTAAAAAATCTTTGAAAATTTCGAGGCTCGCTCCGATCGGTGTTTTTATATCGTCTTTTCTTCATTTTCTCTCACAAATTTCCCAATAGTCGCTAAAAAATCTTTAAAAATTTCCAAGCTCGCTCCTCTCGCCTATTTTATATGTCTAGTCTTTTCTTTCACAAAATTTCCAATCGTCGCTAAAAAAATCTTTAAAAATGTCGAGGCTCGTTCTGTTCGCCGTTTTTTATAGTAATTTTCTCTCCAATTTCCCAAGAGTCGCTAAAGTCTTTCAAATTTATGAGGCTCGCTCCACTGTCTATTTTTTATTCATTTAGGCATCGAACTTATATTTTAGGTGCTCCGTCAAATTTTTCGTTTTATTGTCCTAAAGGGTCCCTCGCTAAAATATTATTAGGAACCGCTGTTCTAGACAATTTAAAACGCGCTGATTTTCAATCAGCCTTTCTTTCATGGGCCAGCATTTTTTTTTCTTTAGCTGGTACCCCCCACCACGTGATTAGGGATTAGTCCCGGGAATTCCCGTTCCCGAATTTCCCGGGAATTCCCGAAATTTTTGGCTGATTTGAGAACCGGGAAATCCAAAATCATTTCCCGGGAAATTTCGGGAATTTCGGGAAAAATATTATAACTTTTATAGCATTACCGAAATAACGTAACTCAACATTTTCACTTCCTTTTATAGCATTTCACATTATCAGGTACCTAACCTACGCGGTATTAGGCAGGGTTGACATGATTTGTAGCACTTGATATAAATCAATTGTTATTTTCCCTGCAATGAAAACAGAGAGCAGTCAAAAATGTATGAGAGTGCCCAAAATTGAGCTTCCGTGTACACATGCACAATGTAACTATACCTGCTTTATTGGTTGAGGATTCAGGAAATTCTCCGAAATTAATAATGCCATAAAGTTCAAATAATGCGAGTTGTCGAAAAAAAGATGCTTAGCTTATTTTATTATATTTGCGGCAAGTCATATCTGTTTTACAATTTTTATAAAGAACTAGTACTCCGGTAACGTTCTGCCCGCAACTTCGCACGCGCTATTGAAAACGTTTAAAATTTATTTTTGGAAACGTGCAAAATTTCAGCCCGATTCGTTAAGTAGTTTTGGCGTGAAGAAGGAACGGTACAAACTTTCATATTTATAATATATTTTAATATTATTAGCTGCGCCCCGCGGCTAAATTTCAGTTATTTATTGCACAACAGGGGGTTTGCAATAAATAACTTTAGGGGTCGTTTTGTAAAAATATGAAATACGTAATTCATTATTTACTTTCTAGTTTATTTATACTGAGTTTTGAGTAAATCTAAGGAATAATATTATCCATATAAACTTAACCACCCTTTTTAACCACCTGAGATTATTTTTTGCAAATTAGATTAACCTATGTGTTATTTCAGAACTTAAACTATCTACACACCAAATTTCAACCAATTCGGTTAACTAGTTACTGAGATACGTGGTAACAAACATTCACACAAACTCATGCATTTATAATATTAGTAGGAAGTGTGATAAACGGACTTAGACACCGAAAAAAAAACTTGAACCAAACATGTAAGACAGAAATTAAAATGTTTCAATCTTGGTGTCTTTCCTTTCTGCTAGTACTTCGTGTGATTAAACCTTTGAACCTACCTTTCCTACTAACCTATAAAAACCTTAAATGTGGATAGACCAAAGCGATTATGATAGAAAAAAAATATTAAATTAAATAATTCCGATTTAAATCAAATTAATCGTATTTTCTTTTTTAACCATGATTTTTATCAAACCTGTTATAATAAATGTTAGTTATAGCTATATTACTTTTGATCTGTAATTAATTATAATTTTTTGGGTCCATGTCTATTGTCCCCTCGTTCGACAACAAGCCTTAAGGCTTTTCTTGCTATAGAGCCGTGACTGAAGCCAGCTCTACATAGTCGATTGCTGCCATCTTGCTCAGCAAATTACCTTGCTGAGCAACATGACAGCAATACTCCATGAAGCTGGACTTGAGCTTGGCAAAGAGAAAGTACCAGACTCAAGTGCATTGCTGCAATTTATTATCCTCTTTGTGCATGTTATTCTGATCGAAAAAGACATGGACCTAAGAATTTGTTATTCATTTTATTAACATCTCAAAAGAAATACAGCTTTAAGTAACATTCCTAATACCGCATAGGTACCTAATGTCAGCGAAATGCCTAAAAAGGACGTGAAGTATATTAAATTATCTTATTTCGGTAGTGGTATAGCAGTAAAAATATTTTTTCGAAATTTCCCGGGAATTCCCGGGAATTCCCGGTTCCGACTTTGAAACTTCCCGGGATTCCCGGTTCCTCAAAAAGGACCCGATTTTGGAATCCCTACACGTGATGCATAAGCAATCGCATAAAGGCTAATCCGGTACTGGTTACAAGCTACCTAAATTCAAAGATCCTATGACTACGTTTCGTAGGTCCTAAATTCAAAAAAATGTCAAAAAGTACTGAAGCTGCCAACAACTTTAAAAACTTTATTAGTAATTTAAATTATTGTTTCTATCTAGTTTATAAGTTTTCCTTAACTTTTTCGTATATTTTGATTGTGTAACCTTAATCCTTTTTTTATTGTGGAACTTTAATATTTTACACTAAATTCCTATAATTTTGACCTTTATCTTTGTATTGTATCTAATATTTGTAATGTTTAGTCGACCCAAAATTTGCTCACGCTGTGGCACCCTTTATTTAGAAAATCATAGACCTAAGATCACTTTATTTTTGTTATTCTGAATGTGATGTGATTTTTCTGGTGGGAGTCCTTATATCAATAAATAAAAAGGAATAAATAAATAACCGATCCAAAAATCAAATAGGTATCGTCGTTTGTCTTATCGGTCAAAAAAAGTCATTGATCAATGACTTTCTCAGAATATCGTCGAAAAGTTAAAACGGTAAAAAATTTACTGGAGCTTGTTTTTTTTCTCTTTATTCTGGAACAGTCAAAGAGGTTAGCAAAATCGTTGTAGGATTCGTATTTTTGGAAATATAAGAGGTCACTGATTGTCATACTCCAGTGCTTATTCGATGGATTCATTTTAGAAGACCTCCGATGTCATTGAATTTCTACCAAATAAGGGGTCTTGAAAATGATCAAAAATTCGAAAAATAAAAGAGTACTCTTTTTCTTTATGGCAGAAACATGCAGGTTCTTTCAATTCAATCCTTATTTTTAACAGGTAAGACCTTGTTTCTTAACAAAAATCATGATTCTAGGTCAGTAGGTCTAAGGGAAGTAGGTACCTAGGTTTGTGTGCATGTGATACCTACCCTAGGTTTTTTGTGTTTGAGCAACAAGCTGAGTCAGGCCCTATTAGACCTACACACACGCGCTCGTCGGCTTGCTGAGTGGGCTACTTAGTACCAACCCAATAGGTAGATAGGTCCTAGTGTTAAGGTACCTACGTATTTTATTGTGTTAGTCTTGTTCACTTGTGTTTTTGTAGGTATGTGTTACTAAGTAGTCTTTTATTTTAATTCATTAGTGTACTGTAGTGTTTAATAAATAATTTTCTTTCTTTCTTTCTTTCTTGATTCCCTTGGTTTCAAAATATGCCGACATAAGCGGCTGTAACTTTTGATTGCGTTAACCTAGAAGTTATATTACTATCGAGGCTTCAAAAGGTTACAGACTTGAGTACCTATCTATTTGATGTTAATTTCAATTCGATACCTCCACGCGTTCCTAGTAAAAGGGGGTTGACAGACGGAGAGACAGACAGACAGACAGACGGACAAGAAAATGATCCTATCAGGGTCCCTTTTTTCTTTTTGATTTACGATACCCTAAAGATATCAATTATGACACTTTTTATGTTTTGTTCTTCTGAGTTGAGTTTTTTGCAACTTTCGCGTGACTGACTTCGGAGCAAGCTTCGGAGTCTTGCTTGCTTGCTTGCGTGCAAGAGGCCGCTTGTCGAAGTATAAAATGTCAATGTCAAAATCTGACATTGATTGTCAAAACTCGAACAGCTGTTCGCCCCTCGCTCGCTTGCTTACTGCGTTCCATTCCATTGAACTCTCGTGTCGTGATGAATGTGATGATTGATTGTTTCGTTCGCTTCGTCCACAGATTTCTAAGTATAGTGTACCACTAAAGTAGCTTCGTCGCGTCGCTGCTCGCTCGCTGCACCACTGCTGGCTGCAGCCGCATGTAGGTAACGAAACGAGACCAAAATCTAGGTAGAACTACTGCCCTACTACTTACCTACTTCTACCTACCTAGGAAATCGACCTCTTGTTATTGTATTCTCATTTTTATTCGAAGATGAAACAGTGAATTCTAATGGTGTGTTGTTGTTGCAGCAGTCGCATTTCACCATAAACATCTCTAACGAGATTCCTTACCGACAAGCTAAGAACGATTACCAGTAAAGATCGTATGCCTGCCGCCTTCTGCTTGGTTTGATACATGCAGAAAGTCGGCTTTACAGCCTGGTTCGTAAACATACAGGTATAAACTTATGTACTGGCAAGATCTCAAACTTGTGTTTAGTAACAGTGTGTAATCTCGTGGTAGTACCTGTTACATACAAGTGAAATTATCTTTTACAGAATCATGTCTGGTAAAAAATGCAAGCATTGTGGGTCTTCAGACATAGAAGTAGACCCAGCTCGTGGTGATGCTGTATGCACGAACTGTGGTTCAGTATTGGAAGACAATATTATTGTTGCTGAAGTTGAGTTCCAAGAAAATTCTCATGGAGGAGCCTCTGCTATTGGGCAGTTTGTGTCCGCTGACTCTAAAGGAGGTGCCACTGGATTTGGCAGAGGTAGTTATGTTATTTTAGTACAAGACTAGAAAATAATGAAAATAAACCTATAAAGTTCATTCAAATTAAACTATAATAAGACCGCAGCATTCAGTTGTCACCAAAAACTTAAATTTTAACAGCACTAAAAATGTTATCATCCCTTTCATGACAATCAAATTAAAAACGATGGCACAATTTTTTTACTGTCAAATTAGTTTAGTGTAATTTTGACATCATCTGAATTGACACCATTGTTTTAATAATAAATAATGCTAGACAATTCACACAACATTATCTAGCCCCAAGGTAAGCAGAGCTTGTGTTATGGGTACTAGATAACTGATATAATATATAAAAAAAAAATAGAATACACTAATAGATAGATATTTTTTATTATACATAAATAAACATATCCAGATCACCTATGCCTATCTTTAGCAATTAGGAATATGTATGTTTTGTGGACTACCTACTTAAAATATGAAAAAGAGAAGAAATTCAATTACAATCAAACCAATACCTATAGTTCCATTGATTACTGATTACAAGCAAACTTACAACAACTTACCAATAGGCCCCTTAGGTATTTTACCTGTTATCATACTGATTACCAACCTCATTTCAGCATTCAATGTTGGCATTGGGCAAGAATCAAGAGAAGTCACATTGAGGAAGGCACGAGAGGGAATCACCCACCTTTGCCAACAGCTCCGACTTAACCAGCAGTGTATAGATATTGCCTGCAACTTTTACAAGATGGCGGTATCTCTACATCTGACTATTGGTCGTCCTGCGAGCCACACACAGGCTGCCTGTGTCTACATGACCTGCAGAACTGAGGGCACACCTCGTATCCTTTACAAGTTCATATGACAATTATTGGAACTTAGTGTTATTCATAAAGATATTGTATTGCTGTAGTTCAAGGCTCCTCTCAGGCGAAATTATTTTATAGGTGGGAAAAGCAGGAAAAATGGGAGGCCTTTGGCCCATAATAAAATTGAAGAGCGGGTTTTCTTCAAGCAACTTTTAAATATTAGTCAAGTGCTATTCTGATTTTAAAAAAGCTCAAAACTATAGGTATTCTTAACAATACCCTTGAAATGTTAAGAACATTCCAAGGCAATACAAAATATTTTTTTTTGCATTTATTTGATTTGAATTATATATTTTAATATTTTGTTGGTAAGGAACCCACAAATCTTTACATAGTTAAAACAAAGTCGCTCCCGCTGTCTGTCTGTCCCTAGCTTAGATCTTTAAAACTGAGAGATAGATCAAAATAATGTACTACAGTATTGTACACCTTTAGTTCTCATTTTCCTTAGCAAAATACCAGATTTGTTAATTGATGTCAGTGATGCAGTACCTATTTGCTGTTATCAACTGGGTCGCACCTACTTCAAACTGGCAAGAGCTCTGTGCATCAACATTCCACCAAATGGTAAGTGTTAGAATTAGTTTTTCAAATACATGCCATGTTTGGGCAAGGGTCTCCCCATAGGTAATTTCTCTATGCTTCACTATCCAGAGCTAGTTGGGCCCAAGCTCAAGATAGGTGTCCAATTTGTCATGCCAGCGTTTCTTCGGTCCACCTCGACGCGACGCCATACGCTGCTGTTGAATCACGTTTTTTTATTTATTAACAAGCTAGGTAGGTACATAATTTTTTCATAGAGTTTATCTCTGAGCTCAGAGATAAATGATAGATTCAGGCGTTACTTTACGGAAATCCATTGTCCTCGCTTTGCGCTTGGAGAGGCAACATCAGTGGCGGGACTGTGGTTGTTGCTTGGCACTCTCAGTGTCAAAGTCGAGTAGTTATTGTGGTGTCATGATATCTCGGAGATACGAAACTAGTTTACGACGAGATTTTTTCATAGTGTAGTTGGTGTGGTTTTCTACTACACTACTCCATCGCGGAATGTTACTACGTACTTTCGTCCGAAGTGAAGGCCCAAATAAGCGGAGGAAGGCGAGGCGAGACGGGCGAAGGTTGCTTGGGACGAATGTTTGTACGATCTACAAATATTTGTTCCGGGTTTTTTCTATGTATAATAAAAAATATCTATCTGTGTATTGTTTAAGTCATCTAGTACCTTAACACAAGCTCTGCTTAGCTTGTGGCTAGATGATGCTGCATGGATTCACCATGATTATTTATTTATCCTAGGCTCCGACTTATTACAAAAGAGCAATATCAGTCATAATTTCATAACAATAAATTTACTGACTTGTTAAAATGCGTCTTTCATGTTTGACATGTCTATTGTTTTTTATATATTTCTATCTATCAGCTATATCATGAGCCTTGATTTGCATTGCATCACCTTGTCAAGTACCTAACGATTTTCTATGGTAATAGCGTTACTCAAGCATTGTTCTATAATACAAGGCTTAGTATTTCTGATTAGAAGCATCCTGCATCTAAAATAATATAGACATCCATTAATATAATAGTACATTTTATTTGCGATTTTGTTAAGGGAAAGGGTTAGATCTAAAATCTACAATAGAGAGCTCTTTACAACACCCATATCACATTCTCAAGGTACATACTTACATACATTATTCACTACAACTGCAACAATCTATCAATTACATCATTTCGTTCAAACGAAACAATTTTCCGACTTAAGGGAATGGATAAGTACAATTTATAAATTCACCATTATAAATATTTGAAAAATTGGGAGAAGCTAAAATATTGCCCTATTAAACAGAATAATAACCACGCAGGTGAGATCTATTCGTGTGTCAGTCCTCATTCACATTTGAGTTGGCCAAAACATTATTCACAGTGGGTCCATAGTAGATCAGCTCTGGGATCTGCCCTCCTTGCACTCCAGTTCCGTTTGTACTTTCTGATGAACAATGGAATTGAAATGTCACTGTGCCCATATAGACCTCGCTCAGACCTTCCTGGCCAAAGTAGCTCAGCTCACTGCCATCTAGTATTGCTGATGCAGTGTACGAACATTCAGGTTCTATCTGTATCGGGTTCTCAAAGTAAACATGGAAGGTGTTACTTGAGCCATCAGAGAAAAACTTTGTGTTGTTCTCAGCTAGCACTCTTCCCAGCCGTTTCAGTTCAATCTTCACATTGTAGTCAGCTGCTCCATTGGAGGATCCGTACAGACCAAATCCGACCACAAAAATCCTTTTGTCAACACAAAACTGTATGGAATCACATCTGCCTCTGTATCTCCATTGATTACTTCTGTAGGCACATGACTGGAATCTGTGGCATATCTGAGAAAAAAGAAAAGATGTTTTACATGATTTGTTTAGATTGTAAGAAATCAAATAATATAATAATATAAAAAAAATATCTACTTCGATGGGACTTGAACCCACATCCTTCTCGCAGTATGGGAATGTTCTAACCAATTACACCACAAAGTCAAGTTATGTAGGAATAAAAAAACTTTGGGACTTCGGACTACCTTTGTTTAGATTGCGCTAACTTAATTTTGTACTTGGTATTTTATAATAATTAAAAATTGTACCTGAGCTTTGAGTCCAGTTCTCTGCTTGATAGGATAAGCCAGCTGTGGTTTAGTAGCTGCAGTGAAATGTAGAAATATATCTATGGTCTCCTGAGGAGTTAGTATTCCAAGTTGTGCTGCACTGTTTGCAAACTCTTCTAATGTCATAGTGGGGAATCTTATGAGGTGTATGGCACTTCCAAGCATTACCCGTTTATTATTTGGAGTGGGCTCAATTTCTCTTCTCAAACACTCAGCATGTGCCCAAGTCAGGGCTGCCTCAAATAGATTGATCTCTTTGCAATTCAGTGTCTCCCTTGCTAAAACCGACTCCAACGTGGAAACATCTATGTCCACAAATCCTTCTGAAGTCAGTGACATTTCAGCCTAGAAATAATACCTCAATTTAAAAGGGAAGGTAAAAATTAAAACTGCAATACAATTTATAGAGATTCTTTATTCATTTCATTTACACATGGAATGATTTTACAAAATGCATGCTTGACACAACATCTATTTACATACTATTGTGAATCTAAGCAAACTGTATTGCAGTTACTTTAGTTTAGCCTAGACTCTGACTAGAACCATACATATTAGTGCACTATCAGGTTACACTCAATCACACAAACATTATTACTTCACAACCAAAGAACCTAAATAAAAAGAACACATTGTAATGGCTCATTTAAAAGTCTAATTTATACAGAAGGGCAGGTTGAGTTTCCAAGAACACAAGCAGTGAGTTGTGCAAACAGATTTCAACATTTGAGCATAATAGGTAACTTAATTATTACATTAGTTGCAAATATTTATACTTTCTTTACTCCCTGGACTAGACAGCTGACTGGAAGATTCAGAGAGCTCCATGAGCAGACTGTTGTATGATGAGGATTGCTCTAAGCGGATTGCTGCTAAGTTCTCACTTGATTCACATACCTGGGCATCTATAACTTCCCAGCATCGCTGCATCAGCTCAGGTTCCTCAAAGAGCCTTGACTGGCTTAGAAGAAGGCAAGCATTCTTAGCTGTGAGACTTGTTTCTAAGTAATTGACACATGCCTTAGCCAAGTGTGGCACTATGTACTTCTTGGCAACATAGAGAGTTGATAATACTGTGTCTGCCTCCAGTTGAATCTCATCACAATAGATGTATCTGGAAAAACAAAGTAATTTAATTATATAACCAAGAAAATATCACAATAGACAAGAAAGGTATAGAACAAAGAGAGATGAACTTACCTCAATAATGTGAGAAAAGCTGAAGGTTCAACATCGGGAACTTCTATTTCGTTTTTGCATTCCGCCAGTCCTCCGTAAAACATCGCATAAAACACAGAGCTTGCAGTGGCTAAGACATATTTATGAGCGGGTATTATTTGTGTGTGACCTGTAATTAATAATTTAGTTATAGAACTTAAGTTTTTTTGACCATGAATAAACCTTTGTTTCACCACATTATTGATGTGAATGAGTGGCTGTAAACTTACAAGGGCTGCCAACGATGAATGTGATGTCTGACATGAGTTGATTGTTGAACATCGCTGCATTTCTTTCTCGCACAGTTGGCTTTGTTGCCTGCCAGTTAGGGTCGATGGTTGCAGATCCTGGGGGTGGTGCTGGAGATGTAGTGGGTGACGGGGTGACACTGGCTGACCCGCAGGGGGACGGCGGCCCGCTGTAGCACTGAGAAACCTGGGTCCCTGTCTCCCGCTGCGATATCGTATGTGGGGGCGATAAGGATAATCCACCACCATTATTGATGTTTTCAGCTGCAAACAATAACATAACTATCAGTATGGGTTTTTTACAATGTACTGAAATAATAGGTGAAGACAGTATGTAAAAATGGATCGGGCAGACCGTAACAGATTCACAGGCCTTACTGATTAACCTACTCGTTGACCTTTTCGACGCAAAAATACGACTAGAGTACGTACAAGTCACAGGACAGTTAGATCAATAAATAATTTGCTCACCGTTCATCCATGTATTCGTTTGTGCAACGGACATGCTATCTCTACCTTCCTGTAAACGTTTCTGGGGTTTTGCAAGTTTTCTTGAACACAAATTAGACATTGTGAGTACGTGGCCTGACAATATTTTACAATTCTAATTCGAACATTGCGAGCGCGACAGTAATCAATACACAAAGTCAGTCAGCCATGTTGTTTGTCTGCGGGCGTATGTATGACGTACGTTACGTATTGTCAATTGGTGTTGTGTTGCCAGATTGCTTTATGAATTTCCCTATTTGGTTTGGATTGGAGCTTTAGAAAACCGTAAAAAATTTATGAAGGGGATCTTTCGCGGAGGGGATTTCAATGGCAAACTATGCACGGTCTATGGAGGGTGCGTGAAACCCACATCAAAGTGCTTTTTTCCGTCTGGTCGAGCTATTTGGAAACCTATTTACTGAAAACGCCTCATTATTTATAGCATTACGGACATTCATTAAGACATTTTCGGATAGGTAGGTAATAATGGAAAACTGCACAGAGCACAAGAAAATTGAGACTATCGGATGGAGACCGTCTGGCTGAGGCTGTCTAGTCTATGAAATCAAATGTGAAAAGGAACTTGACAGTTTCAGATTCGAGTTTCAAGAAGTTGAAGTTAATATCACTTCACATTTTGTTTCTTACTGGAGTTGAGATGTGTTGTGATTTATAATCTTGAAATGACCATAATTGCATAATTGGAATGCGATTTTTAATTTACTCTTCAACTAATTTATTTTACAAACCGGATTAAGTTTCTGGCGACCGTCATGCACCATACCACCTAAATTAAAAAGAAACTTCTGACACCAGTCAACGGCACCAATTTTTTTGGGAGTTTTTATTATTAATATTATTATAGCAACACTAACAATAAACTGTGGAAGGTTACTGCGCATGTAATATCCAAACAAACCCAGCCAATCAAAAAAACCTGTTTCGTTCGGAAAAGGAAATAAAAAATAATAAACACCGATAAAAAAATATGGGTGTAAAGTTTTCAAGGTTTCAAAAATGTTGTCTGGATTCTTCCTACGTATTCTTGAAACCTCTTCGGAGGAGCTGGACTGGACTGGTTGTACCTCCAGATTTCTAGAGGCAACCAGATTTCTAGAGGAAAGATGTAGAGACGGAAATTAAAAATAAACTATTGTGAGAAGGTATAATGAATTCTAAGATTTTAAAGAGTGGGCTGAAGCCACGATGAATAGGCCTAGTGGCTGATGCTATACTCGTGCAAAATAAATTGTTTTGTTTAGTTTTAGTTTAGTTTAAGACAAGGTTCAGTGGCGGTGCGGAGGGGCGTGTTTTTGTTCAGTTTTCGGGCACTTTAAGACGACGCATTGAAGATATTGGCGTCAGGGATTTCAACTTTTTTCAGCAATTACAAGACATTCGGAATTTATTTTTTATGTTTTAAATTTTTCATATTTTTTACTTTAAATTGGTAGTAGGGTTTCACGATTGGTTAACTTTCATAGCAGAAAAAAAAATCCCGAAAACTGGTCTATAAAAACATGGTTTTTAACTTTACAGGCAAACGGAACCGATTTATGCCTCTAAATTTTCTGTACAAATAAGTTTATACACCCTCTTCAAAATGGTGGTAGGATTTTTCATAATTACCAATAGTTTTTATTTTAAACGAGAATTACTGTTTTGGCGTTTACGCCTTTTCGTTTCAAGCTAGTTCTCGCCTCTGTTTGTATGCAGGCGGCCCCCTTCAGTCCGCTTTTGACCATTGTCAGCGTCGGACGTGTGCCAATCGAGCTCGCCTCCCGCGCACAAGTTGCTCTCGATTGACACATCATCAATATTATCTTCTGAGTAAAAAAAATCTTATAAATTATAAAAAATGGGAAGAAAGATGATTAAAGTTTCAAAAATAAAGATGAAAGGTCTGTATGTTGAAAAATGTAAGGAAATGGAAGGTAGTAGTAGAAGTAAACGTTAAATATTTTTTCCCTAGCACTAGATAGGTACCTACCTAGTGTATCGATAGCCGTGAATCAATATTATCTTGCGAGTAAAATCATAAGCAACACCTTGAAAACATCGTGAAGAAACGTCAAATATTTTGCCTAGGTACTGCCTCTGCCTACCTATCTATACGATATAAGTACATAGTATTATAATAATTATAAAGTTTATTTTGTTTTTTGTTCTTAGAAAATAAAAACCTAAACTTACTACTTACTAATTGTCCGAACATAGAAAACCATGGAGTCGTCTTAGTCCGGTCAAATTAGACCAAAAATTAGGGGTGAGGTTACAATAATTCGCAGCCAGCTGAAAATTGGTAGGATTATTCAAAAGCCCATTATAAATGAATTGTGAAAAGTAATCATCGATCCGACACCTGAAAAAAAAATTACTCGGGGTCAAAGATCACAAAAACGGGTGTTTCGCGATTTTCAGCAAAATGGTAAGTTTTATCATAAAATTATCGCGCTCAAAAATTGTAGATCAGATAATTATGTATAAAAAATGTCTTAATACTTTTTTTCCTAAGAGGCGCCGTTTTTGAGATATAACGATTTACTTGTTTTACTTTAAAAACTTTTAACCCGACGCAATCAAAAATACTCAACCTCAACAGCCTGTATAGGTCCACTACGGGACGCAGGCCTCCCCCTGATAAGCGCCTTATTGGCTTTTATCTCAGGGGGGTAATGCCCATAATCCCCACGCTGGGCATGCGGGTTGGGGATCGCAGTTTGGTGGTAGAATTGTTCTGCAGGGGGTGCTGCTGCCCACCCCCGGTGGATATCCCTTAGTCGCCTCTTACGACACCCGCGGGAAGAGTTGGGGTGGTGCAAATTCTAAGCCGGCACAACACAGCTCAAAAATCAAAGCTGTTTATCTCCGAATATAATCTAATATAATATCACCACCGAATCCTTCCACCCATTTAGGGCATGCAAAATCGGAAGAATACCCAAATCCGGTTTTTGTTCGATTTTAGATTTTAAAATAGTTTTTTTCGGTTTTTTCGATTTTTTCGATTTTTATTGTTTCAATACAAATAAAAATGCTTGATTATTTTTTTAGTAATTTAATAAAACATGAAATCTAACCCCGCGCTTGATGAAAATACGACTCAAAAAGCTCTTGATCAGACAAATTGTCAAATCGAATATCGCTCTCCAAATCTTCATCTATGATTTTTTTGCACTTATCAACCACATTTTTCCAGTCTTCTGGCGTGACATTTTCGCAGGCATTGTGCAGTAATGTGAGCTTTTTATTTGCCGTAAAAGGAGGTTCAGTATTATTTCTGGCTGCGTGACCTTTGACGTAGGCCCATATCAGTTCGCTCGCTCGCTCCGCTCTCCGTTCATTCTATATTGTATGTGATCTTCCTATGTTGTTGTTAGTCTTTAAAAAAACATAAATTGGTTCTATCTTAGCTACCTTGTCATTGCCAAGAATGCCACTGCTACACCAATTACAAAATAATCTGCTGTTTATTACAAGCGCCGACTTACTGTTTATTACAAGTACGGTTTATTACAAGAGCCCACTCCACTCACAGTTATTTATTTTATACAGGGGTATTGGTACCCCCCGCCATTCAATAACTCTTCTTTTAAGAGGCTTTATTTGAAAATAAACTTACTACTTCATGGGTTCCGGACAATCGTATATTTTAGTAGAAGTGATTAAAAAAAATTAAGAATTTGAACCTGGCGTCTTCACGAACGTGTTCGTGATGATGGGCAGAAACTGCACTTCACGCAGTCAGTGACCTAAGCCTATACAGGTTTAGGTTAAATAAATAACTTCGAGCGGAGTGGGCTCTGAAAATTTTTAAAATTCTCCTCTACCTTTTTTGTCACCACCCCGTAAACCACTCCATACCATAGAGTAACAAACATTTTGGAGACTCGATCCGTCGTTATTTATTTTTTCGTATTTTTATTGTTTAATTAATTGTATTATTAATAATGTTATTCGAATAAGTAGTTAATAAGCTATCGAAGAGACTTAGTTCTGCAGCGTACGCAGTCAAAAAAATTCGTCATCTTACAGACGTAGATACATCTAGAATTATTTATTTCAGATACTTTCATAGTATTATCTTTTATGGTATATTGCTGTGGGAAACGCTGCAGATATTAACACCGTATTTGTGCTGCAGAAGCTCTCTTCTGACGAACAGCTCTCTGTTCGTCCAATGTATAAAATGGGATCCAGAGACGAGATACGTGATAAATTCAAAGAAATAAACATAATGACAGTACCATGTCAATTATATTCATGAAAACTTGTTATACACTCATATAAATATAAAACAGTTCCCTAAAAATAGCGATAAACATAATTTTGATACCAGAAATAAACGTAAACTAGCTGTGTCCACAACTAGGCTACACAAAATTAATGAATCTTTTAAAGGGCAATGTATACGCTTCTACAGCTAAACTCCTAGGGAGTTGCAAAAACTATCCGTAAATAAATTGAAAAACATTGTCAAAACCTTGTTGTTGCTATAAAATATCAGATAGATAGATAGATAGAAAACACTTTATTATACCACACAAATACAGGAAACAATACAAAGAAAATGCTTAGAAAAAATGAAGTATAAAGGGCGGCCTTATCGCTAAGAGCGATCTCTTCAGATTATCTAGCTAGAGGATACAAAGGCTTGGGACGGGTTTTTCTCTAACTCGAAAAATAACAATTAACAGACTAAAGGTTACTTTGTCGCTTTTTTACTTTAGTCTACATACCGAAGCGACAGAAATAAAAAATATCACTTTATATCCTTAACAGTGGTTAATTTTGTAATTTGACCTTTTCTAAGTGTACTTTTATTGTACTTATGGAAATAAAGAGCTTTGACTTTGCGCACTCAATAGACCGAGGTACTGGAGTGAAAGTAACCTCTGCAGTGGTCCGATCTCCCCATAGTGCACAGGCATGCGACCACTGGCGAGTTTTTTTTTTTAATTTCCAAGAATAGATAGCGAAATGGGCAGCTCCTATACCGTAAACATGTACTTAGAGGTCGTACGCGTTTTATGGAAACTATCTGCTTTCTCGCTCGCGCAAGACGACGTTTTTAAAGATTTTTAGTTTAAGTGTGTTACTGAACATGTGATTCGCCCATTATTTTAATAATATTAAATATATAAATAACACATTTTGAAATAAACTTTTGAACTTATCGTGATCTTTGTAAAGATAAAAGCCTTTCGTTTTTAAAATGATAAGTTATGTTATGTCTAGTCGCAAACTTTAGGTACCTAAACATAGACCAGCTACTTATTCGAATAAAATTATTTTTTAATGTACCTGAGTAATGTCCGGAATTTCGGAAAAAAATATTTTCGGAAGGAAGTCTCCGATTCTTTTCACTGTTCCTCGAAGTTTAGGTAAATAAGCCCTACCTATTCCTATCACTGCTTATTACCCTACTTTTAGTTAGGTAACCTAACCTACCTACCTACCACGCTAACGAAGTTGCAGGTAGTATCCGTGCCGTCAAATTATGTTTTTTTATCGATATACTACCGCCAAAAAAAGCTTGCCTATAATTATATTGTAAAATATTCAAATGGATATAAATAAATAAATAAAGGTAATGCGACTCCATGACGTCTTGTCCCAGCGCGGCAACGCACGACTGAGAAGCGCGCTAGTTACGGCGGCGCGGCCCGACGACACGATTGCAAACCGCGTAAAATTACCGCGGGGTATGTGCTGCTTGCGGGGAGCTCATGGGGGCCGTGGCGCCCGATTTCAAATTATTGTTTATCAATGCGTCGCCTTAAAGGGTTGAGTCCCTCAAAAGAAAAAAGGAACCCAGCGCAATCGAATCCCTGATGGACGGTCAGGTAAGAGTAGGTAGATCCTTGCCGGCCTTTGTCCTGTGCCTTTCGCATCCAGGTCTACCTATAAGCATTCGGACATCTACTGCTGAACGTGGGCTTTCCTCCTAACTAGGAGCGAGGTTTTGCCGTAATCACCACGCATGCCAAGCAGATTGGCAATCGGAGTAAAAGTGTTAAAAATACGCAGAAGGAAGCTTCTGCCCTTCCTATGTTAGTATGCTGCCTATGCTTGTCGCCTCTTACGACTTCCACTGAGTTGGGGTCGATTCTTAGGCCGTGACCGCCTCGGCTAGCCGATGTAATAAAGCATTTATTCGTCTCTCACAATAGGTGCTCATATAACTAAAGAAGGTAGGTACACTAAAGTACCTCAGTATATGAACCTAGTTGGTAGGTATAATGTCTGGTAGGATTAAAGTCTACCTGTGTCCTAATTTTTGTAATATCGACTATGACCTGCAGGGGTATTTTAATTCATTCGATTCGTTTCCGAATCGAATCCGACGGATCTATAAAACAAAAAAAAATCATTTACAAAATCATTTATTTCAAAATTAAATATACAAAACAAGTGGTAGGTGTCCCTGGTTTCTGTTTTTGTTTAGTTTAAACTGTATTACAGATAACCAGTCTTCCCTCCTAGAGATGGTTTCTAAATTAAGTTAGGAAATAAATACTAAAAAAACACTACACAATAGGTACTTACTATCTAAAATAAAAGGTTAAACTATTGTTAAATGGTCAACCACATAAGATAATTTAGACTAAATACAAAATATGTATGCCGAACAATATAATAATTATAATGTTCCGCTCACGTATTATTATAATTATTAAATAAGTATAGGTTAGTCTAACTAAGAAACAGAAACTATTTAATTTCGTTTTCAAAAAATTTCTCTACTTCGTCATAGTCATAGCATCTTTAACGTTAAAAACGCTATTTTGCTTTCGCCTCTGGTTGATGATCGAATATTCGAAGCGAATCTGTTGACTAATGGCCATGTCAATGAGGAGGAGCTCCTTATTTCAATCATCAACCCGAGGCGAAATCAAAATAGCTTTTTAAAGATCCGTCGGATTCGATTCGGCATCGAATCGAATGAATTAAAATACCCCTGCTATTTGTGAGAGAACTGGTGCCTGTGATAGGTTTTTGGAAAACCTGTGGTACAGGTCAAGTATGTATTACTAGGCAATGAAAACAAACCTTGATTTATGATTTGTCGCTGCCGTGTCCGATGCCCCCTCGGTACCGTCGGTTCCTGGCAATTTAACTCGGCAAATCTTCCGTCTTCATCGATGAGGCTCTCGAAAAAATCCACGCTGCTGTTCATTGAGGACCGAACTTGCAAATGACAGGCATACCAAATAAAACTGAAACAATACAAATAAACTGTTAAAATACATCTCGCTGGCCTTGGAGTTCAATGGATTTACGGTTGCCAACGCCAACTCGATTGCAATCATATTTTTCACGATTATTATGATTTTTATTTAAGTATTATTCTTTCTCTCCCTAAAATATACTAACCTACACTAGGTAGACACAGCACAATAAATATGTTTTTATTATCTTCAACATCATCAGCCCATATTAGTCATATTAATAATACAAAGAGTTCACATACCGTATCACAGACCTGAGAAATATAGGTACCTTACCTACTACCTCTACCAGACAATAAATATTAATATTAACGTACCTCCTTCTACAAAGTGCGTGCAGTTAGCGCACTTTGTTACAATTCAATTTAATAACTATTATATAATACTTAAATAGTATTTAATAACTACCTATGATAAATAAAACGTACAAAATAGCGACCTTTACGACATAATACCGCTGCGCTGGCCAACATAATGACGAGAGTGACATTGAAACACTTGGTCCGTGTTCTTGACCGACCTTTTTATTGATTTTATTTTCTCATCGATATTCAATACGCTTGTGATATCTACCTACCCATTCTCTACTTTATTGGCAATCTTTTCACCAAAGACATTGTCCTAGCTTTTTGCCCTTGAAATTTTCAAAATATCTTCTGCGAAACCTTTCGAAACTTGCCACTTGATAAGAAAAACCAATACTACATATAATGTAACAATAAATAAACTATGATGGAAAATTCACAGCCGTTTGGAGCTGTGTGGTGCAGGCTTAGAATTTGCACCATACCAACTCTTTCCGCGTGCGTCGTAAGAGATATCCACCGGGGGCAGCGCCCCCTGCAGAACAATTCTACCACCTAACTGCGATCCCCAAGCCGCATGCCCAGCGTGGGGATTATGGGTATTACCCCCCATGAGATAAAAGCCAGTAAGGCGCTTATCAGGGGGAGGCCTGCGTCCAGCAGTGGACCAATACAGGCTGTTGAGGTGAGGAGTACAATTCTCAAAGCATTATCTAGCCCCAAGTATTATACAATTCGATTGTATTATCCTTGATTATTTTCATTTTTGATTATTTTAACTGTTTTACATTTGAATACATTGACACATGACTGAATACATTTGACATCACTCTAGTCATAAGATCTGTAACATGTACCTACCTGTAATTACGTATTCGGCAAACAAATGATTTGATTGATTGTGCTATTTTTTGTCCTAACGCATCTATAGTACCCAACTATAGATGCGTTAGGGCAAAAATAGTTTTTAACCGACTTCGAAGAAAGGAGGAAGTTCTATGTTCGGCTTTATGTAGGGTTTTTTATGTATGTTCGTCGATTTCTTCGTCAATTATCGACCTATTAGTTTGCTATTGTATTGAGAAAAAATGGCAAACACTGGATGAACACAGCTAACGATAGGATAACACCTGGAAATCTCTTGAGAAGGCCTTCACTTTCGACCGAGGGGTTCTTGGGAAAAGGACTTTATACCTACTTTATGTGCTAAAACTTATAATATAAAAATAATAATTTAGAAACCTTATTTACGAGGAACCCTACGTCACCCTTTTCCTCCGGTTCCTCGTAAATAAGGCCCTCGCTAACAACGTTCAAGAAATCTCCAGTGTGTCGAACAGGGTAGCGTACCTGATCCTTCGGCTATGCAAGCGGTATTGCATGGAGGTAATTCAGGTCTACGCACCAACCTCGACACACTCTGATGATGAAGTGGATTATTTGTATGAAGAGACATATCCAAAGCCTTACACAACACCACAAGGCTCACTTCAACGTTATCATGGGGGACTTTAACGGCAAGGTAGGAACCCAGACCGGCAACGAATCCCGAATAGGCCCGCATGGTTATGGAGTTAGGAATCACACCCCCTGTGATTCAAATGCTTGTAAACTTCCTTGAGAAAGAGGAGCTGTTCTTAATGAACTACTTCTTTAAGAAACAACTTCAAAGGAAGTGGACATGTCAAAGCCCCGACACTGTGACTAAAAATGAGATCGACTTCATCATGACGGATAGCAAGCACATATTCAGAGATGTCTCAGTGATCAATAGGTTCAATACCGGATCTGATGACCGACTGCTCCAAGGCTCTCGGTTAGCTCTGAGGCAGCTTAAAAATGGAAAAGCCCCCGGTGAGGACGGAATAACTTCAGATCTATTGAAAGCCGGAGGTGTCCCTGTTATACAGGAGCTACAGAAACTCTTCAACACCGTCCTTTACAGTGGGAGAACTCCTAAGGCGTGGAGCGGGAGTTTGGTGTTGCTCTTTTTAAGAAGGGAGACAAAACCCTCCTTAAATACTACAGACCCATCACACTCCTGAGCCACGTCTATAAGCTGTTCTCACCAGTGATCACAAATCGTCTCGCCAGGAGACTCGACGAGTTCCAGCCACCGGAACAGGTTGGAATCCGCGGAGGATTAAGGCTTTTTATTTTATTTATTTATTATTATTGTATTGAGAATGATCCCGAGGTGGTCATATAAAAAAAATTTCTTCCGAGGGATTAGTATTTATCCAGGAAAATTTAAAATCAGTGTAAAATTAAGGGTTTCGTAGTCGGTTTTTTGTAGTTTTTTCAAAACAATATAAATATTTCTCATTCTGACATCAACAGAAGATAAGAAAAATAGTCTTTGCCTAACACTTTCATGGCCCAAGACGCAGATGTACTTCTTTACCCCCTAAGGCGGGGCGGTGCGACCCGCAGGGGCGTGCCGCCGTGGCTGGGCAGTGAATGCGTTAAACTTGAAAGAGATTATATGTAAGGAATTTAAAAGTTTATATGACATGACATGTAAGATTGGTAATAATGTCAATGCAACTTACTTTTCCTTACTCCAACCTGGCGTTCTTGAAATCTTTACGAAACCGAGTATAAAACTTATTATAAATATAAAAATAACTGTTTCGAGCATTATTGCAATATGTAATACTGATTATATTAAACGAGTGCTTTCAATCAAACCGTCGAACACAATCTGCATGCGAAAGTTAAAATTTTGTGTCGAATCCCCGAATAGGTTCAGAATAGGAAATAGCGAAAGTTGAATGTTACGTCAAGTTATATTTAGTGCTTTCCATTGCGTAATTTAAGTATGCGCCAATTAAGAGATGGTTAAATATCTGTATAAGGAATGTCTGGTTTAAGTTAAGAACAGATAAATTTAAACGAAATTCCTACATAGTAAACTATAGGTTTTTTTGCTAGTTTTAGCATTTGCATATTTTGTGTTTTTGGTACCTACGTATTTTTTTATAAACTAGTTATTCTACTCTCATTTCGATTTTTATGACGATCAATTTTGTTATTTTTACTCAATATTTTGTGTTATATGATAGTGAGATCATGGCGCATGTAACTGTGCCGAAATATTGGAAAGGTCAAAACAAATCATGGTAAATATCCCGTTGTAAATTACTTTAGTAACCACGATGGATTTAAAAGTTTTATTTTGTACTATTTTACAGAAATACACAGGTGTCTAAATGAATAGGTATTTTAAGAATCAGAATATGAAATAGTATTAATTTTGTTGTTTTACTTGCTACTTGCTTCTGTCCGCGGCATTACACAAGTCTTTCCGTGATAAAAAGTAAAACAAATTGATTTACTGTGGTAAACTACAAATTGCGTAGTATATTTAATAAAATTATCTAGAATAATCTTCGTTACACACTATGTCGACTCGATTAAAATCGAAACGTTCGTAACTCCCCATATTTTACTAGTCGACAGTTAGTTTCGCATCTACCTGTCAAAAATAACTGTCTATGAAATCCTTCATTCTGTCATTCAGTCTTCATTCACTCACTTGTCAACAATTCGGGAACTTCATAATCGTGCTTAAACTACAGAAAAAAAATCGTGAATGGACTACAGGTTCACCAAACGATAATCGGACAATTAGGCAGGTTCGTCGGTTAACTTTGTCGTTTAATGTAGGTATGAACACTTCTGCCAAAAACGTCAAAACAACTGTTTAAAATTTAACCATCTCGGTGAACTTGGGTCATAAACCAGTTAGCGATAAATAAGTCAGGTATTGTGCTTTGTGTATGATACATTCATAGTCATAAAATTGCCTAGCAAAGAAATTATCAAAACTATGATAAGGGCAATAAAAATTATGTTTTAATTAATGCCTCTATCGTAAATCTGTTTGCCAAATTTACGATACACATTTTATAAGCATATAATATAGCTTTCGACTGGTATTCATATGGATTAGTTGAGCTACCTGTAGATTGTTTGCAATAGTCTGAAGTTAGCTCAATTGTTTTAATTGTAAATATTAGTTCTATTTATCGACTGTAAATTTCATTATATTAACAAGCACTGCCACATCACCATTGAAAACCTACCAATATAAAAACAGTCAAGCCATAATTACTTTTTCATTCAATTTAAGCGAAAAACCTAAATGGTTTTCTAGAAACAGAGATCTGCATCGACTCTTCCTTTAAATACATAAATATTTTTTTGTTTGCAATGTAATTAATAGATCAGGTATTCCTCGTAGCGCAACTAAAATAGACCACATTAACTTTAAGTGGACATTAAAATTCCAATCACCACAGCCAGACATAGCTCCACATCTACTGTCTGGTCTGTCTCAGACTCGGTGCTTGATGTCTGGAAAACTAACAGAAAATATATACTTTTAAATCTTGGCGGGATTCTGTGCGTCTTAATTTATTATCTTTATGTTTCGTATTTTAGGAAAACTTATACCTAGAGAATTAAAAAATATGAGAGATTATTACAAATACAAGAAAATTACATGTAGGTATTAAACTGAGGGCTATTTATAAAGTTACCACTGGTGGCAAAATTCATTTTTGTTTAACAATTTTTCAGCGGTAATGGACGACAAAAAAACATCTTTATTTAACTTATGAGGCAGTTAGCACAATTGCTTCAATTGTAAATATGTAGTAGTTCTTATTTATTTCTATTGTTTGATTGTAATTTTCTTTGCGAATAAAACCTATTAGGGGCGTTTTTAAAGGTAAAACTTTTATTGAACTTGAATTGGTAGGAATGGAACTCGCTTCCTGCTTCTGTTTTTCTAGCCAGTTTCTCTTCAAGACAAGAGTGAATAGGTGTCTTCTAGACCTTCGTCGTACATCATAGGATACATCGTCACTTACCATCAGGTGAGAGATTGTGGTCAAACGAAGATCTCGATTATAAAAAAAAAACTAGCTCCCAAAAGATGTCACCGAACGGTATCCAAATGAAGGAAAACGAGCGAGGGAAAGGCCATTTTTAGGATGGGCGGATTACATAAAATCTGCAGCAGCCACACATTGGAGGACGATAACACATGACCGAGTAGGGAAGAATCTCTCGGACGGTTTCACGGGAGAGAATAAGTAGCCTTGTACTACGCCTACATATTGAGTTTTGGATTGGTGAGGATTGTGTTTTGAGTCGCGGAGGGCCAAGGCATGCCGAGGCCTTTGCGCGACGTGACGGGGAGGTTTTCGAAAGGCCCTTCTCAGGGCCCCTCCCCGCGGGAGTCGGACGAGGGAGGTGATAAGGAGGTGTGCGTCGGTTCTCCGCCCAAACAAGGTCCTTCTCAGGGCCCCTCTTCGGAGGTAAGGGCGGAGCCCGACACGGCGGAGGATATGCTGGAGGACGTGGTGGCCCGGAAGCGGCCGTCTTCCTCGTTCTTCGTGCCCGGGTATTTAGACTCGGACACGGAGACCGAGGGGACAGTGGCCGCTAAGGTCAACACGGCCTCTAGAGGGAGGAAGAAGTCGGGGAAGGCTTCGTCGGCCAGGGGGGCCTTTTTGAGGCCTCTCCCGGTCGACGAGGCTTTGACGGAGGTCCTGCTCAGCAGGAAGTATGGGAAGGAGCGCGCCGCTGCTGTCCCCGATCTCACGACGACCGGTAGCGATACCGATGCCGCCGTGCGGGTCGGGGACATCAGCGCGCTGAGCGCTCAAGAGTTGAGGGCCCACGCTGGCGAGAAACTCGCCTGTATACTGGAGGTTGCCAGGAAGTCCGGCAACCTCAAGGGCGAGTTTGTCGGTCGCCTAAAGGGGTCGGCGTCCAGTCTGCGGGAGTTAGTCGATGCCCTCGCGGACCGGAGTGAAGCGGAGGAGACGCGGCGCCTGAGGGCAATGAACGGCCGTCTACGGCTGGAGACGGAGGCCCTGAAGGCCGAGGTGAAGTCGCTTCGTCGCGCCTTCACCGAGGCGAAGACGGAGGCCGCCGCCGCCTCTACTGCCGCTGCTGCATGCGCCGCTGCAGGAACCCAGGGGGCTCCCGCCATGTTGCAGGTGGGGGCGGAATTCATAGAGGAGCTGAAGCGCTCCTTGATCTCAACGTTCGGGACGATGCTAAACGCCCGAATCGCGGGGATTGAGGAGCGCCTCCTGCCGGCTCCGGTCGTTCGTCCGCCACTGAGGGCGGACACGAAACAGGTGGCTGCGCCGCTGAGGCCAACGCCACCTCAGCAGGCTCGTGGCCCAGCTTCCGAAGCGGGCAAGAGGGCGGCACCCGCCGTGGCACCTGTGCCAGTCGCGGGTCCCTCGAGGGAGGCTGCCCCGGTCGCTGTCGCCGCTCCCCCGTCTGGGGAGACCTGGGCGACGGTGACGAAGAAGGGAAAGGGGAAGGGGAAGAGTTCTTCTCCCCCCTCTGCACCTGCGCCTGCTCCAGCGGCTCGTCCCGCCGCTTCGGCCCCAAAGCCCAGGGCGGCGCTGAGGTCCCCGAAGTCCGCGGCTGTCGTGCTTTCGCTACAGCCCGGGGCTGCGGAAAAAGGGGTGACCTACTCCTCCGTTCTCCAGTTGGCGCAGGAGAAAGTGAGCCTCCAGGAGATGGAGATAGGACGGGTCGGGTTCCGGCAGACTGCCACGGGAGCCAGGATGCTGGAGATCACTGGCTCCCAAAACGGACAAAAGGCCGACAGGCTCGCGGAGAAGCTCCGCGAGGTTCTGTCGGAAGTGGCTAACGTCACCAGGCCCGTGAAGTCCACGGATATCCGTGTCACGGGCCTGGACGACACGGCCACCAAGGAGAAGGTGGCCGCAGCGGTCGCCGAGGCGGGCCGCTGTGATGTGCGGCTCGTCAAGGCCGGGGAGATCCGCTCCGGCTTTGGTGGCACCGGGTCCACCCTAGTTTCCTGCCCGATCCCGGCAGCCATAGTGCTGCTGGAAAAGGGCAGACTGCTGGTGGGGTGGAGCTCGGCACGAGTGGTGGGGCTGGGGGAGCGTCCCATGCGCTGCTACCGGTGCATGGGGCTAGGGCACACGCGCCCCCAGTGCCCCGCGGCGGCGGACAGAGGTGACCTGTGCTTCCGGTGTGGAGGCGAAGGTCACAAGGCGGCCACCTGCGGGAGGGCCCAGCCACACTGCGCTATATGCGCAGAGTCTGGCAGGCCCTCTGGGCATGTAATGGGGGGACGCAGCTGCGTTCCCCCGAAGACGAAAGGGAAAACCGCCGGGACCCGGACCGCCCCCGCCCCCTCTGCCGGAGCTCACGCGGCGTTGAGCGAGGAGGTTGAGATGGCTGACTGATGGATCAGGTCGGCCATCTCAACTTCCTCCAGACGAACCTCAACCACTGCGCCAGGGCTCAGGATCTGCTCATGCAGTCCCTGGCGCAGTGGGAAATTGATTTGTCGGTCGCCGCGGAGCCGTACTACGTCCCCCCCGAAAACCATTGTTGGGTTGGGGACCTAGACGGCTCCGTGGTCATTATAGGGAAGGGAAGTGGCGTCCCCCCCCTCTCAGTAGAGGAGAGGGGTTCGGGGTACGTGGTGGCCAAGTGGGGGGTGTATGCGATAGTCGGCGCATACTTCTCCCCCAATAGAACCGCTGCAGAGCTGGAGGTCTTTATGGACCTCCTAGCCGCGGCGGTGCGTAGGCAGGCGCCACGTCAGGTCCTCATCATGGGGGACCTGAACGCCAAGGCCCGGGACTGGGGCAGCCCCACTACTGACGCTCGAGGGGAGATCGTCAGGGAGTGGGCGCTTGCCACCGGGCTGACCCTTCTTAATAGAGGGTCGGCCCACACGTGCGTGCGACAGCGAGGGGGATCCGTGGTGGACATAACGTTCGCCACCCCCGCTGTTGCGGCACATGCCCGGGCCTGGAGGGTGATGTCGGAAGTGGAAACTCTCTCGGACCACAAATATATAAGGTTCGAGATATCCACTTCCGACGTCCAAGGGGGGGGCCGTCGTGGGGCGCGGGCGGACTTTCCGCGCTGGACGGTCAGTCGCCTTGACCGCGATCTTGCGGTTGAGGCGGCAATCGTTCAGTCGTGGTTTGCCGCGCCCACGCACCCGGAGGTGGACGTAGAGGCGAGCCACTTCCGGGATGCGGTGACGGCGGTGTGCGACGCCGCCATGCCCAGGGCCCGGCGCCTTCCCGGTCGCCGAGAGGTGTACTGGTGGAGCTCGGAGATCGGGGATCTCCGAGACGCCTGCTCGGCGGCGCGGCGGTCCTACGCCCGCTGCCGGAGGCGGCGTCACGACCGCACCGACGGGGAGCTGTCAGCGGAGGAGCTGGCAGCCGAGAACCAGCTGTACAGCTCCTACCGCGAAGCGAAAAAGGAGCTGCAGCTGGCCGTCGGTCGGGCCAAGACGCGGGCCTGGGAGGAGGCCCTGGAGGGCCTCGATAGGGACCCGTGGGGACGTCCGTATAGGGCTGCCCGGAAAAAGTTCCGGGGCCAGACGTCCCCGATTGCGGAGTCCCTAGAGCCGGAGCTTCTGGGCAGGGTGATGGAGGGGCTCTTCCCCGACATCGACCCCCTCCACACCCCGCCCGCGATGGCGGCGCCGCCCCTCCTCCCCGAGGAGATTGACCCGGCCTCCATCCCACCTGTGTCAGAGGTGGAGATGGAGGTGGCCGTCGGACGCCTGCGTGGCAAAAGGACGGCCCCGGGTCCGGACGGGATCCCAAAGCGGGTCCTGCGGATCGCCTTGGGGGAGGTGAACGAGCGGCTTCGGGAACTGTTCGACGCTTGTCTCACGTCTGGACGGTTCCCGAAGCTTTGGAAGGACGGGCGGTTGTGCCTGTTGCGGAAGGAAGGTCGAGCCGCAGACTCGCCTTCCGCATACAGGCCAATCGTGCTGCTGGATGACACGGGGAAGCTGCTGGAGAGGGTAGTGGCTTCCCGTGTCATCCGGCACCTGGCGGGGACTGGGCCTGACCTGTCCCAGGCCCAGTATGGGTTCAGAGCGGGGCGTTCGACGATAGACGCCCTACTCTGGCTCAAGGGCTGGACCCAAGATGTGGTCAGCCGGGGAGGGAAGGCGTTGGCTGTTTCGCTCGACATTGCCAACGCCTTCAACAGCCTGCCGCACGGAACCATACGGGAGGCGCTCCGTTATCACGGAGTGCCCCTGTACCTGCAGAGGCTGTTGGCGGACTACCTCCAGGACAGGGAGGTCCTGGTCGAGGGACGCGACGGCTTGAGACACCGTCGCGTCGTCCGCGGGGTTCCACAGGGGTCGGTGCTGGGACCGCTCCTGTGGAACATTGGCTACGACTGGGTGCTCCGGGGCACGTTCCCCGCAAGTATGCGAGTGGCGTGCTACGCGGACGATACCCTGGTCGTGGTCAAGGGGAGGGACCTCGGGGAGGCGATGCGGTTGGCCACGATGGCCACTACCCTAGTGGTCGACCGCATCCGCTCCCTGGGATTGGAGGTGGCCCTCTCCAAGACCGAGGCCCTGTTGTTCCACGGGCCTCGGGGAGGGCCTCGTCCAGGAACCAGGGTGGTTCTGGACGGGGTTCAGGTCCGGGTTGGGACCCAGATGAAATATTTGGGTCTCATCCTGGATGGGAGGTGGACTTTTGGGGCCCATTTCGCCCAACTGGCCCCAAGAGTCCTGGGAGCCGCGGCCGCTTTAGGAAGGCTGCTGCCCAACGTGGGCGGCCCGAGCGCCACATGTCGCCGGCTGTACTCCGGGGTCATCCGGAGTATGGCCCTGTACGGGGCACCGGTCTGGGTGGACGCCCTCAGTCGCGCGAACCTGACCCTGCTGCGACGTCCGCAGCGGGTCATCGCGACGAGGGCGATACGTGGTTACCGGACGGTGTCCTGGACAGCAGCATGCGTGCTGGCCGGTGATCCCCCCTGGGCTCTTCAGGCGGAGATCCTCGCCGAAGTGTATCACTTCGTGGCGGCGAGGAGATCTGCCGGGGAGCGCCCAGTGTGGGAGGAGGTCACGCGCATGCGGCGGCTGGCGCGGGACGCCTTGTTGCGGCGGTGGGCGGAGGACCTGGCACCACCGGTCCCTGGTCAGTGGACGGTGGACGCCATCAGGCCGGTCCTCCGAAGGTGGGTGCGGCGGCGGTTCGGGTCGCTGACCTTCCGATTGGTGCAGGTACTTTCCGGGCATGGATGCTTTGGAAAGTATCTGCACCAGATCGCGAGACGGGAGGCGACCCCGGTCTGCCACGAATGTGGGGCGCCGGAGGATACGGCGCTCCACACGCTGGAGGCGTGTGCTGCATGGGGTCCCATGCGGCACACGCTTTCAGCGTTCCTGGGCCGGGACCTTTCGCTGCCGAGCGTGGTGAGCGCCATGCTCGACGGCGAAAGGGAGTGGCAGGCCATGGTCTCCTTCTGCGAAGAGGTTATGTCGCAGAAGGAGGCCGCTGAGCGGGTCAGGGAGGATGACGCCCAATCTGACCCGCTCCGGCGCAGACGTCCAGGGAGACGAAGGGGGCGGTTCGCCCGCCTCCTTCGTCCCCCGTAGTGGGGCCACTGGTGGAGAGTCGGGGGACTCTCTGCCGGCTAGCACGGCTCCACGCGTCTGAGGGGTGACCTGTGTGAAAGGGTTGCTCCTCCTTGAGGCCGAGGCCCGGACCGGTTCCCGGGCCACCCGCCGGAGCGAGATGGTGAATGCCAACGCGACCCCATCTCGCCCCATGACGGCGGTGGACGTTTCACGGGGGGGTTTTAGTGGGTTCGAGTCCCACATACCCCCTTCCGTCACCCCCATGGCGGAAGGGAAGTGCGAGGGCATTTCCCCCCTCCAAAAACAAAAAAAAAAAGGGAAGAATCTCTCAACCTCAACAGCCTTTAACCTATTTGCCCACTGCTGGAGGCAGGCCTCCCCCTGATAAGCACCTTATTGCCTTTTATCCCAGGGGGGTGCAATGCTCATAATCCCCACGCTGGGTAATTAAAAAATTCTATAGAACATTATTATTCCTTAAAACTCGGTATGAATTTATATAATGAATCACGTATTTTTATTTTTCAAAACTGCCCCTAGGGGGTGTGAAATAAATTTCTGAAATTTGTATGATTTCCACCCGGGCGAAGTCGCGGTGCGCTTTTTTATCCTCTAGATAATCTGATATTTTGTAGTAAGCCTTTTTACAAAGGATATGTTTGACAATTTATTTTTTCCGTAAATAAATAAATAATGCTGGACAATTCATACAGCCCCAAGCTAAGCAGAGCTAGTGTCATGGGTACTAGATAACTTATATACATAATACAATTCACTACATAGATAGATAACAATAAATTATTATACATAGAAAACACCAACGGACCAACGGAACAAATTTCTGCAGATCGTACACAAATTTGTTCCGAGACGGGAATCGAACCCGCAACCTGCTGCGTCGCAGGCGGACCTTCGCCCACTGCGCCACGGAGGTCGTCAAATGTTTATTTTTTTGTCATGTGTCGTGTCAAAATGTCAAATAAAAAAAATTTATTTCATTTCAAATGTTTGTTTAAAATTAAAATTTCTGGTTTGTTTTCTAAACTAAATTTATTAGAATAACTGTACTGGGTAGATGTAGCCCAGGGTTTCTGATTCATCTAGGTTGGAAATGTTGATACAAGAAGGTTGCATGGGTCAGCAGCAAATTCTAAAATGAATTTTCAGACACATGTTAGTTCTTAAAAATCCATTTCTCAAAAAATCATAGATAAAGGAATAAAGTGGACATAAAGGTCCAAAAAGATCTATCAATGGATCTTTGCAATGGATTTTAGTGGAACGAGGGGTTCTAAAAAATCCACTGCAAAAAATGATGGATAAAGGATTAAAGTGGACATAAACGTCCAAAATGATCCATCATCACGAAGTTCAGGATCTTTGCAATGGATTTTAGTGGACCGAGGGACGAGGTGCAGCTCGTCTATACTAATATTAAAAAGAGGAAAGATTTGATTGTTTGTTTGTTTGTATTGAATAGGCTCCGAAACTACTGGACCGATTTGTGATTTGTGAAAAATTCTTTTAACATTAGTAGCCCACATTATTCCTGATGAACATAGGCTACTTTTTACCGCGGGAAAATGCGTTATTCCTATGGAAAAACAGGTAATAGGACAACGGGTAGTAAGAATGCAGCTAGTGTTAAATAGTCTTAATGTAACACACACACGACGGGTACCATTAAACACGTTTTTTCGCAGTCTTTGTAAGGTAAGCATAGCATGTTCGTCCAGTGACCTTATCACAGCTTATAGGGTTGATTCACGCTCTTAAACGTCACTCTGTGTTAAAATTTTGTTTCAAATGTGTTAAAAAAGGGTGTTAAATTTTTTAAGCACATAAAACCCTATGTCTTCACACTACCTCTAATATTATAAATGCGAAAGTTTGGATGGGTGGATGGATAAATGGATTTTTGTTTCTTCTTCACGCCAATACTACTGAACTCATATTGGGCTGAAATTTTGCACAGGTGTAGCTTTAGACCAGGAAACAAACATAGGCTTTTTATCCCATAAATCAGTTCCCATGGAATGTAAATAACTTTAGAACGTTCCCATAGAAACAGCGTGTGCGAAGCCGCGGGCAGAAGCTGGTAACTTATTTTTATTAACTTCGAAGCCCTATGGTGAAGCACAACTCGGTTCATCACTTCTATTCAACCAAGTGTCGGTTTATTATCACACTAATAATATAAATGCGAAAGTTTAGATGGATGAATGGATGTTTGTTACCTCTTCACGCCCAAAATAGTGAACGAATCGAGCTAAAATTTGTATACAGGTAATTCTAGGCCTGGAATCAAACATACTTTTTATCGCATAAATCAGTTGCCTTGGGATAGAAGCCGCGGGCAGAAACTAGTAAGTCATAAATCAACGCTTCAAATTTTGACGGGGCAACAGTTATGATTTTGAAGTTATTATCAAAA
Organism: Eupithecia subumbrata; assembly: GCA_949316285.1. NCBI lineage: Eukaryota > Metazoa > Arthropoda > Insecta > Lepidoptera > Geometridae > Eupithecia > Eupithecia subumbrata. The sequence goes on along the minus strand of OX438641.1, from coordinate 19,990,211 downwards.
TTAGCTTTGACTCTATTTAAACTACCTTGCAATACGAATTGCCAAAAATCCGTGCTAATGCATTCAATAATGCATTCCTAATAAGACGTTTTACGCCTTAATAGGAATGCATTATGCAATTATGCAAAATGGAAACCTAGTAGCTCTTGTAGTTCCAGGGATTTCTTGTTAGTCAGTTTTTTCCCTTTTATAAATACAGGCTGTCACTAAGGCGTAAGGGGGTGATTCTAGACATTGCGGGGATCAACGTCGGTCCTAGGATTTTATTTATTTTTGTACATTTTTTACATAAAAAAAAAATTGAGACGGTTTTGCTTTATATGTAACGTGTATAGATTGATCGGTTATCATTATCACATAATGTAATCAAGGTTGTGATTTAAGTTGTGTTATTTTAATTGGCGTTGTACTTGGCCTTACTCTTTTATCCTGTCACGATATAAATAATAATTCCATTATTTATACTCATAAGGACATTATTTTGTTTTCAAATCTTGTAGACAGCACGCAAGATCGTATCTTAATGATAATAAATTATTTATAATTATTACTTAAAACAATAAAGGTACAATCATTGTGTGCGGAAATGCAAGAAGTTAAATATAGAGACAAGGGTATAATGAACAAATTATAAAAACACTTCTTAAAATAAAATTTGCATGTACTCGTAGCATATACGAGTAGGTACATGCGTGCATGATGGTTACGCATACATAAATAATGCATTCCGAGTTTAATAAAAAAACTAGGTGAAATTAAGGTGTTATAAACCCAGATATAATCTTACAAAATAAACATTAGCAACAGGTCTATCTAAATAATTCGTTCTATTCAAGAGTCCTATCATTTAAACTGAGATAATCGCGCGCGGTGTTTACAAACATCAAATTTGTTTTGTATTTTTATTATGTTGGTGGGTTTTTCCAACGATAACCTCCTTGACCGATAGCCGATATAAAAGTAGTACCATTTATTTTGATAACCTTGTAAATTATGCTTTATTAAAGTTGTAATTATTCTGATAAAAGATTAACTCAGTTGGGGTTTTAAGATGTCTCAAGATTGAACTACCATTGGGAAAGACTGGTACGGAAATCCCAGCGTGATTAGAAACAAAACAGGTAGGTAGCTGCTTTCAATGGATTGATTTTCCTTGAAAACCAGTCTTCGTTTATCATAAAGATATCCTTAAATAAATAAAAAACAAACCGATAAAGGAACAGCACTAGGTCTGCCTTCGTGAAGATCCACCTCAGCAGCACTCTTCCTAAGATCACGGGCAACTTCCTTGGTAGTCTCGTAGACCTTCCCTTCATTTCACTCCTAACAGATTTACAGGACACCGGGCAATCCCATGTCCACAAAGCGCGATCCTTTTTCAAAACCTTACAGTTCACTACACTTTTGACACTTAAACGTCACTGTTACTTTATTTATTAAATTTGGACTATTTTGTTGGTAGAATGCGCGACGATGTGCTCGGTTCAATGGTCGATGCGGTTCTGAAGGCGCGAACGTGAACGTCGTCCGACTCTTGCGCAAGACGAGACCACTAGGGACACTTGTTTCTTCAAATCCAGCTAGTGCACAATACTAATGAAAGTGAAATGATGTCATGTTTTATCAATATAGAGCGTTGATAGTAATGTGCAATGGTGGGTTGCAGCATTTTTTATTAATAAATTTATTTTTAATATTCGGGGTTATATTTTGTAAGCGGTAGTAAGGGGAATTAGGTACTCTTGGATTCCTCATAAAATGTATGGGAAAAGTTTTTCACGATTTCTGACTTTGTTTAGTAATCCGACCTCAGTTGGATAGAAGTTTTGTAGGAATCGGGATCGATTGGCATCAAAAAAAGATTTTGTGTAAAATGCACATTTTCTTGCTATCTGTATTTTTTTTAAATCTTCACAGAATGTGGATAAAAAATTCTCTAAAAATTATGGATAGTCTCAGATCATTTTCCTGTAGCTTCACCGGTTAAAGGTCCTCCATACTGCCCCGTCGAAAAAATCCACCCTGTAAAAAGGAATTTAAGGTAGGTACTTACCTACTATAAATATACAAAAATAAAACGCCGGAATGACAATGGTGGGGCTCATAAGAACTTGAGTCTGAAATGCATGAAATTTATTTGACTCAGTCAAAGTTTATTCACATTAGCTTCGAGAAAATACGAGAGATACGGTAAATATTTTGTTGACGTCCTAATATTTCTGACTAGTTTCTGCCCGCGGCTTCGCACGCGTTGATTCTATGGACGTTTAAAGATTATTTCTATCCCATGGGAACTGTCATAAAAAGTATAGTAGAATAAAAAGTAGCGTATGTTTGATTCCAGGCTTGGAGCTATATATAGGTATGCATTTCAGCCCGATCGGTTCAGTCGTTTTGACGTGAAGAGGTAACAAACATCCATCTATCCTAACTTTCGCATTAATATATTAGTGTGATACCTTCTACCTGCTGATGGATTTATCACCAGTCACATCTCCACATTTATTTACATAATTTGGTTGTTTTGAAAAAACTGAAAACCGATTTAAAATTCCTTAATATTTACACTGTTTTTTTAAGTTTTGCGAGACAAATTAGCATTTTGTTGTTTGGTTAAAGTGCATGGATGTATAGTTATTTTTTTTTACCAAAGTACTCTATCAATTTGGACACTGACTTACCTATCTTTTACCTTCAGTGTAGCACGCTTGTCACCCAAATGTAATTTAAACAATGGCAATAACTAGCCCTAAGTTCTCATTTTAAGTGATTTTTTGTAATTTTTATGAGAATAAAGTTTCTTAAAACATAAAAATACTAATCCCTCGGGAATAATTTTTTACCCCCCGACGCAAAAAGAGAGGGGTGTTATAAGTTTAACGTGTCTGTCTGTGTATCTGTGTATCTGTCTGTGGTATCGTAGCTCCCAAACGGATGAACCGATTTTCGTTTAGTTGTTTTAGTGTTATAGATTATTATTATCCCGAGTGTTCTTAGCCATACTTCATGAAAATCTGTTGGGGGTTTTTTAAAATTTTTAATTTTGTTCTTGTTATGGGATCACCTTGGAATCAATCTCTATACATTAGTGAAAGGATTTTCAAAATATATTTTAAAAGGTCCTGAATTGACGGAGAAATCGACGAGCATACATAAAAAATAACATACATACAGCCGAACATAGATAGAACCTCCCCGTTTTTAAGTCGGTTAAAAACAGCAGACAAAGACGATTGTAATGTATTGTATTAAATACTAGCTGACCCGCCGCGATTTCATTCGCGTGGACTTTAGTAATACTAATACCCCAAGTAATGTTGGTTTCCATGTAAACTATCAACGCCAAAGTTTTACAGCCAAGCCTTTACAATTTTAAAGTTATTATTAAAAAACCTATTAATCCCATTTCATCCTTCTAAGAATGCTTGTTTAAAAAATTACTTATTCGATTACGACCCCATTTTAACTACCTTAGAATACGAATTTCCAACATCCGTTCTTAGCGAGTGCCTACTTTCTTTAAGTTATTGGAAAATGACCTTTGAAATGCGCTCCCCTTAAAACGCGAATTTCCAAAAATCCGTTTTTAACGGGTGCCTAACTGCCTACGTCTTAAAAACTCAATGCAATATTTCAGCTTCGTAGCTCTTGTAGTTTCAGAGATCGCTTGATGAGTCAGTTTTCTCTTCTTATTTATATATAGAAGATTGATATCAGTCGTCTAGTATCCGTAGCACTGGTACTAGTATTGTATAGTGAATGATCCCTAATAGGTAGGAGTACTAATTAATTATATGGCGGCTTGCTTCACCGACTAGGCTTTGGAACACGTTTTCGATTACCTACAGCACTTCCGATATATCTCACCTTTAGAACATTGGCTTTGAAGGTCGTTGGCAATGGCAATGCAATTCAATTGCGTGAGGGAGCGCCAGCCTATTGAGGAGCTGAGGTCATTTATTTTGGCTTGACGACCAGCTATACATGCATCATCATCTATAAGAGGTTTTTGTTAATAAATTGCGTAAGCCATCGCACTCGGAGTAATTTTTAAAGTAGTATAAGTAAAAAGTATAAAAGTATTTTATTATTGCAATCCTTATTATCCTAAAGTAACATTAATTTCACAAACATAATCGATAGATTCAAAGAAATCAAAATGTTCGACTTCGATGGAAATTGAACCCGCAGTCGTTTGTTATTCTATATTGTACCCAATTAATACAAAGCATGAACTTAATAGGATATGTACGTAGACGAGCTTAACCCTGAAAAAGAGTTTTCTTCCAGCAAACCTTTAGTATATAGAGTTATAGGAGAGGCCATGGAATAGGTAGAGGAAGTGTTCAAATAATGAATCTACTATACATATACTTCCAATAAACATGACTAATTAAACCTAATAAATACCTTTAATGATTATATAAACATATATTTATAATATATACTACAAGTAATACACTATACTCAGATAATATTTATGAAAGTAGAAAGTGCTCGTTCACCTTTGTTTAAATATGACTGGCTCGAATTTCATTTTTTTTCAACCTTTCCTCAGTACGTAAATGCGTTAACCAATTGCGCCACGAGGGAGTGTCAAGAAGTCGAAAAACTTTGGGATTCTCATCATCAATGTCATTAAATCCACAAAGGTAGTTTATGTAGTGTTTGTTTTTCGGCACTCAGGTAAGTATACAAAATAGTCGCTAAAATATAACCTCCGGCTTCCCGACTAATTTATTAATGTATGGCATCCAACATACATGAATACGCAAAAAGGTAACTTGAGTAGGTAGGTAACCAACTCATTATTTTCCTCCTATCACGGCGGTAACTTCGATCGAACACCCGATTCTATTTTAAAGTACAAATTGATTTAGTTTAAAAAGTATAAGCAAACCAGTGGTCCGTAAACGTAAATTGTAAAGCTATAATTTTGTGTGTTTTAAAAAACTATGAACCGACTTATTAATTTATATGGGACCAACTTTGGGGTATATGTATTTGTATATATCCAATAAAAAAAGAATAATCGAAATCTATCTATCTAAAATAATATCTCTGTAAAAAGTTAGGTACCTATGCGTGGTCATACATTACAATCAGTGAGTGACCAATCAATCATCCCCTGTTTTCGTATCCTTAGGGTTGGATTTTTTATTCCATATTAATGGTACCAACTCTATCGGGGTATACCCTTTCCAATAAAAAAAGAATTATCGAAATAGGACTACTCTGTAAAAAGTTATGCGTGGTCATAAAAAAAAATATACGCGTCGACTTGAGAATCTCCCTCCGTTTTTCGTCGGTTGAAAATATACCTAACCTCCGGCTTCCCGACTTATTTATTTATGTATGGTATCCAACATACATGAACACGCAAAAGGTAACTTGAGTAGGAAGGTAACCTACCCGATTCTAAAACAAAATACAAATGGATTTAGTTTAAAAAGTATTAGCAAACCGGTCAATGGCCCGTAAAAGTAAATTACAAGCGTTTATTAACATAATTATTGAAATTTATGCATGAAATAAACCCACGAGGTTGCGATTAATACCTAGCTCAGCTCGGTAATAGACACCTAATATTCTTTAAACAATAGATATCGAAACCAAGACATAGGTTACTAAGATATACCATCCCGTGAAGTTTCACTCCAGCTGGTATATTCAGTCAGATGTATTCGTAAGTGTATGTACTATATCGATGAGCAGTGAATATATCTACTATATTCACCGCTCATCGATTCATTTGCTTTTGGTGTTTTTTCATATTCAAAATGCGGCTGATGTGTGGCCAACATAGATAACATATGAGTGACACACTCACGAATACACGTATATCAAGACAATTATACCAGCAGGACAAAAGTCATAAGAGGAGAAATTTTGCTATTTGTAGCAAAACATAAAATATCTATTTGGGATCAAAATAGAAGTCAAAAAAAACGGCGAAGATCTTCAAACAAGTTATTTTCATGAGTACCTACCAAAAAATAAACGTAGATGAATAATAAAAACAAAGACTAGTCAGATAGCTTATCATAATCAAATCATCTTTAATTACTTCGTGGTCTATGAACAATATAGTAAAAAGCAGCAGCATAAGGTCTATAAATAAATCACACATAATTTCCACACATACAAGCTTTGTCAGAATAGTCAATATGGCGGCTGTAGTTATCCATTTTAGCGACGAACTTAATTAAATAGCAGAGGACTGCATTATTCATTCTGACATAGATAGAGCATCAAAGTATAGATGAGTTAACAGAGACTGACAAGGGCAGTCAAGACATAGATGACAAACTTAACAGAGAATGACATATAGGCTGGTCAAGACATAGATGAGTTAACAGAGATTAACCTAGGCTGGTCAAAGAATACAAACATAAAATGAATCAAAACATGAAATGTCTCGAAAAAAAGAACATTTTCGAAAGCAAACTGAAAGAGATGCTCATAAAAAATGTTTTTACGAACCACCTCTTCAACGCATCTTGATTCGCAAAATAAATTTTATTATAAATTAGTATAGGTACCATATAATTAATAGGTACCATATAATTAATCTTTAGTAGAAAGCCACGATTCCTGCCAGTCTTCAATTGCAACACCCTTTATGGGTACATACATACTATGATCTTAACATACACTCACCTAATCATTAAGACCTGATTGTGTGAATGTAATAAATAAAATACTGAAAATAAATGAATCAACAGAGACTGAATTAGGAGGTTCATTCATAGCAATAGATGAGTAACAGTAGAACAGAACCCACGGCCAGGCAGCATCAGTATTCAGTCCGCGCCCGAACGGGTCTATAAGCAGACCATATACATGCCGCGCCGCATAGATTACCTTTGTTCCATCTGGATTCGGTTGCGATGTCACGTTCGCATTGCCCCTGGGTGTATCAAATGCTCAGATTATCATTGATTTGAAGTACTAAATTAAGAATGTTCTGGTAATGTAACTTTACTCGTGATAAGTGAGCCTTTTTCTTTAACAATCTGCCTTCAAAGGCAGATTGCTAAAGAAAAAGGCTCACTTATCAATGCAATAAAATTCAGGATTACGTCTCTCAATTAAAAAAATACATGGTTCCAACAGAATCCAACAGATGATAACATGGGTATTTTTTTGTTAAGGTTAAAAGTTTGAACTTTGAACTTTTTTTATCGATACCTACTGATGATTATTATCAAACAAAACATGTTTTAAGCGGACATCATTACTCATGTGACTGGTCTGGTTGATATTTCTTTCGAAATCAACTAAACCAGACCAGACGTACCTATTATTAGAAAAAAACAAAACGTAGTATATTCTTAAATATTTTTATCAACTCTCCTTAATATACGTATATCTACGATATTTTCCGGGATGTAACCTAGGTATGTATATGTTATTCCACATCCACAAAATCATGCATCCAAATTTCAGCCGGATCTGTTCAGTAGTTTTGGCGTTCACTCGTGCGTAACAAACACAAATGTTCACATCCTTACATCTTCACAAACTTTCGCTTTTATAATATTAGTAACAATACATAATGATTAGTAGCATATAAGATATAGAGTTGATTTTATACGTTTTATATTGATTGATTTTTATCCTTTTAGTCGCTCCACTGCTTGGCAAATCTGTCCCTATCCCCTTTCTAGACCGTTACACATATTTCTAAAAATAAATGTCTTGTTTGTTGAAAAGCAGTTTTGCTTGATAATCTAGTTTATGAAACTGGGACGAGGAATATAAATTTGTAACATAATGTATGTCGATGTTCATGTTACTTAGTCTGGGAAACACCGGCGGCTGTGAACTCGGCAAAGGTCCATAAGAATGTCAAAAAATTCATCTCAAATCAATTATGGGGTTCGATTTGCATAAAAAATTACATTGCCATATTAATGCCGATGCGACGCTTATCTTAGAGCGATTTGTAACCACTCCGTCGAATGCTCTAGGGCGCTATTCTGCTACACTAATCGCTTTACTATATGACAGTGGTGTCATTTCAGAATTTCGGCATTAACCGTAGAGGAAAGAAAGTACAGATTTAGGGACGCGCTTCAATGTTGTCAAGGTTGAAACCATTCTATCAATCTCCCGTGCTCCGCACGAGCTATCTAGAGTCGCTTTAATCAAAGGACGACTTTGTGACGATACCGTTGACCGTAAAGCGATTGGTTAGCAGAATTGTACTCCTGGAACTCTGGAAGGATTTATTTTATAGCTTAACAACTTTCTGTGTTTTTTTTGGAGCGTTGTTTTTGAGGTTCATCAACTCGTTTGGAATGTAAATACGTTTTACATTATTCTGGCCTTCTGATCAGCAAATACCTGTTTTTTAATAGCTTGGATTACCGACCGCGGGGCAGTTTTATGCCACTCGGTGTCGGCGGCTCTTTTTTCTATTTGCTTAATCCTATGGTTCAGCGTGTCTTGGCCTACGATAAGAGGAGTCGCCATTTTGGTCTGTCCTGTGCAGTTTCCTGCCAGTCCTCCGCTTATGGCTCCTCCAAATAACAGTTATTCACAATATGGACAAATACATTTATTTTATTTGTCTATTATTATTTTGTCCATGGTTAATTTAACACTATGTTTTCTGAAACCTTAGAAGCTGTTTGATTTGAATGACGCATGGGTAGTGTTTGTACAAGACATTGTTTATTTCCACCGTTGGTATAAATAGTTCCATTAAAATGTTAATGTAACGGTTGTTATTGTTGCGGAAATTATACACTTTTGTAAGCTACAAAAAGTTTTTTAATTTAAAAAATAAAAAGTAATTTGGAAGGTAAAACCGTTTGACTTTTAGGAATAAATGTTGGTCTGACGAAATAAGTGAAGCAAGTCTTTTGCGAACTATTTTTAATATACAAACTATTGCGAAGAGTTTAGATTTATGTGTAACTGCTGGAATTAAATTAAGTATTGTTCCAAAAACCGTTGCGTTGCGTCTAATATTTGAATTAGAAAGGGATAAAGCAGTAACTGCTAAATACGTTATTCTTGACATAAAACGTTATACTCGTACTTATATATTTATCATTATACGGTTTAGGACAAGATATACATACATAATATGTTCCTGTCATGTTATGTCTCTATGGTCTAAAAAATATTTTTTTATTTCATAACAGGCAAGCTAGTAAGTTACATTAACAATAATTATGAAATCAGTTCCGTAAACATACTTAAAAATAGGTTGTAATTTAAATTATTTGCTATGTGTTGCAATATCTTCAGTGATTGTATTTTTATTCACTAATTAAATTTTATTTGAATGCATGGTGAATTTGACAAGACCATAGTTGACTTGGCACCCACTGGACACGAGTAACTCCCACGTAAGGGACTGGAAATAAAAACGAGGCACATACCCAACCGTGGGCGCAAAAGACGAGGCCAATACCCAACCGTGCGTGGGCGCAAAAGGGCTGTTGATGATGATGATGGTCTAGTCGGCAAATTACATTTTATGAGCTGCTGCTGTTCTGCTGATTTTTTTGAAGTTTCAGTAACAAGCATGGAAAAATGAGCTCGTTTGCTCAAATTATGCTACATGTCAATATATTAATAAAGACTTATCTTTATTGAGTAACTTGATCAATTTGTTCATCGTCTCAATACCTCTACTGCTGTAAGTTTCTAAACAAGACTACCATAATTGTCAATATTTGCAAATACAGTAAGTACACTTCATATCAAGAAATGCAGAATTCAGTCTAAGGAGTCCGACTCCACCAAAGCGAAGACGAGCGGAGAAGAGGTGTGTTTTAAACAACCCAACAAGTAGAACGTCGTTATTCACACATCTCATACCACCAAACGGAGATATATCATATTTATATGCGTAGAAAACAAAGAACGATCGAAGCGGAGATGTGAGCTGTGCCTCGCAAGCTGGCGAAGTCACGCAGCGGAAACTAGAAGAGATGTGGCGCTGCTAGTGTATTCATCTCAACAAACATCCGACGATCGCCGCACGCAACTCAGTTCCGCTTTAGCCAGCACAAAAGCGGAAACGAGAAGACATGTGGGAGGCGCGCAGTGAGTGGCGCTGCTAGTATATTCATCTCAACAAACATCCGACGCTCGCCGCACGCAACTCAGTTCCGCTTTAGCCAGCACACAACTCCGCTCCAGTCTAGCCAGTACACATCTCCGCTTAGCTTCGGTGGAGACATCCTAGCTGAAAAACGTATCTTCTCCGCTTTGGACATCTCCGCACATCTACGCTTTGGTGGAGGCTGGCCCTTTCCTTAAGCATAATTAATATGACTTACCGTTACTTCAAAAGGTTTCACCATCACAATTCAAGAAACCTTCAATTTCCGGAACAAAAAGCCAGAAGTACCCACATAACCAACTGGCAGACAGAAGTGTTTTACGAAACGAAGAAAGCGAATTCGGCGTAAATTACTTTCTTATTAGTATCGTGAACAATCAGAAATCTCTTTTGTTTATCCTGCAGTCCATTATGAACCGAAAGAAGGAATGCATAAGTATTAATTTACAGTAATCGGTTGCATGTTGCGCAAATTCATTAACAGGTAATCCTTGGTCAGAAAGCGGAAGGAATTGGGTTGCATTGCATGTTTAAAGGTAAAGGTTGCTTAGTTTTACTTGGTAAGGCTCTCTTCACAGTCAAAGGGGTTTAAAGATTTTGGCCCTAACATCGCCTATTTTGTTTTTTTCTCAGATATTCACCGATGATAAACTAACTATATTTGTTCTTCATATGTGAATATATCAGAAACATGACGCTTTAGGACATTATTTTGCAGGGCATTTTTTATTTGTTTTAGTGTCTTAGTGTGTGCAAACGAACTCTTATGTCCATGTTGTCTGGCAGATATCGCTCTTGAGGGATAAGACCGCCAATTATCACTTATTTATTTATTTATTCAGTTAGGTTAGCCTATGGCGAGTACACTAAAACTTACAAGGTAGATACTTAAAAAAACTTGAAAATAAATGCTAAGTGCACCAATTTCTTACAGCACGCAATTCACAGCATGCGTTCATGAGGCTATTTGCATCCTTATGTTATAATAGTTTCATTTGTTAATTGTTTCTTAGTTAAGAGTATGCAATTAAAGTACCTATTTTCTATATAATTATCTATGTCGCTTGCATAGGGTAGCGTTTGAAACGAAGCAGATGCTGCTTGAAAACGAAGCAGATACTTCGATTTTCATTTTCCGAGTAGGTGCCCCGAGCGAGACAGCATGACAGATGTCGTCATTCTCAAAATTAAATGGTCGATGGCAGAGCACATTTCACTTACCTTTCTTCCATCGAGATTGTTAAGCACCGCGCGTAAATGAGATGCGAAGGTATAGTACTCTATCTACTCGTCGGCTTCCGGCACAGAACTCGTGTCGCATGCAAATAGCCTCATGAAAGGGTCTCAACCGGAATCTGATTTATTAGTTTCGAACTACCAACAGAGGACATGTTCTTGAGCGGAAACCACGACTCGGGAAACGTAGTGTAGGACGCCCGCCGGCTAGGTGGGATGACGGCCTGCGAAAGACTGCAGTTAGATGCTGGATGTGGCAAGCTGAAGACAGGGCGCTATGGCGCTCATTAGGGGAGACCTATGTCCAGCTGTGGACTAATTAAGGTTGAAGATGATTATGAACAGAGGATACACACAAACACAACAAAGAACACATAAGAAATCACCAGTCGTGACGTGGACGTGACCCCCAAATTACAGGTAGTTACAGCTAGCACATACTCGTAAATATAGATTGAGTTGATATGATAAAATCACTGGGTGACGGTGTGGCTGCTTTACGAGTAGGTACCTGCTATGGCTTCTTTTACGCAGCTGAAAAGGATTGCTCGGTTCATCATCTCCCGTCGACAGGCCGGCATCGGACGCTCCGCACTGACCGCATTAAACGGAATTTAGTCTTCTTTGTACGGTTTGCCATAGAAGTGCGTCCACTGAGCCCGGCACGGAGCGGACGCATCAGACTGTTGGCAATGCTGGCGCCGATCTGTTGAGTGGGGATGACATTCGGATTCCCGATCCGTGGGCGCACTCGCACGCCCGTTCCAGCGGACGCCTTTCCTCCCCATCGCGCTCCGCGCCGACGTGTCTTATTCGTAAAAAATTCGTCTGCTTGCCACGAAAATCCGTATGTCAATGTTGAAAATTTGTTTACAAATGGCGATCGCGTCGACAATCCGGTTACAGTGGACGCATCACCCCAAAAAATCCGTCGGATGCGATTAGCGCGGAGCGTCCGATATACGGGCCTATCGACGCTAGTCTTTATCTCTCTCTAGGTGATTAATAAAAATTGCCTTATTGTGCTCTTCACTTCACTAATATAATTCATCAGTTTCATTGTTGTTGGTAGCGCATGTTGCAATACATAGCGTTGCTATGCTGTTCTTGCTGGCAGAAAAGCCATTCACCAATGATATTAACGTGTTAATTATTTTACTAATAAATTCTTGTATCTAATACGCTTAAGTAATTTGATGCGTTTTGGTACTGTTTTCCTCTTTATGCAGACGGAATCTAATTTGAATTGCATATCCGAAACATTCCATTCAAATTCATGTAAAATCATTGAAGTGGGGTCAAGCCCTTGGCTCTAACAACGATGTAAATTTGATGTGTTTTGATACCTACTGTTTTCAATTTTTCGCAAACGGAGTCTAATTTGAATTGCGTGTCCGAAACATTCCATTCAAATTCATGTAAAATCATTGAAGTGGGGTCAAGCCCTTGGCTCTAACAACGATGTAAATTTGATGTGTTTTGATACCTACTGTTTTCAATTTTTCGCAAACGGAGTCTAATTTGAATTGCGTGTCCGAAACATTCCATTCAAATTCATGTAAAATCATTGAAGTGGGGTCACGCCCTTGGCTCTAACAACGATGTAAATTCTTGAGACTTCAGTGTGGTAAGGTCTGCCAAAATAACTTCACCACCACTCGCCTCAGCGCGGCAACGGTGCGTCTGCAAGGGCTGCTCTACATGCTTTCCAACCACTGCGATGTGATATGTCATGGTCACTTATAAAAAAAATATAATCCTACTAATATTATAAACGCGAAAGTTTGTAACTATGGATGGGTGGACGTTTGTTACTCCTTCACGTAAAAACTTCTGAACGGATCTGGATGAAATTTGGCACATAGATAGGTTTTAGTCTGGAATGACACACAGGCTATATTTTATCCCGGATTTCCCACGGGAAAGGAAATTACGCGGCTGAAACCGCGAGGCGCTGCTAATGTCAAATAATTATGGGAAGAAGTTGTTCTCCTATAACACAGCTAAATTGTAGCTACCACAGGAGACAGTGTTCCAACTACATTGTTTTACTTATTTTGAGAAAAAAAAACGTATCGTATTTGTTTGGTATTTGTATTGTATTAATAACCCCGAACTTCTCTAGGATGAGGCTTGACATTCGCCGAATGAATTTTCTGTTCTGTTTTTTTTTTATAAACTTGGTAGAGGACAGTGTTTCGTCCATTTTTTTCCACTCTGGAGTCTATATTCACCCCGTTTTACATACTTAAGCAGCTTACTCTTGTGAGTTAAAATGGGTCTGCTCCGCTCGCGATGGAAACCAGGATTTCCGGTCGCATCACAGAGGCTGGGCAGTGAAGGGGTTAATGTGTTTATTCGCAGGGATGTTGGTTTGTTTAGAAACGGTCGTTAAGTGCCACATTGTGATTTTGATATTGCATGTCTCACACAGTATCTCATATTTCTGTTCTACACACACAATACAGTTGCGTAAATGGACCAGTTTTTATACGTACTTACTTTACCTACTTATAGTTCACTTGAAGGCTTTGAGGGCTCGATAATATGTTTTGTTCTTTAATAAAGTTGTTCTTTAATATTATTATCTATATCTATACTATCTATATTACTATCTAATGAATGACTTTACTGTATTTGATTTGAACAATAGATTTTCTCATTCATTTCAAGGGCGGTACCAGTCACCGGTAGAAAAATAATTAAATTTAGTCGTCCCGGTACATAGTGGTCCCAGTCGACGGAAGCCTCGAAAATGTGAAGCAGACTTTAGTACCTATGTATATATTATGATGCCGTCGCCGGATCGTATAATCAGACCGTATGTAGAATGGCTAGGCCGATTGCAAAACAGCGCAATTCAGTTAATTGCCTACGTCGTGTCGGTCGCCGCGCCGATGCACGATCACGAACAACGTGCCTTTGACACTGTATCCGTTCCGATATTACTGAAAAAACTAGAGCGTCTAGGAATTCGCGGAATGGCCGCAGACTGGTTTAAAAGCTACCTAACGGAGCGGTGACAGGATCCTTCAGACACTGAGAACTGACTGTGCCAGTCTCCGTCGGAGTGCCTCAGGGCAGCATCCTAAGCCTAACACTGTTCAATGTATATATTAATGACATGCATGACATCTCTGTCAAAAACTTAGAAATATTTTGTCACGCCGCGCCGATGACACAGTACGTAATCATTTTTCACGGGAAAACTTGGCATGAAGCTCTGTCTCTGGCAGAACAGAGAATGACTGAATGGCTTCGTCAAAAATCTTCTAACCCTAAACACTGGAAAAACTATATAACCACCTATGCTTTCATAAAAGTGCTGCATCAGCTCCCCCATTCAACTCAGAAATAAACATTCATAGCATTACCTGCCAGAATGAAGGCAATAGCCACTGCAACTGTGAACCTATCGCTAGAGTTAAATTTATTACCTATTTAGGAATTACTATGGATGGAAACTTTAACTATAAAAAACATTTTGAAGGACTCTCAGGTCGCATAAGAAATGTGATACTCAAGCGGCGGTCCTCCGGAATTAGAATTACTCAATTGTGTACTTAACCACTTGATAAGATAATTTAACTAAATGCTATACGTTCATACCCAGACAAAGTACCTTCTCGTGTTTGTAAGAATCATCAGTTTGGACCGCACGATACAGGCTCGGCTTAGTGTGAGATGCATCGGTAAAATCATAGTCTCCAAGCCCTCGGCAATAACTTTTTTCTATCAGTTTTAATAGGGCATAATAATAACGTAGGTATCTTAATCTTACTAATATTATAAATGCGAACTGTTTGTGTGAATGTTTTTGTGTGAATGTTTGTTACCATGTATCTCCGTAACTACTCAACAGATTTAGATGAAATTTGGTGTGTACTTAGTTCATGTTCTTGAATAAAATGTAGGCAAATCTAATTTTCAAAAATTAACCTCTGAGGGAGTTAAAAGGGTGGTAAAGTTTCTAAAGAAAATTATTATTATTTCGTTCGATTTACTCAAAACTCGGTATAAGTAAATCCTACTAATATTATGAGGCCGAAAGTTTGTGAAATCGGAATTTTTGTTACCTAGGATCTCCAAAACTACAGAACAGATCAAGATGAAATATGGCGTACGTTTAGAGCACAGCCTAACTTAGATAAAAGGCTTCTTATTTTACCGAAAATAAGCGTGCGAAACCGCAGGCAGAAGCTAGTAAACTATAAAGTAAATAAAGAATCGCGTATTTTTTATTTTTACAAAGTACATCCCTGGGTGTGCATAAATTTCTGAAATTTCCACGCGGGCGAAGCCGTTGGGCGCAACTAGCTTACCTAGCTATCTATTAAGTGACTAATATGCTGTAAAATATATTTTATGCTTATGTTCATTCAACAATATGGCTAGACGTCACCTAGCCATCTTGTACAATGAAATTACTTAGGTATTCCCAACAATTCAGCGTTGGTTTTGCAATCGGCCTAGCCGTGCTACAAATGGTCTGATTCTACGATCCGGTGGCGACAACAATATAACCATTTGACAATAGTATTATAATATCTGTGACAAAGGTTTCATAAAGAGTGTTGGTTGAGAATGAATTTCCACATAACCATGTAAAAGCAAAAATCTCTCCATTCTGCCTTTCTAACGCTTTTTAAATACTCTTTCATACAGATTTGGTTTCATAAAATTCTTATACGAGTAATAATTCTAAACTTGCATCATAATAACATAACAAACCTGCTGTGAGATTAAAATGTCGAAAATCAAGAACGTTTTTAATAGCATGAATGTGAATAATATACACTTTAAATTTTGAAATTATTATGACCTAGCTAGACTAACCACCATAAAATGCAATAAGAAATAGTTTACGTCTTGCTATATTTTAAGAAATAACTTATGTTATGTTATGTATGATACACTGAATTAAGTGGCAATGGGTTACGTACGTTGTTGGAACTATCAAACTTTTGAGCCAAAATAAATATTAGGTTTAGTATTCTTATCAGATTTTATACCGCTGACGCTTGTCTGGGCACGTTTTGCGCAGAAACAAAGACCACATGACCCAACAGGTTTTAGGCATTAAGGAAGGGAAAAAGGCAAAGGCCGACCACCTGGACGCGAACCATTCAAAATTATATTTTGACTATGGGCTCAACGCCTGAAACGGCACAAAATCACCTAGAGTGGCGCAAATGTATCAGGGCCCTAATTCCACTAATAGCTTTACCGTAACAAAGGTATCGTCTCAGAATGACATATTTGGTATTTTACCTTTGATGAAAGAAACTACAGTTGGAATGACACGTGACAAAAGTGCCAAGGTTGAATTGATACGAATCTATCAATCTCTCCGTGCAAGTTTCTTTTAACTAAGGACGATTCTGTGACTATACCATTGTCATTGTAAAGTGATTGGTTAGCTAAATTCGGCCCCTGGGGGCTGACCCCAAATACGGAACAAGCGCGGAGATTGATTGATTGAACAGATTTTATCCCAAGCACAAGAGCACATAACGTGCATAGGCGCGGGCCGGCTTTTATTTATTATTTTAATTGAAACCCACAAGTATAGGTAAAATTAGTGTACAAAATTGCATGCATTTGTGTTCCCACGATTACAGGTGGCTACATCTGTCTTAGATTGTAATTATAATTGAGTTGGCAAACAAAATAAGAATAAATTACCTACACATAATGTAGTTTAAGATAAAAGAAATAAAAATTATACACTTTAACATCACTAACGTAGCAAAATTCTGTAGTGACATGATAATATAAAATAACGTTAGTGATCTTTTGCCCACAAATAAACGAGTATATTACTATGAGGAAGGTTAATAAAACAGTCGGCCAGATAAGGAAAAATATGTACAAAATACGTTATCTCAGTCATTGTTCTTTTACTACCTGACGTGATGCAACATCAAGGAATCTTATTAGCAAACAGTTGTTTATTGATTACGATGTTTCCGTATAGCCATAATATATTATGTTTTAACAACCTTAATGCAGCTTGCTGACTTAAAGCTATGAGTAAAGTAAAATTTATTGCCTCAAATACATGCAAATAAGGTACATAGGTGGCGTATTTTTAAATATGACGCAATGTATTTCTACCGTTGCGGCGTGCAAAATCTTTCCATAAATTAATTAAATTTAGATTTAATAAATCAAATTAAAAACGAAGAGTTGATAAGAAAACTGAATAATTCGTCAAACATAATGCAAAATTTAATTTTAAAATCTAATGATTTGTCATTTTACTTATATCTAAAAATGTTTGTCCGTCAAGAAATCATTTAATGTATTAGTAGTAGAATTTACCTTCCAGAGTGATTTTTAACTTATTTAAACTGACTGGTTGTTCTTTAAGTGATTTTGGCAGTTCATTGTAAGTAGAAGGAGCCATGCAGATAATATAATTTGGCATGCAGACTTTATATTGATCTCGTCGATTTCGAGGAACAGCATGGGAAAGCTTACAAAATAAATCAGGGCTACTTTTTAGAAACATAGCCGTTTCATAAATATACAGTGATGGTAGCGTTAGGATGTTATTTTGAACAAAGTTAGGTTTACAGGAATCTGTTACCTTAAAACGAAACATAGCTCGTACGCTTCTGATACTTGAAAATTTTGTCAACGTTAGTTGGATTGCCCCAAAATATTATGGCATAGAGAATATTTGACCCAATCAACCCGTGATACGTTATGAGAAGCGTTTCTAAGTTAACTATATGGGATAATTTGTATAAAATGTATACGAGACTATTTTTTTTTTATATTCAATGAGTGTTTTCCAATTAAGTTTTTTGTCTAAACGAAGTTCTTAAAATTTAGTAGAATCAATTTCGTCCATTTTATTATGATTGAATTGAATGTCAAGGTGAGTATGTGCAGCACTATCGCGTTGTCTAAAATGTATAAATTTGGTTTTATTCATGTTTATTTTTAAATTATTATCATCTAGCCATGTTATTATTGATTAAAAAGCTGAATTTATTTCATTTTCATACGTGCCAATATTATTACATGAATTCGTTACAGTGCTATCATCAGCAAATAGAGACATTGGTCGCAAGTCAAGTCGTTAATATAGGTTATAAAAGGTACCTTACACGCTACCTTGTGGAACACCATATTTTAGAACTCGTTTATCTGATATATATGTATCCTCAAGTTTTGTCCTATGGTTAATATTTCTAATTTTGGTCAGTTACTTTTTGTTTTCAAGATAAGATCTTATAAGTTTTAGTGAAATCCCTCTAATGCCGTAAGTTTCAAGCTTTTGAAGTAGAGTGCCATGCTCTGCATAATCGAAGGCTTGGGTCACGGCTTGAGTCATCACCAACGTGACCTTTGATATAGCCAGAGACGTTTTAACGAAATACCAATATAAAATGTGAATTTACGGAAACTAACCGGATCGATTTGAATTATAATAGTTTTGTTTCCATCAATCAATAGTTATTTGTTTGTATCTATAAAGAAATTTGAGGGTTTCCACGAAACACACCTATTAGTTATGACGAATTTAATTAGTGTTTATGAGCTCTAAGATTACTTTTATTTTAATTGAACAGTTTAGGCCTCTTACACAAATAAAAATAGTGTAAGTAAATTTTTAGGAGTTATTCCCTACGTCGTCGGCGGAATGAATTTAAAAATTAAACAATACCAAAAAAAAAATTAAACAATACTAGTATAGTATTATAATATCTGTGACAATACCTTCCATCAGCACACATACCTCCTGGTGAATTGGTGAACATGCCTCCAAGCAAGGACCATGATGGTTTGGTTTGACTTTATGAGACCTCTTTAACCCGATTATAATGTCACTAAAATTCCTGATGCCTAGACCAAAACAATCTACAAATGAACAACTACTTACGTTACACCGTAAGTAGTTGTTCATTTGTAGATTGTTATAAGTAAATAAGAGGATTTCTGGGACTTATGTCCAAAAATCCCATGTGTGTCTTCTCTCTGAGCCAGGGGCAGGGGATTTCTGGATAAAAACTCAAGTTATCCCCTTCGCAGTATTATTAAAATAAGTAAAATTTCAGTGGTCAGTAATTAGATACTTTACTTTGCTAAAGTGCCTTGTAGAACATAAGATAACTATCATAAGAACATTAGAAAACTATCATGAGTTCCCTTTTTTTCTGCACATAAATGTTCTTCAGTTTGCCGCCATATACTAGTTGTAGTGTATGTCCAGGTAATATATTAATATAAACCATAGACTTGGACGACCAACGAGACGTATGGTCGTGTTGCTAGTGAGCTGTCACTGTCACTTGTCAGACGGACATAGCCGAGAGCGGGAATCCGTGTGGACAGTGGAACGGATGCCGACTGACCGACTTCCGTAGTTTCTAAACGACTTCAAAAAGAAGGAGGTTCTCAATTCGTCTGTAGGTATTTTTTTATGTATGTATGTTACTTGATATCTCCGCCTGTGGTAAACCGATTTTACTGATTCTTACACTACTGTATAGAGAATGATCCCGAATTGGTCCCATAAAAATGTTATTCCCAAGGAATTGGTATTTATCCCGTAAAGCTTAAAAACAACATCGTACTTTTGAAAAATCACGACTAGCTACAACAATTTTGGTGATATCTTCGCCAATTCAAACCAGATTTTGATGACTCTTTCGTTGTTGTATAAAGATTGATTTTTAAGTGGTCCCATAAAAGTTTGTCTTTCGGGGAATTGATGATGTGCGCCGTAATATCATCACCACCATGATAATTTTCCAATCACTGGAAACTAACGGTTTCCATGGCAACGGGCGTAGAGGTCTACCTACAAAAACAAATTCCAAAGTTGACGGATGGCAGATCGCATAAAACGAAGGATGACCGATCAGTTCGTATTTGATTTTTATTTTAAAAGGGCTGGTCTGGTGTCATTTAGTGTCACGTCCGAAGTAACGTACGCTAGCAACGTGCGTTGCTTCGGACGTGATATTGAGCAGTAAGGTTGTTCGTTTTGTGCGATCCGCCTACCAAAACTTCGTATTTCGTGTTTCAAAGTAGGCCTTCTTTCATTCGTCGTTTCATCCATGTGTTTTGAAACTAAATTAGACTCGAATTTTAACTAGACGTCGCCACTAGAAGAATTTGAAGTCGTTTTATAGTTTTTTTAAACACGGCAAAGTATTCAATGTACAATACGATGCATGAATAGATGTTTTTCTTACTGCTATACAGCTGTTGCCATGACACCCATAAATTCTGTCTGATTTTATTGCACTATGACTATGACTGGGCACATAAAATAAAAATAAACGCCGCCTTCGACGAGTATATTTTTCCTGCATCTTTTAACAATTTACCTTCTGTTAGTAGTTTAGTTAGATTACCGATCGTCCTCTTAAATTTTTTAATCATTCATCATTATTGGTGAACTGACAAGTGCAGCCAAAATTAGTTTGGTCAGTCATCTCAGGAAGCACCAGAGAAAATAAAATTTATGCAGAAATAGTATCACCCTAGCCGAAATCGGACAAGGAGGACATTTTCAAATACAAATTCAACAATACCGAATTGATTTTCTAATAAGGCCTTGCCATCGCGCATTACAAAATATTTCTAGCTGCAACTATTTGTTGTTTACACATTTTTAAAAATAGAAATTCATGTTTTCGATTTTTTATGTTTAGTTTGACCACCTTTTGCATAAAAAAACGTATAGAGACCTGAGTGGCCCACAGCTTAAAAAATATGCCCACTTCATGAAGTTTCTTAAATAGTATTACACTCCATTTCTTTATTGCTAAATTACTGAGTAATTGCTACCTTTGTTTCTCTAGCCCTATTATTTAACACCCGACGCAAAAAGAGAGGGGTCCTATAAGTTTAACGTGTCTGTCTGTGTATTTGTCTGTGGTATCGTAGCTCCGAAACGGATGAACCTATTTTCGTTTAGTTTTTTTTGTGTTTGTGTATAATTTTAACCGGGGTTTTTAAAATTTTTAATTTTCTTCTTGTCTTAAAACAATTTCTTACAACATTTGAAATTGTCATTTCAATTTTATTATTACCACCCGAACCAACCCATAATACATGGATTCGACTGAAATTTGCATATTGCATATTATGTAGCTCCAGTCCTGGAATAAGATATAGGCTACTTTTCATCACGAAAAAAAACGTGCTAAGCGGCGTCTGGAAGCTAGTATAAAATATAGCTCTACCAGAGCTCTACATTACGAATACCTACTAAGTTCATTCCGAGCTCAGTATCTTTACGTTTATATGCGTTTTAAAGGACTAGTAGCCATGAAAAGATAATTTCAAGGTTTATAACCATAACAAAATAAAATTTTTAAAAACTCCCCCGACAGATTTTCTTGAAACCTGGCTAAGAACACTCGGGATAAAATTATCTATGACACAAAAAAACTAAACGAAAATCGGTTTATCCGTTTGGGAGCTACGATACCACAGACAGATACACAGATAGACAGACACGTTTAACTTATAGCACCCCTCTCTTTTTGCGTCGCTCGGGGGTTTAAAATGGATGGACCTTAGAACTAGATTTTCTTGAAAGTGAAATACTTCTTACATTTACATGTTCTGATATTTCAAGAAAGAAGAAAGAATGAAAATATTTTTATTTCCCTTAAATTTACTACTCAACATAATAGCTATCCAAACACTACTTATTTCTTTGATCCAATTTTTGTGCGTAGCAGGTTTAGGACAAATATGGCCTACACCCAGCATTGTGCTTCCATAAGAACATTGTCTTTTATGTTGGACAAGCTAATTTTGCAAAAAGTTTAGAACCTGAAATTTTACCCATCATAATATTTTAAGGCTGCACCAAATTTCCTCAAACGTAGCCGAAGAACAATTTATTATGATTATTATAACCCAGCTTGGGGCTAGATGATGCAGTGCGGATTGTCCAGCATTATTATTATTAACTAGTTTCTGGCCGCGGCTTCACACGCGTATTTTAGGTATAATAAGTAGCCTATTGCTTAATTTAGGTATAATAAGTCGTATTTTAGGTATAATAAGTAACCTATTGCTTGTTAGGCTACGTTCTAAGTGTATGCCAAATATCATCTTGGTCTGTTCAGTAGTTTTGGAGATCCTAGGTAACAAAAATTTCACATTTCTCAAACTTTTGCGTTTTTAATACCTTTTAGTAGGATAAGTAGGATAGTAGGATAAGTAGGATTTATTATGTCTGTCTATAAAGTGCCTCAAACTTTTTATGAATTTCCTCACCTCAACTCAACAGCCTCAATAGGCCTCCCCCTGATAAGCGCCTTATTGGCCTCCATCTCATGGGGGGTAGTGCCCATAATCCCCACGCCGGGCATGCGGGTTGGTGATCGCAGTTTGGTGGTAGAATAGTTCTGCAGGGGGCGCTGCTGCCCCCGGTGGCAATCCCTTAGTCGCCTCTTACAACACCCGCGGGAAGAGTTGGAGTGGTGCAAATTCTAAGCTGGCACCACATCGCTTTATGCATTTACTAACATATTTGTTTTTAAGGATGTTCTCTCTTCCGCGTATGTGATAGAACTTAATAAGGATCAAACTGAAAATCAGCTTTGATCCGCGCGCACGCGTGGTTTAGCACAGAGCTGAGTTTGACCGTTTTTGGCCAACAGGGGCAGCTTGTTTTGTGTGTATTTAAATGTACCTACTTATATATAACCATCCCTTTTTTGGGTATTTAAATGTATCTTTATCTTTTACGTAGATAGGTAAGTATATAAGTAAATAGCATTGTAGGCATCGATTGAGCAAGGTATTCTTAATTAACACACCATTCCGTCATGGGAGAAAGAATTTGACACTAATTTACTTATTACTAGCATTTCCCAGCGGATTTACTCACGTCGTATCTAGATAATGATAAAACGTGACTTACCTACAGCACTCAGGGACCATGTACTATAAAATATCAGATTAAGTAGATTACCTATAAAAATATTGGGGCCGTTTTGCTCCAACTCGAAAAATAACAACTAACAGGCTAAAGGTTTCTTCGTCGTTTCTTTACTTTCTTTTAGTTTACATAATCGAATCAAAATAAACACTTTAGTTTCGCGTCAGTGTATTTTAAGAATTTGACCTTTTATAAGTGTACGTTCATTTATTGTATTTATGGAAATAAAGAGTTTTTGATTGATAATTCTTGTAGGTTCTCATAATTATTTTCAGAATTGGTCATGTAGTTTCGGAGATGACTATCCATTTACAGACAGACAAACTTGCAAATGGAAAAATATTATTAAAAAGGTATTAAATGTCTGCGAAATTTTACGAGACCTTGGCGACTTACCTAATAAATAATGAATGCCTAATTATTACGCATTTCGTATGCAGGCTTGTTGTTTGATGAAATGAGTTGAAATAATATACCAAGAAATGTGACCTTGCGAAATAAAATTAAAACAAGTCTTTAAATGATAAAATGTTCTTCGCTTAATCTTGTCAGGGAAACGAAGTTTTTATGTATAAATACAGGGTGGAATTTTGTAATGCCACCTGGAGGGAAAGTACCTACTCTTAATACTGTAGATAGAAAAATTTACTCAAAGAAAACATTCCTTTATTTTTGAAAAGAAAGAAAACTGCATTCAAAGATTTTCGAAAATTCGCTTGCCACACCCGTGAATCAAAAAAACCGACTAAAATCTGTAAAAATTATACTTTTATTGCATCGATCGTTAGAGTCAATTATAAGGATGAAATCTCTCTAAAAAACTTGATAAATTGAGTGAAAGGAAAACGATGAACATTGGACTTATAAATTCAATGGGTCATGTAAAAGCACTTTAACTCAAAGATCCACCTGTTTACGTATGTTAGTAATAATAATAAATAAATAATGCTGGACAATTCACACAGCATTATCTAGCCCCAAGCTAAGCAGAGCTTGTGTTATGGGTAGGTACTAGATAACTGTTATACTTAATACAATACACTACATAGATAGATATAGTTTTTAGTATACATAGAAAACACCCAGACCAACGGAACAAATTTCTGCAGATCGTACACAAATTTGTTCCGAGGCGGGAATCGAACCTGCAACCTCCTGCATCGCAGGCGGACCTTCGCCCGCTGCGCCACGGAGGTCGTCAATTAATAATTATCATCGATGTCATTTATCCATTAAAATGACGAATTACTATTTAGATAAGACGATTGCAATTTGCACGTGTTTGTAATGCTGACTCCTTTTTATGCGACATAACTATTTTTGTGGGGATATGTAAAAAAACAAATTTACAGTAAATCTAATGTGAATGTACCTAAGCGAGTTGAGAGTTGAAGTTCAGAATACACGATTTACAATATTCACCACAAACTGTAGTTTATAGTTATTAAAGAAATGAATTCGTTAGAAAAACAGATTTGTGTATCCAAGAAATCCAATTTAGAGCAACTAATTAGTTAGTTTACAATTTTTTGCAAATAATTAAAATGATTTCAAATTTCATGGTTTTCCTGTCATTTAATTTGTCATGTCTGTTAGAGAGATTTCATCATTATAATTGACCATCGATGCAATAAAACTAACGAACGATGCAATAAAAGTACAGGCTGTAATTTTTACAGATTTTAGTCTGTTCGATTCCGGGGTGTGGCAAGCGAATTTTCGGAAATCTTTGACGGCAGTTTTCTTTCTTTTAAAAAATAAAGTAATGTTTTCTTTGAGTTAAATTTTCTATCTACAGTATTAAGAGTACTTTCCCTCCAGGTGGCATTACAAAATTCCACCCTGTATATAAAAATGAATCCCTATTTTATTTGTATTTATTTATTCTTATTTATTAATATGTAATATATCTACTTTGTCATAACAGTGAAGCACCAAATCGACAAATAAATATAAAAGAGATACATTTCCTTTGGTCACGGCTACACGCGTGAACGGCTGGACCAATTTTGCAATTTTTTTTGTGTTTGATATTGTCAGGAGAAGGTTCTTAAGAAAGAAAAAATAACAAAGTTGGAAATATAAATTTCCACGGGGCGAAGCCGCGGGGCGCATCTAGTTAAATTATAATTTATGCTCATAGCTCCGCCTTACTCTGAAAATATTAAGATGATTAAAGGAAGCGATATTATAGTACAAACAGCTTCGATCGCAAAATCCGGCATAAGGGTGCGTTTCCACTGACGACGCGGAGGTGGGCGGAGTTGAGAGGAGCAGACCGTGAATTGACCAATCACAGTGCTCGAAATCTTCACTCCGCATCAGTAGAAACAGTATGAACACGCTAAACGCTACAATGTCCTCGGTCCATCGTCGTATCTGTAAGTGCATCAAGATTTTCTCTTCCGCAGATCCATGCCTCTACATCCTCCGGTTCGCCTCTCAGCTCCAGTTTGAGGAGAAGCAGCATGAGGTCAGCATGACAGCTCTCAGACTGGTGCAGAGGATGAAAAGGGACTCTATACATTCTGGTAGAAGACCTTCGGGGATATGCGGTGCTGGTAAGTTGTCTTATGTAGCGTTCCTTGTCATAGCCTAGATGTGCTCCTCTCCTGGTGCAGTGGACAGAAGGCTTTTACCCAGCAGTGGGTGCTCACGGGCTGAGTAGATAGATGGATGGCCTAGCTAGAATATGGCGCAGGCCCAGCCATAGCTTTGTTGACTGCTAAAGAGCATGGTAAATTGAAAATAGAATTGCAATAACCATCATATTCAGATGGTTTAACTATAACGAGCTGCACGCACAATGACCACTACCATCGTAGTCACATTGTATTTGCTTTGAATGGCGAGGAGTGGACGGAGAAATGACCTTGAAATTAATGCCCATGCCATAAAATAAAACGTCAAGTGCGAGTCAAACTCGCGCATTAAGGGTTCCGTTTATATGTTAGACCTATTAGGTTTTAGACGTTAGGTATGTATATGAATGAATTTTAAATTATTGTCATAAGAACTGAACGGAGCCACATAAGAACGATAATAGTCAACACAAGCAAGATCTCAAAGTCACAGGCATAAAATAAAATAGTGTTTAGAATACTTCAGTATCTTACGTCACTTTAAACTAGGACTATACAATTTTTGACTCTACAGCACAGGGTATCCTAGTGTAGAGATCAAAGCGAGATCACGTTTAGTCTTAATTATATTTAGCAAAAATAAGAATAATTGTAATTTAATGTGATTGTATTATTATGTATGCATGTATATTTGTGATGAATAAATTACTTTACTTTACCTTGTTTCTTGAAACGGGAAGCAGTCTGTAGGTTTTGATCCAAGGCTAGAGTCAAAAAATATTTTTTTCGTGAATATACTACAAATTTACGGTTTCGGATTTTACCCTTTATTTTTACTATTAGACCTTGCTTCTTGCCAAATTTTATGATTCTAGGTCATCGGAAAACGGGTCCCTTGGAAATTCCAAAATATTCGGACATATGTAAATAGCTGTAACTTTTTATAGCCTTAACTTAGAAGTTTAATTTATATCGAGGCTCCAAGAGGTTACAGACTTGTATTTGATGTTAATTTCAACTTGATACCTGCACGCGTTACTGAGAAAAAAGGGTTGACAGACGGACATCAAAGTGATCCTATAAGGGTTCCTTTTCTCCTTTTGAGGTCCGGAACCCTATAATTGAATAAATTGCCCAGCTGCGGAACACTAACGGTTAAAAATGAAATAAAGTAAATGTCACTGCCGCGTGGTTGGCAATCATCTTGAGGAAATAATGTAGGAACTGTTAAAACCAGTGACTTGTAAATATCCGCATGATGATCTACTGTTAAATCTGGTGAAATCAGCACAAAGCTTTTTTGGCCATATCTATTATCTATCACTGTCACCTTTAACATCAAGAATTTCCTTTGATTTCGGTTCTAGGTTAGCGGTTTCAAATATTTGTGTTTACAGTTAGAGTTTATGCGTAAATTAGCAATTCATGACTCAGTGGAGTTTGCAATATGGACCTTGAAAACCAGTCGGCTGTTGCATATCCACCGGTTCTCTTATGTGGAGCAAGTGATTTTGACATTCACGTGAAAGATGTATGCAAATTAGGTAAAAGAAATATCCAGTTTGGTGGTTTAGAGCGACGTACTTCTGTTTAAGTGAGTCTGTTTAAGTTAGTATTGTCGCAGAAAGTTAAGTCGGTTAGGGGACCTTTTTTTGTCTCGTGTCAAGGCTTTTAGGCCAGCAGAGGCCGCATTTTTGTGATTTTTAAAATCATCTGATACTTAGAAAATAGTGTTTAGAATTCTGAAAAAAGATATATATTACTTAAGGATCTAGTCTAGTCAAAGTCACATTCAGTTACAAGATCTAATGAACTTCGCTCTATAGAAAAAGATCCCAAAGCTACCCCTTTTTCTAACGTTTTTTCAATACTATGACTAGCGAACTAAATGATCGCGTGAGTTACATTACTACCAGTTGAAATTTTCTTCAAACCATCAAAATTGTAAAACAGATTTTTTAAATTATTATCTTGCTTCTTCCAGCTTTACTAATCGCCGGTCGGCTCCACGACTTCAACCGAACGCCGACGGACGTCGTCCGAATAGTGAAGGTCCACGAGTCGACTCTTCGGAAGCGCCTACTCGAGTTCGGGGACACTCCATCTAGCGCTCTGACCCTCGATGAGTTCATGAATGTGGACCTGGAGAAGGAAGAGGACCCGCCGGCTTTCAGAGCTGCTAGGAAGCGGGATAAGGATCGGTTGCAGAAGGTAAAGTGCCGATATGATTGCGTGTATACCTTTTCTTGAACTTAGGTCGAACACAGAAGAAGATTCTTAAACGTAGATCGAACATAGAATGAATGAACACTTTATTGCACAAAATTAATAAAATAACTAACATCTAAATAAAGTAAAAACGTACAATAGGCGGCCTTATTGCTTAAAGCAATTTCTTACAGGCAACCAAGCAGAACCTAGAAGAAAATAATAAAGGAAGAAATAAGGAAATTATCTATCTATCGAACTAATCAATACAAAAAATTTGTCAGTATATCATTTACGAGTTTCTGCCCGGGATTCGCACGCGTCGTTTTGTATTGAAACGTTTGAAGGTTTATCTATCGTCTATGCACATGGGAACTGATTTATAGGATACAATGTAGCCTATGTTTGATTCCAGGATAAGAGGTATATCTATGCTAAATTTCAGCCCGATCGGATCAGTCCTTATGGCGTGAAGAGGCAACAAACATCCAAACATCGATACATCCTGACATCCAAACGCATTTACAATACATATTAGTGTGAAAATGTGATTCATTTTGTCAAGTGCTTAGAGGGTTGATTTTGAACAAATATTAGTTTACCAGGCTGTCAAATGATTCACAATCTCATTTCAAACCAATCGCTAAATAATGCATTTTTCTATGCCCAAGCGCTTGTACAATCATTTGGTTCGAAAAAACGGCTGTTAAAAATCGGCGAATGCTAGACTTAGGATTTCGCGTTCATAGGAGCGAGACAGAGCGTTTTTGGAACGACGTCGGCGCAAAAATCAAGTTTTTGCTAATTCACAAGAAAACTACATAACTTAAGAAGAAACTGGTTCAAGGAACCAAATAATTAGTAATAACCTACGAATCAAAACCTAAGTCATTTCAATAGACCGCAGGGTTCCTGAGATCTCGACAAATTATGCGCGAACAGTGCACTATCAGGATTTTTATCGTATTTGTTTTTCTCTATCGTAGTTTCACGTTCAAGGAACCAAAGGAAAAATGGAATTTAATAGATTTCGAGTTTTTTAGCTCACGGATTCCGTGAGTACTAGAGATCTAGGCCTAGTTTGACAACCAAACCCGTTAGGTTCACGGTGAACCTAAGGGCCTAAACCTTTAAGGGGTGAACCGTTCATCCCATAAAACCGGCCTTCTAAGATAAAAGACTGATTATGCCTTTAAAATACTACGCCTACGTCAACCGCGAATTTACACAGAATAAAACATATTACTGCAGAAGTTTCCTAGATAGCAGTAACCTAGGAAACTTCTGCAGTAATACGTTTTGTTTTAGTTTTTGTTGTTTTAGTTTGTAATGTACTTAGTTGAAAAAGTAGAGTTCGCAGCCCGGTCATATCTCATTAGCTTTGAATTTGTCTCGATGACATAACATAATACCTACTTATTTTTGACTTGATGTTCGCAACCAAACCATCAGCATAGTTGTGCCCAATGTATTAGGTATAGTTTGTTTCTTTCCCCGATGTTTATTTTTATATATATTTTTTTATTTCGATCTCTTTCAATGTACTGCAGTACCTTACCTATACTTGGTGTAAAACGGACTGACCGAATCCAAAACACGACACTGCGCTCCCAAACACAAATTGCTGATGTTGCTTAAAAATTTGCGAAGCTTAAATGGAACTGGGCTGGCCATGTCTGCCGCATGCTTGAAGACCGGTGGGCCAAGATAACCACCCAGTGGAGCCCCAACAGCTTAAAGCGCCGCGGAAGACCGAGGAAGCGATGGCGTGATGAACTGGACACCTTTGACGAAGCTTGGGTCCAGCTGGCTCAGAAACGAGATACGTGGAGAGACCAGGGGGAGGCCTTTGCTGAGCAGTGGGACTCCACAGGTTAACCAACTTTACATAGTATAAAACAAAGTCGCTCCCGCTGTCTGTCTGTCCCTATGTATGCTTAGATCTTTAAAACGACGCAACGGATTTTGATGCGGTTTTTTAATACATAGAGTGATTCAAGAGGAAGATTTATATGTATAATACATGCATAATATAGTAGAGAAACACTGATAGTTTTAGAGGTTTCTAATGATACGTCGTAAATAAACACATTTTTTGCGCTTACATTGCAAACGCTGGCTGAACCCTACGAGATAGATCAAAATAATGTACTACAGTATAGTACACCTTAAAAAGGTCTACAAAAAAGTCCAGGATGATGTATGTCTATCTCTTAAGGATAGATAACCCACAATAACCATTTTTTATCCTAGAAATAATGGTTTATTTACGAAGCAATTTTAAGCAGTACAGCATTAATCCATAACCAATTAAGTACCTTAAATACATTGTGCATTTAACATAGATCAATATAGCCCTTTACAGCATGTAATTTAAATGAATATTTTCAAAGATATTACAAATTTAAAATGCAGGGACATATCGGTGGCGGCGGCGTGTGGCGGTACCGGTCGGGGGGGTGATTTTGTAGTATATTGCAATGCTGATAGCATTGCACCCGTGCGAAGCCGGGGCGGATCGCTAGTAATTATATAATAGTAAAGTTTGTCTTTTGTTCGTCGTTTTGTTTGTCTGTGGCTACGGAACTCCCAAGTGGATGAACAAATTGGATAAAGATTTTTTGTGTGAACAGTGACTTCATTGGTGTTCTTGTTCTTAGCTATATTTGAGGAAAATCTTTGCAGCTGACCTTATTTTATGATAGTTCAAAGTCAAATAGTCGTCGCGGTCGATTTTTATAAAATACGATTGTTTTTCAAGAGGTTTTTTGACAGTACCCCGACACATTTAATTACCAATTTTCAATTACCTAACTGAAAGGAGTACTATGCACTTAAAATCAAGGTTGATTTTTTCATTTCCTCTTTTGATAACGAAGGTCCACGAGTCCACTCTCCGGAAATAACTCCAAAACCAGAGACAATTCACTTGATCCCGGAAACGGAAGCGATCAGGCAGGAGTAATTATATTTTTTGTGTACAAAGGAAATTATAACTAATAGGTTGGTTACAAGAATTTACAAATTTGACAAAAGACACATGAACTCTTGAGCTATCTGCTGACTGTTGCTACTACCAATGTAGAAGCTCTACTAATCCAAAACTAGAAAGTCGCTAAGACGCGCTGGTTGCATCGCCACGCTGCTTTAAGATTTAAGAGACCAAAATTATAATAATAAACTCTCATAAAGGGCCTCGGTATTGTCTCTGTGTTGGCTTTGGACGCATATGCCTCCCAAAGGACCGGATCACTATATGAAAGAAAGAAAGAATGGTATATGATGGTACTAGTAAGTAACATTGGTGATTACCGCCGAGGCGCCTAGGCGAGGGTCTTAAGAGAGCCTAGGACGGTAATCATCAATACACACGTGTATCATACGATGTTTTTCAACACACTTGTGAATAAAATAACAATAAAAACTCATTTTATTACAGAGTAAACAAAAGTTATATTTGAGTGAAAGTTTTATTTATTAAACACGTACGAGTTAAAATTATCTATTTAAATAAGAAGTTGCATGAAATGAGCAAGCAATAGGAACATTCATTTATTTTTTCTATTGAACACGATCTTTTTTTTTTTGAATAAAAATTTTTTTAAGAATAAAGCAACTCAAACAAAAAAAATAAAAAAAAAAACTATAACTCACTAATGAGTTATAGCAATGAAAGTCACAGTTTGATTATGGGTGTCATTCTGTGCCTAATTGCGGTGACCATAGAGCCACTTTATGAGCAAGTGTGTTGAAAAATTGTTTATTAAACATTACACTACTAATAAAATAAAAGCCTACTTAGTAACACATACCTAAAAACCACAAGTGAACAATACTAACACAATACGTAGGTACCTTCATTAACACAAGGACCACCCTACCTAAGCATTGGGTATGACCAGAGATCATGGAAATGAGAGACATAATAATAATGCTGGACCACAAAACTTTCTCTCTATCTCGATATACTTCTGTGTGCTGGACAATTCACACAACATCATCTAGCCCCAAACGAAGCAGAGCTTGCGTTATTGGTAATTGACCAATTAACTCACCTCACCTCAACAGCATATATTGGTCCACTGCTGGACGCAGGCCTCCCCCTAAGCACCTTATTGGCTTATATTTCATGGAGGTAATGGCCATAATCCCCACACTGGGCATACGGGTTGGGATCGCAGATCGGTGGTAGAATGCTGCCCGCCCCCGGTTGATATCCCTTTGTCTCCTCTTACGAAACCCGCGGGAAAAACTGGGGTAGTGCAATTTTTTAAGTTAATAGTGTCTTAAATTCTAACAAAGGTTTATCTAGACACTAGAGTTCTCTTAGTATAGGGCTGCCATCTCTAACATTTGGCAACCAGGACAAGACGCGTGAAAACCCCGGATTTTGGAGCCCAGAACCCGGACGTGTCAACAGGTTTTTTCAAACATAGTCAGTATAATAAATAAATCTCAAGTGCGTGTTGGACTCGCACATCGAGGATTCCGTATCAAAGGTCAACCGTCCGTGCCGTTTTCGAATTTTTCCCTTTTATATTTTGTTATAAGACCTTGCTTCTTGCCAAATTTCATGATTCTAGGTCAAAGCGAAGTACCCTATAGATTTTATGTGCATGTGGTTCCCTTGGAAATTTCAAAATATTCGAACACAATCGGCTGTAACTTTTGATTGCATTGATTTAGAAATATTAATTCAATCGCGTCGCCCGGCGCGGCGGCCCAAGACTTGAAATTTTTAAACCCGTACTACAAATGAATGAAACCCCGCCCGGTCGCTCCCCGGACGCCCTCTAAACTAGGACAAATCCGGGGAAACCCGGACGGATGGCAGCCCTATCTTAGTAATACTTAAATATAATATACATAAAGCTAGCATAGGCAATAATTGCGGTAGGCAGTCACGCACACAAACACAGTGACATTGCTGTTCGCTGCATGGCTCGGCAGCCGCACAAAGCCACAGTACTAAGCCGGCACCACACGGCATATATTGCCAAATACTTACTTGGTTGTTCTTAAATTCAAACAAAAATATTTTAATTGAAGAAATACGATGATAACGAAAAGAAAGTGATTATGTCTGATAGCTTTCACGCCTAAACAGCTGGACGGATCTTAAAGAAATTTAGCGAAGATTTAGATTGGGGAAGAACTTAAGCTAGTTTTTATCCCGGCAAAAAACGTGCAAAGCCGTGGGCAAAAGCAAGGCTTAAATGATATTACATAGGTACCTACCTCCATGAGGTTAGTTACACAAATGCCTCAGATACCTTGTTTACATAAAATGCGTTTAAAATAAACCCTACATAGACCTGAGTTCACCAACAGATGGTTGTATCTTAAACAGTTGTTTTGACGTTTTTGACATATATTTTCATACATTAAATAAACCGACGAACCTGCCTTATTTATTACATAAATCATCCATGATTTGTTAGTAAAAATAGACAGGCACTTATAATTAGGGTTATTGATATAATACAAGGAACTTCATAAAAAAAATGTAGATCTCCTCACGAAACAATGCCACGTGGGAGAGGTGACTCTACCAGCAATAGTTTAAAGGATGGTGTTGGGGCTGTCACGCACTCTGCGCATCAGGGATGCGGTCTTTTTAAGGAGAATGGCAGCAAATCCGTCTTTTCCGTATTCTGCAAACATCCCTGATGCACTGCAGAAACTGGACTTTCCCAACATTCTCCTAAAAATATTATTATAATGTAAATAAAAAAAAAACGAACGAGTCGCTCATCTCTCCATACAAACGTGGAAGGATAACTACAACGCTGTTTGATGTTGACCATCCAAAACTAAAGATAATATCAATTTATCACTTCATTATCTATGTCCGTATGCACCCGAAACCGTAAAAAAAGAATTAACTAAAAAAATAGAAGCTTCTAAACTTTCGTATTTAACACCGATTTTAGCCCAACTTTGGGCGATACTAAATAATATACGGAGAAAGAAAACTTTAAAATAAAGCCCGTACAGACATACGAGTAGTTTAGTTATTCAAAAGTTAGACAGTTTTTCTATAATAACCCTTGTGCTAAAAGTCTTTTCCCATTTTTTTTGAGACCGTTTTACGAAAAATTTATCGGTTTTCATCAAGCGCGCGAGAATGTCTATTATGTCAGATGAGATGGCATACATTTAGGCTGCGCCCACTGATGAGTTGGATCGGACGACTCGTGCAGCCTTAAGTGTAGCTAACTGATAGGTTCCCGGTATTTTGTGCAAAGGATAGGCATAGGATTTCGCGTTCATAGAAGCGGGACAGAGCATACGTTTTTAGAACGGCGTTGCGCTTACGCCGTTCTAAAAACGTATGCTCTGTGATGATGTTTTCCCTTATTTACAAGAAAACTACACTGTAGACTGTATCAAAGAACCAAAGAATTAGTATTATTTACAAGAAAACTACACTGTAGACTGTATCAAAGAACCAAAGAATTAGTAATAAATAACATACGAATCAAAACAAAAATCTTTTCTATAGACCGCAGGGTTCCTGAGATCTCGACCAGAGACCAAATTAGGTGCATAACTGTGCACTTTCATGATTTTTTATCGTATTTTTTATTGCATTCGTGGAACCAAAGAAAACATTCTGAATATTACCTATGTAATTCGAGTTTATTACCACGGGGATACCGTGAGTACTTACTGAGATCTAGGCCTAGTTTGACAACCAAACCCGCTAGGTTCACCCCTTGAAAAGTTTATTTTTTTTATTCCTATTAATTACTAGTTTATGCCCACGGCTTCGCACGCGTTGTTTCTATAATCGTTTAAAGTTGATTTCTATCCCATGGGAACTGATTTATGGGATAAAAAGTAGCCTTTGTTTGATTCCAGGATTAGAATTACCTGTATGCAAAATGCAAATTCAGCCCCATCCGTTCAGTAGTTTTGGCGTGAAGAGGTAACAAACATCCATCCATCCATCTGTACATCCATCCAAACTTTCGCATTTATAATATTAGTGTGATTAGTGTGATAATTGTCCATTTATCTTTTGGTGTACACCAGACCTAGTCCTTGTCTAGTCATGAATGGGTTAGTAATTTATTCCTCCATATCAGAACTAAATAGGTAGTCTAGCTACGAATGTCACATTTTTTTCTGTGTTAATTTATGCACGTTTTACTTTACATTGTTGCACGCAAGTTTACTTAATCATTATAGTCTTGTTAAGTAATTGTTGTCGTAGGCATAGAAATACTTCAGAATATATTATTATATTACTAAATAAGATTGTTGTTAGCAATATAATAATAATAATATTGCTAACAACAATTGTTATACCCCGACCACGAATTTATTTTCGGTTTGGTATATGCACAACTATGAAGTTCCCTAATTTTTGCCAGGCGAGTGAATGAAGAGTGAATGACAGAATGAAGTATTTCATAGACACAGCTACTTTTGACAGATAGAACAATCTGTCTGTTCTAAAAATATGGGGACTTACGAAAATTTCTATTTTATCGAGCATATATATTGTATAGTATGTAACGAAAATTGTTTCAGATCATTAAAGCATTCACCACTGCCCAGCCTTAACACGGGGCTAGGGAGATCATCTGCGTCTTGGGCCATGAAAATGCAAAAAGTATTAAAAATAATCTGTAAAATAATACAAAGTGTTGAGCAACAATAACAAAATCGATTACCTACAACTTCTTCATAAACATAATCGATTGTCATAAAAAATCGGATCGGTAAAGCATTATGATTAAACAGATAAACATTTTATTTATAATTTGTCAAATTATACTGATTATTTGATTGTCAGTAGAACTATTAGCAAAAAGAAAATAATTTCATGAAATAGGTATAGTTTGAAATTGTTTTTATTGCACCGTTTTACATAGGTAACTGTCTCAACTCAAGTCTTTTGTGACCTCGCTTTACTTATATCAAGATAAAAATAATTGCGTCTCGCATTGTTTAAATTGAGTCGGTATTACCTATTTTTACAAAATGTTAGGTACCACGTCGGGTACCACTGCTGAATGTGCCTCCCAAAACAGGGGGGGGGGGGGGCATAACCACCATATTTGGCAGGTGAATTTGTGATAGCAGCACCTAATAAAAATACACAGATGGAAGACTGACCTTCAATGGTTAATTTATTGGTCAAATATACTCGTAGTTTTACACGTCAAATAAATAGTATATACTAATGTATACATTATAGATGGTACCAGATACCACCTTCCTCTGGTAGGTTCCTAAGTCAGCTCTTACGATATCCACGGGCGAGGTGGAGGGGTCAATTCTTACGCCGCGTCCCCACGGCCTCCTACGCCGCATGTTTTTTATTTTATTTTTGGGCATTCGGTTGCAGGTTCCACCATCATCAACTGTTCAATTCATCATCTTTATCCAATACTTGAATGAAATGTAGTACTTTTCTCGAGTATTTCTCCGTATTCAAATAAATTCAAAATGTTTATTTACCTTTTTAAACATACAAAAAAATCTTTCCTCTTAATAATGTTAGTGTGACGATTAAATGACTGACGATAAATGGTTCAGTTGAGCTAACAGTAGGATGTTAGCAACAGTCTGCAGTTAGCTAAACTTTTTTAATTGTAAATACCAGTTCTAGTGTTTCTATTATTTTATTGTTATTTTCTTTGTTAATAAAAATTTAAAATCACTCTTAAAGTGCGATAGTTTGGATGTTTAGATGTATGGATAGTTGGATGTTTGTTACCTCTTCACGCCAAAACTACTAAACGGATCGAGTTGTCATCTAAATATTAGTTTTTTAGGTTACTTTTTACTATTCAAAAATATCTTTATTCACAAAGAAAATTACAATAAAATAATAGAAATAATTTAGAACTAGTATTTACAATTGAAACAATTGAGCTAACCGCAGGCTGTTGCAAACAATCTACAGGTAGCTCAACAGATCCATATCAATACCAGTCGGAAGTGTCCCCAAGACGCTGCTGGCTGAATTGCCCCGCTGTATGACTATGCTGATGCGCTGTGCCAGATACTGATCAGCCCGCGGGTCACGCGTCGCTTCGACCAGACGCTCAGATAATTAAAAAAAAACCCGAAGAGCCTCGGTACCCCACGAACCTAGGGTCTCGACTCCAAGGGGAGCAAATGCGTATGCTGTGTCGAGACCTGCATATTTGCGCCTCTTGAGATCTTCGGCCAAATCTGCCGCCGCACCCGCCCTCACGGATGTCCTCGGAAGATGGGAAGGCGCAAGTGTGACGACGCATGTAGCGTCCCACACAATGGGCGTTCCCAACTCCCATAAAAAAATAAATAAAAATAAAATAATAATAATAAAAAAAATTTTTATTTTTCACAGTTAATGGAAGAAGAAGATGGCGAGAAAGAGCTGACAGAACTACAGAGGGAGATAGAATTACACATAGAAAAGGATTGTAAAAACTTTAAGAAGAATTCAATAACAAGAACCCCAAGCACTCCAGCCTCTTTATTATCAGGTACCAATGGATTTTTGGACTATCTATATTTTTAGTGGCACAAAAGTTTGGAGGCCTATACCCAGCAGTGGGTGAGGTCGGGTTGCGGATGATGATGATGATATTTTTAGAGAAATATTTATCCCTATTCTCAGATTTTCAAAAAAAGACTGTTAAAAAATTTGGTCCTTTTACACGAAAACTTTGTTTGATGGCTATCGATTCTGTTTCTTACACTGATCAAAAACTTCTATCAGACCTGACCAGATTGGTGAATGGAGTACCCACTAAAAAAGTCAGAAATAAATTGGAAAAAAATCCGTAAGTAGATTTTACAGGGAGCCCAAGAGTAATTTTACTTTTTTACGAAACAGAATTTTTCGTAGAAAATTTAAAATTTGGAAAACGGATCCTATAAAATATATGGAGAAAGTATTTTGCGATATCAGACTTTTTTAGTACTTACTCCAACCTCAATAAGTTCGAGAGATGTTGTTTATCAGTTTAAGAAACAGAATCGACAGCCATAATTTTTTTAAGTCTCATTTTTATGCGTACTGTAATTTTTTTTGACAATCTGAAAATCAAACATTAGTATAGATAAACAATTCTAAAAATGCACGCCCGTTTTATTATTAAAACTATCGTAGTTTGACGAATTCATTACGGATGTAAGGGATATACACATATAAGGTTTGTAGTTAATACGCTTACATCCGTAATGAACGCACGACCCCTTCACAAAACGTCATTGGTACCTAAACTCGGCGTTCATTTTTAGAAAGGTTTCTCTCTACACGTACAGTTAACATTTCTCTAAAAATTATGGATAGTCTCATTTATATTCATGGATAGCCATTTTCCTCAAGCTACACCGGTTAAGGTACCTCTCCTAACTGCCCCGTTCAAAAAATCCACCCTGAATTATATATGTCCCAGAACAAAGAAAAGTCCCTATGTTTTTTTACGACCTCAGTGGCGCAGCGGGCGAAGTTCCGACTGCGAGGCAGGAGGTTGCGGGTTCGATTCCCGCCTCGGGACGTTCTGGATGTTTTCAAAATAAAATAAAAAAAATATCTATCTATGTAGTGTATTGTATTAAGTATATCAGTTATCTAGTACCCACAGACGAGTGCAAGCTCTGCTTAATTTGGGGCTAAATAATGCATTGTGAATTCTCCAGCATTATTTATTTATTTATTTTATGTTTATTGATCGTAACTTTTTCTCCCACAGATGACGCGGACGACCCTGACTCCGAGGAGGTCCAAGCGTCAATATTCGTAGAAGAAGACACACTCACCATCATCAGACAAATGAAGGAGTGCGAAGGCATGAAGAAGGAAAATCTCAAGGTTGAGAAAGGACTGCGTATGTGCCTTGCTTTTTGTTATAATAACAAAAATGTCGAGACAAATGTTTGCACGATCTGCAGATATTTGTTCAGGGTGTTCTATGTGTCAACAAACACAAACAATCAAAAATGTCGAGACAAATGTTTGCACGATCTGCAGATATTTGTTCAGGGTATTCTATGTGTCAACAAACACAAACAATCAAAAATATCGAGACAAATGTTTGCACGATCTGCAGATATTTTTTCAGGGTGTGCTATGTTTTTTTTAAATATATTTATAAAAAATGTCGATCTCTCAATGTAGTATGTATTGTATTAAGTACATAGATTAGTCATCTAGTGCCCATAACACAAGCTCTGCTTAGCTTGGGGCTAGATAATGCTGTGTGAATTGTCCAGCATTTTTTTTCCGGAAATTTCCATAAAATAATTAAATAATTAAACTCTTTATTTCCATATATACAAATGTACTTGCACTTAGAAAAGTTCAAATTATAAA
Organism: Eupithecia subumbrata; assembly: GCA_949316285.1. NCBI lineage: Eukaryota > Metazoa > Arthropoda > Insecta > Lepidoptera > Geometridae > Eupithecia > Eupithecia subumbrata. The sequence goes on along the minus strand of OX438641.1, from coordinate 19,950,855 downwards.
ACTAAACACTGACACATAAATAAAGTGATATTATTGATTATTGATTAAAAAGAAGCGACGAAGAAACCTTTAGCCTGTTAGTTATTTTTCGAGTTGGAGCAAAACCCGTCCCAAGCTTTTTATCCTCTAGCTAGATAATCTGATATTTTATAGTAAGCCTTTTTGCACAGCAAGGCTTAGACAATTTTTCAAAACCTTGCTGTACATTATCGTCGAACGACTGTATGCATTTATGTAGGCTGTGGTTATACTACAGGGTGTAACAAAAATAAGTAACCAAACTTTCAGGTGGGGTGTAGAATCGAACACTGAATTCAGGAAAAATATTAAAAAAAAATCCCGCCCTTTAGTTTTCGAAAAATAAAATAAATACGGAATTTTCACTACATTACGCAAACGACTGATGCACGTGTTTATTTGACATTAAAATATGATTAAAAGGTCTACGTACCTTGTGTACACCTTTTTAGCAGATAAACATCTTTTTACGGGGGGCACCCACGACCGGACACGCGATATCGCAGCAGCGCGCGCGGCGGCGGGCTGCACGTGTTGTAGTTATGTAGGAAGCTAGCCAATGCATTCCAATTTTCCCATTTCAATTTTCATCTCGTGGTATTCAATATCTGAATAACGCATACGAGCCATTTTTACGCACAAAAAACCGATAAGCGCCGCCGCGACCTTCACCTTGCGCTTGCAATGATGCAACTAAACGGCCATTGACCCTATGATAACATTTCTGTGGTATGACAGTTTGACAAAACTAACAATAAGCCTAGCATTGGGTGAACATTCGGATGAACTAAGTTTGTATACCTATCTCGCTCTCGCGCGCTAAAAGTTTGTGCCTTTTCTTGTCTCAATCTGGTGCTTCGGAAATGCAAATTGTAACAACCTTTTATGGAGTTCATTGTAAGTTACTCACCGTGTTTTTAAAGGTCAATGTGAAGGTAGGTACTTAGGTAGTCAACGATATGAAAAAATAAAAGCTAGTAGTGAATATCTTTTAGTAGGAAGGTGCATGCTTAAGGAATGTACCTACTAACTATGCATTTTCTTGATAGAACGTGTGTAAAGACTTAAAATAATTTATTTATTTTTTAATTCCCAGAGGAAAATTGGAATGTATTTGTTGTACGTAGGCTCCATATCTAAGCACGCCGTGCAGCCTGTTCGCTTCCGCTGCAATGATGTCGCGGGTCGATGACCGCGGTGGCCGCTCATTAGGGCACCGTTTAGGTGTTATGGGCTTATAAAAGAGATGAATACAGGTACTTAGGCCATTTTTTTTTATTCCAAATAGACACATGTATTATAGTCTATTGCCTAATGTTGTGAAAATTTCGTACCTATTTATTCAATTTTTCGAAAACTAAAGGGCGGGATTTTTTTTCAATATTTTTCCTGAATTCAGTGTTCGATTCTACACCCCTCCTGAAAGTTTGGTTACTTATTTTTGTTACACCCTGTATATTTCTTGCCTAGCAATGTAATTACTATACTTCAACCATTTTCAACGTACGATGTTTGTAAACAACAAACACAAAAACGCGAAATTCTCTTATTTGGCGTAGTGTTCAAAAAAATGTATCAGCGTTAAGCCTCGACATGTGGGGTAAAAGCTTTATGCATTGAAGGAAAGAGCTTAAATTGACTAGAAGTGCAAATTCTGACTGAAAATCGGAAAACAAGAAAGAGATTTTTAGGTTACGTATGGGGACAATGTTTACTGGAAATTTAATATTTAGTTTGGTCAGAGTATTAGATAAATTAAAAGTATTTAATCAGAAAAATTACAATTATGTTTATATAAAAATTAATCCCTATTTCCCTTGGTGTGTTGTGGCATCAGGCGTGAACGGCTGGACCAATTTCTCTAATTCTTTTTTGTTGTGTTTGTTATTGTCAGGAGCCGCGGGGCGCAGCTAGTATTTTTTTTATCTAACCTATTTTGTCCCACTGCTGGGCAAAGGTCTCCCCCAAACTCTTCCAGGAATCGCGTTCGTTGGCAAGGGCTTTGTCCTCCTTGTCAAATAATATAAATAAATTAATACTAGTATTTACATATGAAACAATTGAGCTCTTGGGGACGCTTCTAACTGGTATTGATTTATATACATAATTTACTACATTATTACAAACATCGTCGGTCGGAAACAGTACTGGAACATTTCAAAATATACTGTTTTGAGTAATTGAGGGTTTAAGTTTTTGAAAATATTCAAATGTTAGTTGTCTTCATCTAGAGAGCCTTAAGTATATTTTTTTTCTTGAATAGTATGCTGATTATAGAGAAGTTTATTGTGTGTTGCTAAGGTTTAGCTGTCATTTGTAGTTTTTAAGTTATCCGTAATTTTGTGAAATGTTCCATTAGTGAAATTAAATACATCAATAGAATATTTAGAAATGTTCCAGTTTGACTCTGACATTCTTAAGTAAATTATGGTTTATTCGTGTTTTGTGCCAGTCGCGCTTTGAATGATTAGTGTAGTGGTCAGAAGCAGTATAAGTTTTAATAAATAAAAATTTTAAAATGTGTTCCAAAGCTAAAAGACTGCTTAAATTCGCAATAACCAACAGTTCAGAAAGTGATCATGATCAGTTTAGCGGTAAGTTTTATTGAAATACCTATTTAGCCTAAGTAACTAACTAACTAACTTTCGATTTTTGTGGGAAAGCTTTCTAAAATATTTTAAATAACAGGGGAATGGTAACAAAAAAAGAAGCTTACGATAGCTTATTATAATAGTAGCATGGATCTCTTTTTGCTTATGCTAGACCAAGTAGTAGGTTCTTTCTTACCTACTTACTACCTAATTTTAACTAATCCTGAGCTAACTAATTGTGTGTAAATTGTTTTTCAAACTTTAAAGAAAGGAAGAAATACTGACCAAAAATTTTGCTAACAATAACTTTAAGTTATAATTGTTCTCTGTTTTTGCTTACAAGGTGGTGGTTGTATGTTGAAATTCGTTCAAGAGACAAAATTAGATGCTGTTCGTAAAGGAACTCCTGCGCATAATGTTGTCGAGCACCAAATTAGATCATACCCAAGCAGCATCACAAGCTGTATAACAGCTCTATTAAAGTTCGTTTATACTCTTAATGCTGTATTTTTTGGCCGCATAAAGGCTGTATAAGCGCTTATACAGCCCTTATACCCCTGAAATGGGCACAAATTATAAAGCGTTTTGCGTTATATTAGCTGTACAGTAGCTGTATAAGCATAAAATAGGCTGCACAATAGCTGTTTTGCGGCTGTACTATGGTGTAAGAGGAAACCAATACACTCCAATTACTACATTGTAACTCACTTGTTAAGCTTTACGTTGTAAAAAGTCTGTTGAACAGAATTACAAAAGAATTAAAACGAAACAGAAGATATATTTTAATGATAGCGTTCAATTATAACATTATTGATCAAAGTGACATTTTATTATAAACGCTTTGTGTTTAAAGATTTGGAGATTCGATAGGTGCAGGATACAGTGCATTATCGTGCAAAAATAAATTTATTGTGGACATATATGTGTTTTGTGATAAAAAATAAACGCGCCCGCAAAATAACCAGGGAAGAGATATTAAATAAGGTAAGTAAATATGGTTTTTATAGGTTAGAATTTAAAAATGTTTGAATTAATGGACGTAGAGCCTGATTGGTGCATAGTAGGTTATTGGACAAACTGAAAATATTGATAAACATAAAAACATTAGTCTAATTTTTATGTAATCATGTTCGTAATCTTCGATTTGTAATTGATAAAATGGCGACAATTTGCTAAGCAGCCTAAATTCTATTTTGATGGTCTTATAGCATTAATAGCTGTTCTATGTAGGTAATGGATACTAGTATTCAGCTTTTAGCGGTTGATGGGCTGTATAAACGAATAAATTTACTATTAATGTTGCATAGAAGTGTTTCGAACATAACCTGTAACTCTTTTTAGGGATACGTAATATTAAGTGAAAAACCAAAATAATAAATAAATAAATAATAAATAATGATGGACAATTCACACAGCATTATCTAGCCCCAAGCTAAGCAGAGCTTGTGTTATGGGTACTAGATAACTGATATACTTAATACAATACACTACATAGATAGATATTTTTTATTATAGATAGAAAACACCCAGACCAATGGAACAAATTTCTGCAGATCGTACACAAATTTGTTCCGAGGCGGGAATCGAACCCGCAACCTCCAGCGTCGCAGGTGGACCTTCGCCTGCTGCGCCACGGAGAGATTCAATATGAATATTTTGTTTGAAATGTTTACATTCCGTATTAGACTTATAAATATTTTGCAGTTTTGATAACATTTCATGATGTTCTTGGTTTCAGGTTTTTAACAAACCAACTCTACCATCCACTTCATCAGCTTCAACCAAAATACTCGAACCCTTACATCCCGATCTGGACGCTTCAACTGCAATAATATAAATATAAATACTTAAATTTCACGGTTTATAGATGATAATATGTCGAAAATTACTTTGCAATGAGTATTGCAATTGTATTTGTATGACTCTATTAGCGAAAACTGGTAAAAAATAAAAAATCTATATAAATTAGAATGAATTTTATTTCTCTATCAAACTGTGTGCAAAAAGGGTATAAAATATAATTGGTTTATATGTTCTATACATACTAGTTTCATTTTTACATCTTCAGGATTAACAATGGTCTCAATTTGCCCAGAGGCATGCAATTTGGCTTTGAATATATTCAAATATGACGATTTTATTGGTGATTCTAAAACTTCTGCTAAGTCTGTAATTATAAGAGCGCATACTTTAATTTTTTTCTCAAGCATATATATTTTCTTTACCTCGAGAACCTGACCATCGTTGCATATAAAATATTTATCTTTCGATTTTGGTGACAGTTTATAGTCTTTGAAATGTAGTGCAGTTAGTTTTTAAATAATAAAATGTCATCATCAGTTGCAGAAGGTAAAGCTAATAAGTTACACCTGATAATTATAACTATGATCATTCACAATATTTTCTACGGAACCACTTTCATTAGATGTCGACGGTATTGACGCTTGACTGTAGGTGATCTGATCTGTTGCAATATCTCCATGTTCCTCGGCAGTAATTTCATTTTGTTGATAAAATTTGTAATATTTAAATATTCCTGTTCAATCTTTCTTCTAATAGCACCAAATCTTTTTCTCTTTTTCCACATATTTATAAAACAATCAAGAAATACAGCATACAAATGCACAATAATTCAAAATGGCGACTCTGTCACTTATAAAATAAATAAATAAAATAAAATAAATAAATAATGCTGGACAATTCACACAGCATTATCTAGCCCCAAGCTAAGCAGAGCTTGTGTTATGGGTACTAGATAACTGATATACTTAATACAATATACTACATAGATAGATATTTTTATTATACATAGAAAACACCCAGACCAACGGAACAAATTTCTGCAGATCGTACACAAATTTGTTCCGAGGCGGGAATCGAACCCGCAACCTCCTGCGTCGCAGGCGGACCTTCGCCCACAGACATATATACTATTCAGATTAAGGCTGTACTATAGGCGTCATTTAGTTTTATTGCTGTTTATTACTTTCAAAGACAGAAATTAGACAGCTATCGTCTGTAAAATGGTGTACAATTACACCATAAAAAGAAGCTGTAGAAGAGAGTTTGCCTACTTCATAATACAGAAATAAGATTTCAGGACCACCATAATACAGCTCTAAGCTGTATTAAGTAAGCGACGTTATGCAAAATGCAGCTATTGTACAGTTTTAATACTAAAATGAGATTAAAGCGTTACAGGAAACTTAAAGCTGTACATGACAGTTATCATACACTGATTTAGAACTTTAAGCGTACTTTGACTCCTTAGTACAGACTTAATACAGTTAGAGCTGAATACTTACTCCTAAACCGACATTATAACACTACAATGTCTTTTCAACGTTCTTATACAGCTGTAAAACAGCGTTAAGTGCTATATTGGCTGCTTTTTAGGTGTTCATTACGCTTGGTTGCTGCTTGGGTAAGACCGAACCGAGGAAGAAAATTAATGGACAAGACTTACTTTTTTGTAGGTACCAACTTAGTTGCCAACTGTTAACTTTAGCAACTCATGTATTTAGCTAGGTAGGATCTTTATTAGTATGGTAGGTATGGATCGTCAAAGTGCCTAGTTCTAATCTAACTTAAATAATAGATTCAGGCGTAACTTTGCGGAAATCCATTGTATAATATTAGGATAAAACAATATTTAGTGACAATTCCTCCAAAACCTCCTCCGACAAGATCCAACAAAATGTGATTTGCGTGTACCGCCCGCCCTCCCACAAATAGCTCCCACTTGCAATCAGAGAAAGTAAACAACAGACTTACGTAATACAAAATTGCCCCGTAAATTACCCTCCAACTCCAAGAACGAACACAACTTAATTTTCAAATGAAAAGACCACAACAACCACACAGTGAAAAAACTCATCAAAAGTAAGTCGTCAACTAGTTTCTTCTCTCCACAAGACATCATCAGGACACCACAACAATACTCGACTTTAACACTGAGACCGCCAAGCAACAACGACAGAGTCCTGCCAGAGATGTTGCCTCTCTGAGCTCCCTGCGTAAAGTTACTTGGCAGCCTAAGCTAAATACATGAGTTGCTAAAGTTAACAGTTGGCACCTAAGTTGGTACTTACAAAAAAGTAAGTCTTGTCCATTAATTTTCTTCCTCGGTTCGGTCTTATGATCTAATTTGGTGCTCGACAACATTATGCGCAGGAGTTCCTTTACGAACAGCATCTAATTTTGTCTCTGGAACGTTTCACCATACAACCACCGTGTAAGCAAAAACAGAGAACAATTATAACTTAAAGTTATTGCTAGCAAAATTTTTGATCAGTATATCTTCCTTTCTTTAAAATTAGAAAAACAATTTACACACAATTCGTTAGATTAGGATTAGCTAAAATTAGGTAGTAAGTAGGTAAGAAAGAACCTACTACTTGGTCTAGCATAAGCAAAAAGAGATCCATGCTACTATTATAATAAGCTATCGTAAGCTTCTTTCTTTGTTACCATTCCCCTTTTATTTAAAATATTTTAGAAAGCTTTCCCACAAAAATCGGAAGTTAGTTAGTTAGTTACTTAAGCTAAATAGATATTTCAATAAAACTTACCGCTAAACTGATCATGATCACTTTCTGAACTGTTGGTTATTGCCAATTTAAGCAGTCTTTTAGCTTTGGAACACATTTTTAAAACTTTTATTTATTAAAACTCAAACTGCTTCTGACCACTACACTAATCATTCAAAGCGCGACTGGCACAAAACACGAATAAACCATAATTAACTAAAGAATGTCAGAGTCAAACTGGAACATTTCTAAATATTCTATTGATGAACCAATGATGCACTTTGGAATTAAGAGTACCAGCGGGACAATTCGAAATAAACCGATACTGAAAACAAAAAGATGACTAATATCAATTTTTTCTTTACCGGAATAAGTAGTTTTCTGTCAATTAGAACCAACATTTGAGTTGTACCATTAGTGCTTTGGAAACTTTATGAAATTCCCTACAATTCTGTATACTTATCTCAAAAAACGTGATTTCGGAAATGTTCCGGTAATGAATCCGACCGACGACATAGTAATTACAATCTTTTATTTAACTTGCAATGTATGTCACTATGTTTGTTCGGGTGGAATCTTGCAACTTAATTTAGAAGCAGATATCTTCAACCGATTGAGCTGAAATTTTATAAACACGTTTGTTTGGATGACAGAGCATTAAAAGCTTGTTTAAAAAAAATTAAATATTAAAACTTAATTTTATTCCAGGTCCAGATTTAGCAGTAATAGGCCTCGGGCCCGAGCGGCAGCCCGACGAAAAGAACGAGAAGTTTATCAAACCTGAGGCAAAACCCGCTTTCGCTAAGGACCTGGTCAATTCCGAGGATCTCGTCCTGAGCGAGAGAGACGAACAGTACGTCAGCAGCTTTATAATGACTGAGGAGGAAACGAGACAGAAGACTATGCTTTGGAATAGGATCAACGCTGGGTATTTGAAGCAGCAGAAAAGTGAGTTATACATAGAGGTTGTCGCTCACACTAAAGTCATTTACAATAGGATATTTACCATTATTTGTATTTTGAGCTTTCCAATATTTCGGCTGAAGTGGCAGTGGGCTTGCCATATCTCGCGGAGAACCGCCGACCGCTGGGGTAAACGTGTTCTTGAGTGGAGACCGCAACTCGGCATACGTAGTGTAGGACGCCATCCGGCCAGGTGACGATCTGCGAAAGACTGCAGGTAGATGCTGGATGCGGCAAGCTGAAGAGGCACTATAGCGCTCCTTAGTGAAGGCCTATGTCCAGCAGTGGACTAATACAGGCTGATCAAGATGATGATGAATATTTCGGCACAGTTTCATGCGCCATGTTCACGGAATAACTGAAGTCATGGTAAATATCCCGTTGTAAATGACTTTAGTTAATAACCATGATAGTTTTAAAAGTTTTATCGCTCATTATGTCCAACCCCACTGCCGCACAACACAAAAATAAGTATTTAAAAATGAGCTTAAACTCGTAACTTTTCGATACATTTACCGTGATATACTTCCTTACCGCAAGCTTCAAGCGAGTGGCCTTAACACTGTCTACTAGTTCATGCCGACGCTGTAGAATGTATCTAAATTTTATGAGTTTTAAGTCCATATTTGAATGCTCATTTATGTGTTGTGCGGCAGTGGCGTTGGACATAAGACCGCCAACCTTAATACTTTTAGTAGATGTGGTCATGAACTTGGCTATACAATTAATTATTCTAAATATCTAATTTAATTAATTACTTATAAGTCGGTACCTAATAGGTTTTTTAAGCAGTTTCGGTCGAGTTGTAAAAGGATGCTAGTTATTTTTATTTTCGTAAATGTCAAGGTTCTGTCTAGATGTCTATGTCACTATAATATTTTTCACGTACCAAACGTTCCGTGACATTTCGGTATGACAATTACAGAAATGACCTAATGTGTAGTCGAAATAATATAATTCGATATAGAGTGACTTGATTGACTTATAAAAAAAATAGATTTTTCGCATAGATATAAGTAAAATTCTGTAGATATGGTACGTTATCCCAGCCCTAACTCAACAAATGTCCTGTATTGGTACAACTAAACACAAAGACGCTATTTCCAATCTTTTGCCATATACCTAATACCTACCTAATGAATCACAAAAATGGAAACACGTACCTAGACCGAAGTGTGACAGAGACAACAATACGCACGCGAAAAACGGAGGCTGTCGGCGCCGCCGCCGCGATCCTACTACGACTGAGGTGGGCGGACCTAATTGGACCTAATTTGGTCGTTCCACTTTCGAGAAGCTAGTACGTAATCTCCCGAATTTTACAAATATCGATGATTTTTCGTAAAATATTTGTATTCACCTCAACTAACAGTTCAAGCCTTTTCTTGAGTTAATAAATTAATACAAGCAGATAGATAGCTAATATTAAATGAATAACAAATAATAAAAACACGCAAGCCTTGTAAGATGATGATGATGTAGTAAGTTACGATTTTAATTTGCAATAATCGATTATTCGATATTCCTGAGTCATTTTTATTTTGGCCATCTCCATTACGTTCCGTTCTACGCAAAACTAGTCCTTATCCCTGATTTTATAAAAAAATATCATATTCAGCGTTCGAACAAACCTTGTTCAGCAGCTTATAAACATATATATAAAATAAGTTACAAGAATCTAGCAACAAAAAAGCTAATATCTGTTGGTATTTTTTTGTGTAAGTGTTTTTTTCTATATTAAATAAAAGATAGGCTTTGTAATATTTTTTATGTCTGTTCTTATAAATGATTATCTATAAAACTTTTAAATCCATCATGGTTATTAACACTAAAGTCATAAATAACGGGATATTTACCATGATTTAAGCTCAAAACTCAAATCATGGTAAATATCCCGTTATTTATGACTTTAATGATTGTCTATGTCTATGTCTAATAAAAGGCCTTCACGGCTAGATGACATATTTTAACGATTAAATTCCAGTAAAAGAAGAAATCCGAGCGAAAGAAAAAGAAGAAAACAAAAGCAAAAAGAAATTACGCGGCTCATACAAAAAGAAGGTCGCACTGAACGCAGCGACGGCGAGCGAGGCGGTCGGCAAGATGATAGCGGAGCGGAAGATCAGCGCCAAGATCAACTACGACATACTGAAGAGTTTGGACCTCCCCGGGGTTGCCATACCGAAAACTCCGAAAATGGCTCAACCTGTACCTGAGTAAGTGTGAATGTTCCTTTAAGGCGTATATAAATATGTCTGCGCCTAAATCTAATGAGCTAACCTGTCTTTCACCTCGCCGCCGGCGCGCTGATACGTGTCCACCGGTGGAAATGGAGTTGGTGTAGCTTCTATCTTGACAAGGCACAGTTTTTGGAATATCACATAGGTAGTTCGTGGTCAGTCTTGGGTTTTCACTGTTTTAGAGTTAGAGGTGGTCGTTTTTACTAACATCGTTGTTGACCAACGATGTCAGTGTACGATGTTCCCATCGGATGGCGAATAGCTGAACAACGGATGCCTGCGACAGCGAGATGCCGAACCGAGTAATGCCGATCGCCACCGACAACAAACGAACGTCACACCGACATCGGAAGAGCGGGGAGGTTAGTGGCGCGGCATCGGATGGCTAACAACGAAGTCAGCCGAGTAATGCCGATTGCCAAACCTAAGCAACGAACATCCATCCATACCTCACTGCCCGCATGCCTGCGTGTGTGTGAGCGAGAGGAGAGGATGCTAGAACATAGAACTGAACGTTTTATTATAACTAACTAGTTAAGGCATGAACCATGTAGGTACCAATGTTATTTATTATTAAAAAAAATACGATATCAATTTTTTTTTACCAAATGTCTCGTTTTAATATAAGTATTATGGTTTTTAGATTTACCCTACTACTAGGAACCAAGTTAGATATTGAAATATTTTTATTTGTTCAAATTCCGTAATTTAGGACCTACCCATCTAAAACGCTCATGTCACTTCCAGTAAGTTTCATATGCTCGTTATTCTTGTCGTTTGTTTGGATTTTTTCATTACCTACGCAAATTACGATGATGTGCGCACCGCAACGCGGCCGACATCGTTGGCGGCAACATCGACACCCTAGTGTCAGTGTTATGCAGTTAGCAACCCGGCCGACATCGTTGGCGGCAACATCGACACCCTAGTTCAGTGTTGTGTTAGCAACCCGGCCGACATCGTTGGCGGCAACATCGTTGTTCACAACGGATGCCATTCTGACAAAAACGATGCGCATCGTTGTGGAAATTCAACGACAACGCCCATATCTATTTAGAGTCACAAATATGCACAAATCCTCGATTTAAATGAAAATTAGGCGCGGAACGACCCGTCATCCATTTGTCGCGAAACGGAAGTGTTTTTTACCCACAGAGGGCGCATGCGTCGCTTCCGGCACGTGATTGGAACGATCTCTCACTGCGTATAGCGCGCGAAAGTATGAAAACAGGGTTGCTGTTTCGATCTAGACGAGACCTTCATTATTTATCTGTGTGGTGCATGTTGTCACAAATCTCAGAACAAAAATAGAACGAAAAGAAATCCTACTATGGTACAAGACATGCCGCTCACCTTGAAACAATGTAATTGTTTCAACAAAGTTTAATAGGTAAGTAGTACCTACCACAAAAAACAAAGAAAAGATATTTTATGAAAATAGGCATCACTAACTAGTTGAAAATTCGTCGCTAAGTTGAAAACTTAGGAAAAACAAGGAAAAAAAACAAAATAATATATAATTCAATCAATATAAACTAACACATATATGTATTTACATGAATTACATTTTGAGGCGAGTTATTACTATTTTATTCTATTGGGAGAGGGCAAATTTTTACGACTGCTCTCTTGAAGAAAGTACTTCCGGATTGTAAAGTTACCACCCGCGTTATATTATCAGAACCAGGATGAAGAGCGTGCACGCGAGCCAATTTCCATTGGAGAGGCGGAAGATTATCGTCACAAACCACAACAATAGTACCTTCTTGGATAAGAGGACCTTTGTCCCGATACCATTTCCCGCGTTGTTGAATTTCATGTAAGTATTCTCTACTCCAACGTTTCCAGAAATGTTGTAAACATTGTTGTACCCATCGCCATCTGAGTAAACGATTTGGATTCGATTCAGTCAGAGGGACATCTGGTATGGCCGTCAGAGGGCCTCCGATAAGAAAATGGGCCGGCGTCAGTGGCAAAGGATCATCTGAGTCCGCACTTGTCACACAAAGAGGCCGCGAGTTGAGGACCGCTTCGATTTGGTTCAACAAAGTATGCATCTCGTCGTAAGTTAACGTTTGGGTTCCTATAACACGCTTTAGGTGGTGTTTAAAACATCGTACCCCGGATTCAAAAAGGCCACCAAAATGCGAAGCATACGGTGGTTGAAAATGCCAAGTAATACCTTGCTGTAAAGTTTGCGCATTTAATGCGTTTTGAATAGAATCGTTCTTAAGGAACTGATACAACTCCTTTAATTGGTTATTACAACCCATAAAGTTTTTACCGCAATCTGAATAGATATCCGTGCATAAACCACGCCGGGATGTAAATCGACGTAAAGCCGCTAAAAACGCCTCGCTAGTTAATTCCGAAACCAATTCGAGGTGAATCGCTTTGACGCTCATGCAAACAAAGACTGCAACGTAACATTTGATTACCTTTGCATTACGAACTTTATTGGCTCGAACATAGTGAGGGCCACTAAAATCGACTGAAGTTTTCAAAAAGGGCCTCTCAGGCCTCACGCGAGACGCGGGAAGCGGGGCTATCCTCGGCTGAATCCGTGCAGGCCGCGCTCGAAAGCAACGCACACATTTATGTATTCGTTGACGAATGATGTCACGACTAGATAATATCCAATATTTCTGTAGTAGTAAATATTGAACAGTCTGTGTACCTGCATGCAGCTGAGTTATGTGCGCGTCATCGATTATTAAATTTGTTAAGGTATGCCTTTTAGGCAAAATTAGCTGATGTTTTGATTGAAATGCCAATAATGACTTGTGAATGCGTCCGCCGACGCGTAAAAAGTTATCCTTATCTATAAATGGATTAACTCTTTGCAATTGGTTGGAAACAAATTTATTCTGAGTTATATTTTTAATATCTTCAGAGAACGTGGACTGTTGAACTAAATAAATTAATCTATTTAGCGAAAAGTTATATTCCCGTACAGAAACGTGCGAGGGAAAGGAAATGTTTTCTTTGTTGATTTTACTTTTTAAAAGGTTATAAAATCTAAAAATGTACGATGTGACTCGAACTAATTTATTTAAGGTCGAAAACCTGTTAATTAGGTCAAGGTCGTTCATTGAACTATTAGGAACTGCCACAGTGGACGTCAAAGGTACAGTACGTTTTTCTTCTAATGTGCAAAGAATGTCTTTTCGTACGGGCCAGAAAGACTCGTCATGAGAAAGCCATTTAGGACCGTGAAACCAAAGATCGTTCTCTAAAAATGTAGAAGGTAGCATTCCACGAGACGGGGCGTCCGCCGGATTGTCGACAGAGGGCACATGTCTCCACCTATCACTAGGTACAATAGTGAGAATTTCGCTCGTCCGATTCGAAACAAAAATCTTCCATTCATAGGGCGGTGATCGTAGCCATGCAAGTACTATGGAGGAGTCCGACCAAGCATATACCTCGTTCGTCTCTATGCGACCGTGATATGTACGTAGCACAGTGTCTATAAGTCGCGATAGCAATACGGCCGCCATAAGCTCCAGACGTGGAATAGAAAGACACGGAGATATAGGTGCGACACGCGTTTTTGCAAGGAGTAGGTGTACCCTAGATTGACCGTTTTCATCTGTGAGACGTAGGTATACACACGCGGCGTATGCCTTCTCCGATGCATCAGCGTAACCGTGCAACTGAAGAGAACACGTATCGTAGAATACGTGGCGTGGAATACAAACTTGTGATAAAAGCGGTAACTCTTGAATGAAGGCCGCCCAAGAGTTTATGATACCAGTGGGGGGACGGTCATCCCAGCCGACACCTGATATCCAAAGTAACTGCATTAAGTGCTTGGCATACACTGTAACAGGGGACAGCCAACCCATGGGATCATAAATCTTGGCGATTTGCGATAAAATCGTACGTTTGGTAATTTTATCAGAACTAGGCTGAACGCTAAAGGTAAAGTGATCGGAATGCGGGTTCCATTGTAGTCCAAGTACTTTAGTTTGATGGTCGTTCTCCATGGGTGCAAAAGGGACACTGATGGGCCGCTCACCGTGAGCATTTGCCGTATGAACTGCAGCGAGTATCGCTGGCGAGTTGCTATGCCACTTACGTAACTCGAAGCCGGCTGTCGCGCAGATACCTATTAGGTCCCGCTGAAGATTTAGGGCCCTATTCTCATCGCATTCACCGGTGATAACGTCGTCGACGAAAACCTGGTCTAATAAGACCGCAGAGGCCTGACCAAAGTGTGACGCTTCATCGTGCGCTAATTGCTTTATCGTACGAAGGGCTAGGTAGGGTGATGAACTTACGCCAAAAGTCACAGTGCGTAAACGAAATTCCTGGATAGGCTCGTGAGGTGACGATCGCCATAATAGGCGTTGAAAATCCCGGTCGCACTCCCTGACAAGAATATTACGATACATTTGTTTTATATCCGCTGTGAATACAATAGAATGTACGCGAAATTTTAGTAAGATATTTACAATATCTTGATGCAGTTTTGGACCTGTCAACAAGATATCGTTGAGTGAATTACCGTTGGAGGTTTTACAACTCGCGTCGAACACTACGCGCGTTTTCGTTGTTTGACTCGATTCTTTGACCACGCAGTGGTGCGGAATGTAATAAGGATGATCCGAAAGAGGGGCATCCTCGACCGATTCCATATGCTCGAGGTCAAGGTATTCTTGTAGACAAGCATGGTAGTCGGTCTTGAGTTTAGGGTTGCGTTCTAGCCGACGCTCGAGCTTATGAAATCGGGCGAGGGCAATGTCCCTAGACTCACCTAAGGGCTGGGCGTCAGGCCTGAAGGGAAGCGCGACTACATAACGTCCGGTGCTATCACGAATATGTGAGCTCTCGTATATTTGTTCGCACAAACGTTCCTCGGGCGTTAGTACCTTCTCTTCAGGCACCGCCTCCAGCTCCCAAAACCTTTTCAAGTCGCCGTCATCGTCCAATGAGCTAAAACACGCTTGAATTCTGGGAGGAGTCGTAGACTCGAACGAGAGTGAACCTAGTAATAGGTATCCGAAAATACTGTTCATCGCGATCGGAGAACCGGGTGAACCAGTAACAACATTGCCTAGTAATATGTGGGACAGTATGTCCGCTCCTACCAGCATCTCCACTTCTTGTGGATTGTAAAATGACGGATCGGCTAATTTTAAATTTTGAATGTGGGGCCACCCTTCTTGAGGTAGTGGCATGTTAGGCATTTTAGGTATTAGTTTTGGAAGGATAAGGGCTTCAACCGAAATTGACGGCAGAGGTGCGTCCGTTGGTGTTATGTGACACGAGACAATACCTTTCGGTAGTACAGGTTTGCCATCACCTATACCGTGCACAGGTATTTTCGCATTCCGCCGTTTCAACCCTAAGCGTTGTGCGCAAGACTCCGTGATAAAAGTAGCTTGACTGCCGGTATCAATGAGACAACGTACGGTAGCTCGTTTATCTATACCTACACAAACATTTACGAGGGCCGTCGATAGTAGTACGGTATTCGTCCGTAGAGACGAATCATGCGTAGACCTACTTGGCCTAGCGTGGTTTGTGGAAGCCATCGCTAAGTGTGCGTTTTCTAGGTCTGAGCTCGAAGAGTCAGCACTCATTTTGTCCTCCTGCGCAGCGAGAGGCAAGGATACAGCGTTACTGTCGACCTTATCAAAGTGAATCAAAGTATGATGACGTTTGAAACACGAACGACAAACAAAGTTTGATTTGCATTGTCGCAGATCATGACCTGTACTTAGACAATTATAGCACACATTATTATCCTTCACTAAATTAAACCTATCACTTGGCGAAAGATTTAAAAATTTGTTGCATTTTGATAGGTGATGTGGCTCCTTACATGCCAAACAATTTTTAGGCTTATCGCCGTCAACCGAAGGCTTAGATTTGCTCGCACTATTCTCGTGTTGTACGTTCACGGCTAGTGCTTGCCTTGGCTGAGTTTTTACAGTGCTACCCCCACTGGTACGCGCGGTTGGTCTACCGGCACCTTGATTTTTGTTCTTTGTACTACTCGAATCTGAGATAACACAAGCAGACAGTTCTCGTTCAAGAAACTCGATTAACATTTTTACATTCGGAATATCGGTAGGTTTTTGTAATGAAAGCTCGAAGCGTTTACGCAGCGAGTTAGGAATTTTACGTAATAATCCGGCTCGAAGGACCAAATTTATGTCTGCGCCTAAATCTAATGAGCTAACCTGTCTTTCACCTCGCCGCCGGCGCGCTGATACGTGTCCACCGGTGGAAATGGAGTTGGTGTAGCTTCTATCTTGACAAGGCACAGTTTTTGGAATATCACATAGGTAGTTCGTGGTCAGTCTTGGGTTTTCACTGTTTTAGAGTCACAAATATGCACAAATCCTCGATTTAAATGAAAATTAGGCGCGGAACGACCCGTCATCCATTTGTCGCGAAACGGAAGTGTGTTTTACCCACAGAGGGCGCATGCGTCGCTTCCGGCACGTGATTGGAACGATCTCTCACTGCGTATAGCGCGGTGTGCGTTACTGGGGCGGCAAGTTGACTCGGATCAAGATGAATTTATATAGAAAAATCAGAGCCCTATGTCCTGTAAATGTGCCCAAAAAATTAAATTTGTGCGCCCTATGGTTTCAGAGTAATTCGAGAAAATAAGATTCCGCTGCAGTAACGCCTGAAAACGTTACTGCAGCGGCATCATTTTTAAATATTAGCCTTAGCCAAATTTAAAGTAGCTTAAAAGATAGCTTAGATTTGTGCACCTCCTGGGCCGAGCAGCGGCATTTGTGCGCCCTGTGGTTTTTGAGATATTGCAAATGCCGCTGCAGTAACGTTTTGCAGATTTCCAGATATCAAGATAACAAGTATGGTTTTTGGTGAGGAAGTGCGGTATAATTTGAGCCAATTTTGTGCCCTAGTTGTTTTCTAAAATAAATGCATGGTGTATGAGATAGAAGAGTTTTTCTGAAAATCAAAAACAGCCGCTAGCTCATGAACTACATCAGGAAGGCGCTCTGTGATTGCATTGGCTGATGCCTATTAGGAATACGTATCTTCTGACCAAATTGTGAAACCCTACATCAAATTTTAGATGAAATAAATCAATTTTATCACTGAAAATGGTGTACTTATTTCGAGCCTTACATAAGGAAGTTTTTAACAATATACAACTTTAAATGATTTGCCAAAAATCAGAGCGCATATTCAAATAAACGCACACTGAATTTCAGCTTTCTGCACCCTATAATTACCACATAATAATTAAAAACAGCCCGAGGGGAACTTTTAGACAGTTATCCGACCAAATACGAAAGGCCATAAAAAAGCGGCCGCTCAGTACTTCAAGCCAACATCTTTAAATAGGTAGCTTTGTCATGTTTAACATTAGGTACACTTGCATAGAGAAGTTTTAGTGTGGGATAGAAGCATCTTTAACATTGGTCCTGGTCAACATTCATATCAGCCAATAACATGATAAAAGGAGCCGTAAGTACCTACAGCAACAATTAATTAGTTTTTTTTGCAAGTATATTGCGTTTTTTTTCTTGCGTACATTAGGTATACCTACAAATACTTTCGGTATCATAATACCTACCTAAAATAATGTTTCTCCGCAGTACCTACCTATCCCGACAGATCTATCCTAACAGATCTTTCTCACTCACGTAATTTTGTGACTTTTTAACAAAAATTGATAAAGTTACAACCATTAAAACAATGTAGGTACCTACATCTAGACACAGCAAGTAGTAGCCGGGCGTGTAAATGAAAACCAAAAATAAAAACCATCCCGTTCGCTTGAGTGGTGCGCTGCACGATCGAGCGAGTCATCACGATTTTTAGAAGCGCGCCTCGCTCGCGTGCACATTGCGCGAGCGAGCGGGACACACGATTGGTAGGTAGTATTAGATACCTATTGCTATTTTGAACACAGTGAGGAACCATGTAGGTAGGTAGGTAGGTACATACTTACCTTTATGTACCTGCCTAATACTGTCATTCTCAAAATGTACTGCGTGGAGCCCCGGGGCTCCGCGACAATACTGGTAATAATTAAAAAAATATATAGTTTTAGAAACTAAACAAGGTTGCAGAGAAAATTATACATTATACCTAGGTAGGTAGGTACGATATGTTACGATATACGACAGTCACTAATTAATTAATTATATAAATTTAAGGTACACATTGTCATTCGAACTGCGAGGCGCGTAGTGGTCCACAGATCAAACTTACTTCTCTACTACCTTTTAGTTTTCTGTGGAGCGGGATAGGCGCAGGTGAATGGTAGAATACCTAACTACTTGCTCCTGCTTATATGAAATAGTATGTAGGTAGGTACCTACTTAAGAATAAAATATTACTAACCTATACCTAGGTATTAATTTCTTTGTTTTTTTTACCTAGGTTTTCACATTCATCATGCATGATTCATGCATCATCCAAGAAGAATATTATTAGACCTCGGCATACGGCACAGTGCACAAGAAAATAGAATTGTGTTAGGTAGGTAAGTATATGTGTCCCACACATGGCACTATTGATCGAGTCCCACACGATCTTGCCGAGTGTAGCTCGCTCGCTTGTGCGGCCCGCCTCGCGAGCGAGCGGGAGACACACGAAGAGGCGGGAGGCGCGTCTCAGACAAGTTGTCTTGCGACTCAGACAAGTTGTCTTGCGAGCCCTCGCGCCTCCCCTCATTCGTGTACCTACAGCACAATTAGGAAAACTATGCGAGACGCTCTCTTTTATGGAAGTGTGTAGATACAATTATGGCAGCACACGTGCTGAAGACCCACCACTAGAGGTGAGATGAAACATTCCAAAAATGCACGCCGCCCCTCCACTAAACGTCATACAATCAGCGTGCATGTTTTACAATGATTTATCTCTCTACCTAAGCAGGTTACCTACCTACTAAATTTTTACACAAAAAACGTGGTCTTGACCTAGGAGTAGTAGTATTATGTGGTCTAGACCTAGATTGCTGTTTATTCTAGTACGAAACGAAATGAACCGTAAGTTAAAAAGACTAGGTAGGTATAGGTATATTTCGGTTCAGTTCGTAGGTAGGTACTACGAACATTTATACTTAAGCATTATTATTATTAGGTTAGGTCTTAAAAGGTTTTAAATAAAAACTTTGCTGGACCGAGCAGGAAGCCTGAATTCGTAGGTAGGTACATAATATTTACTCTCAGACATGTCGAAGTTTAGCCTGATTAATAATAGTACAAATTGAAGAGATCGAAATTACCTTTATCACCTAACTATTAAATTAACTGAAATAGCTTTTCTGCACCACTGTACAAACATAAGAAAAGCTGGTAGATAAATTAAGAAGGTACGGTGAATGTTCCTAACGGCCGCTTTTTTATGGCCTTTCGTATTTGGTCGGTTAACTGTCTAAAAGTTTCCCTCGGGCTGTTTTTAATTATTATGTGGTAATTATAGGGTGCAGAAAGCTGAAATTCAGTGTGCGTTTATTTGAATATGCGCTCTGATTTTTGGCAAATCACTTAAAGTTGTATCTTGTAAAAAACTTCCTTATGTAAGGCTCGAAATAAGTACACCATTTTCAGTGATAAAATTGATTTATTTCATCTAAAATTTGATGTAGGGTTTCAAAATTTGGTCAGAAGATACGTATTCCTAATAGGCATCAGCCAATGCAATCACAGAGCGCCTTTCTGGTGTAGTTCATGAGCTAGCGGCTGTTTTTGATTTTTAGAAAAACTCTTCTATCTCATACACCATGCATTTATTTTAGAAAACAACTAGGGCACAAAATTGGCTCAAATTATACCGCACTTCCTCACCAAAAACCATACTTGTTATCTTGATATCTGGAAATCTGCAAAACGTTACTGCAGCGGCATTTGCAATATCTCAAAAACCACAGGGCGCACAAATGCCGCTGCTCGGCCCAGGAGGTGCACAAATCTAAGCTATCTTATAAGCTACTTTAAATTTGGCTAAGGCTAATATTTAAAAATGATGCCGCTGCAGTAACGTTTTCAGGCGTTACTGCAGCGGAATCTTATTTTCTCGAATTACTCTGAAACCATAGGGCGCACAAATTTAATTTTTTGGGCACTTTTACAGGACATAGCGCTCTGATTTTTCTATATAAATTCATCTTGATCCGAGTCAACTTGCCGCCCCAGTAACGCACACTATAGCGCGCGAAAGTATGAAAACAGGGTTGCTGTTTCGATCTAGACGAGACCTTCATTATTTATCTGTGTGGTGCATGTTGTCACAAATCTCAGAACAAAAATAGAACGAAAAGAAATCCTACTATGGTACAAGACAAAATAAATAATAATAAATAAATAATGCTGGACAATTCACACAGCATTATCTAGCCCCAAGCTAAGCAGAGCTTGTGTTATGGGTACTAGATAACTGATACACTTAATACAATACACTACATAGATAGATACTTTTTATTATACATAGAGAACACCCAGACCAACTGCCCCTAATATATACCCCCATACTAGCGCCACTACATATTTTATTTTATCATTACGTTATACAAAGGAATTATCAAAAATTCTGACCGCGCGTAGACGATACCTATCACAAGCTTTTTTTTAATGTTTCTGGAATAGTTTTGTTTTCTGTTATTCAGTCAGATACCTTGAGCTTGGTGGCCACCAATAGGAACTAAACTCTTGAAACAAGTATCTACCTAAATAATACAATACAAAACTATTACAGATACCTACATTAAAAGAAAGCTTGTGATAGGTATCGTCTACGCGTGGTCCGATTTTTTGATAATTCCTTTGTATAACGTTATGATAAAATAAAATATGTAGTGGCGCTGGTATCGGGGTATATATACGCCTTAAGTTTAGGCTGACGATGGAATCGAACCCGAACCGCGATCGGTTCGCCCGTTGCGCTACTGAGTTCGTCAAAGAATATTCCAGGTTCGATAGTTCGATATGCGTGCAAAATTTCAGCCCGATCGGTCCAGTAGTTTTGGCGTGAAGAGGTAGAGGTTGCATACAGGTAATTCTAATCCTGGAATCAAACATAGGCTACTTTTTATCCCATAAATCAGTTCCCATGGGATAGAAATCACCTTTAAATGTTTCCATAGAAACAACTCGTGCGAAGCCGCGGGCAGAAACTAGTAATTAATTATAATATTGTCATTGTTATTTCCAGCGTAAAAACCCCCATAGTAACAATACCAGAATCACCAACCGTAAAGAAACCAACGGCCGCGATACCTGAGTCCCCGGCTCGAAAACGCAAGAAGCCAGCGCCGAACACGCCGAAAGCGAAGAAAGCGCCTCCCAAACCAGCCACGCCGGCGCCGCCGCCGCCATCTGTTGCCGGTAAGCGGAAACTCAAGTCATATTTGTATTGTAATACCTCAACAGCCTGTATTGGTCCACTGCTGGACGCTATTTAATTTCGGCGACATCAGAATTGACTACCCGGGCTATATAGCCAGGGTTGTCAATTGATACACCACTGGCTACTTAAGTCCCTTGTTGAGAATATTCACGGGATTGTAAGATTGCGTTTGATTGCAGATATTTATGTTTGTATGATGTATTTCTTCCTATTTTACGAGTCTTTTTTATTTGCTGAAATTTGACTTTCCTTGATGGCGGCGTAATAGCGAAGAGTGAAGTTTGTTGAAGGTTTTTGAGTGAATGTGTATTGAACGAACTGATCTGGTTCTTTTTTTACGTTCGGATATTTGTTTGCCCAAACACCCTTGTATGTATAATGGTGGTCTGTTAGAAAACTCTGCAAGGGATAAGACCGCCAATTGAAGGAAACGGAAGTTAGTTTGTAATGACTTCCTGGACTATACTGTAACATACACCTTTCCTGGAATAAAGCTTTGTTTATTTTATAAAACTAAAGTTATTTTTTGTAAAAAAGTAGCTTGTTACCATAAAAACCCCCAAAATATTTGTATTAAGTATATCAGTCATCTAGTACGCATAACACAAACTCTGCTTAGCTTGGGGCTAGATAATGATGTGTAGATTGTACAGCATTATTATTATTATTATGACTTAACGACCGACGTGGCGCGGTGGGCGAAGGTCCGCGTGCGACGCAGGAGGTTGCGGGTTCGATTCTTTGAGACAAATGTTTGTACGATCTTCAAAAATTTGTTTCAGGTGTTCTGGGTATTAACTATGTTTAATAAAAAATATATTTCTATGTAATGTATTGTATTAAGTATATCAGTCGTCTAGTACCCATAACACAAGCTCTGCTTAGCTTGGGGTAGTATAGTTGTGGCTTGGGGCTACATGATGCTGTATGGTTTGTCCACCATTAGGTATATGTTGTTATTTTTATTTGCAGAGACCACAGCGGAGCCAGAGGCGGATGATTTCGAGGATGACGAGGATCCAGCTGAAGTGGTGCACGACGAGCTGTCTCTGTCTGCCATGCTGCAGAACGGACCTGAAGATGATTACTACGGTTATGAAGAGTATTGATGTTAGATCTACTTACATAGGTACCTACATAAAGTCTTCTGTTCTGGTCTATACTCAAGCTATCACCAAGATATAATGTTTGTAAATAAACCGCAACACAAAATTCCGAAATGATCTTCTGGGTGTCTCGAAAAATAATTTTCTGTAAAATGAATAGTAGGAAAGATCTTTTACCAGTGGAAGTGTCTTTTACAGTGACAACTCAAATCATGATGAATATTGTAAATGACTTTTGAAGGAAAGAGCTCAAATCGACTTGTACCTACTTCAAAATCAGTGTTTTTTTAGGTTAAGTATGGAGGCAAGGTTTACAAAACATTGTATCTTGTGTTTGGTCAGAGTATAGATATTAGTCAAAGCCGATTACTCGAATGCGGATAAAATTAATTAATGGTCAAACCTTTGTTCAAGGAGGTATTTATTGGATTGATTTTAAACAAATATCAGTTGATCAGTTTTTAAAATCATTAAGGCGACAAACGAATTTAGGCTTTTATAAAGTGTCTGCCTAACCTACTCTTAAATGTGTAAGGTGTGGTCAGGGACAAAATTAACATTTTTTTGTCTAAAATATCTAAAACAAAAAAGCATAAGAAAATTCAATACTCATTGTGTATGGAATCCTAACATAGATGGTATTTCTGTGTTCCATTTTTACTGAGTACATTATTTACCACTACTTACAGTCGTTTAACGAAGGCATTTTGACGTGGCTTTGACAGGGCAATCGTGCGGCGGGGACGGGACGGGGGAGGGACGCTCCCAAGCTGCATACATCACCGCCTTAGTAACTCAGGAGCGTCCTCCCCCCCGACCCGTCCCTTGGCCCCCGCACGATTGTCCTGTCAAAACGCCATCGTTGAACGACTGTATGCATATAGGTAGGCTGTGCTAACCATCCTTTCTATAGCTTCAGAAGGATCTAATAAAACAATGTAATAAATAAATATGATAAATAAATAATGCTGGACAATCCACACAGCATTATCTAGCCCCAAGCTGAGCAGAGCTGTGTTATGGGTACTAAGATGATATATTATGTTTTGATTTAATAATAAAATGTATTTAAATAGTTAATAGTCATGTGGTCCCTTAACAACAATATCATTTTAATTATGTGTACCTATAGGATACTATGTGTAGTAACCAGTATAACCTATATAAAAGCTCTCACACACAGAAACCGTGGCCGGGCAGGAGGCAAGGCGTGCGGGTTAAAAAAAAAAACTCATTTATTGCCTACAAATTACTTAACCTAAACTAGAAAAACACAAAAATATAAAAAAAACTAACATAGGCAAAGGGAGTAGATAAAGCATAATGTCGCATGCCAAAAACATGCGGCGCTGATTTTAAATCTACTCCCCTCGGGTAGGTGGTCACCGAGGGGCTTGGGACAGCAGGTTTGACGTAGTTTAGTGCTTGTGTATTTGTTGTATTTGTATTTGTTGGGTTGTATCATACGAATTAATATGAGAGACTACACACACGCCGCCGCCCGGCTGTGTATGTGTAGTCTCTCATATAAATTCACGCATTACAACTCGCATGCCTTCGCCTCCGGCACGGCCACGGTTTCTGTTTGTGACGGCTTTTAATGGTGAATGTTATTCTGTTGGAACCAAAACGTTAACTTACTAAAAAAATTGTTATTATAGTGAGTAAGCACTCGCACTCAGGGTATCTAAGGAATCAAATAATATCCTAAAAAAAATTCGACTTCAACGGGACTTGAACCCGCATCCTTCCCTCAATACGGAAATGCGCTAACCAATTCTGCCGTGCTAAGGATAAGAGCGACAAGTGCTTGCGTGCTAGTTTGGAGAAAATTGCGCCTAAAGTTTTCAATTTGTTTTTGTTGTTTAAATCTACAAAATTCACTTTTTGATACTTCTGATACATTTGTGTTATAGAGAAACTGATGTAGTTTTTAAGGGCTGGATAAGAATACTCCTACAACAACGATTACTTAAATAAAATAACAAAAAACATGTTATGCTGAGGAAGCTTACGGTTATTTAAAAACAAATACTTGCAATAAGCGTTGTAAGCAACACACATAGAGCGCTAATGCTATGGAATTCATTTTATTGCGCTTTTGCTATACAAAGAACAAAATTAGAAAATATTGTTTTTTAAGCATAACCGCGCTAACCACGTCACCTACGACGGTTATAAGAAGGAATTCATAATATAAATACATTTTTACCTCAAACTACTTACGCTACTTACGGCGCTTGTTGCAAGTTAGTGAAGGAGTCATTCGAAGAAAATCTTAAATATTTTAAGCCTTTATTAACTTTATTATCATTTATTCCATCAGGGTTTGTTAGAATAGCGAAAATAAGTTAAACAAAATATTGTTCAGTCTAAAATGTTTATTAGGAATTCAAAATTACCTAAAATCTCATTACTATGTAACAGTTACGTTATTCAATCATAGAAAATCACAGTCAATAGTTTTCACTCACAATGCTCTTCGAGATCACTTTGTTTAGTTTAACAGTCTCATTAACTTATACTAATCACCTCTTAAAATATTAATTAAACCTATTAACTAGCATTTTTCATTGCACATGCAGTATAATTATTTTTTATTTATTCTAAGATCGTCTTTATGCTTAAAAAATGTTCCAGATGTCTTGTACTTTGGAAAACTAAACTTTACTACGTACTTTGTAGGACATTACACATAAAAATCAAACAAACACCTTCTAAAACAAGAAGGGACTACCTACTATAACAATAAAAACGAAACCTTCAAAAAATCGGAACATCTAGAAACACAACTCGGAAAATTTAATCTTATAGGTATTCATTTTCATCCAACAGGTTTTCAGCAGAATATGCAGTGGGCAAATTCATCCAAAAAGCTTTCCTATTTTCGGGCATCAGAGGAACCAGCTTTTCTATAATAGCTGCTGTTCCTGGGTTATCCCTCCAGGAAATTGTTTACGCTGCATAGGAGGAAATTGGTTTAATTTAGTAATTTTTATCTCTAGAAAATCCAATGGTTCTGATTTGAATTCCTCACTGTGACGAAATTTATATTTTAATTTGTAAAGGCCCCGCTCAACCCTCACAGCCATTATATTACTTAAATAAACTCGTGGTTCATTTTTGCGTAGCTTGTGCTGCGAAGACATGTCTTCGTAAGAGATGAAATCTGCTATTTCCATCACCTTTAGAATGTTTTTCCTTTTGTTGCTCTTCTGGACAGAGTCCACAAAATCGTTAAAATCGTAAACTTTTCCTTTTCTTTGCAAAAATAGTTCCACCTGGTGGTGGAAACTATCTGCCGACAGAAAGGTATGCCCTGGTTCAAAGAATTTTAGCGTTATGCTCTCAGCTGCAATATCTCCACTGTTAATAATATCGACCAGAAAGCATAGCAGTGCCCAGTTCTTATTCTGGGCAGAGCAGTTGTCGAGCCAAAGCACTACGTGTTTCATGTCTCTTTTGTGTTCAAGAAACACCTTGAAGGCAGAAATTAAATCTTCTTGGCTACGGCCGGATATAGTTTCATTCCATACAACAACAGCATATGGCAAATTTTCTGCTGTTGCTGGACCAAGAGGGACGAAGCTTTCGTTAAACGCTTAATAAACTTGCTTAATAAAATGTTATTGTAAGTCGTTACTGCATTTATGGTAAGCACTCTATGGGCTAAATTTTAAGAAGTTTAGAGCATAACCGTGGCATGAGCGCTTACAACTGTAATTCTAAGGATTATAAAAAAAATACAGTACTTACTGCGCTTATCTAAATTGAAAATAGCCTTTAGAGCCTTTATCTTGAAAAACTGTCAAAGTAAAACTTATAGATCTCGATACGGCGGTTCCGAATATGATAGTAACTCAATATTGAAAAAAATGTTGCTTACGGCGGTTATCTTTAGCACGGCAGAATTGTACCATGAGGTCAAGTGACGTAGAATTCGTTTTTTTTTTGGGATATTATTTGATTTATTACTTAAATTGCTGCCGTCCCTTTTGTTTACGATCGTAAAAAAGGGATAGCGATATTTTAACGCGAATGTAAGAGGGTATACTACGAACCAAGTCTAAACCCAACGTTTCATCGCTCGTAGTTAGCCCCCTTACATTGATAATGAATTCGTCGAACTACGATAGTTTTTATAGAACCTATTTTTAAGCTAGTTTATTATAGCATATGGCAATAAAACTAATAACAGAATCACTAGGAATATTGATTGCAACAGTCTGCAGTTAGCTCAATTGTTTCAACTGTAAATACTAGTTCTAATCTGTGTCTATTAAACATGTATTGGTAATTTTCTAGGAATATTAGTTATAATTAAACTAGATAGATAGATATTTATTTATTGTTTCAAAGTTGTTACAATTTAAAGTTAATAGCGTCTTAAATCCCAACAAAGTTTTATCTAGACACTAGAGTTCTCTTAATAATACTTAATTATAAATTATAAATATAAGCTAGCATCGGAGATCAATATCTATCTATCTATATTACTAGGTACAGTAAAATAGGATGCTGCGAATACAGATCAAGTTTTTACAGTAAGCGTGATTTTATCTGTTTCGATTCCCGCCTTGGGACCAATGTATGTACCTACGATCTGCAGATTTCGCTTTCGTGTCTGAGGGTTTTATATCTTCTCATAAATATAAAAATGAATTGCTGTTCGTTTGTCTCTGGCTGGATCGATTTGGTTAATTTTGGTTTTGAAATATTTGTGGAAGTTCAGGGAAGGTTTAAAAAGGGGAGAGCGGTACGAAGTTCGCCGAGTCAGCTAGTGTATAAAAATATCTCTTTATGTTTAGTATTGTATAATGTATATCAGGTATTGTTAGCATTATGTGCACTTGCTGTTTGAGGTTCTAGAATATTCTAGATGATGCTGTGTGGATTGTGCAGAATTTTTTTATCTGTCTCACTTGCTAGGTAGGTAGGTACAATGTAAGATAGTTTTTTTTTTCGGTATAATAGGTAGTATATTTTTATTTGGCATTTAATACACCAAGCCTTACCGCCTTTTAGTAATAGGTAAGTTTTAGTTTATAAAATATGCACTGTTTTGTTTTCTGCAAGGAATTTGTGTTAGTGTTGCTGGAATCAAAACATTCTTATTTATTTGTAAATGGTGAAAAGACCTGGTTAGTGTAGTCTCCACAAAACTACTTTTCTGGTAGTTAGGTACTTATCTAGTTTAATTCCTTACAGATCGCAGAAATATTAAAAATCGCTAAAATATTTGAATTTCGTGCGAATGTGTGTCAGATTCCTTGTCAAAAACTCGCTAACCGAGAGTCCGAATAGCCATGCTGCAGGGTCATAACTAGAATTCGATAAAGTTTCACTAGGTATGTCTCGATATGTATGAGGTATGCTCATGTGTATGAGTTGCTTGCACATTATTGTTTTTGAGGTTCTATTGGCAATTCGACAGAGATTTAAATCGTTAGATACGCCCTGACACCAAAAACTGTGGTATTGTCTTTGAATGCGTGCGCCGACGCATGCACACAAGAGTAGTTAAAATTAGTGTTTTTGCTAATAAACCTACTTTTATTATGACCATTTATTGTGTAATCACTTTTTGAAAAACCACACCACAAAAACACACAATACACTGATTTCAAATGAGCGAGCTCACTCATTTTGCTTGGCAAGAACACGTGCCGTCTCACTCACTACGGAAAGGGTCTATCTAACGATTTAAATCGTTGCAATTCGATAGCAGATACCGAAATATAATAGTTTTTATAAAATGTTTTGTTAGGACACTTCGGGTAGGTACCAAATCTTTTTAAGCATGTTTCTGAACATTTTTATTGTTTTTTTATTCTTACAGTGGATAATAGAATTTAGTAAGTATTGGTACCTACCTATGGTCTTGTTAATATTATCATAGCATAGCATATTGAGTTCGTAATAAAAGTTATTCGAAGCTCTAGGTACCTACTTGTCTGTTAACTTACCTTAAAAACGGTTAACATAGTATTCTAAGCAATAAACATCATGTGTTTTTCATCTATTTTATTTTACTGAGCATTATGTTGGGATAGCCTAAAATTGGACTAAAAGTATCAAGATTAACAAACCGCAGTTTTTAATAGGTATACAAAACAAGCGCCATCATCTTGATTTTTTTCAATTATGATTTTTAATATGATTGAATTGTTAGTATTAAATCATTTTACTGTAAATTCTTTACTCGGAATAATGGAGGTGCCTATCTACTTTTTGATTGAATTTATACATGACTAGGTAGATGAAATTATCTAAATATGACTAATGGACTTTGGTTCCAGGCAGACATGTCGTAACCTGCGTTGCGTAGCGTAGAGTTGCGCTCTGCAATGGCTACCTATCTATACAAATACAATGCGCTCACTCAACTGTCTACATTTGGTAGGTATGTCTGTATGACTCAGTGTTTGGTACACTTCTGCGCATTACTTCTAGGATAGGTAAGGTAACCTGAAGAATGTTGAATCATACCGTTTCGGCGGTTATTGTCTTCTACTCAAAACGCCCACTTCTAAATAAATGCGAAAGTTTCAGTGAGTTGTAAGTAGTGTAATAGTAATTCAATGGAAAGTTTAGATGTGGTATGGATGGATGTTTGTTACCTCTTCATGAGAAAACTACTGAACAAAATTTTGCTTATAGGTAGCCCTGAGCCTCAAATAAAACATGCCTTACATCCCATAAATCAGTTCCCATGGGATAGAAAACGTTTCCATAGAAACAACGTGTGCGAAGCCGCGGACATAAACTAGTCTATTAAACCACAAGCAGAGTGCCGGACGCCAGCGCCGCCATAAGGATCTTTGGCGCCCATAACGAAACCATTGATGTTGCAGACTGTACCTAAGCTGCAGTGCAGGCAACTGCTACAGTTCTACCTCTACATACTGTAAGGTATTCTGTGCCACCAGAAAATAATCGCAGGACTTGTTGTTACACGAAACGATGATCCCCATTAGTGCGATAGAATTGATTCTCGATTTTCCATTCAGTTTTGATTCGAGGTTCCGCGAGTGTGAAGTGCGATCCACGAAAATATGGGGTTTAGTTGTAAATACCAAGAAAATATACTTCATAAATTAACTAAGCATAAAAAACTTTCTACGTTGCACAGTGAAAGGAAAAATAGGACTTGTTATGGATTTAAGAATACGAGACTCATTGTTAGTTCAGTGCTTATTGGGTTCTTGATGGACAAAGCTAGAGAAATTGTTTTGAAAGGGTGAGTGAAATAAATATGAATAAGTATGTTAAGTATCTACTTAGGTATCTTTTAAAAGTAGGTAATACTAATAATAATGTAATACTGAGATAAAGCAAATGAGTTAGAGATAGGTATTTTAATTTTGACCTAGCTTGGGAATCGAAATCGTAATGTTTGTATTTGCTCAATACCTACTCCACGGAGGCATCCCACTCGGACTGGCCTCTGGCGAATTTAGCCTAGTATGGCCTAGCCCCCTAGCCCCTACCCAAGCCATAGCCAAGCAAGGCAATCGTTCGTATGGCAGGTACCTATTTGTTGGATACGTTCGTAGTATTTTGAACCCATTTTTTATTGCCGCTTTTTTGGAAAAAGAGGATTATTTATCTATGGAGATAACGGTGGTGATCTTGTTCGTCTAAGGATAACTTTTATATTACTACTGTCATTGTCATTGTTTGACAAAGACATTTGTAACTTTCAGTGACACAAAGTTAGTTTCTCAGAGTTGCCTACCATGACAAGCGACGCTCGACTAACTTCAGACTGGCTTTGTCGTTGTTGTGCTACGCTATGAATATAGTTGCAGAACACAAAATAATTTTTCAGTCAGTCTCAGTTTCCAGATAGTGTTTTGAGATTTTGTTGCTAAAAACGGGGTTGAATGAATCAAAACATTCTTGTTTTATACTCGCGTGAAAGCATTGGAATTAGAAAACATAAATACTGTAGTGACAGAGAACTTTTATTGTTTTCATGTTTACGGCTGTGAAGTGTAAAATCGACATTGTGGATTACCCAGCGGTGTATTTACGCTATTTCAGCGATGTGTGAATTTTTAAATATGATTTGATGGTGGTAGAACAAAATTCATGGTGTTTCAGTTTCGTTTAGTGTTATTAGAATTCAGTTCGAATCATAGGGTCCACACAAGAACTTACGGATTCTATCATGGTTGTAAAACGGTAAGTTTGTTTTTTTATCATCCAAACAGCATCCAAACCAACGTGGTTCTTTTGTCTCAACCCTGAAGCTTCTGCTCTTGTTAATTCACTTGAATTCTTCGTTATTCTCATCACGTTTCGAAACCCCCTGTAGAAAATGTGAAGATCAGTAAAACTTCAAACAATAGCATTGTTTACAAGATTCTGTTATTATGATGCATGTTTCCAAGGATTTTCAAGTTTTATTTAATTTTTTGTTTATCGCTACATGCTATGCACAACCTTTTCTATTTGTATCTGATAATACCAAAAATATGAAAACAAAGGATACTGGTAAAACATGAATTGTTTGTGTTTTACTGAACTTAGATTACCTTCTGCAATCATAATAATTGCTAATCAATCTAGGTAAATAAGCATATCATAATGCTCATGAAATCTTTAGATACTCAAATATGACTTGCATTAGACAATTTCACAAAAACAGTCAAATAATGTAAATTATTGTGAAAATCAAAATTATCAGGTTCTCCTTAGCTTTTCAATGAAACAGTTCAAGGTTACTATCATTATCATTTACCAGGAAAAAACAATTGGTACTTACCATGCCAATTATAATTACTGGCCATGATTAGGTATTTATAATTATTACCCTTAGGTATTACAGGTGTAGGTACTGATAAAATTTGTTTATTATTTCTTGACACAGACCAGCTGTTAGAGTGTGAGCTGTGATGATACAGAACAAAATATGATATTGCCTAGATCAAGGATACTTCTCCATCTACTTTATTACCTGGGGCCAAAATCTGCTAGACAATCGCTTTACTGTGACAATGGTATAGTTGCAGAATCATCCTTAGATGTAAGAAACTCTAGATAGTGTGTGCGGTGCTATTTGCACTGATAGATTGATTGAATGGATGCTACGATAGATTGTCAAGGTTTTCAACCTCAACACTTTTGAATGCATCATCAATCATCAAAGGTAAAATGCCAAAATGTGTCATTCTAAGACGATACCTTTAATATGGAGAAGCAATTAACTTAGTGGAAATAAGGCCATGTTTTAAGATAGCCTAAGACCTATCACACCACACGATGTGGGCTCTGTTGTGTATTAGGTAGTGTCTGCAAAACAACAATATTACTGTTAAGTAATGATTCCAAGGTGGGTTGATGGCATTGTACGCATCGGGGGCGTCAATGCAGGCAGTGAGCTCAGGATCATAGTGGAAGGCACAAACATGGGGAGGCCTAGACCCAGCCGTGGGTAAAATCAGGCTGTGGATGATGATGATGAATAATTTTGTGCAGTTACTCTGTTACTTGTTGTCCGTAGACTCATTTGCAACTATTCCACAGATAGGCCCTTCTTGGGTTATAGGGGTTGCTAGTCTAACCACCCTGTGTAGTTAAGGTAAGCAATTGGCGGCTTAAGCAAAATCTAAAATGTTCTACATCCAGCAGTTTTACTGTGTGGCTTATTTAATGTCTACATTTGTAACCGGTCATTGTATTTATTTCTGTGGCTTCTTTCCAACTCTATTAATATGTTAGCTATTTCAGTACTGAGTTATATTTTGACCAGGTTCTGTGGAAATATCAAGTAATTAATGATTATTTAAAATTGAGGAAAGTGCCTATAAAATTTCATGTTTTGACATTCTTGAGACTGTCTTGGTGTTTAACAGACTGGTGGTTTAGTTTAGACAGGTTCTAATTCTAATTCTGTGTAATGCGATCAATGTAAGGCTTAATTATTATTATAGCACCATTTGTCACCTTTGTCACCACCTATAGGTCTGACATGGTCAGGCTAAAAGCCGTTTAAAATATAAGATTTTTATAAATAAATAAGTCACCAGTTTTGCCACTGCACCACAATGGTCTAAAATCTAATATTGGAATTTATTTGGAATGCCTCAATCTTACTTTTCACAATGTATGTCCACTTCGGCATAGCTGGAAAGATCTGAGATAAGATCCATATTTATAATATTATTATTATATATTTGTAACAACAATAAAAACAGTTAAAAAACAAAAGATTACTATCACTGATGATGATGTGAGAATTGTCTAGCATTATTTATTTTAGTATTTATTCAATCACTCTCGCTTACAAGAATGTAAAGGGAAGAATAAATACCTAGCTGGATTATGTATGTAGCTTGAACAGATTTGTTTACAATGTAGTTTTTCAAACGAATCACACGTCGCATCGCGTCAAATCTACGTCAGTAGTTTATTGTTACCTAGATCTACTTGTGGAATCTAGCATAACATGCGGCTTGGCACTGAGAGTGAGACGCAATAGAAAATTTACCTAGCTACCGCAGACTCTTGACGTGAGTTTTAATAACTTATCTGAAGGGTCGGTAAACCTCGTCTCGACAGTACCCACTTGATGTCGACAAACCCCGAGACAAAGGAATAATCTCGTCGCCTTACTCGTTCATTGATGGATGATTGTTTACCTACACTACACAAGTAAACAGTCGTTATAACCGCCCTCCATTTTTAGAGCACTTTATTCTATTTTTAAAACAACCTTCAGTACTGGCAGCGTGTAGTTCGCGCGCAGCCCTCTTCCAAGGAGGCCTCATTAAAGTTTCATCTCCGTAGGGCTGCCGACCTCTGGCTCACTTAGCTGATTGTGTGAAATGTGTCGTGCGTGGGTCGGCCTTTAACTTTCATTTATTATGCCGCTAATGTACCCTGTGATTTATTGCGGCCTACTATGATGGTATCTTTCGGTACCAATGACCAGTCTGTCGCCTACCGTATCTTTATTTTACCTGGAGCGGATGCCTTATTATGCCTGCCCTGCCTTTGCGTGCTAAGCCGAGCCAACAGCCTGCGTCCATGACATTTTAAAGTAGTTGGCGATGACGCGTCCCCATGCAAAGCTAATGGCGAAACAAGTAAACAACTGTACTATAATTATGTAAGCCGTATTGCATTAT
Organism: Eupithecia subumbrata; assembly: GCA_949316285.1. Classification (NCBI taxonomy): domain Eukaryota; kingdom Metazoa; phylum Arthropoda; class Insecta; order Lepidoptera; family Geometridae; genus Eupithecia; species Eupithecia subumbrata. Next base: position 19,916,924 of record OX438641.1, on the reverse strand, counting down.
TGCTATCATCAGGATATATATCAGAATAATTTAATCTAATTGAGTAGGTAATAAATTTTTCAGCTATCAGTAAGTTAAAGAGGTAAATTGGCAAGATCCTGAAAGTAACTTAAGGGTCCGGCGACGGATGAATTTCCCATACAAACGTAGTACCAAAATGATTTGTAATTTGAGAATGTTTTCAGCATAGTTTGCTATTATTTGGGCTAAAATAGTATTTATATAGGTTCCTGCCATAAGATTTTTTCAAAATACTTATCTACAAAATTACTAAGACAACATTCATTCTTTGATGTAAAAATGCGATTAGGTTTAATTTAATTTCAGAAAGGTATTTTGAAAAAAAATTGTGGCAGGAACCTAAATAAATACTATTTTAAAACAAATAATAACAAATCATAATGAAAATATGCTCAAATTAGAAATCATTTTGGTATTACGTTTGTATGGGAAATTCATCCGTCGCCGGACCCTTAATCGGAATGCGCTTCCAGATCCCAATTCCTATTAACTCTTCCCTTAAAACCACTACTTCTGGAAATTCTAAAAGAATCCAACCACCTGCATGTTGCTCAATCAACCTCTGAGTTTCTGCTGAGCAAACTTTTGGTACTTAATCATCGCGGTTCTTGGAAGGTGTGTTGGATTTTACCTGGTCGACCGCACAGTTCGTGTCGAAACGACAACTCGGGTTTCTGGATGAATCGCCATAAAAAAATACGCATCCTTTCTTAGTAGGCAAAATATTTGATATATAATTCAAAGGTACAATATTTGGTAAATTTATGACGGAGATTAAGGCTTGGTAGGCAAGCAGAGGCCGCATTTGTGTGTGTTTGTTGTGATTTTTAAAACCATCTGAGACTTAGAAAATAGTGTTTAAAATTCTGAAAAAAAGATATATATTACATCAGGATCTAGTCTAGTCAAAGTCGCATTCAGTTACAAGATCTAATGAACTTCACTCGATAGAAAAAAATCCCAAAGTTACCCCTTTTTCTAACGTTTTTTCAATACTATGACTAGCAAAGCAACCTACTAATATCACACTTTCTTTGTACTCAACTAAGGACACTTAATATTTCTAAACAAATTCGCAGAGTTTGACTTGATAAAATGATTTTCTTAATCACCATGTTTAATAACTACAAAAAACACGAGTGCGGGGCGGCTTGGCAGGCGCGCATTTTCCCTTACGCCTACTGCTGCAGGACGACATTGGATGTTAGGGATGAAAGGTCTGAATAACCTCTGAACCTCAACCCCAAGAGCCTATATTGGTCCACTGCTGGACGCAGGCATCCCCCTGATAAGCGTCTTATTGGCTTTTATCTCATGTACGTGATGCCCATAATCCCTACGCTGGGCATGCGCGTTGGGGATCGCAGTTTGATGGTAGAACTGTTCCGCAGGGGGCGCTGCTTCCCGCTCCCGGTTGATATCCCTTAGTCGCCTCTTACGAAACCCGCGGGAAGAGTTGGGGTGGTGCAAATTCTAAGCCGTCACCACACAGCTTCTGCATAGTATCTATCACTAAAGTCACGATCACATTAGTAGAAAAGTACTATGTACATACGTTGCCTTCTTCTTCAGACTAAAGTTCGTACCTACTTCAAGTTCGTATGACGGACGACGATGTTGATGTATGTAGACTACGAATTTATTCCAAGACCAGAAGACGCTCTTAAAATTCACAAATTTAGAACATCGGCGTCTGAAATTCACTCTCTTTAAAATAAATCTTTAGGTTCTATAGCGAACCATTGAAAACTAAATCCAATCTCGCCGTCGCGGCCGCCGCCCCGAAAGTTCAGAGACGGTCATATATCAGAGGTGTCTAGAATTTTGTCTAACGAAAATGCCTCGTCTTTATCTAAACACGATCGGCCTCTAAGGTACCGTACCGACAAAAGCCCTCGAAATGCGGGCTGGTCCACACCTGCACGCCCATATGCCGCGTGTGCACCTGCCTAACAGATGTTTCGTTACGCCCCGTAAATTACATAACAGGATTCCGGATAGACGTTAAAAAAGACGCAGCTAAATAGAAATACTCAATTCTTTTTAAATTTAAGGCTATAAAAAAGGGCGCGTGCCAACCCACCCATCTGGGAATGGGTTAACAAGAAGTCTCGTCGTTTTGTAATAGAGTTCAGGGATAATGGAAATTCACGAGACCCTTCCGGCATCCGCCCGGATTTAGTAAATTCATGATCATGCTGAGCTTTCAATATTTTCCTCAGAATTCTGAGAATTGCCTACTTAGATATTGGTAAGAGTAGAGAGGTCAGAGGAGCGGTACCGGTAGTATTTATTTTTTGTCAACAGGCTCAGGCACTTTCGTGAAATTGAAGCAGAAGAGGCCTGTTTGTTAAAGCAATCTGTAGAGCTTTTTTTCTAATGAAACATTTCGTCGAAAATGCGCAGCACGTTTGTAAAATAGAAGGAAAGAAAACCATTAATTCACATTTGACACTTATTACACCGTGTTTCAGAAAAACCCATGAAACAGTAAGTAATGGAATTTCGCTGTGGTTTTATTATACCTACCTATGGAAATATAATAGACGCAAAGTTCAATAAAGATACGGTGGTTCATGCAAAAATGAACATCATAATATCTGTCCATAGGGCCGGGCCGCACGCGCCTTGGCCCAACCAGTCTGCATAATATAAAGTGCATGGGGCTACCATGCCGTAGCGATGAGGGCGGCGCGTGCGCAAGTGCCGACATGTCGGTCGTGGTTCGCTGACCGCACGTCAGCTGATGGCCTCGATGGATGCACGCTGTTGCCAAAAAATTTGGCCGATACGCAACTGCTTAATGAAATATTTGGTTCAAGAGTTTTTTTAGATATCTTATAAAAGTACCAGTATCCAATGTATACTAGAGCTAACACGTCCGCAAAATCCTGCCCAGTATTATCTCACTCGAGATAAAATTATCTATGACGCAAAAAAAACTAAACGAAAATTTGGTTCATCCGTTTAGGAGTTACGATACCACAGACAGATACACAGACAGACACGTGAAACTTATAACACCCCTCTCTTTTTGCGTCGGGGGTTAAAAAGGCCACATCCAGCTTTTTGTGCTTCGAGTGAGCTACACTGCTAAGTACTAGCATTCCAGACGAAAGAGACCCCAAAACACTCGGGACTTCCCAACACTTCTGAACCCTTATTCAGAATTATTGGAATGGTCTGACCGCAATTGGTTTTCCGTTATTAATTGTCACGCTTCAACGTTTCGTGATTTGAGGCATCGCTTCTGAAAGTTTATTGACCGGTGGCAAGCATTCACATCTTGAATCATCCTATTGCCAAATGATTTAAAGAAATCTTATTGGATTTCCGAATCATCAAATTCATCATACCCAAACATGTCAGAAAACAAGAACGTTATGTGAGCAGCATCCAGATCCAACGTCGATTCAAAGTAATTTCCGTCTACAGAAAAAAAAACGGCCGTTGGACCATCAACCGTTGCTCATCAGGTTGATTACGATACAAACTGGAAAGCACGTGGTTTTGCCTTTTGCGCGCCAATTTGAGGAAAAAAACATTTTTTCTATACATCAGCTCGTCAAGTGTTTCTATCCCTACAAGGGATAGAAACAGTTGACGAGCTTGGAGAGATGATATTGCCATAAAATCCCTTGAAATGTATATTGCGTTATCCAAAAAAGTCCAGAATTTGCTGATCACCCAAACTTACTACATACTACTAAGACTTTATCAGAAGAAATGTGTACGTACTACCGTTTCTAGAGTGACGTTATCTACCTACACGTGATCACAAAATATAGATATTTGCATAACAATCGAGAAATTCCGTTGATGAATCAACATCAACACTCGGATGAGATCTTGATTCCGTTTTAATTAAGTTGTTTGAACTTGAACTTACAAGTTTAATGCAGTCGGATTTTATTGCTGATACTTATGAAACCTTATAAGTTTTTGAACTGGAGACGATACTTGAGATCATGATAGAAAGAGTTGGTGTTATCCACATAGACTAAGAAGACTTGACTGACAGTGCGAACAGTGAAATAGTTGAAAGTAGGGATTAAAACGTATAGCGTTATGTAAAGCCTCATTTAATCTACATACTTTTGAAATGTTCAAAAGAAACGCGACAAAAGAATCAACTCTGCAATCGCAATCAGGCTGTTCTAAGTACAATGTTTGCATGTAGGCGTCTTCCGTTTTGCATTTCATCAACATATCCGTAGGAAATTGCTTTTGCTTACCGCGAACTTTTGCGTGCTATCGTCGCAGATACATTCTCATCGTGTAGGAGTGATTCCAAGTAAACTTCCGCTGGCGTCCCCACTTCCCACATTCGGCGCATTTGGTGTTGCGTAGTGACGACCGGATGCTACGCAGCCTTTTATCGACACGTGCTTAGTATGCCGAGTTAACCGAAATCGTCATCGCAGTGTCTTTCTGACTCATTTGTAGTAATTCCGAGAATTGACACTATACACTATACTATTCATAGTTTGTAATTCTCCAGGAATTTACAATCAGAACGATATTTCATTCATAGGGGATTCTTCCGTTTTCCGCGTGGCAGACCACGAAGGAGATGGCTGGCGGGGCGAGTTGATGAGAGATGTGCACCTTCCAGACTGGCCTATGGCACTTGGGGACTGGACTGACATTAAAAGCTGGAAGAAGGGGAGGGAAGCCCTTACCCTGCTGTGGGACAATGTATGCTAAAAATAAAATATTAAGGGATTCTTGAGAAACAGATAAATTTGTTTTCCTATTGAATTAGATGGAAAGCTTCTGATATACCTAACATTTTTTCTGTCATTAATTCTCTTATCACGTCCAATCAATCTTATCTAAAACCCACAATCCAGACAAAGGTGAGACAAACTATAGAATCATGCGGAAAAAATACACCCAGACATGCAAATGAACTTGATTGTTTCTGTCACGGAATTACAACGCTAGATTTACGTAATAGGCGCATGAGCAATAACGCCTCAAACCTTACGGTGAAAAACGGCTTTCTGGAAAGATCTGCTTTTGATTGGTGTGGCTGGTCTGTTTCTGATTGGGGTAATTTGATAGCTGCGGTCCAACGGCGGATTCTTGTTCAAAAGCTGCGGTAATTGTGGTCGCTGTCTCCGGGCGGGGATGGGGGGCTTTGACCCCGTGCCCGTAATCTCGACCACTCGACGCGGCCCCTACTCCTGCCTATATGGAAATTCCAATTTTATACGGAGCTTTCATTCTTCCTACGCGGAAATTACGAATTCTTACTTTGAAGCTTTCTCCAAGGAATTGGGGCTGTATTGTTTTATAATAGCGGCGGTTCACGAACAATTTCGAAATATCTGGGTCAAATACTAAATGACAGCGTTTTCGCGTATCCAGTAGTCGAACTAACGGTGCTTCTCCAAATTGGCCATTGCACAAAAGCATACATACCTAGTTAAAATTTTAAACACATGCTAAATGGGCCAAACCTGATAATAACCGGACCGCTACAAAAGCGAGAGTCAACCATGTCAGGCAGTGCTCAAACGTCGAGTACGTGCATTTAGAGATAGAGTGGCCTAGTTCACAGGGACTTCGACTAGATTCGATAACTTATCGTGCACGATCGATAAACCTCTCAAAGTATTAGGTCGATAAAAGATGCCCTGTCAAAGAATTATGTTCTCACAAAGGGAAACAATAGCAGAGCTTTTAATTGTTACTATCCGGATGACTAAGTTAAGTATACTACACAGCCAGTTATTGTTTATTAGTGGAGTCATCATAACCATTAGTTTTATGATGCTTGCGTAAGTGTCAGTGCATCGGCCCAGACCGGTTTCCTCTCATAATTTACTATTAATCTTGACCCACAGCTGTCTCTAGACCAGTTCTCGGCGAGATGTAAAGTAGAGGTTGACCCGACATCTATAAATTTTAGAAGGCGGAAGGTTGTAGGTGGTCATGACTTGTTGGTTATTCCCTGAATGGCGATGGAGACTCTTGGAATTGTGATTCATGTACGGATTGAATATGGGTCCGTCATAATCTGTTGAGCATGCTCAGGGGGATGCAAAACTAAACCCTCTATATCCACGACTGCAAATAAACTTTCTTCAACATAATGCTAGTCCAATTTGTGTCTAATTAATTGCGTAGGTAAGTTTTCGGTGTTCCTCTCATATCATCTCCAATCCACACCTCTTTTTAACCGACTTCGAAAAAATGTGAAGGTATTTTTTTTATTTTTCCGGCTGTATTTTATATATATGAAATTGAGGTGAAATCAGCGAACATATTATCGCAAATTTCACCGTCACTTGTGAACGATTTTGATGGTTATTTCGCTATAGTATAAAGGATGATCCCGAGAGAGGCCCATAAAGTTTTTATTTTAGTCCTGAGGGACTAATCCCTACAATACTAATATTTTTCCTGCGAAACATAGACAAACAGTGTAAAATAAAGGAATTAGGTTTTAGTTTTTGAAACCATTAGTTATCTCATATTAATTATAGTAAATCAACTGGTTTGCAAGTTTATGACTTAATTGATTTTAACGTGTTTTTGTCTCTTTGTTCTAGAGCTGCGGACAGCACAGCAGAATCACCAATATTGGAAGAGGCTGGTGAGAGCGGTTCAGAACAAAAACCCAAACCCCTGATCAAATATGGCGAGCTGGTTATTCTTGGGTAAGTGTATGCCTGATCCCTGCGCCCCGTGCCCCTTGCGCTTGGGGAGAACCTTTATTTTGAAAAAAGTGTCGGTCTGTCTGTCTTAAAGCTCTACTTTCTAGGTATACATAGAACTTGAAGAAATTCCACTTTTACTAGAGCGAATTAAAAAGCTGTCTCTCCTAAGAAATCTACTAATGAAACCTATGATTTGTTTTAACGAACCGGATTCCGAGTTTGTTTACCATTTTGCAAACCGGTGGCGGATGTTTCCCATGGCGCCGTAAGGAAATGATTTATTATGATGAGGTTTTGAAGAAATAAACTCCGTGTCGTTAAAAATTCAACACGATATATCAAAACTTTTAAGAACTCTGTCTTACTCGTAACAAAACTTTGACGAAGACTGTGAATATCTCGTTCGATATCTTATGAATTTAAAATATTCATGACAACGTGGAAGTGGGTGTCGATATGATACCGAAGAATTTACAAGGCTAGGCGCCTGGAGCCTGTTCTCAACACCGAGTGCCTTTTCACATGTCCCGGCCGCCGGGTAGCCGGTACCAGGTACCCGGCGGTGAATTGTATCCATATTATACCGGTACGTATGGAAGCTATCAGTAGTACATGCCCATACACTTCGCCACGGGGTACCTGGCATCGGCTACCCGGAAACCTGGATGTATGAAAAGACACTGAATGTTGCTAATCTAGGTTCAAAATGTCAGTGGTCGGGTGCAAGGTTATGTAAACACGGCAACTGCGTAGTCCGCCATACAATCATACAATGTTTGATTTATTTCAATCACGGCGTGTAGGTTCATGCTAGTTATACAGGCTACACTATCTTCATAAATATGCAGTGTTTCATTGCAAACTGATTAACTGCAAAACATCCTGTCAATTAATCGAATATTTTATTCGTTTTAGTTATATATGTAGAGGTAAATACTGAAACTTAACACAATTTCCAAAAGCGGCAAACTGTTTTGACCTTTTTCGGGCTTTAACATTTTATCAATAGGTCCCAAAAAGCGACTATGAGATCTCGTTCTCACAACTTCACCTAAGAACCTATGTAAGTAAAGTACATCATGATTGAACTGAAAACATGGTTCTAAATGATCTTTCAAAATCGAGATATCTTTTCTCGCTCCAGCGGACTTGCAAAGACAATAAAGGGTAAAATGTTGATCCTAACTGAAGCTCGGTTTTACTGCTACGCAAGTAATTTTTCCAGCTACGTTTCGACAGAGATTTAATCTATTTCAATGCCATGTTGGCCCAATGCCACGCAAAAAGTAACCGAGGAACACAACAAATCGTAGCGACCCCGAGAATCCAGTGTTTTATGGAAATAAAAACAACTACGCCGCTGTTACATTGCGTTACATATTACCATGATATTAAGCGTATGTCATCGAATAATTCGCTTCGCAGACGAATTATTCATGAAGTCTCGGAATATACCTTCACTGAGATTGCCAATACAGTTGGAAAATGATATTGGTCAGCTCAGAAAGTCAATTTTAATATTCGAGGCTTATGTTAGCAGATACCATATCACTCTACTCCGGTACAGTTTCATCATTCGCTTTTTCGAATTACTACCACTTTTTGGCTGTCATTGATACTGCCTGCAATTTCTCCTTTATTATCGAGAAAAAAACCAATCTTCGACTTTCATCCTCTTATCTTACTAGCAATAAAAATTAAACAAATTTAAGGGGTAACAAAGAGTTTGGGCGAAAACCGTCTTGGTTTATAGTGTCCCTAGTCTGTTCACAACTACTATCCCGACATTGTTGCCATGTAAAGGTGTCCTCATTGTATAATTTATTTAAATTTCAACGTATATTTTCCACCTTGAAATTCAATTACCTTTTTCCAGCAGCTGCCTTTATATATTACCAGCCAATTAAAGCTTCCTGCTAGTAATGAAAGGAATGGAATAGATAACACGAATATTGAAGGCCAGAAGGTTATAATCGTCTCTAAGACATCTCTGTCTCATAATCTTCGGGAACATGCCTTATCTTCAAGCAACACGGTTCCTGGAATGTTTTCATTGAAACAGAACAGCACTTTCTTTTTCCGGCGTGTTTAGAAATGTGTGAATGCAATCAGCGTGCTCTTATAAGGTCCCCGCATGAAACAAGTTTTAAAGGCTTGAGAGAGAATTTGGCGAACTGCGTAGTTTTCGTTTACTATTTACGTCTGGGACTTTAGCAAAAACGGTCCTGCAATTGCGCGTCGCGGCGGCGGCGTCTCAAGTACGCAGTATATTTACGCAGAAGAATGGCGTACAAGTGATTTTCAGAGTACCTTACCCACTGTTGACGTCTGAGAACTCTTTGTGTAATTTGCATTGGTTTTCGAAAAGTTTTGTTGTGGAGCTTGAGCATCTTCGACATAATACTTAGCGGTTATACGCCTGTTAGCTGTGATCAGATTCTTTCGGAGAAGTTTTTCCTGTGATCAGTAAAACTTAAAATAAATGATCAATTTATCTATTACCAATACCATAAACAATCTATGCATGAGCAGTTAAATCGCGGTCATGACACAAATTCATATTTTACTGCTGTTCGTTGAGTGAGTAGCTGACCGCAAAACTTTGTTTCTTGTATTCCACTTGGAGGTCATGAACACCAACGTTACAATTGCAGTCACGTCTCGGTGATTTGCTACCTGGTTTATGTCACGAATTTAGTATCTCTACTTGCTTTTTGGCTGAAAATGTACATACCATGAAGTACGTCGTGATGGATCTTTATTATAATTCAGCGTGGTTGAGTGACTAAGACAGACAACTAAGAAAGGCGAAAGATTTCAAGTTATTATGCCTTGTCAGTCCATAAATCCTGCTATATTTTTTGCTAGCTGCTTCTGACTGAAGCGACGTTATGTTAATATCACGCAGAATACTGATAATTTTACTTTCTAAAAGTGTCTCCAGTCCTTACTCATGTCGAAGAAGTTTAATGTGTGTGAAACACTTCTGCGGCATTTCTTAAATCTTGATAAATATCAAAATATCCTAGCAATCTAATTAGGGAAAGAAAACAAAGGCCTTTCAAATAATGCTCGTTGTATTTCCACTCGCGTTTCGTTCCAATATGAAACAAAAGGAATTTAAAGAGCATTCCTGCCTATGGCACATGCCAGGGATATACGGCGAACGACAAGTTAATTAGGCTGTTGGCGTCCTATTTAACTGTTTTGTATCCCATTTTACGTAATAGATTCTGCCCGCGGCTTCGCACGCGCTTTTTAAGTAGCCTATGTATATCCCCGGGATAAAATTTACCTCCCTGCCAAATTTCATGGAGATCCGTTCAGCCGTTTCGGCGTGAAAAGGTAACAGACAAACAGAGTAACTTTCAAATTTATAATATTAGTATGGACTAGTTTATGCCCGCGGCTTCGCACGCCTTGTTTCTATGGAAACGTTTAAAGGTGATTTCTATCCCGTGGGAACTGATTTATGGGATAAAAAGTAGCCTATGTTTAATTCTAGCATAGAATTACCTGGATACAAAATTTCAGACGGATCCGTTCAGTAGTTTACGTGAAAGAGTAACAAACATCCATCCATCCATACATACAAAGAAGTAGGATGTACAAAGCTCAGGGGGCCTACTCGGAAAACGAAAAACGATGTCAAATATTAAAGTGCTTTATATCCTTTAGACTTTACAACTTACAGAACTCTAGGACATTCTCTTGAAGACAGCTCTATATATCCTTTATGCCTAGGTAACGGATGTGTGGTCCGAACTTTTGATTTGTTCCTGATATCATAACCCAACCATTCCAAGGTTCTGGTGTGTTAGCCTCGGTTGTAATAAGGACGATTAGCATCGATCTGGTCGGTCCCACATGTCACAGTACAGCTTCTAAGGCCTGTATTATGAAAGCTTGCTAAGTCATTGATCTACATATACTTGAGTAACGCTTTTCTTTTAAAGATTTAAATCTTTAGATAGGAGGATTTCCCATTTAGGGCACGAATTTTAACGGCACCACATTTAGGGCACCTGTATTTTATTCCCAGTAAGAGCACCCACACAGAAGTAGTGTCAAGTGATGGGGTTTTCACAAAACTAACTGTAACTTTTGTGATTAGATCTTGATATAAGATAAACATACATAGTTTTAGAAATAGGTACTAGGTAGAAGCACTTGCCTAGGTGTTTCTCTCTTACGAATAAGTTGACCCTGACACCATAATCTGTGGCATTGTCTTCGAATCCGTACGTTAACCAAATCCCGACACTCACTATGAGTGGATTAAAAATAGTGTTTTTGCCAATAAACCTAACTGTTTGTTTATTGAATATTACCATTTATTGTGCAATCAATCATATTGCACGAACTTTTGTGAATAAAAACAATACACTGATTCCAAATAAGCGAGCTATCTCATTTCGCTTGGCAAAAACTCGGCGGTCTCACTGCGGAAAGGGCCTATCTAACGATTTAAATCATTGCTTTCTATGGCATAAACGTCACTCAAGCCTAAGTGATAAGCCGCCCATTATGCTTGTCTTATGTAATGTCTCTTATGTCTCTTTCTAATGTTATTTTTCTGATGTACATTAAAGCTTTTTTGTATTATATTGTACAGTACTTCTGCTGCAACCATAAAGATCAGAACATTTAGAACCTTGGCGTCAACTATTAACTTAGATGATGCATCAAACCTTATCCAGATTTATGTGCCAAAGCATGTGCCAGGAACAATAAAGCTAGTATTTTTATTACGTTATTTACAAAACCGTTTTTATAACGGTTTCGAAAGTAGGTGCATAATTTGGTCTGGATCGCACGCAGACTGGTGCGGAAGTGTGTTCGTTCACCGAAATAGATTTGTTGCACCAAATGCCTGCGTGCCTGCAATGGCGTGCAACGAGATTGTGTTTAGAGATTTCGGCCTGATTTGGATATTTTTGTTGGAAGCAGGTTGCTCTACTTTTACTTATTGTAAATTATGAGAGTAACTGTGCATTTTCGTGTGGCAAAGCCATTTACATCTATTTTGTTCCTCTTAAATTCATGTTTGCTAAATTTCTGCATCATTAAATTAGCATTAACATCACACTAATACAAATGCGAATGTTTATATAAATGGATAGGTGTTTGTTACTTCTTCACGCCAAAACTACTGAACGGATCAGGTCAGGCTGAAATTTTGCATAGATGTCTAACCTGGAATAACACATAAGCGTCTTATCCGATAAATAAGTTCCCGTGGGATAGAAATAGCCTCAAACATTTCAACAGAAACAACGCTTGCGAAGCCGCGGGCAGAAACTAGTTATTTTATAAATCGAAATACTGGAAGAAAGAAAGCAACTAAACTCTAGGCAATAATAATTAAATTTGTCTCAATACACAAGAAGAAGGAAAGCAGGTCGATTTCAATCGATTTAATGATAATAAACCGTGAAATTATATTTCCGCATCGTCGTATTTTACTGTGATCTCTCACTTTCCCCTTATTCTCTCGTTCACTGGCCGAAGGAAATCGTTACAACTTGGCACTGGCCTCCGACAACTAAAGTGAAATATACTCTTGGAAACGGAAAAAGTGCCAAGGGACCTTTAGTCAGTTCCAGAATCGTAGATATGTTTTGCAAACAAAGACATCTTTGCATGAAACTTAATAAATAAATAAATAAATAATGCTGGACAATTCACACAGCATTATCTAGCCCCAAGCTAAGCAGAGCTTGTGTTATGGGTACTAGATAACCGATATACTTAATACAATACACTACATAGATAGATATTTTTTATTATACATAGAAAACATCCAGACCAACGGAACAAATTTCTGCAGATCGTACACAAATTTGTTCCGAGGCGGGAATCGAACCCGCAACCTCCTGCGTCGCAGGCGGACCTTCGCCCGCTGCGCCACGGAGGTCGTCAAAATCTCCTATTAGAAAACAACAAAGATACATAAAAGTAAAATATGAAAAACAAAATAATAAATATTATAAAACGTACTGCACACGGGCAGGTGCAAATTCAAGTTTGAAAAAGGACGAGAGACGAATAATGAAAAATGAAGACAAAAATAGCTTCTAACTTCTGCGATTTACTCAGATGATAATAGAGTAACCACAGTCGTAAAATTTTCCATCAACATTTCTATGGATTTTGTTTACATAAAATATCTAAAATTCTAGTATTAAGTATACGTATTTTACTCTCGTAGAGTGAGTTACTTAAGCCCGAGGTCAAGCTGGTCGACGCGGCGCTATGGGATGAATTATTTGTCTGCATATGACGACCTCAGTGGCGCAGCGGGTGAGAGACCGCCTGCGACGCAAGAGGTTGCGAGTTCGATTCCCGCCTCGGAACAAATTTTTGCAGATCGTACACAAATTTGCTCCGTTGGTCTGGGTGTTTTCAATCTATTTAAAATAAAAAAATATCTATCTATGTATATAATGTATTAAATATATCAGTTATCTTGTACCCATAATACAACACTTTGAGTAGCTTACTTTGGGGCTAGATGGTGCTATGTGGATTGTCCAGCATTATTTATTTATTACTAGCGACCTGCCCCGGCTTCTATATGTGGTGCCGCCACCGCTCCGCCACCGTTTGTTTACAGACGTTGTTTCATTGGTGTCACTACCACTGTGACATCGGCCTAGGTCTGTCTAGGCGAGATCTTGAGTGAAAGTAGGTAGTTACTAGATGTCAGGATTTTAAGGCAGGGTTTCGGGGGTTTTGTGAAATTATGAAAATAATATGAAATTAGTTTATCCTTACCTATTGTTTTATTTTTAGGAACAATAAAACAAATTCAAATAAACTGCAATTGTGTGTGAAAAATCGCGGGTCCGCTTCGCTCGCCGTTATTTCCTTAGTGGTATTAGTAGTTTATTTGTTTTTCTCTTACTTCTACAAATTTTCCAAACCGTCGGAAACTTCAATTCAAATCCCCTGTTATATTTTTACGTGATATATGTATGTATACGTTTTGTTTCTTTGTTTGTTTACGATGTGACTATACCAATTATAAAGAGCATTCTTTCCTTTCGAGATGTTAAATAATTAAGACAAAGCGACGATATACATCATGCATGTTAGTTTTAATGAAGCTATCATGTAAATTTTTCACAAATAATATTCACCGGAAAATTCATTATGCATGCATTTCTGATAGAGTTTAACCGTCTAGCAATTTTACCGTCAGCCATAAAATTTTGTAACATTTTGTTACTGCAATTCGATATTTATCTGAATTTTATTGCCAGTATAGCTTGCCTTATACCTTTTTTGGGCTTCAATGAAAGACGACCCTTGAAATATTTGTCGATATTCTATTATCCTGATAAATTACAGCTCATTGGCGCGGACAAGAAATGATTTTATGAGAAGGTTCCTTCTAAATCGACAGGGTTTTATAGGGTGCGATCGTTTTACGAAATGATTCAGGATACCCTGCGAAATACCTACAGTTACAACTGATTTGACCAATTTTATAAAACGTCGTTTTATTGGGTTTCACAATTTTCACTTGAGAACTGAGGGTTGAGTCCGGTTGACGATATCGAGAAGTGATCGCGACGCCTCCTTTTTTTTATGGAATTTGTTACAGTTACAGCGCCTCTATCCCAGACAGAGAACTACGCAAATCCCATACAAAAATGAGACGATCACGTCTCAATACTATAATCAACCGGACTCGGGGCTCTGATCTTGTTAGCAGAATTTACTTTCGTTAATAGAGTTCACTAGATCGATACTAATTTTCTTGATACGAGTACAAAGGATTCTCTCATAGACCGCAGACTCGTACGTAATGGACTATTTAATTTAATTGAAGGAATCGCTATCCCTTCTTCACTAGTGAGGCTGTCTTAACCTTTCCGGGACGTGGCCGGATGAAGTCTGAAGCTCAAGAAACTATCTAGCTGAAATTACACGTTCTTTCTTCTTATCGAGTACACTACATACACCTACTCCAATCCTCGTTCACTACGCTGAAACTTATCTTTGTCATTATAATTTAGTCTGACATCACCCACTGCTGGGCATAGTCTTGTTCAGTGTAGTTTGGATCTGTGCTGTCCTGCGCTCGTCTTATCCGGGCCCATACTCGTAAAAACAAAATCAAAGTTTCTGTTTCGTTTTCGTGCAAACGTTAATCTTATGCAAGCGACATGAGAGTTGGGTTTTCACGAAAACGAATTAGAAACTTCGATTTTCCTATTCCAAGTAGGTATCTTGGTATAGTATGGTTTGGCAGAAGTACCTACTCTTATTTCCGCATTCTCGACTCGTAGATAGATAGATAGATAGAAAACACTTTATTATACCACACAAATACAGGAAACAATACAGAGAAAATGCTTAGAAAAAAGGAAGTATAAAGGGCGGCCTTATCGCTGAGAGCGATCTCTTCCATCATACTTAAATAAAAGGAAACAAATACTTACACTACATACATACCTACAAAGATTAATATAAATATAAACATACATAAACATAAAATAAGGTTTTACTCTTTACAAGGATATATAATGCTGATAAAGCAATTTTTTGAAGAAGTGAGAAGTGGTCCATTATGCGTTACGTTAGCCAGCATAACGAGCCGTAGCCGGCGTAACTTAGGGTTTTTTTTTAAAGTGAAGTTCATTAGATCTTATAAGTGAATGCGACTTTGACTAGACTAGATCCTTAAGTAATATATATCTTTTTTTCAGAATTTTAAAACCATTTCCTATGTCTCAGATGATTTTAAAAATCACAAAAGCGCGGCCTCTGCTGAAATACCCGGACGACATTATTACTCATGATGAAGTTAAATGGCAAATAAATCATTTTGTATTTGATTGTCCAATGTAGTGATTCCGATTCTCGTTAACCCTGTCCCGGCCCGGATCGTTGTGAACGTCCCTAAAGCACTCTAGAAATGCACCGGGTCGTGTAATAATAGGGAATGGAACGGAGACGTCTTGTAGGGTGCCGTATCGATTATGAATCATATTTTATTCATTCGATGTGACTTGAAGTTTGACTACCCATTTCCTTGCAGACTTCAGTTGTAAATGGATTATTTGTCGTGGTGATTACAAATCAACTTAATATTTTTCTGATACGTTGAGTATGAAATACATAGTACATACTTACTTACTCGAAGAATAAGTACCATTGGTGTCAATTCACATGCCGCCAAAACTAAATTAAACTAAATTCACAACACAAAAAATTATGCCATCCTTTTTATTTCGATCGTTAAGAAAGGGACGGCAACATTTTAGTGCTGTCAAATTAAATAGTTTAGTTTTGCCAACATCTGAATTGACACCATTGCCTTTATCATCATTGAAAATGGTCTACGATTTGTGGAAAAACTACTTTTCTGGTAGCTTAATTCCTTGCAGAACGCAGTAAATAATTTAAACTGCTAAAATATTTGAATTACAAGTATAAATTTGTGACGCAGGGGGTTTTCCTAAAAAACTCAGGCCCATAACCATAGATCTGTAAAATCTGAAGATAATATGGCGTTCTCCCAGCGCTTACTCAACAACTGGCCCGTGTTCACGCAAACACTCGCTCCAGTTACATTTCCAAACTTGTGCAAGAATTATAATGAACAAACACGAGGACATTGCTGTAGTCTTTAATTCAATAAATCACAATAAAGTACGCGTAACACGAACGCCGGTCCGACTATGATGTGAGTTGGGTGGACCTAATTGCACCTAATTTGAGATTTCCATTTCGAGAAGCTCATCTCCTCTTTTTTACTTAGATCGATGCCTGTAAGAAAGCTATAGGTTAGGTTAGGACGTTAGGTGGAAGTACTCCTCCTAAAGGCGACGCGCGTGGTGTTTTCCACGCGCTTCTCAAAGAGGAACTCTATCTTCGAGTCGGGGTCTTCACAGGCCAGCACCGTCAGAACAGCGGAAGATTTCGCAAGTGTACGCGTAAGCTCGGCAAACAGGTGCAGAAGGAAAGCACAGTGGTGGGTTTAGCTGGTAGGAGGTCAGCATTATCGGTCTTTTGCCCCTTACGAAAATGATATCCAAGAGGATATCCCCACTAAAACAAGATCCTTCATTCAAGTGCGAGTGTAACTCGCGCGCCGAGGGTTTCGAACGTTTGTCAACAAATATGTACCAAAAGTACCGGTTAGAAACTTCGCAATTTAACGAATACCTAAGAATAATAGATACCAACCTACATTTCAGATGGATCTCTCTGCATGCTTCGGTTAAAGTGGGTAATGGTAAATTTTTCGACCTTTTCAAAATATTTCAAAAAGTATGAAACTTACAGAAATTTGAAAAACTGTTTTGAAATATCCAAATTGATACCTTTTATTTGATACCCCACATGACCCTGTAGGTATCTTTTAAAATTCTGGCATCACAATTTGTACGGAAGATATTCATTTTCATTTATTATTATTTATTTTTCTTTAAATCTGTACAGGCGCACGAAATGTATTATTATTTTAAATTTCAAGTTGATAGCTCCATTAGTTGCTGAGTTATTAAAGAGGGAAAACAGACAAAGCGAGACCATAAGGGTTTCGAAACCGATCTTCGATCTTCGAAACCCTAAAAAGTACTCTATGTCCGCATTTGAAGTCGGTTGGACCAACAAAGCTATTTCAAAGTAAGACGTACTAATCTGATTTGGAGCAATTACTCGGTTACATGGCTTGCTTACTGCTCGCGTGCCTACGATTGGGTTTTCCGGTGACAGACACTGGCTCGGTGACTTACGCTCGCACAGGATAAACATAGTGTCAAGTGAGAGTCGTATTCGCGCAGACGGGGCCAGGGCCAGTTTTAGTAAAAAATTGCGACTTTGGGAAACTGGTGTAGAAAGAGAGCACTAGGACGTATTAGAACGCTACAATTGGCTTTATCCTTTTGAGCGCCACGCCACAAACTTATTCCCGTGTCCTCTACGCCAAGGCACAAAGTGAACAAAAATACCTATGCTCTGAGGACCCGTAAGTGCTGGTCATATATAAGTGACTGACGTTCAGAAGGTTAAAATAAAATAGTTTAATTGTAGAGAAAAACTGCAAACCGACTTCGAATCCCTTAATGTTGTCACACTGTATTTAAGTTTTGCGGGACAAATACTAATTTCAAGAGGATACAATTTTTAGAGGACTTACATTTTCCTTGGAACCATCTCGGGATCTATAATAGCGAAAAAAAAATCTAAATCGGTCCATAAGACGTTGAAATCGACGAACATACATAAAAAACAAACATATATATGTTTCTATTTTTGAATTTTGTTAATGCACTATAATAAATAAAATAACATACACAATAATATAAAAATATAATCCTCCTACTTTCACAGTCGGGTAAAAACACCGCTGTCTTTTCGAACAGTTGCTTAGAATAATAAAGTACCTCAAGTGACGTAACTGTAACTGTGAGTTTCTTTACAAGAGTTCCCTTTTCAGCTAAAAACATGACTCGGATACACGGGAAGGGTGTGGCGACAGATATTTACCCTATTAGTCCGCTTCGATGAGTTGTCGTGCCCCAGTTTTGAATTTATTTTTAAACGATAGTTCGGCGAAGGCAATGACTTCAAGTTTTACCAAGAACTCCCTGGTTTAGCAAGGTATTCATAAAGAAGAGCAAACTTTTGTCTGAGACTTAGCATGTGTTTTCGGAATAGTAAAAAAAATAAATAAAAATAAAAAAGCCTTTTATTCCATAACCTTAAGGGTCCGGCGACGGATGAATTTCCTATACAAACGTAATACCAAAATGATTTGTAATTTGAGCATATTTTCACCATGGTCTGCTAATATTTGTATTAAAATAGTATTTATCTAGGTTCCTGACACATTTTTTTTTTCGAAATACCTTTCTGAAATGAAATTAAACCGAATCGCAATTTTATATTAAAGAATGAATGTATTCTTAGTTTTTGTGTAGATAAGTATTTTGAAAAAAGCTTGTGGCAGGAACCTAAATAAATACTATTCTAATACAAATAATAGCAAACCATGGTGAAAATATTCTCAAACAACATATCATTTTGGTACTACGTTTGTATGGGAAATTCATCCGTCGCCGGACCCTTAAATAACATTTATCGATATATAATATTAATAAAAAAAAAACGTTTGTCAAGTATAATAGAATTAGTGTTAGAGTATAGATTTAGGTAATAAATGAATTTGATAAGTTAATTATAGATTTATGTCTTTGTATTTCGTCAATAGTTAGGTTAGGACCCCTCTCGGGTAAAGGCCTCCTCCAGTTCTATCCAGTGTTTGCGGTCTTTTGCGACGTCTGTCCAGTTTTTAGTTTTCAGGTACTTCCTAATTTCGTCTGCCCATCTTGCTAGGGGCCTGCCAATTCTTCTTTTCCCCTTAGGCCCTTTCCATGAGGTCACTAAGTTAGCCCACCTTTCTTTTGGCATTCTGGCGACGTGTCCGGCCCATCCCCACTTCATTTTTAGAGCATGTTGTAGAGCGTCTATAAATTTTGTTTTTAATCTGGTTTCTGTATGTCGTATCTTGTCTTTCAACTTTATTTTCATTATATTTCTTTCTATTGCTCTTTGACATTTTGTAATTTTGTCTTTTGCCTCTCGCGTGTAGGCCACGTATAGAAACCTTTCGACTTTTGGAGTGAGTCTCTGTTGTAGACCTTGTGAAAATATTTTATATAAGCTTGACATAAGACTTATTGGGCGGTAGTTAGCGATTTCTGTAGGGTCACCTTTCTTGTATTATTACGATATCCGACTCTACCCATTGTCTTGGAATATTCTTATCTTTTAAAATTAGGTTGAATAGGTTGGTTAAAGGAACAAGTAACGTTTTGCTTGATGTTTTAAGCATTCGGAATAGTAAGCGGCCTTTTAATCCAAGTCTAGAATAAACTACATCTATGCAAAATTAGTGTACAGTAGTTTTTGCGTGTTGAGGGTAACAAACATCTTATCATACAGACTTTAACATTTATGATATTACAATACAACACAAACATACTTTTTGTACCTACAAAAATACAATACAAGAGTCATTACATAATAAGACACAAGTACAATGGGCGGCCTTATCGCTTAGAAGCGATCTCTTCCAGGCAACCTTTGGATGGAAAGAATTATGTGACTTTAAGAAAGGCAGGGGTGGACCAATTATAAGCAATCCAACCATTCGACCAATATTGGTTTCATTCGATTTTTTTTAATTTTCACATCTTAATATTGCATAACTTGGGTAGATAAAGGTGCTTAAAATTTTGTGGTTACGTAGTTTCAGTAAAGATTAACGTCTGCACTCTGCATCTTCCTCTAGCTAGACTAGTGGTCGCCTTACTAATTGCTCAATTAAACTTTCTTAGATGCATGGAGTAATAACCTCAGGACCTTATTATGGCTATTACGTCACCCTTATTTGAAGCATTTGGTTCCTTGTAGGCTTAGCATGAGCGACAGCCTAGACTAGACAAAGCCTGGTCTTGTCTAGGGTAGACTTGACAGAGCCTTGTCTTGTCTAGGGTAAACTAGACAAAGCCTGGTCTTGTCTAAAGTAAACTTGACAGAGCCTTGTCTTGTCTAGGGTAAACTAGACAAAGCCTGGTCTTGTCTAGGGTATACTGGACAAATCCTGGTCTTGTCTAGGGTAGACAAGACAAAGCCTGGTCTTGTCTAGGGTAGACTTGACAGAGCCTTGTCTTGTCTAGGGTTAACTAGACAAAGCCTGGTCTTGTCTAAAGTAGACTTGACAGAGCCTTGTCTTGTCTAGGGTAAACTAGACAAAGCCTGGTCTTGTCTAGGGTAGACTTGACAGAGTCTTGTCTTGTCTAGGGTAAACTAGACAAAGCCTGTTCTTGTCTAAAGTAGACTTGACAAAGCCTTGTCTTGTCTAGGGTAAACTAGACAAAGCCTGGTCTTGTCTAGGGTAGACTTGACAGAGCCTTGTCTTGTCTAGGGTAAACTAGACAAAGCCTGGTCTTGTCTAAAGTAGACTTGACAGAGCCTTGTCTTGTCTAGGGTAAACTAGACAAAGTCTGGTCTTGTCTAGGGTAGATTTGACAGAGCCTTGTCTTGTCTAGGGTAAACTAGACAAAGCCTGGTCTTGTCTAAAGTAGACTTGACAGAGCCTTGTCTTGTTTTGGGTAAACTAGACAAAGCCTGGTCTTGTCTAGGGTATACTGAACAAAGCCTGGTCTTGTCTAGGGTAGACTAGACAGAGCCTTGTCTTGTCTAGGGTTAACTAGACGAAAATTACATCGTATCCTCGTCGAATGCGTAAAAGATTTCTTATGAACCCCTTCAATTTCAATCAGTTTCGCATTGTTTATTATTTTCTCCATTCTAACCTAGAGAAAAGTTTATAAAAGCTGTCCATGTCCAGTTCTTGCTAAGAGGGCTGACAAAGGTTTCAATTAGATACAATACAATACAAAAATACTCTTGTTGGTGTAATGATGCAATTTCGTCCACTTTTGTCTGTCCAATGCTATGTCTTTTACTTCTTTAAACGATATGACAGCGACTGTCTCCTTTATGTGCTTATAGCTAATTCTTGGCCCTTCCTCGTCTTCCTTCTACGTTTTCCTTCTATGATGTTTCTTATGAAGTTTTCATGTCGTTTAAGATGTCTAATCATTCTTCCGCTTCTGTTTCGGATAGTGTTCATCAATAACCTTTTCTCCTCAAGTCTTTTCAACACCTCATTCATTAGTAACCTTCTCCTATAATGTACCTACATTGCGACTTTATTAGGTATTGTTCACACAATGATAAATTTTACAATATCCTCCAACTTTATTATTCTAACAAAAATACATTGAAGAGTGACATTAGAATAGACATGCTTAAGGCTGCACGAGACGTCCGATCCAACTAATCAGTGGGCGCGGCGTAATTGTATGCCATCTCATCTGACATTATAGACATTCTCGCGCGCTTGATGAAAGGCAAATAAATTTATTCGTAAAACAGCCGCATAAAAAATAGGAAAAGACTTTTAGCACAAGGGTTATTATAGAAAAACTATTGAGAGTATAATTTCAAAATAAATTTATTTCAACTTTTGAATAACTAAACTATGTCCGTACGGGCTTTATTTTAGAGTTTTCTTTCTCCGTATGTTATTTAATTTCGCCCAAAGTTGGGCTAAAATCGGTCTTGAAGTACGAAAGTTTAGAAGCTTGTATTTTTCAAATGTATACTTTTTTTACAGTTCTTTATGCATACAGACATAGATAATGACGAGATAAATTTCAGCCCTAATGGGCGGAGTTGGCAAAAATCGACATCTTTGAACAATTTCGAATTTTCAAGTCAGTGTTTCGTTTGTACCCGTTTGTTACTTATCTTAATAATGTAAGTCTTAAGCGCTTTTTAAGATGTTCTTGAAAAACTATTCCAATTTACAAACCATGGTAATTTTTGAACATAGTTTCAGGTTTATATCCATTGTTTGTTTCCTCCTGTAAACGTATGACTATACGTTTATTATGTTGGCAATTTCAAGGTTTGACTGTAACTGCGCCTTAGTACTACGAAATATTAAATTCTGAGATAAAATTATTCATTTTACTCACTAAAGTCAAAATCGACTATTGAAAAACCTCCCCCTTCCCAAAACTTTTACCCCCCTTAGGGAACAAACGAAAATTTTGTCGGTACAATCAGGTACAAACCCAGTTCAATCAAATAGGATCAAAAAAACATGAATATAAAAAAAAAAAAAAAATATCTCATTAGAGTTATGCGAAATTCTGAAAGATATTGCCGTCGGTAAACGGTCTAGCGGCAGCTGCAGAAAACACCACAAAAAGTGCATTATGTCAATCGTGAGACTCGAGCGGTTACGGTAACTTACATAACGAACACAAAGGTGCACTTGTTTAGTTTCCCAAGCGTTTAACATTGTCTGGTTTCTTGCCGCAAAAATAATGCAGAACGCGGAACTGTGATCTATTAGGTTTGCTGTTGTTTTCTGTGAAACAACTGCAAACGTGAAGACTGATAGACGTTCACACCGAGACATAGATAGTACTGTTAGCAAATCAGTTCAAACACCACTCTTAAGTAATACATTACTTTAATAATAAACTGTTTAGCGTAGATCATTCTCTTTTACTCTATTTTCGCTGTGTTTTACTTAGAAATTCTCCTTTTGTAATAATTTCAATATCCCATCAAAATCCTTCCCACCAATATTAATTCTTCAACTTCTTCCCGAGTGTCGCCCCGTCTCTATCAGTGACAGTGACATTTTGGATCTGTATAAGTACCTTATCAATCAATTTTTCATGGTAATATTAATACTTGACTCTACAAGAATGAAGGTTATCTAGTGATGCTAATAGTACCTTCTCGTGTTTGTAAGAATCATCAGCGTGGACTTCAGGATACAGGCTCGGGCTAGAGTGAGATCCATCGGTAAAATAGTCTCCAAGCTCTCAGCAATAACTTTTTTCTATCAGTTTTAATAGGCCATAATAATAATGTATCAATATTATAATGTCAACTCTACCTCTCTATCTACGTGCCTTATAATGATTGTTTTTGCTGCAATTAATATTTTATGTTTATGTTTACGTGGGTTATTGGTTTTTCTAGTAGCCAGAGGCAGGTTGATTCGCTTGTAACTTATACTCGATTCTAGAATTTAAGATGATTTTGGTAAACAAAGACATTTATGAATGAAAACTTCACTCAAAATGTTAACAATAACAGAAAACGACAAGGTAAGCAAGGTGATCACTAAAAACTAAAACACAAAATTTAACGTAAGTAATTAATTCCGCGAAAAAGGTTCAATTTTGAGAACGAAAACTGACAACAAACGAACAAAATAATAAATGAAAGCTCTGATGAAACAGCGTAAAATATTTCCCACTCATATTTCTTTGATTTTGTCCCTTTTGTTTACAAAAAATATTCAGGATACTAAAACCGAGTTTAGTCAGAGGTATTTGATTTGCTTGTTGGTTAGTACAGACAGGATAATTCCTAGCTCGTTATCGTTGACGCAACCAATCACGATTCAGAGATATATCTAATCCATCCATAAGTATAGTGCTTTTTTGAATACTTGGTTACTATGCGTACTTTACATAACTTCTTTAGACGCACTGTCGTCGTTAGAGTTTTATCAGGCGTTGTCAAAAAAATATTTATATGAAACTATAGATGGCAGGGATCTTTCGTGGAAGAACAGAGGCTGTTATTTTGATGTCATGTCAACTTCCTCAACGACCTTTTGGCATTGAGAAAGCACCTCATTATGAATGAGTTGACAAAAAAAATACGTCACACATTACAGAACCTAGCGGCAAGGTTAGCACTGGTATGAGAGGACGTGCCTCTACATGCATACATAAAAATTCAAAGTAAAACAAAAGGTAAGCTTTTGTTTTACTTTGAATTTTTATATTAATGTTTAAATTTTGCCAACTTGTAATAAGTAAACAATTGTATGTGTGTGTTTTATGTACTACTACTTACCTACATTTTTTAACATAAAACATAGCCGAATTGAGAACCTCCTTACGAGTATTTTTCATTCGTTTATTACAGTTTCAGCTAAATTTTGTTCGAAGCTAAGCCTTTGCTGCGGCCAATAAAGCTGAATTAATGATCATAAAACTCTCCAAGATTCGCCACTCAAACTCCAACCGCCTGAATCCAAACTTCGCCCGCAACATCTAGAACTCTAGACTAGGCAGAGTATAGGAGCCGTCTCGCACGGAATTAAATGTTACGTCATGTACTACGGAGTACGGCTTCAACGAGGGTTATTACGTTTCCTAAGGTTATCACACTTGCACACGGCTGCAGGCACGTAGCTGGGTCGTGCTACGCCGATCTATTAGCTAGTTTGCTCCTACGTGAAGCCTGTTTCTAGTAAATTATCTCACTTTTCTCTACACTCGATCTATTAAAATTACTGGGTGCTAAGGTATCCTATTACAGCTGCATAGTATCTTATATGAAGCGGTGGCCATTGGGGTCTTAAGGTGGTCAACAAACTTTGAATCAATTGTAGTTTTGTCATCTTTTAACTTAACACCTTCATGGCCCACGATGCACAGTATACCTGGTGGTACTTCAAGCGGCACGGGTAGTCGGGCAGTGAATACGTCCATGTTGTTTTTAGTAATAAATCTCTTAGTACGAATTGACTTCAAAACCACTGCTAATTCGTAGTTAGTTTTAGCGTGGGTTCACAGCAAATGTGAGCAAAAAGATTCTTATCTACTATCTAAATTACTTTTAGAACTTAGAAAATAGTAAAAAATAATTTTTACACCAACTACCAGTGGGTTCTCGAGTGTCGACCACATACCGGAAAGCGTGACGTAGGCAGACCCCCCACGAGATGGTCCGATGACCTGGCGAAGGTCGCGGGAATCACAAGATGGTCCGATGACCTGGTGAAGGTCGCGGGAATGTGGGTAGCGCAGGACCGGTCAATGAGGCGATCTTTGGGGGAGGCCTCTGTCCAGCATTGGACGGCTTTCAGCTGAAATTATGATATCATCATCATTTACAGCGGAAAGACGTCGAACCTTTCTCATAATTATGTGGTCGTTCCCAAGTTTTTAACAATAGCAAAGTGTATGGAGGTTTCGTGGTAAATTCTTTATGTAACATACTAGCGACCCGCCCCAGCTTCGCACGGGTCCAATGCTGATACTAAACATACTACAGAATCGGCTCTCGGCAGGTATCGCCGCAACCGCTATGTCCCTGCATTTTAAATCTGTAATATCTTCGAAAATACTCATTTAAATTACATGCTGTGCGGCCATTGATCTATATTAAATGCACAATGTATTTAAGGTACTTAATTGGATCTGATTAATGCTGTATTGCTTAAAATCGCTTCGTAAATAAGCCATTATTTCTCGTAAAAAGTAAAGGATAAAAAATGGTTATTGTGGTATAGCGCTAAGAGATAGACATATACCATCGCAGATTTTTTTTGTAAACCTTTTAAGGTGTACAATACACCTTATTTTACGTACATTATTACAATACTTATTTTACAATACACCTTATTTTACGTACATTATTTTGATCTACCTCGTAGGGTTCAGCCAGCGCGTTTGCATGTAAGCGCAAAAAAATGTGTTTATTTACGACATCACATTAGAGGCCTCTAAAATTATCCGTGTTTCTCTACTATATTATGCATGTATTATACATATAAACCTTGATCTTGAATCGCTCTATTTAATAAAACTAAAATAAAACCGCATCAAAATCCATTACGTAGTTTTAAAGATCTAAGCATACATTGGGACAGACAGACAGACAGCGGGAACTACTTTGTTTTATACTATGTAAAGATATGGAACTGTATCTAATAAGACTGAAAACTAACATTAAGACGCTACCCAAACAGCGACACCGTAGAAAGTACACTTTTTCGTCGCACCGTTAGCCGTTCTCCGACATATTACAAGCCCAAAAAAAAAACAGTGTATAGTCAAATGTATGGAAAAAAGACTTATACAAAAATATTTTATAAAACGATCTAGGATCTTGAAAAAAAAAATCACAAGAAAGAACAAGAAAAAAATTTTTCGTCTCGAAATGCTCAATATTTTGAGTGACAACCATTAATTATTTTAATACTATATGAAAGGAAATTTTATCAACAAAAGAAATATGTAAAAAGTTTTAAATAAATAAAACCATTAACATAATAAAACCCAAAAAACACATTTTTGTAAGGCGTTTAGCGAAGTAATTGCAAAAATTATAATATTTTGCCAATAGAATTTCAACCTTATTACTCAAACAACCCTTTCAATATATGCTCAAAATAGCTTCCAGTAGCTTCATTCGGAGGCTGGATGCCTCCTCGGACGGACGTGAGGTTATGTAACTTTTATCGCGATGACAGCTGGGTTCGACGGACGAATTACGATTTTCGACAACTTTTGTTTTGCGGGTTAAATGGTTCATTCGTCATTGAAATAAAGTCTATATTTGATTGAAGCTAAGCCAAAAGAAATTTGCAGGAATTTTATTCATTGACAGACCTACCAATTAAGTAGAATAGGTTTATAGTGGTTTTATCTCTGGTAGCTAGATAGGTAGGTACTACTCAACATGTTTACAGCACGGAAAGTATTGGTCGAGTTAAAATATGTTAAATAGGTAGGGCGATTTTGATGACCTTATATATAAATAAACAATGCTGAAAAATTAAAATAGGAGCCTACGTCCAGCAGTGGACTTATATAGGCTGATGATGATGAATTCACACATCATCACCAAGGCCGAAGCTAAGCAGAGCTTTGTTATGGGTACTTACTAGATAACTGATTTACTTAGGACCAACCATTTGCATTTTTTTTCTCGTAGTTCTACCAGTAGAACTACAGGCAAATTTAAATTACTCGTAGTTCTATCGGTTTGTTCTCTTAGAGAAGAGAGATTCTCAAAAGGACAGATACTCAAAAATAATAATTAACTTTAAATTTTTAATAACTCATAAAAAAACCTCAACGGAGCGGTTTGTCATAACTTTTTTGTTATTGGCAATATGTGTACATTGACATCAATATAATATATTTTTTTTAGCGTAACAAAGAAGTCAAGTAAAGGAGATGTTTAAAGACGCTAAAAACGTAATAAACATGCAAAACAATTGTATTTCCAATGACAGTTGTCAAAATTATTGTTAATCACTCATGTTAAGACGACGCATTGAAGATATTGGCGTCAGGGATTTCAACTTTTTTCAGCAATTACAAGACATTCGGAATTTATTTTTTATGTTTTGAATTTTTCATGTTTTTTACTTTAAATTGGTAGTAGGTTTTCACGATTGGTTAACTTTCATAGCAGAAAAAAAAATCCCGAAAACTGCTCTATAAAAACATGGTTTTTAACTTTACAGGCAAACGGAACCGATTTATGCCTCTAAATTTTCTGTACAAATAAGTTTATACACCCTCTTCAAAATGGTGGTAGGATTTTTCATAATTACCAATAGTTTTTATTTTAAACGAGAATTACTGTTTTGGCGCTTACGCCTTTTCGTTTCAAGCTAGCTCTCGCCTCTGTTTGTATGCAGGCGGCCCCCTTCAGTCCGCTTTTGACCATTGTCAGCGTCGGACGTGTGCCAATCGAGCTCGCCTCCCGCGCACAAGTTGGTCTCGATTGACACATCATCAATATTATCTTCTGAGTAAAAAAATCTTATAAATTATTAAAAATGGGAAGAAAGATGATTAAAGTTTCAAAAATAAAGATGAAAGGTCTGTATGTTGAAAAATGTAAGGAAACGGTAGGTAGTAGTAGAAGTAAACATTAAAAAAAAATTCCCTAGCACTAGATAGGTACCTAGTGTATCGATAGCCGTGAATCAATATTATCTTGCGAGTAAAATCATAAGCAACACCTTGAAAACATCGTGAAGAAACGTCAAATATTTTGCCTAACTGCCTCTGCCTACCTATCTATCTATCCTATCTATCTATAAGGTAAAGTATTATAATAATTATAAAGTTTATTTTGTTTTTTGTTCTTAGAAAATAAAAACCTAAAAAATTGTCCGAACAAAGAAAACCATGGAGTCGTCTTAGTCCGGAAAATTAGACCAAAAAATAGGGGTGAGGTTACAACAATTCGCACCCAGCTGAAAATTTGTAGGATTATTCAAAACCCCATTATAAATTAAATGTGAAAAGTCCTCATCGATCCGACACCAGAATTTTTTTTTACTAGGGGTCAAAGATCACTAAAACGGGTTTTTCGCGATTTTCAGCAAAACGGTAAGTTTTATCATAAAATTATCACGGTCAAAAATTGTAGATCAGATAATTATCTATAAAAAATGTTTTAATACTTTTTTTCCTAAGAGGCACCGTTTTTGAGATATAACGATTTACTTTTTTTTACTTTAAAAACGCAATCAAAAATCCTCAACCTCAACAGCCTGTATAGGTCCACTACGGGACGCACGCCTCCCCCTGATAAGCGCCTTATTGGCTTTTATCTCAGGGAGGTAATGCCCATAATCCCCACGCTGGGCATGCGGGTTGGGGATCGCAGTTTGGTGGTAGAATTGTTCTGCAGGGGGTGCTGCTGCCTACCCCCGGTGGATATCCCTTAGTCGCCTCTTACGACACCCGCGGGAAGAGTGGGGTGGTGCAAATTCTAAGCCGGCACAACACAGCTCAAAAATCAAAGCCGTTTATCTCCGAATATAATCTAATACAATATCACCACCAAATCCTTCCACCCATTGCAGTCCTTGGCAAAGTTTACTAATAGTATTTTTAGGCATGCTGAAAAGGATCAGAATCAGAATCAGGATCAGAAAGGGGTATTGGTACCCCCCGCCATTCAATAACTCTTCTTTTAAGAGGCTTTATTTGAATATAAACTTACTACTTCATGGGTTCCGGACAATCGTATATTTTAGTAGAAGTGATTTAAAAAAATTAAGAATTTGAACCTGGCGTCTTCACGAACGTGTTCGTGATGATGGGCAGAAACTGCACTTCACGCAGTCAGTGACCTAAGCCTATACAGGTTTAGGTTAAAATAAATAATTTCAGCGGGCTCTGAATTTTTTTTAAATTCTCCTCTAACTTTTTTGTCACCACCCCGTGAACCACTCCATACCATAGAGTAACAAACATTTTGGAGACTCGATCCGTCGTTATTTGTTTTTCGTATTTTTATTGTGTTATTAATTGTATTATTATTCGAATAAGTAGTTAATAAGCTATCGAAGAGACTTAGTTCTGCAGCGTACGCAGTAAAAAAAATTCGTCATCTTACAGACGTAGATACATCTATACTCTGTCCATCGAGCTTGTAGAATTTTCAATAACAAAGCCACTGACAGTTCGATCAGCTGATGCAGGGGTGAAAAACATTTTTATTATTGTGGTTGGCTCTTGCCTTGCTCATTGCAACAATTTACTGAAGAACAATTTACTCATGATTCAGATTAAAAATAAAATTGAAGAAAAAAAATTGCAGTAAACGTGGTTAAAGACCATCACAGGTTGTAGACGATCTCGATTTTTTTTATATTTACCTTTTCTTTACAAATAGGTCACTTAGATTTTTTTAAATTTCTTGTGATAAATATGACTTGGCCTGTCACCCGTTTCCGTCTTCACGTCGAGTTTTGGGACATCGTGTTTACTAGCCACGATGCTTTAAAGTGCACGACTATCTATCGTCACTAAAAAAAATGGGAACACACCCTAAAGCGCCATAAAACTACACCCAATGGTAGCTAAGACCAGCTGGCAGCACTCGCTCAGTATTGAGTTTACATTCCATTCGTTCTTCAATAATCCGGCTAAAAATAAAATACTGCTATGTAGGAAATAAGTATTGTCATAGTGCTATCCTAAATTGGGAAGCGTAGTTCAAAAGATACCAATTGTTTGCAACTCATGACGTCAAAACTAAGATTCGTTAGGGTTGGCACTATAACAAAAGATAAAAATATCTGGTCATTTGAATCTTCGTTTTTGACCAAATAATGACGATTTGTAAATTTTTACAACTAGATATTGCATAGATATGAAGTAAAGATTGAAAAAAGTATAAAATCTAACGGAATTTATGAGTGAAATCATTGGAATTACGTTAGGCCTGAGTCATTTCATGGTGATAACCCTAAAAATCAGCTGATTACATTTGTTAACTAAAAATCTACAAGCTCGATGGACAGAGTATAGACTTATTTATTTCAGCTACTTCCATAGTATTATCTTTTATGGTATGGTAAATTGCTGTGGGAAACGCTGCAGATATTAACACCGTATTTGTGCTGCAGAAGCTCTCTTCTGACGAACAGCTCTCTGTTCGTCCAATGTATAATATGGGATCCAGAGACGAGATACGTGATAAATTCAAAGAAACAAACATAATGACAGTACCATGTCAATTATATTCATGAAAACTTGTTATACACTCATAGAAATATAAAACCGTTCCCTAAAAATAGCGATAAACATAATTTTGATACCAGAAATAAACGTAAACTAGCTGTGTCCACAACTAAGGTACACAAAATTATTGAATCTTTTAAAGGGCAATGTGCAAATGTATACGCTTCTACAGCTAAACTCCTAGGGAGTTGCAAAAATTATCCGTAAATAAATTGAAAAACATTGTCAAAACCTTGTTGTACAAAAAGGCTTACTATAAAATATCAGATAGATAGATAGATAGAAAACACTTTATTATACCACAGAAATACAGGAAACAATACAAAGAAAATGCTTAGAAAAAATGAAGTATAAAGGGCGGCCTTATCGCTAAGAGCGATCTCTTCAGATTATCTAGCTAGAGGATACAAAGGCTTGGGACGGGTTTTTCTCTAACTCGAAAAATAACAATTAACAGGCTAAAGGTTACTTTGTCGCTTTTTTACTTTAGTCTACATACCGAAGCGACAGAAATAAAAAATATCACTTTATATCCTTAACAGTGGTTAATTTTGTAATTTGACCTTTTCTAAGTGTACATTTATTGTACTTGTGGAAATAAAGAGCTTTGACTTTGATTTTGCGCACTCAATAGACCGAGGTACTGGAGTGAAGTGGTCCAATCTCCCCATAGCGCACAGGCATGCGACCACTGGCGAGTTTTTTTTTTATTTCCAAGAATAGATAGCGAAATGGGCAGCTCCTATACCGTAAACATGTACTTAGAGGTCGTACGCGTTTTATGGAAACTATCTGCTTTCTCGCTCGCGCAAGACGACGTTTTTAAAGATTTTTAGTTTAAGTGTGTTACTGAACATGTGATTCGCCCATTATTTTAATAATATTAAATATATAAATACCACATTTTGAAATAAACTTTTGAACTTATCGTGATCTTTGTAAAGATAAAAGACAAATACCTTTCGTTTTTAAAATGATAAGTTATGTCTAGTCGCAAACTTTAGGTACCTAAACAGACCAGCTACTTATTCGTATAAAATTATTTTTTAATGTACCTGAGTAATGTCCGGAATTTCGGAAAAAATATTTTCGGAAGGAAGTCTCCGATTCTTTTCACTGTTCCTCGAAGTTTAGGTAAATAAGCCCTACCTATTCCCTTCCTATACTTTTAGTTAGGTAACCTAACCTACCTACCTACCACGCTAACGAAGTTGCGGGTAGTATCCGTGCCGTCAAATTATGTTTTTTTTATCGATATACTACCGCCAAAAAAAGCTTGCCTATAACATTGTAAAATATTCAAATGGATATAAATAAATAAATAAAGGTAATGCGACTCCATGACGTCTTGTCCCAGCGCGGCAAAGCGCGCGAGTTACGGCGGCGCGGCGGCGGCGGCGCGGCCCGACCGACGGCACGATTGCAAACCGCGTAAAATTACCGCGGGGTATGTGCTGCTTGCGGGGAGCTCATGGGGGGCGTGGCGCCCGATTTCAAATTATTGTTTATCAATGCGTCGCCTTAATCATAATCACTCATGAGTTCTTGGAAGGCAGCAACATAATAAAGAATACTTTATATCGGTATGAATATCAATTTGGATAGCAAGGCATGGTCTGTTGTGGTTTTTATGATTATTTTGTAGAATTACAATCTAAACTAAAACTATCTTCATGATTGTTGCGTTTTATTTCCGGAAAATAAAATTAATTATGTAAGCGAGTAGTACTGAGATTGTGTACAAAATTATATCCGTGAAATTCATCATTCAGCATTCCAACATTCACGTATTTTATTTTACGAATATTTTTATAAATATATATTTATATATTTTTATAGTATCGATTTATAGATTATCTTTTAAAGGGAAATGATATTATTTTTTTAAGTGTTTCTGATTTCTACGAATAACTATCGATGAATGTAATTTTTATTATAATTGAGAAGCTTCAAGCGACATAGGATTTATTAAGGTATTTTACATGCAACGATAGTAAAGCCGCGGGCAAATGTTAGTTAACATTACATTATTACCTTGTGATTGTGCTATCAACCAAAATAAAACAAAAGTTTGCCTCTTCTACAACAGATAAATTTTGCATAAGTGTATGTTAAAAATAAGCGCCTCTGCCGACCACATTTGGTAATATTGACATGCAATCTGACAGTCTTAGTTTTCCACGGCAGCGCCTTAAATATCTTACGTGTCCAAGATTCCTGTAAGGTCTTAGGAAAATAAAATTCAATGTGCCTGCTTTATTTTCCGTTTAAAATTACTTCCCCACTTCTAAATTATAAAACCGATGAAGGATTTAAATCTTAAATCCCATAAAATCGCAATACAATGTCAATTTAAATGTTATCGAGTAATACGTAATCCCATAGGTACTTAGTTAGAAAATGAAAATGACGTACCCTGTGAATACTCTTTTGAATAGAACATAGAGATATACACCTGCATGATTGTTTGTATGTTTCACACGGAAGTTTAACCTTTCCCATTGACGATCGAAGAATATAATGGAGTCTTTTAATAACAACTATTGTTTCTATAGCGCAAATGTACCGATAGCCTTGGCTATAAAACGTATATAAACGATTGCCGTTATTGATTACTTTGGCTGCTACTAAACATGGCTGTAGAAAGAAAAAGCTTTGATAGTTCAGCAAACGATTTGATTAAGATTTTGTATCTTCACCTCACCGACATCGACAGCCTATAATGGTACACTTCTGGACTTGCGTCCAACAGCCTCCCCCTGATAAGCGCCTTATTGGCTTTTATCTCATGGGGGGTAATGCTCATAATCCCCACGCTGCTGGGCATGCGGGTTGGGATCGCAGTTCGGTTGTAGAATTGTTCTGCAGGGCGCGCTGCTGCCCGCCCCCGGTGGATATGCCTTAGTCGCCTCTTATGATACCCGCAGGAAGAGTAAGGCCGGTGCAAAATTTGAATTTGAAGCCGCACAGAAGATACCTTAGTACGAAATCCGCTAGATAGTGACCTGGTCCAGCCAGACTATGACATAAAGAGAGGCTTATGCCCTGCAATACCCTGCAGGCTGATGATGATGAAAATCAATAGGACAATCCTTAAAGCCTCTTTACACCTAATTGAAAGTTCTAACCAGGTATGGATAAATGTACAGAAGCACTCAGCTTTACATTTTATGGTTGAAGGTCCGTGGCAAATAAGCCCCCCTAAGGTCTTATTCTCCCCGACGCGTCGTCATCGCCCTAAGACATAAAACGTACTCTGAAAGTAGAAAAATATCTAGCAGACTCACACTTCCACTTGACTCAGCCCTTTCTAAGTCTCGTTCTCAATTACAGTTACAACGGCTACCTCCCAACCGGCGAGAGAGGTCGGCGACGCAGCAAATTCGTGCTGTACCGAAGACCAGCACCGAACGGCGTGCGGCGCTCAAAGCACTACGTAGTGAAGACTCCCCACAGCAGTAAGGCCATCCTGGATGCCAGCCAGCACTCCATATCGTACACACTCAGCCGCAGCCAGGCGGTCATCGTGGAGTACACGGAGGATCCTGACACTGATATGTTTCAGGTGAGTGTTAATGTTTTGGAGTTGGAGAAAATATTGTAAAGGTATATCTCTATATTTCTAGGAAAACCTGCACATTTTATAAATTAAGCTGCGTACAGATCAGTTCAGTTTGTTTATTGATAACGTTTTAAGGTTACACATACAGGTCAGGTTATAAGTATTAAATATAACAAGTACATAAATAGCATGGGATTAAATCATAATAATATATCAAAGCCAGAACTTTGGTTTGCTTTTAAAGGATGCCTGAGGAAGCACTGATGGTCATAGATGGAAGACGGTTCTAAACGAACAGCCTCATTGCATGCACCAACTTGTATGACATGGCGAAATCTGCGTAGAAGCAATTCGCGTGGTACCAATCCATGTAGCATGATCCGCGCTGTCTAGTATGATCGTACCTATACGATTCCGATTTAAAGAAGATTCGCTCGTTTAAACCGCGAGATTTGCATCCTCGCAGATTGCACCTTGTCTGGTCTGGCAAAGATTTCCTAATGCGGCAAACAAAGACTTCAATAATCAAACAACTCATCGCAGGTATAAATTCCGTAAACGGCTTCACACATGCGTGTTTAAAATAACAATAATCAATAACTTTGTTTTGCCAAGGATTTTCTGAACACACGCTTCTCTTGCGTGATGTCTGCTTATACTAGAGTAGTTGGTATATAACACGTGTTTACCCTAAAACAAATAGTCCCCTATTCCATTCAAACGTCTGAACGAGAAAAGCTATTTCTCCCATTGTAAATGAAAGCGCGAGATGTGTGGAAATGTTTGTTCAAGTTGCCACACAATGATATAGGGATATCCCCCTGGTGTCGACAGCGCATGTCCCCGAGCCCCGCTTATCAGACAGACCCTGTCTGTTTGAACTACGAGGTGCCTAAACAATGTGCCAACAAGCACAAACAATACGTGCGCGCGATTGCTAAATCGGGACCCGGGACTTACATAGCGCAGGCGGTGAAATTGATTCTTTCAACGCATTTGAAAGATAAAAACATTACAGTTAAAATATTTCTTAATGAAACCGTTGGTTTTGTGCCAAGATCTCTGGGGTTACCACTGTCGTCTAATGGAAACGTCGACAGGCCGATGCTGATGTGGAAAATACTTTTGGGTGATCGGACATAGACGCAACTGGAACTATAGGCTCTTGGCCTCATTTCGTCATTTCAAGGTTCTAGAATAGAGGACGTCTCAAAAGATAAAGCTGCACCTTAAAGCTTTTGACGCAGTAGTGGATACTGCGCACGTTGTCTTAAAACATAGGAAGGACTGATGTTATCTTATAACATAACCCACAATCGTACACGTTTATAAAGATAACATTGTAATGTTCCGCAAGATGCGACGTGTTTACATAGTTGCTGCGTTGCGTCGGGCGGCGTCGCTCGTATCTAATCGGCGCATATGGGTTAGTGCCCCCCGGGAGAACAATGCGTTGGTCCCTACATCGACTCATTGACCGCACGCAGAGGCTGGTTCCATTTATCTCAACATCTAACCAATAAACAGGCGTCTGTCTCGCCTGATAACTAACTTTCACCGACGAATAACTGTATGGCACGTCGGGTTTTATGATGTTTTGGTACCACGTAGGACGCGTGGCGGCGGAAGATCGTAATTATAGATTATAGTTTCTGGATAGTTTATTATCACCAATTACACGGTTCTCTAATGGACTAAGCTCGCCCTCATCGAAATTCAATCTCATTAGCATTTATAAATCAGTAATATCCTTCGATTCATTGAGCAGGGTTTCATGATCTCGAAACCCAAACAAAGTAGTAATGAACTGGATTTTAAAGTCAGCGAACGATAAGTGGATTATAGGATAATATTTAAGTTTTTCTAGCCGTCACGGAGTGTAAGCTTACAAAGGAGTACAGTGGTTTCGTATGTCGACTGGTTCACTTGCTAGTATTCCTATGGGGCTGTAAGTTCGTCGTCCGCACTCGACGCACCGATCCACATCCTGTTGAGCGATTGGACGCCATTTCTCTCTTGCGAACAGCGCAAGGGCACCCTCATATAAACACCAATAAATATTTATTTACTCATATCATTACCAACAACGGAACCAACGACCCGACTACCATTATAATGCTCTGTGTCATTGTTTATTTCTAAAATTGAAACGCAAAAACTGTTATTCAAAACAGTTTTCAGGCGGAAACGGTTTGACGTGTAGCCGGGCAATTTCATCAAACAAACATGCTCCACAATATTTTTTTGGATTAAATTGTTCGCAATATTGCGACCTGCTTTACGCAGACTACTATCAAAGCTGTATTTATGATTGTCTTTATATTCTGTTATCGGGTATTCAATTCACAGATAGCGCCTGACCGATATGCCAAGGCTTTCTTACTACGTTGTACGTATTTGTATCTTGTTTACAAAATACAAATGCGAAAAGAGATGCAAAGTGTCGCGAGGACTTGATTAATGGTTACTAGTTTAAAGCGCGGTTCGCTGGCCAAAGATTTAGGTCTAGTGCTCAATAAATATGCTAATGTTCTTTTATTATACGGTCCCGAGGTGAATAGGGCATGATGGAATCTCTCCTTCGCTTCGATGAATCGTCAGACCCGCCCCACAATCTTAGGAATTTACAGTTGCATATGAGATATTGCTTTTATAATAGTGGGTTTTAAATCTTCCAGATTGTTTCTTTTGAAATTGAATTAATAGGCATATAATGAAAGACATATAGCGTCTTAAGTTTATGATCTACGACCTCCAGCTTCGAAACTAGGTTAACCACTGACCAGATTAAAATAGCACTTGGATCTTCAAAGAAAGAAGGCAGTTTATGGCCGAGCAGAGCAGAATGGAGTCAAATCCGCGATATCTTGTTAGCGTCAATGTAAATTGATTGGTTCTTTGTGCCCGTTGTATGCGATGCATGAATGCACGCCTCCCGTCCTGTTACAGTGAAAGCAGGTTGATACGTGATTATTATCTCTATATTGTTGTTTTA
Organism: Eupithecia subumbrata; assembly: GCA_949316285.1. Classification (NCBI taxonomy): domain Eukaryota; kingdom Metazoa; phylum Arthropoda; class Insecta; order Lepidoptera; family Geometridae; genus Eupithecia; species Eupithecia subumbrata. Next base: position 19,879,766 of record OX438641.1, on the reverse strand, counting down.
AAGTTTCAATCGTAAAGGTGATTCGCTGTGGTGAATCAAAATATGCGTGAAGAGGGGTTTAATAAGCGTCAAATGAACCCCCATGCGTGTTTCTCGTACGATTTATTCCAACTTCCCTGTCCGTAAAAACCGTGTTATTACGGATTTGCTCAAATGTCGACTGTGGTTCCCTGATTTTATGGCCTGATTTTCGTACAGACAAAGTGGAGGTTATCGTCAGCATTAAGTTCATCATCAGAGTGAGTACATGTAGGTACTTATGTCTGTCATCGGTTTTAGTAATGTTCTGTACGCATGCATCGTTTAGCTCTAACTACTGATTCACCCATGGCCTGTTTCATCGTAACTCTAGTCTCATCTGTGGCACCTATACGGGCTTTGTTCGTTCATGTGGCTCGTATGGTCATCGCTTCCGTAATCTGATTACTACAGGTACGAGCATGCACCTATGATTTAATAGATGATTCAGCCGCATGGTCGACTCTCAAAGGGTTCACAAGCAGTGTCTGGATAACAAAATTCGAACGTTGATCAATCATAAATAGCGCTATATCAAAGCGACACCTTGTCAGGGTATCCAGTATCCACGTGTCTTCTCAATACGCCTTTTCACGACCGCCCATTTCAACTCGCGAAGGTCAAAGTTCAACGTCAGAATAAATTAAGTTAAACCCCCGCGGATCCAAAGACGCTGATCCGCAATAAAAAATCTACGCTTTACTTCGTCGATCGTAAAATTCCTGATGCATCTTCAGTCTGGTGGTGACGTCATGACATGCGGAGCGGGTCAGCGTGGGGGAGGGGTGTGACGTCAGAGGGAGACGTGGTGGGGCCAAGGACGTCGCCAGGCCGACGGGCGCGCAACACCCGACGGAATCGATACTGGCTCGACGACACCGACTGTCATCTGCAGTGGATCGTCTAGTGCCTTTTCTACTTTTCATTGGCTGCACTGACGCTATGCTCCAGTTATAGGGAAACTTCAAAGGTCTTCGAAGCTTTGACGGTGTAGGGGTCTCTAAGCTCAATTCCGGGATCTAGAAAGGGACTTTCCCTTTCTAGATCCTCGTGAGTCTTCAGAGGTAATCCCTTGTTAGAGGATTTGTATTTATGCTAAATAACTAGTAGGTAAGTACCTACATCAAAAATATATTAGTTTATATATTAATATATTCTTGTATATTTATTATATAAATTTTATATTTTTTTTATATATTTTTTGACGACCTCCGTGGCGCAGCGGGCGAAGGTCCGCCTGCGATGCTGGAGGTTGCGGGTTCGATTCCCGTCTCGGAGCAAATTTGTGTACGATCTGCAGAAATTTGTTTCGTTGGTCTGGGTGTTTTCTGTGTATCATAAAAAAATGCATCTATGTAGTGTATTGTATTATGTATATCAGTTATCTAGTACCCATAACACAAGCTCTGCTTAGCTTGGGGCTAGATAATGCTGTGTGAATTGTCCAGCATTATTTATTTATTATTATTATTTATATTGGTAATATTTTCCATTATATAAGTTTTCCCGATTTTTATGTTTTTCATCTCCAACCCACATGCCCTGCATGGGGTTTATCTATTACCCGTTGATAATAACCAATAAGGCGCTTATCAGAGGAGGCCTATGTATAGTAGTGGATTTTTAAAGGCTATTAATGTGAAGATAAACTTTTGGTACTCTCGTCTTGGATCACACACTATCTACGTGTGGGGTTTCGTACTCTAGTTCGAAGGAAGATAGCTCGATTATCGATACCTCGATGTCTCTACCTCGACGGAACGTTTCGTCGATAGGTCGATACCTCGAAGGTTTTCTACCTCGACGGGTCTTTGCCTCGACGGTTCACTTCATCGATGGGTTGTCACCTCGAAAGATCATCAAAACCAAAGTAAGTCGTTCGAACTAGAGTACGAAACCCATGGGAAGGCAATAGATAAAGACATAAAACAAGTACATAAGAATAATTCACCGGTACTAGATCCACTGCAAAGCCTTTAAGGCGAAGTGGGATCGTGGTTGCGTAGGTATTTGACGAGCGATCGCCGCGCGGGGTCCGCCCTTCTCCGCGCGGGGTCCGCCCTTCCCCGCGCACTCCCAACTAGCTACTACGAACTAAATAGGCAGGTAGGCATCTCTATGGTACTTATAATGTATAATCGATAGCACGAGGATTTATTCTATTGATTGTATTTATTGACAGATAGGTACCTATGCCTGCTTACCTATACCTACCTAATACAAATATTTTGTAGTTATTTATACCGTTTTTTTATTGAGGATGTAGGTAGGTTAGGTAGGTAAGATCTGTGAGTAACGTAGATACAGGTACCTACGTAAAGTTATAAACGGATTTGAAGAAAGGAATAGTTTCTCCGTTCGATGGTAGGTAGGTAAGGTACTATTACCTAAGTAGGTATTTTTATAATTGGTTTATTTTATGTAGGTAGGTATATAGAAAACCTTTATAGAAAACCCAATATCCATTTGGATCAGTTCTCTGCTATATTCAAAGGTGGCTTGGAAGAAAACGCTTTTAGTGATTGATAAGTCCGTACCTATAGAGAATTTGAAAAGTAAGGTACCTACCTACCTACACTTTTTGTTAGTCGGATACACGGTCGGACATAATATTATACCTAATGTAAAAGTTGGTTTTTGTCATCCCTAGGTAGGTATACCTATTAGGTACCCGGCCCTAATATGGCCCGGTGCCATAGATGGCCCACTTTCAGAAAAAACTTTCCCCGTGATTTTTGTTACATGGATTGTTGTTTTTATAAAAAAAAAATATTCTATGCGTAGGTAAATATAAAGAGCTGGCCAAGATTTGATTGAATTGAAGAAAACAGATAGGTATTTTAAATGTGATTATTTTTATTATTACCTTCGTACTATACATAAGTACGTACATTCTAATTCTAATTCTAAGCGGGGGAACCTCTCAATGGCACACACCCTGAAAGTCTTCTTACAAATCTTGCATTTGAAATTAAAATGTGAAACGAGTCCAGAGCGCTTTTCCGTTTCTAAAACCAAGCAGCTAAAATCACACTGAAAAAGAGAGTCGTGATTTAGCTGTTGCAATTGATTAAAAAATATGTTATGTCAACAATTCTGCGGCCGGTGATTTCTTTGATCGTGTTTGTCACACACTCTTCTTCCACTATGTAAGGCAGGTCTTCTGAGTCGCTGAAACAATTGAGATAAACGATGTTATATTTATGACTAAATACGGTTTTGCGAGAGAAACAATACCTACTTTTAGATATTTTGTAATACTTAAAATTAATTTCATAAAATTATATAACTTAATTAAAATTATATAAATTATATAATTTCATTAAAATTAATTTACTTAAAATTCGGAACAAATTTGTGTACGATCTGCAGAAATTTGTTCCGTTGGTCTAGGTGTTTTCTATGTATAATAAAAATATCTATCTATGTAGTATATTGTATTAAGTATATCAGTTATCTAGTACCCATAACACAAGCTCTGCTTAGCTTGGGGCTAGAAAATGCTGTGTGAATTGTCAAAAAAAAAAATGTTGCATTTCCTGGATAGGAATATGCGGATTCATAGAAATAAATAAATAAATAATAAATAATGCTGGACAATCCACACAGCATCATCTAGCCCCAAAGTAAGCTACTCAAAGCTTGTGTTATGGGTACTAGATAACTGATATATTTAATACATTATTAAGGTACATAGATAGATATTTTTTTATTATACATAAAAACACCCAGACCAACGGAACAATTTCTGTAGATCGTACCTACACAAATTTGTTCCGAGGCGGGAATCTAACCCGCAACCTCTTGCGTCGCAGGCGGACCCTCGCCCGCCGCGCCACGGAGGTCGTCGTCGGATAGAATGATAAACTTAAACTTGGATACTCTTTTATTATAGTAGTAAAGTGCTATGATTTTTTTTACTTACTCAGATTCACAAGGCTGAGGTATGTCTGACACTAATTGAAGGTTTTCTAGTGCAACTTCAGACATTTCTTGCACTTGTGGTGATGTTTTTTCAGTAATTCCTTCAGTATCTAGTAGGTTTTCTGAGGTACTGAAACAATCAAGAGAAGAAGAACATGTAATATTGAAAGCAAATACGCATGTAGTGATAAAGTGTGCGTGCAATGTCCGGGTACCAGGCTAACCAATATCCACTAGGCTAACTGAAGAAGTAAGGTACCTAAGATGTTGCGTTCACACATTTCCGCGAAATTTTAATTATTTTGAATCAGTGGAAACTAGGGCTTGCATACGAATATTCGAATACTGAAATTGCAATATTCGAATATTCGACTAAAATGAATATCACGAATCTCAGAACTCCGATGTGCATAAAATGCCAAGTTCGCGAGACATGTCCATACAAAACAATAAAAGCTTACGTCGTTCGGGTTAACAAAATGACAAAGTTATAGGGTTCCCGAGTTTGGAAACACTCAGGACTGCCGCGTGCGACTGCGAAGTGTATTCGCTCACCTAGATTTTGAAGACTGTTTTTACTAAGAATTTGTGGGTAATGTGCGTGTAAATTCCCAATGTCTCGTACCTTTTGCTAATTTGATATTTTAAACTTGTTCCTGCAAATAACACATAATGAGAATAAAAATAGATGTGATTTTAATAAACATATAGGTTTTTCTATAAATTCGAATCATATTCAAAGTATTCGAATAGTACCCGAAAAAAATAATAGTAAGTATTCGAATATCAAAACTTTCGAATATTTGCAAGCCCTAGTGGAAACACGTTTTTTGAAAGTGGGCCATCTTAGGCAGCGGGCCATCTTAGACAGCGGGCCATCTTAGACAGCGGGCCATCTTAGGGACAGTAGATATCTTACTCGGAACAGACTAACAGACATTTATATTTAGGTAGGTACCTATCTAATAGGGGTAGGTATTAGCAGTACTATGGATTACATTACAATAGGTAGGTAGTAGGTATTACCTAATTATTATAGCTACCTACCTAAAGTTACCTATAATATTATTATAGGAGAGTATAATAGGTAATACACATTCAAATTTTTGCCAGCTCCGCGATGTTAGGTGCTGGATCAGAATTGACAAGAGTTCTGCAAAAATATAGGTAATAAAATATAATGTAGCGAGGTACCTACTACCTACTAAATAACTATCGAGAGAAAAAGGTTGGTTCCAAGTTTCAAACGATAGGTACGTAGGTAAATATTTAGATCGATGGGTAGCACAATAGGTAGATATACCTATTGGTGGTAAAATAATAATCAATAAAAAACTTACCTGTTCAAGTTCATCAATTTTTTTCTTGAGCTTCAATCGCGAATATTTTTTTGTTTTGTTATATTTATTCACCATTTTTGCTTGTAATGAATTTCTCGTTCAATATGCGTTTGCGTAGGCGGTAGGGCTTGCAAATATTCGAAAATTTTGATATTCGAATATTCGATTTTTTTTCGGGTACTATTCGAATATTCGAATATTATTCGAATAATAGTAAAAAAACTATATTTTTATTATAATCACATCTTCTTTTATTTTTTATGTGTTATTTGCATGAACAAACTTAAAATATCAAATTAACAAAAGGTTGTAACGAAACATTGGCGATTTACACGAACACTCAACCACAAATTCTTGAAAAAACATTCTTCCTAATTAGGTGAATAGGTATTTTAACAATATCTACAATAAAATTTAATACAATAACAAGTACATAAACACGGTAAGTAACTAGGGTTGCCACCCGTACTTTTTAATAAAGTATTGTACCTACTTTATTACTTGCTAACGTACTCTATACTTTATGAGCACAATAAAGTATGCGAAAATACTTTATTTGTTCGTTTCACGTTACTACGAGGTATTTTTTTTTTAGAAAGAGAGCACAAATAACTCAGCTGCAAAAGTCTTCAAAATGAACGCGGTCTATCCGCATGGTGTTGCCTTAGCATGCTTGTCATTTTGGACAACAGCGGCTGTAAAGCCTAAAAATTATGTGTTGCTCACTACGCACACTTTGTAGCCCTTTCAGTTTGCCATTATCACGCATGGTCATGGTTTTCTTGCCATTTTTGCCAATTGCCACTTAAGTCTGAAAATTTTCGCAGCTCTCTCCGCTCGCCGTTATATCTTTAGAGTTTGGTTCTTTGCCATTGAGGATAAGTACCGTTTTAATACTAAGTATTACTAATCTCTTACCAGGTAAATTAGACTCAATTTTCTCAAAAAAAAGGTGGAGACCCTATAAGTAACGGTAACACCGCGAGGGATAGACGGGATAGACAGGTCCGTACTTCTAAAAACGAAATCAAATTTTGATTCGTTTTTGTGCTATCGCTTATCTTATGCAAGCGACATAAAAGTTGGTTTTGCACGACAACGAAAATTAAACTTCGATTTCCTTTTTCCGAAATAAGCATACGCGAATGCACTACGCAGTCGCAAGCGGCACTCCCGAGTGTTTCCGAACCCTATAACTTTGCCATTTTGTTAGTTTTTGATTTAATCGAATATTCGAATATTGCAATTTCAGTATTCGAATATTCGAACCAATATAATATTCGAATTATTCGAATATTCGAATATTCGAATGCAAGCCCTAGTAGGCGGCAGCGGAGAGGGCGCGAAAAAGTTGTACACGGGTGCTCTCGACGAGGCGCTGCGGCCGACTGATGGAAGGCGACAGCCGCGCAATGGCCGGCCCGCGCGCAGTTTCACTGTTCTTTATTTAGAAATGTATTTTTTGCTACAAAATAATATTATTTCGCAAAAAAATAAAACCATAATCGTCTAAAGTATTTATCAGGGAATACGTAGACGAAATTTCATTGAAATATGTTAAATAACCAGCAAATAAAACTGATTTTTCCGTAGCAGTATCACTGTAAAAATGACGAATTAGAGGAAACTTTGCGATTTTTTTCTATCGAGTCAAGTTTAGTCAATCATGTTTCGGCTCCCATAACTTACTAACTAGAATCCTAAACTTTTGATTGTCATCAAAAACCAATAAGAAAATTGATGTTTTTTTGCCTTAAAATTGGTTTTCCGTGCAGTCAAAACGTGGGTTTTGGGACTCACTTCACCTTAAACCAGATAACGGGCGAACGATAGGCTTATTCGAATGACAGATTATCTCCGCCATAAAACCGCAATGTAGACCACGGTTATCTCAGATTCGATGTAATGTTGTACTCTTACAGACACCATCTACGTCTTGGCATCGATCTCAATAAACCAGCCAAGTGTGAGTTGAGTCGCACACGAAGGGTTCCGTTCCCTACTTGATATACTTCCGCAAAAGAAACAAAAGAAACCCTAAAAACATTATGAATTTTTTTATGGGTCGTAAGAAAGCATGACCATGGCCAACATGACGCGGTAACCCATCCAAGAAGTACTGACCACGCCCAACTTTGCTTAACTTTGATGATCGTTGTTCAACTTTGTATGGACGTTAGTTATTTGTTGTTATAAGAGAAATACATACTCTGTGAAATTTCAACTGTCTACCATTTACGATTTATGAGATACAGCCCGCTGACAGACAGATGGAAAGGCATACAGACAGACAGCGGAGGTTAAGTAATAGGGTCCCGTTTTCACCCATCGGTACGGAACCCTAAAAAGGCCCATTTCGATTTGATTTATGTTAACTGTCTCTTAGCCCGTAATTTATAAGACTTGAATTACGAGTACCATCAGCTGCATAAATTAGTACCTACCTATCCCTTTTCGTAACACATCGTCATCGATTTAGCCCTTGAGTTAAGCTTGTAGCTGAACTCATCTCGTTGACTAACATACTATTACATACCACACCACATTACAGATAAAGGATACACTTAGCTTTATTTTTCACATTGCAGTAAAATATGTCATGTTTCATTCCTAAAGAGCAAACTGTACGTCTACGAAACCATTTCGTTCCATTTTCATGTGATTTTAGATCTATTTGCGGCACACCGAATGTTTTATGCCAATCACTCGTTTTCGTGCCTATCGGCCGTTGTGTCGGATTGAGGGGATCACGTGGGATCTAAACTATTTCTTGACAATATTGTTACTTATTTATCATCATCATCATCATTATCATCAGCCTATATTAGTCCACTGCTGGACATAGGCCTCCCCTAACGCCCTGTCTTCAGCTTGCCGCATCCAGCATCTGCCTGCAGTCATTTGCAGATCGCCATCCCACCTGGCCAGAGGACGTTTGCCGAGTCGTGGTCTCCACTCAAGAACACGTTTACCCCAGCGGTTGTCGGTTCTTCACGAGATATGGCCGGCCCACTGCCTCTTCAGCTTGCTAATTCTTTGAGCTATGTCGATAACTTTGGTTCTCTGTCGGATGTATAGTTATTTATCGTAAACCTTCAATGAAAAACTGATTATGGCCTTAAATATTTATGTATTTGTTTCTATGCAAAGTAAGGATTATTTCTATCCCATTGGAACTGATTACGGGATAAAAGGTAACCCTTGTTTGATTCCAAGTTGAGACCTACACCTATGCAAAATTTCAGCTAAATCTTTTCAGTAGTTTAGGCGTGAAGAAGTAACAAACATCCATCTATCCAAACTTTCACATTTATTATATTAGTGTGAATTAGTGTGACATAACCTTCTGCACTCAAACAACAGAATTACTTGCCTGTTCGAAGCTGAAAATACAAAAAAAAAATGTTTCCCGTGAGATACATATTTATTTATCCCACTAATATTATAAAGCTGCAAGTTTGGTGAAATCTGAATTTTTGTTACCTAGGATCTTCAAAAGCTAGTGCAGAAGCTAGTGTATTACATAAGTAACGTTAACATACAATTTTCCGTTAAAACTTTTCATTGCAGCCTGTCTAAAACTCATGATCTATGTAGAGTTGCTGAGCCGTGTTTGGTTCCATTTCGTCGTTTATCATTCCTTCTGTGGCAGGCATAACTTTTATAACAGCTATTGGTCCCTGTTACTTTCACTCGTATATCTCCCAACCTTGCGTTGGGAAACTGGTTTTGCCTCTATCATTGTTATGACCTACGTCTGAGAATAGCTTTGGATTGTAATAACAAGTTACATTGACGCGTCCGAGATCCGAGTTTTTGTCACGTATTTATTTGTGTATTTACTCATTTGAAGGTGAAAAAGTATTTGTCAAGAAAAGTGCAATAAAAGACTAGAAAGAAATATTAGAATTAGTAATGATCTAACTGCGGACTGTTGCATACAATTACAGGTAGATTACGACTGTAGATAGATTTAGGACTCATCCATAAACAATCGGAAGTGTCACCAAGATTTGGTCATCTATGTCGGTGAAATACATGGATGTGAGTAAAATTCGGGAGATTGGGCAATAGCTTCTCGAAAGTGGAACGTTCGAATTAGGTCCAATTAAGTCCACCCACCTCAGTCACAGCCGGACCGGCGCTGCCGGCGTAGTACGTGTTTCATGTGTATTGTTGTCTCTATCGCACTTCGGTCTAGATACGTCTTTCCATCATTGTTGTTCATTAGGTAGTAGGAATATTGCAATACATTGGAAAAAGCGTGTCTTTGCGTTTAGTTGTAACACAACACAAGCCATTTGTTGAGATAGCGCGCTGGGAGAACGTACCATATCTACAGAATTTTACTTATATCGATGGTGAAATAGGTATTTTTCAACTTTAATTACAATGAATATATGGCATTCACTGCCCAGCCTCTCGCACAAGGATCGCAAATAGACTAGGTGTGTCATGGGCCATGAGAGTGTTAGTTTAGTTTAGTATATAAAATAGAAACGACTAATAACTAGTATTGAGGTAACTACAGACTGTTGCAAACAATCTAGAGGTAGCTCAACTGAGCCATATCAATACCAATCGGAAGCGTCACCAAGATTTGGTTTTCTAATTTGTCGGTGAAAGAAATATTCTTCAAATTAAACTACAATAAAAGACTAGAAACGAATTAAATTGAGTGAGCTCAATACTAGTGAGCTAACTACAGACTGTTCCAAACAATCTAGAGGTAGCTTAACTGATCCATATCAATAAATACCAATCGGAAGTGTCCTCAAACTTGTGACTTGACGTTTAATTTGTGGATTTTCTACTTTTACTAATATTACAGTCAGGTGTGATTGTGATCAGACGCAAACTATTAACGATAAAAAAGATGAGCCATTGTCTATCTACCTGACCGTCTTTATCTATACCTACTTAGATAGATATCTATAACCAATGAAGTTCATAATCCCAGAACATGCTTATACTGATATAAGTATAAAATAATGCTTAAACTTATAAAATATCTAGTAAACTGTGGTTCGTTGGACCCGTGGGGCTGTGGTCGCAGTAATAGTGAAACTTTCTCCATTAATTTCTATCCTTGCCTGGATGTTGGTCTAGTAAACCGCAAACCTAGATTACTGACCACCACCGAAATTAAACTTGTTACATTACTTAGAAGATTGTTTGTTACAAGACTACTGCGACTTGGTTTCTATTTTACTAGTAATTAGTGATTTTGAAACTGCTTACCAAACTCCAGCTGTAGTATGATACCTAAATGTAGTAATGAAAGTGCCTCGGAAAGAACGTTAAGCCGTTGGTCCTTCGACTGACCGCTCCCCGGTCGTGTCGGTCTGTCGTCCCATCTCGGATTATGAGTTGCGCACCTGTGTTTGCGCACACACTTGTGCACTATAATAAGTCTTGCGTATCTGGCTAGTCTCCTATGCGACTGGCCGCCGTAGTCGAACTTCGGCTAGGAGGACATTATTATAATGAAAGTAGAGTGAAGATTGAGTAACTATCTTTACTAGTAAAAAATAAAAAATAAAATTATTTTTCAACCTACGTAAAACCTACATCTAATTTTTTTAATTTAAAATCTAAACTATAACTATTCGGCTGCTTGAGTAAAAAATTGGCATACCTACCTAACCTACACAGTTATTATTACAAATTGTTTTGGTTCTTGTAGCTGACGATTCAGATGTCGCCAAAACTAAACTATACTATATTGACAGCACTAAAAATGTTGCCGTCCCTTGATAATAATATTAATAATCGAAATAAAAAAGATGGCATAATTTTTAGTGCTGTCCAATTAGTTTAGTTTAGTATTTGCGACATCTGAATTGACATCAATGCCTATATTTTTCAATTTCTATCTTTCTTGCAATAAATAAATAAATAATGCTGGACAATTCACACAGCATTATCTAGCCCCAAGCTAAGCAGGGCTTGTGTTATGGGTACTCGATAACTGATATAAGTAATACACTACATCGATAGATATTTTTTTATTATACATAGAAAAATATCCAGAACACCTTGAACAAATATCTGCAGATCGTACAAACATTTGTCCCGAGGCGGGAATCGAACCGGCAACCTCCTGCGTCGCAGACTATTATAATAATCTTTAGATCAATTGCTGCGCCTTTACAGGGTACATGTACTTATCTTTAAGCTAATTACCACCTAAGCTAAAACCTTGTAATAATGTATATGTATGCAATAAATAATTCTAAAATCTAAAAAAATTACCAAAGTCATAACCTCCTCCATTTTTTAAGTCGATTAAATATACAAAAAAAGGACATTTAAAAATAAAATACATATAGGAGACGTGACAAAAATGGTGACTACTCAGCGTGTGCTATGGCAATGACACAGCGAATCATGCCATAGCGCTGGTCTTCCGTGACGAGTTCTAGAGGAATATTCACATCCAAGTACTAAAGAAACTTTATTCATAAAGAAAATTACAATCAAATAATAGAAATAAATGAGAAATAGCATTAACAATTGAACTAACTGCAGACTGTTGCAAACTATCTACAGGGAGCTCAACTGAGCTATATCAATACCAGTCGTCGCGTCGTCGCTACGCTGGCTGCATTGCCCCGCCCGCTGTATGGCAATGCTGATGCGCTGCGCCAGATACTCACCAGTTCTCGGGTGTCGCGCGTCAAGAAACTTTTAAATACGTGTAGTCTTTCTTTACTTGCTCCTTTTATCTCTAATGAAGTGTTCTGTTACATCGTTAGAAAAGTTTCCTCGGATCGAGATAAGAAGTAAAAAGTTCATAGAATCTTTCAAGTTTTTTCTTCAGCTTTTTTGGGTAACTTTGACCTCACGAATACCGCATTTTTGGTGGTTTCAATAAATTTAGATTGGAAATAAGTTATTCTCGCTCTTAAAGGTAAGAAACCATGTTCGAAGCATAATTCATAATCATAACAATAGTTTTAATTAGAATTAAATAACGTTAAATACACGAATTCTCAAAAAAAAAAGCGTAAGTAAAGGTATATACTTAGGTATTTACTAATACGATAAAAAAATTCATAATTCATTTATTGTTTGTGAATCAGGTATTATTACAGTCAGTTCATGAGACTTATTTTAGATCGCTGGATTCTGCCACTTGGGCGTACAAACATTTCAATATACATATTTATGAACATTGGAACTAACAATCTAAGTTAGTTATTTTATTAAGAAGCATGCATTTATATTATAATTCTAAACAATATTTATATTTATCAAACTTAGCTACTAATGTCAAATTATAAATTTAATTAATACAATAAAATAAGGTATGTACGAGATGAGTATGTCAAACAATTTTAAGTTAGTTAAGTAAATAAACAATTTCAAATCAATAATGGTAAATATCACAATTCGAATGTACATTTTTTTTAAATAGAAGAATAAACTAAAGTAGGTATGCAGGTAATGATGAATGAAAGGGTAACTTAAATTCTTCTCCTTCTAATTAAGAAGGAGAAGAATTTAAGTTACATTGTCAATTAGATATGAATAATGTCAATCAATACGGTCATTTAAAAAATTATTTACTGTGTAATAAGCTTTTCCAATTAAAAAATCATTAAATTTTGCACTAAATTGCATGTATTTTTATGTTCAAGATTTTTGCTAAAACTATTCTCCTTCAACAAAAGCCATTTCTCTAAGTGTCTCAAACGGTTTTTTAAGACATCTGTCACCCTTCAGAGACTGTTTTAGTGTCTATCTAGACAGAATCCTCTGGAATTGGTGGGTAGGGGTGCGGGTGGCGCGACGGTTCATCGGACCCTGGACGCAGGTTAAATCATAGTCGGTGATGGTTGAAACTTATCTATGCTCCTCATCTGTGAGATCTAGTAAATAATATCTAAAAATGTGATATTATTCACACAATATACATGTAACAAAAAAAATTCCAATCAAATAACAGAAACAAATTAGGATTAGTGCCTATTAAAATTGAAACAATTGAACTAACTGCGGACTGTTGCAAAGAATCTACAGGTAGCTCAACTAGCCCATTTCAATACCAGTCGGAAGCGTCCCCAAGACGCTGGCTGCATTGCCCCGCTGTATCACACTAATATTATAAATGTGAAAGTTTGAATGTTTAGATGGATGGATGTTTCTGTTAATTTTTCACGCTAAAACTCCTGTTTTTAGGGTTTTGATGATCGAAGATCGGTTTCAAAACCCTTATGGTCTCGCTTTGTCTGTCCTTTTTTCCCTCCTTAATAACTCAAAAACTACTGCAGCTATCAACTTGAAATTTAAAATAATAATACATTTCGTGCGCCTGTACAGATTTTAAGAAAAATAATTGAAAATAAATGAAAAATGAAAATGAATATTTTCCATACAAATTGTGATGCCAAAATTTTAAAAGCTACCTACAGAGTCATATGGGGTATCAAATGAAAGGTATCATTTTGTACATTTCAAAATATTTTTAGAAATTTTTGTAGGTTTCATACTTTTTAAAATATTTCGAAAAAAGTCGAAAAAATACCCATTCCCCCCCCCCCCCCCCCTATCTCCGAAGATTGCAGAGCGATCCATGTAAAATGTATGGAGCGTTTATAGACATGAATCTATATTTTACAGGAAAAATATAGAGAAGTTTGAAAAAAGAACACTTTTTGAAAAATGATCAAAAAGGGGGGGCTACCTCACCGAGTGGGGTATCAAATGAAAGGTATTGGTTTGTAAGTTTCAAAACAGTTTTTTAAATTTCTGTAGATTTAATACTTTTTGAAATATTTTGAAAATAGTCAAAAAAATACCCATTCCCCCCCCCTATCTCCGAAGTTTGCAGAGCGATCCGTTTAAAATGTATGAAGCGTTTGTAGATATGGATCTATATTTTACAGGAAAAATATAGAGAAGTCTGTAAAAAGAACACTTTTTGAAAAATGGTCAAAAAGGATTAATTTTCAAAAGGGGGGCTACCCCACCGAGTGGGGTATCAAATGAAAGGTACCGGTTTGGACATTTCAAACCAGTTATTCAAATTTCTGTAACTTTCATACTTATTGAAATATTTCGAAAAAAGTCGAAAAATTTACCATAACCCACCTTAACCGAACCACCCATTTAACCGAAGCATGCAGAGAGATCCATCTAAAATGTAGGTTGGTAACTACTATTCTTAGGTATTCGTTAAATTGCGAAGTCTCTAACCGGTACTTTTGGTACATATTTGTTGACAAACGTTCAAAACCCTCGGCGCGCGAGTTACACTCGCCCTTGACGGATCTTGTTTTTCTTGTCCTGTTATTATTTCTATTCCTATAATTTTGTTAACTAATTGTAACTATAGTTTATTAACTTATGTTACTAATAATTTTATTATTGTATGCCCGAAAGGATAATAACTATTTAAAAGTAGTTCTTAAGACCAACTATGTACACAGTTTGAACAATAAATGTTTCTTATTCTATTCTATCTTTCTAAGGGCTGACCGTGAGCATCGTTGGGTTTAGGCCTCTTGTCCATTACGCCATTCTGTCCGGTCCTATGCAACCCTAATTCACTCCATATCATCATCATCGGTGTTTAATGATCCACTGCTGGACATAGGCCTCCCCTAATAAGCGCCATAGCTTCCTGTCTTCAGCTTGCTGCATCCAGCATTTGCCTGCAGTCTTTCGCAGATCGTCATCCCACCTGGCGGCCGGACGGCTCCCTACGTTTGCCGAGTCGGTCTCCACTCAAGAACACGTTTACCCCAGCGGTGGCCAGTTCTTCGCGAGATGTAGCCGGCCCACTGCCACTCGAGCTTGTTAACCTCTTTTAGCTATGGTCTGACACGGAAACAAAGTGATATTTTTTATTTCTGTCGCTTCTGTATGTAGACTGAAGTAAAGAAGCGATGAAGAAACCTATAGCCTGTTAATAGTTATATTTCGAGTTGGAGAAAAACCCCGAACCAAGCTTTTTTATCCTCTAAATAATCTGAAATTTTATTTATAGTAAGCCTTTTTGCACAGCAATGTTATGTCAATTTTTATGAATTTACTAGCTGACCCGGTAAACTTCGTAGCGCTCTTTCCTTTTAAACCTTCCTTGCACTTCTACAAATATTTCAAATCCAAAATTAGCCATATCGGTCCATGTGTTCTCAAGTTTTTACTAACAAACTTCAATTTATTTTTATAAATATAGATTTACATGCTTGTCTGCTGGTAACTGGTGCTTGTAACTGGGATCCTACCCAAAAGGCGCTGAGCAGGAGCGGGGTTACATGCTGTGTTCATTTATGCTACACGTGTGTCTAGACGAGCGTCCACTTAGCTCATCTCACAATTTGTTTTGGGGCATCACTGCATGGCCAGTTGAGTTGTTAATTTAGGGGAATTGGATGTTGTTGAGAAACATGTTCGCGTTGTTGTTTCTTTCACATTGGAGTTCTGAGTTTTCTTGTCCTGTACAAATGTTTAGGGAGGGGTTAAAAATGCATTGTGTTTCTAATAGTTTGTCTAAAAAGATATGAGACTGAATCTTTTTCCGCAGCTCTTGCCAATCAGAATAAGATAATTTCAGGAGGATTTTTGATTCAGGAGTTGCGAAAAATTCTTATAAGGTTTTCTGATTACCTTTGTTAGGTTTTTATAAACAGATCACAGATCAATAATCTTGTTTTGATAAATGTATCTTAAAACTGGTTTCAACATCAGAAAATTAAAGTTGCCTTTCCATTTACATCCATACTACTATTTTCTTATCTATACTATCGATACGATACTAATATAACAAAAGCCAAAATAATTCGGCCAGTCCGTCTGTCACCTTTTAAGGCCTAAACGGCTGGACGGATTCGCAGTGACGGACATAGGCTACATATTATATCGGAAAACAGCGTGGTAATAGCGCCGCGGGCGAGAGCTAGTGTTGTTACAGATACAGCTACATCAACTTTCAACTAGCTATACCTAGCGGTTAGCAACTAGCTCCACATTTTCAGCTGACTCCGAGATTTTGTAACAGGCAATATCAAATGTCTTTCTGTGCACTACCAGGTTGACGCACATCTGGACCGCACAACTGCCGCGGAGGACGAAAATGTGCATGTTCAAATGCGGGCCTTAACTCGTAGTATTTACATGGATGCATTTTATATTGACGGCATCTAAAGTTTGCGGTAAGCTATTTTTAACCCCCTTCGCAAAAAGAGAGGGGTGTTATAAGTTTAACATGTCTGTCTGTGTATCTGTGTGACTGTGGTATCGTAGCTCCCAAAGAGATGAACCGATTTTCGTAAAAAAATTTTTGTGTCGTAGCATAGATAATTTTATCCCGAGTGTTCTTAGCCATGTTTCATGAAAATCTGTCAAGGGGGGGTTTAAATTTTTTTATTTTGTTCTTATGTCACTGTAAAATATAATTGAAGGTTACTAGATTAAGCCCATAAGTATTTCAATGCTTATTTTTGTGGTAGCGGTGTTCGATGTATGTGCTTTGTCCTTAATACCTTAATGTCACACTTGAGCTCGACCGTATGAGCGGAAACCTTAAAAGCAAGGTCGTGTCTACAACATGTCAACGATGTTTGTTTTGAAACAAACACAATATTTGGCGTGACGATCAAATTACGACTGTCCCACTCTACTTGATACTGTGTATCAGCTTACGTTTTTACTAACTTTTACAAACTGTTAGTCCCTATGTGTGGGACATATCTTCCAACTGATTTTGGACTACACTCGCGTGCAACTGAATCGACTCAAGCTAAACTTATATTCGCACATGAATCTGATTTTTCGGGAAACGGCGGCTTTTCCGATTTACATACAACTTTTTTTATTAGAAAACCTGATATTTTTTCTTTAAAATTACATCTAGTCTATGGTCCTTATAGTAGGTGGTGGGTGGACCGCAGTTCACCATCAAACCTGGCTTCAATTTGCTCGAGAACACCTTACCTGACCATTGAGCAATGATGCTTCGTCCTGTTTATTGACGAGAGCAGAATATGTCTCCGTGGTAACGGCAAAAGAGGTCGAGTACAATGCCGTCCAGGGGAGCGGTTTTCCCAATGCTGTTTTGCTGAATCTACTTTTTGTGCAAAAGTACGGCTAGAGTCGATTCGGCACGCGAGTGTAATTATCCTCAACCGATTGAACTGAAATTTGGTATACTTATGTAAGTGACAATGCAATGTTATGGTACTAGCTGGTCTGATGATGGAGACAGAAGGTGGTCATAGGAACTCATAGACGAAACGACTTAACCCCGTCGAGTTTGAGTTCATTGGATTTGTCTTTCCAAGCACTTTGGTCTTGCTTGGCTAGATGATATTAAAGTTGGTTTTGTAAAAGTTTTTTTAAAATATTAAAAACTAACTTCTGCTAACGGCTTCCCACGCGCTTTTCCGGGATAAAAAGCCTATGTCCGTCCCCGGGATTACCGTCTACCTCCCTGCCAAACTTCATTGTGATTCGTTCAGCCGTGTATAAAGGCGTGAAAAGGTAATATTAGTATGGATTTGTGAAAGAGAGAGAGAAATAATTTATTTTACCCCAAACAAAACACATTAGCAGGCACACACGAGTCTACGTAAGTACAAGTACATTTTAGCAGAAGACAACACAGATAACCGCTTATTTAGTAGGTAGGTACTTATATTTACAGAGATGGTCTAGGGTAAAATGGGTCCCTGCCTCAGCATGATGCAGTATTTAAGCATTTGCCTTAAACTGCGCTGGTTTTCAGGAGGGCCCTTGAGAAGTGACGTGTGAGAAGATAATTCTGTTACAACTAATCTGCTTAGTATTGTCTTTAAACATAGGTAGGTAACATTATCCACTATGAATTAGATAGGTACGGATACCAAGGATAAAAAATGTCAATACTTTTATGATTTGTGTCTGTTAGACACGGGGTGTTTGATATTGATTTTGTAAAAGCCTGCAGACTACGATTGGAATCTTTGCATCTATTAATTCTAATGTCTACCACCTACGACCACAAGTCGAACGGACCTTGACAAGCAGACAGTGTAGGCCTCTTACTACGAGTACCCACTAGGCCTCCGCTCACGGACCCATAAAAATATCGCATTAAAAACTAGTTTCTACCCGTGGCTTCGCACGCTTTGTTTCTATGGAAAAAAATTAAAGGTGATTTTTATCCCTTGGGAACTGATTTTTGGGATAAAAAGTAGCCTATGTTTGATTCCAGGCCAATTGCTTGTATGCAGCCCGATCCGTTGAGTAGTTTTGGCGTGAAGAGGTAACAAACATCCAAACTTTCGCATTGATAATATTATTTATTAATTTATTATAATATTAGTGTGATGCGAAAGTTTGGATGGATAGATAGATGGATGTTTGTTACTTCTTCATGCCAAAACTACTGAACGGATCGGGCTGAAATTTGCATTGATGTAGATCTGGAATAATACGAAGCTACTTTTTATCCAATAAATCCATGGGATAGTAACAACTTAAAATTAAAACAAAAAAAATCTTTGTTTAGTTGGAATAACGTATCAAATTGAGACTACTATTTATCCCAGAAGTAACGCGTGAAACCACGGAAACGACTAAGCAATATAGAAAATTTAAATGTAGTATGTTCTCATTTCAATTAATTTATCTGGTGCTCAAATAGTTTTCATAACACAACATCTGCTCACGTTGTTGCTATAATGATGCTTTGCATAATTCCTAGCTTCCTTGCTTTTTTTATAGTCTACAAACCATCGTTTGACTTCAATCTCACCTGATGGAAGGTGAATGTGGCCGACAGTGTATCACGAAAGTCTTGAAGACACCTTGAATAGGTGTATTGTCTTGAAGAGATCCAGGTTGTAATTAGAAAAACAGAAGCAGGCAGCGAGTTCCATTCCTCAGCGGTACTAATGATGAAGAAGGTGGGAGAAAACCGCTTCACTGTTGTTTTTGTAGCAACAATGTATAGGAACCCTGTGGTCTTTTAATATGACTTATGTTTTGATTCGTAGGTTCTTACTAATTTTCTGGTTCTTTGAACCAGTTTTTTTATAAGTTGTGTAGTTTTCTTGTAAATAAGCAAAAACTTGATTTGGCGCTTACGCCGTTCCAAAAACGTATGTTCGCTGTTCAACTCCTATGAACGCAAAGTCCTATGCCTATCCTTTTCACAAAATGACGCGCATTGCGCCCTCTTAAAACAAATAACTAAGTATACAGCAAATTTTAACGAACTGCAATTTGTGCAAACGTCCATAAAAATAAAACCTCGCATCTAAAGTCGTACGGAAACGTACCGCAGTAAATGCATAATAATGGTTTTCTAATAAGAATAAACTTTGATTACCTGGCTACAAGAGAAATTGTTCTTTAATGGCAATAAAACTACTACCTACTTCCTTCTCGGTTGGTTTATGAGATAATTGAATATTATTCGGTTCTGCTTAATAAAATAAGATATATGTTCAGGGTGTTCTGTATTGTATGTTTTCTTTTATAATAAAAATATCTATATATGTAGCGAATTCTATTAAGTATATCAGTTATCTAGTACCCATAACACAAGCTCTGCTTAGCTCGGGGATAGATAGCGCAGTAAGAATTGTCCAGTATTATTTATTTAAAAGTAGTTTAGTCTGTACTTATATCTGACACGTGTTGAACGATAACCGATTTTCTAAATCATTGGCGTCCTGGCATCTCCAGGACAAGTTATTCGGTCAAGGACTAAAGCTGGGTTTCATCATGTTCACTAATATTCTACATTACTATTATACAAACTATTTTTAAATTTTAATGAAATTTGCGTAGTTCATGTCCGCACGTTAAAGGCGCTGTATGAAATCCCACGGAAAAATGAGACGTTGCGATGACTGATGTCTTCAAACTATCTTCAAACCGAACCCAGTGCTCTGGTACCGTGAGCCATGCCGCGAGCAGCATCTAGTCAGTAATAATAATAACCTAAGACCAACATTTCATAAATACAGAAACACAGACTTTATTCATTACTCCTAGTAACATGTCAATAAAAAAAATATAATTAATTATAATTTGTACATTAATTATTAAATTATAATAATTTATATATATAAAAGAAAGTCGTGTTAGTTACACTATTTATAACTCAAGAACGGCTGAACCGATTTGGCTGAAAATTGGTGGGGAGGCAGCTTAGAACCAGGAGACGGACATAGGCTATGTTTTATCCCGGAATTACCACGGGAACGGGAACTACGCAGGCGAAGCCGCGGGCAGCAGCTAGTAATTTATATAAAAATAAAACTAAGATAGGCGGTAATTCCAAGTATTCTTGCACATCATAGAATACCGATTCCGTGAAATATATTCTTAGTCTATGTTTAAATAAAGGCGTGGAAGGTGCGTTACGCATCTTCACTGGCAATCGGTTATAGATGGAAGGTCCCATGACATAGACCGATCGATGATATTTCTGAAGTCTGTGTTTAGGTGTTAACAGGCGGTACGAGTAACTGTTGCTCCGCATCTCGCGGGTCGTGTTCACCCCGCGACGCTGGAACAAGTCCAAATGCAGGTGAGTGAACAGGGCTACCTGGTATATGAGCTCAGATGGTAGAGTCATAATTTTTAATTCTTTGAACAGTTCCATTCAGTAATTTCTGGGATGAGTTGATATCGCTCGCCTCACGATATATCGCCCTCTCTCCCTGTTGGTGGTCGTTCTGGAGCATTCATGCAGGGGGACACCTACGGCAGATCTTATCTGATCGGTCCATCTCATAGGAGACCTAACTCTTGGTATTTATTCTACACCATTCCCTGCACAACTAGCCATTCAAAGGAGTCATTGTCTCGCCTCGATACGTGCCCGAAAAACTTCAATATTCAAAAAAATCACTATAAATAACTTCACATTAAATGATATGAGTAGGCTAGTTTTTGTTTGATTGACAAAAGAAAAAATATGTATCTTTTGATAATCTGATCTGACGGACTAAATAGAATAATATTTTTATGTTTATGTAAGTTTATTATTTTGTTTGTAGGTTATATGTAGGTATTATAGTAACCGTGTTAGTATTATTTTATTTTTTCGGGTGCCACCGTCTATTTTGTTCTTACATGTCCAGTCCATCCCAAGGTTGCCTGAAAGAGATCGCTCATAGCGATAAGCCCGCCTTTGTACTTCGTCTACTCTTAGCATTTATTTCTGTACTAGCTGTACCCGCGACTTCGTTCGCGATTGCCATACCTGCCGACTAATTAAGTTCACATTTAACCACAGTTTCTCTCATATTATGATACGCCGCCGTGCAAAAAAACTTCGATGCGCAGAATTGGACCTGTTACACTTTTAATATAAGAATCTTTATTTAGGTACCTAGTTAAATAGTGTATAAATCGTGTGGGGTCTACGGCGGATAGCATGTTGTCATCTTCAATCCCATTCTTTATCGACAATACTTTCAGCTACGACTCGGCCAGCGTTAGTGTTAAGAAGTGCCATACTCGTTTCACTTCTTACTCATGGTTCCATTCAGCTGGGGCCCTATTCTGCTAAATTAATCGCTTCACTATGACAGGGACGTCACAGACGTCACGGAATGACACGTTTTGGTATTCTACCTTAGATGAAAGAAATTATGATGAATGCAGATGTAGAGACGCGCGTCAAGTTTGAAACTATTAATTTATCTCGCACGCACTATCTGGAGTTTTATTAATCTAAAGATTCTACGTAATGATTCTGCGACGATTCCATTCATAGTGAAGCCATTGTATTACAGAATTGGGCTCCTGATCCATTTGACTGGACCACCGTAATTTTTTTTCGTTATTAGCTAGGTACAGTTGATTGTGTACCACAGTCAAAAATATTTTTCTGTGGTCCAGTTAGTTTAATTGGACCACTTATTCCAACCAAACTTCGGTGGTACAGTTAACTGGACCAGCTAAACCACCAAATATCATGTTCATGAATATTGCATGGACCATTTGTACATTTTACTTTGCCTGAAATAGGCATTGACGCACTCATTAGTTAGGTTCCTACCTACTAAGGTAGAACCCTAACTAATGGGTGCGTCTTGGAATAATAAATGGATAGGAACTTACCTACCCTTTATCTACTGATTTTTTTGTTTCAATGAACTGATTTTCTACTCGACTTTCTACTGATTTAGTCAAATTCGATCTTGCAACACTGTTTCTAATAAAAAGAATGCATGAAATCGGCGACGCGTCAATGAATTACAACTAAGAACACATTTTGACTTTTATCCCCTCTCCCAAGAGAACCATGCCTACTGATATCCCAGATAAAATGCATCATTTGATTTCATTCTGTACTTTTGGCGTGATGCGCGACCCAGGAATTTGACTATTATCCCCTCCACGGGAACCTTACTGAATTCCGGTATAAAATGTATCTTTCCCCGTAGTATGAACTCAAATCGTGCCGACTTCATTCGAATTCATTCAGTAGTTCCGTCGTGATGCGGGGTTAAATAATTATACTTTTTCCTCTCTCCCAGGGGAACCTTACTGAATTCCAGGATATAATGTATCCCATGTCCTTCCTTGTAGTATGAACTCAAATCGTGCCAGGTTTCATTCCAACTCATTCCGCAGTTTCGGCGTGATGCGCGGTGAAGGAATCTTACTTTCATCCCCTCTCCCAGGGGAACCGGATAAAATGTATCCCACGTCCTTCCTTGTAGTTTGAACTCAAATCATACCAATTCAGTCCAACTCATTCAGCAGTTCAGCGTGATGTGCGGTGAAGAATTTTACTTTCATCCCTTCTCCCAGGGGAACCTTACTTAATCCCAGGATAAATGTATCTTTCCTCGTACTCAAAGAGTAGAACTCAAATTATGCCGAGTTTCATTCGAATTCATTGAGTAGTTCCGTCGTGATGCGCAGTTAAAGAATTTTACTTTCATCCTCTCTCCCAGGGGAACCTTACTGAATTGCGGGATCAAATGTATCCCATGTCCTTCCTTGTAGTATGAAATCAAATCGTGCTAGGTTTCATTCCAACTCATGCAGCACTTTCGGCGTGATGCGCGGTGAAGAAATTTTACTTTCATCCCTTCTCCCAGGGGAACCTGACTGAATTCCGGGATAAAAAGTATCCTATGTCCTTCCTCGTAATATGACCTAAAATCATGCCGAATTTGATTTCAATAGGTACCTTCAGTAGTTTCGGCGTGATGCGCGGTGAAGAAATTTTACTTTCATCCCCTCTCCCAGGGGAACCTGACTGAATTCCGGGATAAAAAGTATCCTATGTCCTTCCTCGTAATATGACCTAAAATCATGCCGAATTTCATTTCAATACCTTCAGTAGTTTCGGCGTGATGCGCGTTTAAGAAACAGACAGACAGACAGACAGACAGACAGACATGAATGAAAAAAAATTCAGTTTTGGCTTCAGTATCGATAATAGAATGCCCTCCAAAAAAAATTTTCAAAATATCTTCAATGTACAGAATTGGACCTGTTACAGTTTTATTATAAGTATAGATTGTTATCTATACTTATAATAAAACTTCTTTGTGTGGTACAATAAAGTATTATCTATCTATCTAATATATTTTTTTTACCCAGGGCACTACTCTATTATAAAGAAGACACGTCTCCCGTTGAATCTCTCCATTCTCAAAACTAATTTCTGGCGTAATTTCTTGGCGCGAGTGATGAACCGTCTTGGCAAAACGAAACGTGTCATCATAATCACATTCAAGCCACGAAGTCATTATAGCAGAACCGTTACGGCAACTCATTTGACCTCTTTGCACACTCGGGCTCCGATCATGGTTGACTACTTGACAATTTGCACTCTTAATACATGGGTAATTAATCAATTCTTAATACTGTAGGGGTTCCAATGACCGGATAGTATACACGATAAGGGAGGTATCAGCTCCGCAGTTGAGGTATTCCATCAGCTGCACCTCACACACCAGTAGGCATATTTCCACTGTCAATACGGATTCCCGCTCTCTCTGCTATGTCCTTCTGACAAGTGTCAGTGACAGCAGATTAGCAACACCTCGACCTACGAGATGACGTATGTAAACCATGGTTTATATTATATTACTTGGACATACACTACAAATATTATAAACGTTGGCCGTGTGGTGCCGGCTTACAATTCGCACCACACCAACTCTTCCCGCGGGTGTCGTAAGAGGCGACTATGGGATATCAACCGGGGCGGGCAGCAGCGCCAAAACAATTTTACCACCAAACTGCGATCGCCAACCCGCATTTCCAACATGGGGATCACGGGCATTATAGTCGCAATATTATAAAGGGGGAAGTTTATGTTTGTTTGTGTGTATGTTTGTTATACTCTTCACTCAAACGTCTGAACGGATTAATGTTTTATTTTATTTATTAATTTCTTTAAGGCCCATAGCTCAGCTTTATGCTCCAGCATGTCACCATACTGTAGCGCTGGTATTCTGCTAAGGGCTGCATTTAGGTCACGGACACCTTGGTAATACAAATAAAAAATTATACCTATAACAAAATAAATTAACCAAACACAACACATATGTTCGAGGTAGAATTGTTCTGCAGGTGGCGTTGCTGCCCGCCCCCCGCTGGATATTCCTAATTAATTGATTGTAATGAGTTAATTGAGCAGGTTTGGTCCCTGTCATTTACCACCAATGCTAATCATCAAGTTCCCAGCTTTGGTTACATTATTATTTCTGCCTTGCATAAGAACTCTACGATCTGCTTGATTGAAAGTTTAAATAAGGTCTTACTGTAGTGCATCCTATATCAGCCAGGAACCAGGTGGTCTAGCTTAGTTGGCACGAGCAAGGCTTAGCAGCATACGAGTGAACAAATAACCTAATATCGACTACTAACTAATAGCTATAGGTAGACCACACAACTGGCGGATCGCTGTGGAACCATGTCACAGTTACAAACGCCGAAAGTGGAGTTTTTTACTGTGTTTGGCGTTTGTTTTCTTATTGTGACAAGGTTCTACAGAGATCCGCCAGTTGTGTGGTCTACCTATAGTAATTAATAGCTGTCCGAAATTAAAAAACCTCAACCTCAGCAGCCTGTATTGGTCCACTACTGGACGCAGGCCTCCCCCTGATAAGCGCCTTTTGGCTTTTATCACATGGGGGTAATGTTCATAATCCTCACGGCGGCATGCGAACAATTCTACCACCTAAGAAATAAAATAATATCGCAAAAATTTTCGACTTCGACGGGACGTGAACCCCGCATCCTTCCGTCAGTACCGGAATGTGCTAACCAACTACACCACGAGGTCAAGTGACGTGGGAGTGAATTCTACCACCGAACTGCGATCACCAACCCGAAATTACGGTCACATATCCATACTAACATTATAAATTCTAAAGAAACTCTGTCTATCTATCTTTCTGTCTGTCTGTCTGTTACCTCCACGCTTAAACGGCTGAACGGATCTGAATGAAATTTAGCAGGGAGGTAAATGGTATTCCGAGAACGAACATAGGCTTGAAAAGCGCTTGCGAAGCCGCGGGCAGCAGTATAAAACAGCAGCTATATATAAAAACCGGCAACAATTCTATAAAACAAAGTAATATTTCCACGTCAATCTATACTAATATTATAAAGAGGAAGATTTGATTGTTTGTTTGTTTGTATTGAATAGGTTCCGAAACTACTACTGGACCAATTTGAAAAATTATTTTACCATTAGAAGCCCACATTATTCCTATGCTTCATTCCTACGGGAAAACGGGTAATAGGACAACGGGTAGTAAGAATGCAGCTAGTATAAAATAATTCTCCAAATAGTTAATAAAAAAAAATTTAGGATTTAATTGGCCAATATATTTATTGTTATTCACTGAAGTGGCAGTGGGCCGGCTATATCTCGCGAAGAACCGATAACCGCTGAGGGAAAAGTGTTCTTGAGTGGAGACCACGACTCGGCAAACTTAGTGTAGGACGCCCTCCGGAAAGGTGGGATGACGACCTGCGAAAGACTGCAGGCTGATGCTGGATGCGGCAAGCTGAAGACAGGGCGCTATGGCGCTCATTAGGGGAGGCCTGTGTCCAGCAGTGGACTAACATAGGCTGATGATGATGATGAATAATGTAGGATACGGATTCAGAAAATCCGGACACCTATTTAGTAGATTTTTTCAAGTGCCACCGTCTATATGGTTCTTTCACTTTCAGTCCATCCTAAGGTTGCCTTTGCATGATAAGGCCGCCTTTTATACTTCCTCTATTCTAACCATTTCTGTCTATTGTTTCCTGCTTTGTTTAATATTGTAATTTTTTTCTATCTACTATCCGTTTACTACCCCACATTATTTTTTTAATTAACACATACATAGTAGCACAACAACCAAATCGTCTTGTTATCTCGTTTCTTCAAAATTTCCTAATTAACTGTAATTCGTTAAGTACTTTAAAAGTAATCACGGTACTTTGTGTGAGGAACATTGGATTCGTAAACGACTCAATTTTGCGCTTGGGGACTCTCCGAATTGGGTCGACTCTAGGAGCTAGCGATTTATGTTTTACGTCATACTGCTGACTTATTTTGTTCAATTTTGTGATTTGATGTTTATTTTTCTTTCGTTTAGGATATGTAACATCAAGGCGCTTTCCCTCCGCGTCTGCTTGCTATGCGCATTATTATAATTATAATAATATACTTTTATTTCAGACGCATGTTCCATATAAAATAACTTCATCCCCTGATAAAATCTTGGATAATTATGTACGATAGATACCTACGGTTTTGACGTATCGGTGACCCAAGACTATTTGCAAGTCAAAACCATAAACTTAGAAGAGCAAATTACACTCTTTTGTCACAGTTTCTGAGTAGAGTTGTTATCGCGTTGATTGATTTTTAATGCGAGGAAAAATATAAAATAATCAAAAGTCGTCATGTTGTTCACGTAGAATCAATAGGTCCTGATAATGTACCGTCAGATTTTTTTATTTTATTTAGATAGACATACATAGGGGACGTCCTAATTGGCGAACTATTAAAGCAAATAAGCGATTTGGTCGCGCGATGAACCAACGGGTGTCCTAATTGATCGCGCGGTACCCGTCGGACATACCTACAAGGAAATATCCATCGAACGATGCCGTCGAACTGTTTATGCAACGGCACGATTTCCAAAATTGGTGCTTATAGTTTTAAGTATTTTCTTTGCTCGTGCGAAGAGATGCTAGTTGCAAGCTTCAATTAGTACACTTTTATTTAGTATGAGTTTGGTGTATTTAATCTCATCGTGCGACGAGCGAGACTTCATCGTTTGTTCGTAAGATGGACATAGGATGTCAACATAGGATAACCGGTGCTTATAAATCCTGCAGCGAAATATGACGTTGGGAACCCCTCACTTGCTCCAAGGCTACACAACGATGCTTTTAAAGCCCCGCGAAGGATGGCGCAGGATCGGCCATCTTGGAATATTACCTTTTGTTGGACGGACAATGGCCGCGAGAATTGGGATATAAAGACTGTATGCGAAACTAACAATGGAAGACAATCGGACACCCATTATCTCTTATTGCTGTTATTTGGTTGCTATTGTTGAATGGTCCTTCATCAAATCATTAAACGCGGTGAAAGTAAAAATGGGCATTAGCATACTAACATCCACGAATAGACTGCTTTTGAAAGGACAGGTTAAGGAATCTATGGGATATCTTTGCTGTAGCAGCGTGCCAGAAGGAACGAAATCGTTCTTCTGAATTGCCATTATTTTCTGTTCTGTACAGGCCATATACATATATAATAAACGAACACTACATGAACCATCCTTCGTGGATGAAACAGGCCAGTGATGATGATTTTGGCGAGGTAAACAAGCATTTTAATAACTACATCATAGCGTAAACCAAATCTGTAACTTACCTTGATAATAACTAAGGGCCTGCTAGTTACATAATCCAACAAAACTACCCACAGGTATCTACGGATATCGTGTTAACCTGTGACTTCGAATTAGTTTTGGCCTAATCAGTTTCAAATGCGGAAATTGAATTCAAAATTAGAGCACACCATCTCCCTTCCCTATTAATACCGTATTCGAATCTATTGTTTGTTGAATTAATGTACTCTATAAATCTTGGCTCGTAAGCCCTCGCGCGTGTTCATCTATTAGGGAAACTAATCCATAACAATCTTTTGGGGTCTTTATTCTCAAAATACCAGTCTTAGAATACAAGCGGAAAGTACACTGCGTATTAATTAATAAGTTTTGACGTGATAGCTTAAGTACTCGTATTCCAGAAATAATCTCTTGCGTAAACTTTCACCTACGAAGGGTTGGTTTGTTCATTGTTCTTTTTGAGAACGTTGTCTGATTTTGTCGGTTATTTTATGCTCCGATAACACAGCCACTAATAAATCTGCAAATTCCTCGTTCCACTCTGCTGATCCCATTAATACTAAAGTTGCATAAAGCGCACACAAATGAGTCCCGCTAATCTTCGATAATACCAATCCCAGCCCAGTTAATACCAGACATTGTGTAAGCCAATTTGATAATGTATTTATTGCATTCAGTTTGCGTAAGAACAATGAAGCGCGTGCAACTAGAACGAAGGATGTCCCATTTCGAGGTGTTGCGTGGGCTGCTCGGTGCCAGCCCGATTACAGTTCGTATCGTTTATTTCTGAACCAATAAAGTCTTCAAGACATCGTCGACAGGGTAAATCCCATCTTGTTGTATAAACTATCCAGAGGAATTGGGTGCTTATGCTTCTCCATTTTAAAAAGCATTACATTCGAGCATGTATTTGTAGCATGTATTGTCGTTAAGTGCAGTTTACAAGTCTAACGGACTTGAGCCACCTGCATACACATACTTCCTCTGACCTTTATGTCTTTGTCTTATTGCCTGCGGGTTGTCCTACACTTCTTCCGGTTTCATTTGTCAACACGCTTTCTTCTTCCTGACCTTATCTTTCATGGAAATCAACTGCAGATTTCCACTTCTAGGGGCCCTATTCGGCCAAACTAATCGCTTTGATGAATGATGAATGATAATGGTACCGTCTCGCAGAATGAGAATTAGTTCCCAGATCCCCATTAGTGACGATATTTTTTCTCACAATTCACACAGACACTTTAAAACTCTAACAAAGATGTCCCAAAGTAAAACTCCGGTTCTTCCAAATGAGGTCTACCCATTAGAAGTCATATCCATCAAAAACGGTATTCGACATGGGTTGACCCCTTGGGAACTCCATTGACAACGGCTATGGCAACCTGCTCTCCGCCAGGACTGACAGGCGCCGGATCATTTCATGTTTCCCTATTTATTTACACGCCATTACTCTCAACCTTATAAACGAGGGTTCAAAGCGCTAAATTGCAAGTTTCTATACTGACCCAAATAAATAAAATGTCCAGAGGGTCACATTTAACTCGGGAAGTAGACAAACCGGACACACGTGTCGTTTGCTAAAAATAAATAACAGGGGATTTCTGAAATATACCTTTAGCACGTAAAATTATGTATCCTCCTCACCTCACCGGCCTATATTGGTCTATTGGCGGGACGCAGGCCTCCTCCTGATAAACGCCTTGTTAGTTTTTACCTCATGGGGGGTAATGCCAATAATCCCCACGCTGCCGCTGGGCATGCGGGTTGGGGTAATGTAATTTGCTTATGAAAACGGAAATATTGAAATGCATTTCAGTGGCCAGCTGCAATGTAAATCTTGATAATAATCATTAAATCGGAAAGAATTTAAATTCTGAAAAGTGAGATTTATTGCACGTGAAAAGCCAATGGTCCACTTTTGTGAACTGCAGAGTTTATTGAGTGTCTTGATGAATTTGTTTACGTTTTTATAAAGTTTCATTTGAAAACCAAGCTGCAACCAGTTGGATCGGTTAACTGAATTAATTCGTAAAGTTCATTGTTCACATAATGAGATCTCATCATGCATAATTGAGCACAATTTGTATATTCTTATGTCCGCGTCGCCTACATACACCACGCCTACCAGCCCCTTAAATGTAAGCAGTGGAACATTTAGCTATTGGTGGTTTTCCTAGCATGTGTAGTTTTTTGAATGTGGTAAATGGATTTTTTTGTTGTTTCTTGTTTTGGAACTTCGATTATTAAAATGTTTAGCTAGATAGACCGTCGCGCTTCAAAACAATCATAAAAAACAGGCCAACTTTCGTTTGCTGGCGCGGCAGCTTGGTTTTAAACTCGCTCTACGCATACCAGTACTGATACCAGTTGTAAAGAAACTAAGACTATAAATAGCGATTATTTACCATAATCACGATTGTCTACAAAAATAAGCTCAAAGAAAAAAGTTAGCAAGCGCGGGTTGACGATTTAGAGGCCAACAGTAGGACCACAGATAAATATTCTCTGTATATAACTAAGAGTTGGACGCTATTTATTTCTACGGTGTTACGACCGCGCTGACATAAATAAATCAATTTTTGGACATTCATCATTATATTTTCTTAGTTAATGTTTTTATAATTATAAAAACATTGACATTGACAGGAAAGGTGAAGTAGAAGGCGCGGTTATTGATATATGTATATCAAAAACCGCGGCTTCTACTTCACCTTTCCTACACCAAGTTTCGTTTAAATCACCATGATCAATGATCACATTATCATATCAAAGAGTTCTACTTAATACATAAAATATACAAGTTCTGCTTAACATGGGGCTTGATGATGCTGTGTGGATTGTCCAGCATTATTTATTTATTAATAGTATTCTCAAAACAAGGAACAAAAGCCGTGAGCTCCACGAACTCTGGCCACCTCATTCAGTATGTGCATAAACCGTTATGAACCAGAAACATTCGGATGAAATTGCTTTGTAAAGAGGTTTAAATTTTTGCTGCGTACCTGAGTTTTTGTCGCCAGCACAACAGGAAGCAGATGAATGGTCCTCGCCGGCGCCAGACAGTAAAGCATCGGGTTATTTGTAACAAACACAGCACAGTCGTAAAAGATTATGGTTTCGGCGGCACTTGGCAAAATCTTTCTGTGCTTTTTCATGCTGCTTTTTGTATGCTTTCGTTTTTGTACTGTTTTATTTGAATAGGCTAATGTTTAGCAGTGAGTTGTCTATTGATCGGTTTTTGTCTGGCTTTACCTTGAATTTATAAAATGTTTCTTTCTATTTGCCTGCTCTTTATCATTTCTCATCATCGTCATTGTATTGAATCGTTTCAAACTAACCTTTTTCTCTGAATTATCTGGAATTCTTTGCAACTGTTTTTGGAAATTAGCAAACACATGTAGACTATGAAATTTACAGGCGTCGCTAACTAAAAACGTGCCGTCGCAAACGTTGACTAATTCTTTAATACTGATAAAACCATAACAATTTTATCTTTACGAGTTTTCGTTTTGCCAAGCCAAACTCCCACGTCTCATAACTCATTATTTTAACTTATGTCAACAGAATAATAAAGAACGGAACTTCCGCTTCCGCATGCTTCCCAAATAAGTAATGAAGTAGGTATAACAGGAACGTACCTAGCAGTTTTGGAAATAGATACTAAATATACTGCTGTATCTGTCTCTTACATTTTCAAAACAAACCGGATGAACGTTTTTATCTAAGATACAGGAAAAACTCGGGCTAAGCCTGTGGCAGAAGCTAGTAGCATATATTTTTGCTTACTAGGTTTCCTGTATATGTGAGATTATAATAATTAAGAATTAGAATGAAGATATGGGAGTAATAGAGAGAACACTCTTTCGCAATTCAACAAACAACCAAGCCCCAAAAGCCCCAAATCTAAAAATTGTTCAGCACTCGATAAAAATCCACCAAAAACAGTGACACAAACCAAAAAGGTCTAAAAATCGAAAGAATTCCTCAGCGACCCCCACTCGATAAAAAAACTCCACCAAAAACGGAGTGACACAAACCAAAAGGACCTCAAAATGAAAGAATTCCTCAGCATCCCCCACTCGATAAAAAACTCCACGGAAAACGGAGTGACACAAGCCTATCGTGTTCATCGCAAGGAAATTGCCTTCAAGCGTGGGCTGTACAGCTTGCCCTATTAACTGGCACCTGCCCGTGGCTTCAAATAAACTATTGTGGAAAGTGGAACACGATGGTATTCTGAACATATCACGCTGCTGAATAGAACCTGTCAGTAAAGAGATCACCATAACTTGACTAACTGACATGGCTATATTAAATATTGATTTTAATGGTTTTGGTATTTGGTGTTAGAAATCTGTTGGTAGAGTTGAGGCTTACAAACCTTGAAAATTCAGTCTCGATCATCAATCTTGTAAATTGCATAGAAAATAATATTTTGGCAGTTGAAATAATAACCCATTTTGCAGATAATTTATCGAGTTCCTCAGAACGCTAACGTGATTTATTCCACAATTATTCTTATTGTCTTGTAGAATATTATACAATTTGACAAGCAGTAAATAATAATGAGAAACCGGAATTTTGAGATTCCGCAACAACAATGAACAACCTTCCGTTTCGTGTAATAAAATTAGCCGTCTTATTTGTACAAACAAACGTAAATTTTGTGATAAATGTGCTGTAGCCTTGGATACCTTATTTCATGACCTTCGTCATAAAGTTAAGCAATCGGAAAAATAAGGAAAATATTGTCTAGTTAGTGATACATGCTTTACTTCTTAGTAAGTAGTACTTCCCCTAGAAAGGAAATTCTAATACTGATAACACTATTTTTGTCATAGGTGGTTTATGTTGTTCCTATAGCACTATCAATTTGTTTGGTGGTTTTGGCCAGGTCATCGACCTACTTTACTCATACGTTTGTTCACGACCGCGTCATTTAGATTCTGAAATGAACGATTGCTTTGACAGAAACGTATGGGAAATAGACGTATACGCTGGTAAACGTATACGATACTATTAATTTTCTATACCTGGCTCTACATCTACGTCGTAAATGTAATTGTAGAAGTTAGATAACTCGTGTGGTCTGCGTACGTAGGCCGTAATCACATTGTGGCCAGCTGATATCGGTTACTGCATGGCTACTTTATTACGTTTGTACAACGATATTGTGGGAAGGACCTATTTGTAACCGCTGTATGTTATAGACATACTTGGCACTGACCTGTATTTTCAGCTTAGTGATATGTTTGCTATCACTTCCGTATTATATATATTTGACCCCAGTTCTTTATTGTAATAGTCAGACCCTGTCGCATTTGAGAATTTAGGAAGGAATTTGAGTGTGTAATCTGCCTCTTTATTTAAATTTCTTGCAAGGTCGTCTTGTAAATTAGGATCAAACCATCATTGCAGCTCTGAAGGCATATTTTTTTTGATCTGAAGTTACTGACTCTGAAGTTTAGTTTTTTGTGCAAATTAGTAGGCAAAAATGATGTATTTAAATTTCGATCAGATTAAAGAATGATAATAGTACCAGCTAAGACAGGTAAAGATAAAAGAAGTAAAGAAGCTGTTATTCCTACTGCTCATACAAATAAAGGTAATTGGTAAAAAAATATAGTACTATTATTCGGTGTATTAGAGTACCAACATTGGCCCAAACGAAACAATTAGTGTATTGGGGAATGAAAATAGACCTCCTGGACATAATTATTAATAATCCAGTCCGAATAGCGTGCAATCCCGACATCTTTGTTCTCTTTTCTCGTCACGCTTCACTTTTATAGTTTTGCTCGAGATGTTTTACTCGGACACAGATGCAGCTGTCGTAACACAATATAATCTTTTGTGGCTTCTGTCAGACTTAGATTCAGCTGTTGTTACATTATCTCTTTTTGTGGCCTGTGATTGAATTTGGCAGCTGGCACATCAAAGGGCATTCCGGCCAATGAGTGATTTGTAACCCTGGCCTGTTGGGCAATTAAGAATCGATTATGTCGTCGCCGTTATCTTTTTATGCCATCCATCATGAAGCCTTTAAAGGTGTTGCAAGATGTCGTTAATACTTCCCTTTGCGGATATGAATTCAAACCTTAGAAGTTGTGTGTCGGCTCGGAACCGACCTTGACTTGCCCATAGGTCATGCAATCGATTGTTTCGCAAGTGCATAATGCAGCGCCTCGTGCTACAGTTCCAAGTGAGTAACAAGAACACTGCAGTACTTAATTGATTTCTTTTAAAACGAATGTTAGCTTTCTAATGCCTACTCGATCACTTTTGAATTAACTTGTCCATTAACCACACTCTTTTTTTAGTGGTTTTTGATCAAACCAGCCGGTTCTTGGTCAAAAGGCAAAATCCGTGTGGTGCTGGCTTAGAATTTGCACCACCTCTGAACTATTCCCACGGGTCTCTTAAGAGGCGACTAAGGGATATCCACCGGGGGCGGGTAGCAGCGCCTGCTGCAGAACAATTCTACCACCGAACTGCGATCCCCAAAGCCGCATGCCCAGCGTGGGGATTATGGGCACCCCCATAAGATAAAAGCCAATAAGGGAGGCCTGCCTCCAGCAGTGGACCAATATAAGCTGTTGAGGTGAGGTGATCAAAACGGACCGGACGCAACGCGCCGCGAGGTCTGAATTTGAAACAGCAGGATATCTTGGTTCTCCTGAAGTCCACAATTGATCAGCTCACTCTCAACAATGTTTAAAACCTAGTATGTAGCTGGTTATTTCTCCTACTGTGTGTTCTTTGAGGGTTAGCATCGTGACGTGACGCAAATGCCCGCGACGACGGTTCCGCGCATTACCCAACCTCGGCAATGCGGCTTTGATCACGCTAATCTGCATTCCTACCCTGTTCAATAATCTCACTTCAATAAGCGTTGGAGTTACTTAATTAAACAAATTCCTCCATCGGCCCAACCTTGAACTGTCAACGTATTAACGTATGTCCCAGTGACATTTACACCTTCAAAGCATCTTGATTGCCCACGCAATCAAAATAGCTCCACTAGTTACCAGCTCTCGGTCTCGGTGGTCTACGCCCTCTCCAATCACGGCTTATTATTGGTTAATTGAACATTGAACCCATTCGACCTCCTCGGGATACTGGAATAAATTGGATTTGTAGTTTCACGGAATTGGAAATTTAGCTCTTCAGATTTCTCTTCAGCGTACCGACTTACATTAATTAAAGTTAACTTTGGTAATTTTAGTTGACTGAGATAGCTTTCATTGAAAGCCAAGAATTTAAGGCAGAATACCTTTTTTTCTGATAATGGTGGTCTTAAGGTTGTCGCAGATCAGGGCCGCACAAAAATGTGCATTCAAATATGGGCTTTAACTCGTAACATTTTAATGCATTTTATATTGACATCATCAAATGACAGACAGCTCGAGGGCTCATTTGAAGCTTGTGGAAAGCCATTTTGTCACTGTAAAATGTATCTAAAGGGGCCCTTATTTGAAGGCACTTTTTTTTGCTGTGCGGTAGCGGTGTTGGTTTACTGTGTGCAGACCTTTATCGAAAATGCCGATAGCCGAGATCACGCAAAGATGTTAAAATAGGTAATTAATTTTACCTTAAATTCTCTGGGTTCTATAGCGTGAAATTTAGCTCTTCAGATTGCGTGACTGAATTTATTCAAATTCCAAGATTGGACGTTTACGAAATACACCCGGGGATTCCGTGGGGTCCCGCGACTGATATGAAGCCATTAAACTGATTTAAAACAAATCCCTCGGAGCCATAGAGCCGCAGGAAGCTAGTTCTTATCTAGAGGCTGGCAATGCTCCTCGTCATTGGCAAGTAGAGCGGCGCGCGCGCAGTCCGGAACGGTTGACGTAATGTAGCCTTCACGTCCACCACCCGTTACCACAACCCTGTGCAGTGTTTCTACGCTGAAAATTCGCGGTTCGTGGCATTTCATCATCGTTGTTCTGGCTCGAGATCACCCAGTGGTCCTATCGCCTCTGCCAGCCTCCACTTTCCCGTGCTTCTTGCATCCAATCGTGGATGCAAGGAGCACAGGTGTGCATTTTGTGGCATTTAGCACTAAAATTACGTTTAGACGAAACGGAATTAAGAGAAAGATATGTAATTCATTACTAGGCTGTACTTTATTTTAAGCTGTTTAAAAACATCTAGTTTAAGTTACTAGATGTTTTTTTAAAACGGCTTTCGAACGTTTTCAAAGTTTTAGGAAGTCCTAAAACTTTTAAAAGCGAAGAAGCACACGTAAATTTGGAATAGAACCACTAACGTGGGGATTGTTACTCGGATAGTAGATTGTCGTAGTTACATTTAAATTATTTACATGGCGGCGATAAGTTGTGGGAGGAAGTACTTCTTGACCGTTCAGAATGCATGTCATCATCACATAGTAGGTATGCCCATTTTAAGATGCCCATCTGTCACTTCTTACTTGGCATGATAAAAGGTGGCAGCGTAACCTATCTTAACGAGGAAGTCCAATAGATCTTTATTAACAAAGAAAATTGCAATCAAATAATAGAACCAAAAAAGAAGTAGAATTAACATTGAAACAATTTAGCTAACTGCAGACTGTTGCAAACAACTTACAAACTTGCTTGCTCAACTGATCCATATCAATACCAGTCGGAAGAGTCTCCAAGACGCTGGCTGCATTGCCCCGCTGTATGGAAAGGCTGATGCGCTGCGCCAGATACTCACCAGGTCTCGGGTCACGCGTCGCTTCGACCAGACGCTCAGATAATTTTCAAAAAACCGGGAGAACTTCAGAGAAGGTAGCACAACCAGCAAACACATGGCCAACTTTCGTTGAAATATTTGATTCATGATAGTAATGATATGGGTAAGTTAAAACTTGAAACTGATTAAGATACATGACGAGGGTTTCGGAACATTACACAGAAACAAATTCAAAGAAACCTATAGTGAAATAGAGATAATAGGTTGCCTTGAAGGGTTAGAGGCCCGTTTGTTTGGCAGATTTCGGTCAGATCTACTGGGAATTTATCATGTTATGAGAAATTGAAATGCGAAGTTAGATTTGGAAATATTAGCGTCAAAACCGCTTTCAACTTCAAAGTCAATATACTTTAAGATGAATAAAGAACGCCTATTATTTTGTATCACGCTAAAGTAATTATGATGGATTGAAATTGGGAATGAGTCGTCTGGCATAATGTCTTGCCTACGTGCTTGCTTACCTCCACAACACGTAGGTACCGTAGGTAATTCAATTCAAGAATCATAAAATCTGGAATTGCCCTTACATAAAAAAACACTTACAGTAAGGCACTATGCACAGGACCAATTATTGCGGCAAAAGGCAACTCGCAACTAGCATTTACTTACTCGATAGTTTATTCATACCGAGTTTTGAGTGAATCGAACCAAGGAATAAAAATTTCCTATAGAAACTTTACCACCCTTTTTAATCCCCTAAGAGGTTAATTTTTGAAAATTCGACAATTAGATGTTATTCTAGAACCTAAACTATCTACATACCAAATTTCATCTAAATCGGTTATGTAGTTACGGAGAGAGATGTGGTAACAAACATTCACACAAACTTTCGCATTTATAAATTTGTAGTATAAATTTATAAATTAAAAGTGGGATTCAAATGATTTGATTACATATAAACTTTATAAGACGATTATACAAAAAATATCTATTATCCCTAGAAAGATAACCATATTGCGATGTACATAAAAGATAACCATACGCTTGAGAGGCGCACGATTTTTAAATGCGATTATTTTATTAATTAAGTAATTTGTAAGTATATCAATTTTCTTCGTCATTGCAAAGAACAAGAATAGTTTTAAATAAGATATCAATTAAAGTTAATTTTGTTTATTTTGAATAGTGTGAAGCCAATTGAGTAGACCTCTAGACAAAAATATTAAAGAATCAACTGTCTTCTCTTTATCGGATCAAATTTCGTAAATTATCATCAAATTTTACTACTTGTAGGGGCTCGTCGAAGGTGTAAGACTTCAACTAGGGCTGGTCAGGAATGATATCAATAGAAACACTTCAGAACACTTCAAATCGGTATATTCAACCGTATACACACAACTACGTTCTTAATACAAAAGTCACTGCACTGCACTTAATAATTCACTTTCGTTATTTTCCTTAAGACTTGTTCACTGTTTGATCGCTTAGAACTGAATGAATAATCTGCCAAAGGGCTCGGTTTTTATACTCATTTCTATCCTTTCTAGATAATTCTACGCGTTTCCGGAAGCTATACCTATCTCTTTCTTTATTCTAGAAAAATTTTCTGTCCTTGTCTTTCTTTTCGATTCGTTCGAGAAATTAATTGTCTATAGATACATAAGTAGGTAGGTATAGCGAGCCGGACGCTAGCAACTATTACCTATTCTGTTTACCTAAAAATAATGTTCGATTTTGAACTCTATTTCAAAACAAAACTTCAAGAAATTTCCTAGCTATAATGAAGATATTGTCCTACACAATTTTGAGCCTTATTCCTTCGGCATAATGTCGTCGTTGCTAACATTCTCCCCCCCAGTGCGCGCTCCAACAAGCACTCCATCTAACTGAAGCGACGACGTATTGGGTACAATGACGATGAGGCGAGAAGTAGGTCTCTTCATGATACCACCCTTTGTTCGTACGTCGACGATACGCGTTCGACCATCAGGACCCGGGTATGTTTGTTCTATGACTCCTCTTGGCCAAGTGTTTCGTGGAAGAGAAGAGTCTGCTACTAAAACTGTGTCTCCTATTTGAATATTCGTAATTCTTCGGTTTTTTATCTTTCGAGGCATCAGTGTCGGCAGATACTCTTTTAACCACCTTTTCCAAAAGTGGTCAGCCAATCGTTGTGCTGTCTTCCAATTAGGACGGCCGACGAGGTTTACGTCATCGGATTCTCCGAAAATTGCAGCTCCGTTAGAGCGGCCAATCAAAAAATGATTTGGAGTTAAACTCTCTTCTTCTCCCGGTTCAGCGCTGAGATGAGTAAGTGGCCGAGAATTTACTGTGTGCTCTACTTCTGTTAATAAAGTTGAGAGCACCTCCTCTGGTGGGTTTCTTTCATTCAGGACCGCAGCGAGAGCAGTTTTCACTGACCGCACTAGTCTTTCCCATGCTCCTCCCATATTAGGTGCACCTGGTGGAATAAATTTCCACTTGAATCCTCTATTTTCAGCAGCCTCAATGAGGTCTTGATTTCGGAGTTTCTTGGCCTCTTCCTTGAGTTCTCGTTTCGCTCCAACAAAATTAGTGCCATTGTCAGAAAACAGTATCTTCGGGCTTCCTCTTCTCGATGAGAACCTTTTCAGCGCCATTATCATAGAATTCGTGCTAAGGGATGCAGCCAGTTCGATGTGAATTGCCCTTGTTGTGAGGCACGTAAAAAGTACACCCCAACGCTTTTCTTTTCTTCTGCCAATAGTTACATATATCGGCCCAAAGTAATCAACACCAGTACATGTAAATGGTGGCTGATGATGTGCGAGACGTTCTTGAGGTAAGTCCCCTAGTGGTGGCATTTCTGGTTTTTGTCTTCTGATTTTGCACAGCTGGCATTGATGAGCAACTTGTCGTACTGCGTCGCGTAGGGATAGTATCCAAAATCTCTGTCGTAGTTCATTAATTACGGTGGCGTGGTTTCCATGGTGTAGATTTTTATGATAATGTTCAATTATTAGCTGTGACACACGGTTTTTTCCATCCAGGATTGGTAATTTAGGATTTTCTTCGAAGTCCCGAAGCTTCGCTGTTCTAGTATTGAGACGCAATATATTTTCTTCATCGAGTGTCACATCTATTTTCTTAAGTCGGCTTGAAATTTCAAGCGGTTTGTTTTTATTCAGATTTTCTATTTCATTCTTGAATGATTCTTGCTGGCTGTAACGAATGAGAGCTAATTCTGCTTTCCTCAAATGTTCATTTTCGATAGGTAGCCAGTTTCCTCGGTCCCGTTTTTTAGACGGTGTTTCTTGACTCGTTGATTTTCGGCGGCATAAGTCCATGAACATGTATATTCTTGCCGTAGCTCGAAGAAGGCGCATCCAGCTACTGAATCTGCAGGGATCAGGCAGACTCGGCGAAGTGGCGATTCTTGTTCCGGCACAGGTAACTTTTTTCATTTCGTCATGGTCAAGTTCTCGTATTTCCTCTTTTCCAATATCCTTGACTGGCCAAGTAGATTCGGATTGATATAAAAATGCAGGCCCATTAAACCATCTTGCTTTGCTGTCGAAGTCTTTCGGGACGTTTCTGGTAGCGTCATCTGCTGGGTTTTCTTTAGTTGGAACCCATTTCCATTCATCTGGCTTGGTGATTTCTTCAATAGCTGCAAGACGGTGAGCGACAAATGTTTTAAATCGTCGTGGATCGGCTTTCATCCAGTGCAATACAGTGGTTGAGTCAGACCAGAAAGTTCTAGATGTGATCTCAAGGTCTGATTCCTTGCAGATAGTGGCGGTCAACCTCGCTCCTAGTAGTGCTGCCTGTAATTCTAACCGTGGAATTGAAGTTATCTTAACAGGAGCTACCCTGGCTTTTCCTGCCATCAGTATGACGTGGATTTTCCCGTTGCTATCTGTAGTTCTCCAATAGACTGCAGTAGCGTAGGCAGTTTCACTAGCATCGACGAAGGTGTGCAGCTCTCCTACTTTCGAAGATGGTGCTAGACATCTAGGAATCTTCAGTTTATGAAGCTTCTTTAAATCTTTTACGTACTGCTGCCACACGGTATTTTGCTCTTCGTTGATCATTTCGTCCCACTTCACTCCAGTTCTCCATAGATCCTGGATCAGTTTCTTGCCTTTAATAAGTGCTGGAGCTACGAGTCCCATTGGGTCGAAAGTTGACATGACAGCACTAGTAACTTCTCTTTTGGTAGGGGCACGTTTTCCTTCAGAAACTTCTGATGGCGTTTTCCTCAAGCCAATGTTAAAAGCTATTTCATCTTCGTCGACGATCCATCTCATTCCCAGAGTTTTTTCTTCTTCACCAAGCTGTTTCTCTTTTGGCGCTTCTTCAGTTCTTACATTGTCTAAAGCTTTTTTGGCGTTGCTTGCCCACTGACGTAGTTCAAATCCTGCTTCTTTGTGTATCATATTTACTGCTTCCGCTGTTTTTGACGCCTCTTCAATACTCTCGAAACTCTGTAAATAATCATCCATATAATGGTTACGGATGATTGCTCTTGCTGCTTCTGGATGTGTCTTCTCATATTTCAGTGCGTTGAGGTTTTTCACAAAAATAGCTGTAGCTGGTGAAGACGCGGCACCAAATATTACAGAGGTCATTCGAAATTCTTCTGGCTTTCGATTTGGGTCGTCTCCTCGCCATAGATATCTTAAGCTGTCACGATCTTCTTCTCTAATTCGTATCTGGAGGAACATTTCCTTAATGTCAGCGACTACTGCCACAGGTCCTTCCCTAAATCGCAAAAGAACACCAAATAAAGACTGGAGTAGGTCCGGTCCTGGAAGTAGCGCGTCGTTCAGGCTTTTGCCGTTAAATCGTGCAGCAGCGTCAAAAACGATGCGGGTCTTTTTCTTCATGGGATGAACGACAGCAAAGTGGGGCAAGTAAAATGTTCGTCCCGGCGTTAATTTAGCTGGAGCTTTCTCGGCATAGCCACTGGTTACCAAATGTTCCAACTGTTTCTTGTAATCTTCTTTGAGCGTTGCGTCTTTACTCAGTTTTTTCTCGATGCCAAGAAGTCGGTTAAAGGCTTGGTCATAATTGTTTGGCAACGTCTCGTTATCGGTCTTCCAAAGCAGACCAGATTCATATCGGCCGTCGGGTCTTTTCTTCGTGGTTTCATTAAGCAGGGCTAAGGCACGTCCATCAGCGTCATTACTGGGTCTTTGTTCCTGGATTCCAATAGAGTCCAAGTCGAAATATCGCTTTATCATGTCTGCAATTTCTTCATCATTATCTTTCATGCGGCAATGATTCACGAAATTCACGGGGGTCGTTATTCCAGAATGAAAGCCGTGGAGTACCCATCCCAGGCTCGTGAGTGATGCGACAGGTTCGTTTCGTTTTCCCTTCTGGATTTTTCTTGATACGATGAGATCCCAGTTATCTTGCCCAATCAGCAGCGCTGGTTTATTTGCTTCATAGAGGAGCTTTTCTTTCAAGTTTTTCAAATGACTGCACTTTTCAATAGTGTCCACATCGATGCACTGAGGTGCCAGTTTTAAGTCTTCTATGGTACGCACCCCTTTCAGCATTCGTTTATCCGTCCTAAATGCTCCTTTTATTTTGAGATTCATTTTCTCGGAGTCTTTCGTTTCTATATTCTTTCCACCGACGGTTTCTATTATGAGCGGTTCTGCTTTTCCGGTGGCTCCGATACGACGGGCAACATCTTTATCAATCAACGACACTGTAGAACCTTCATCTAATAGTGCCAAAATTCGCGTAGTCCCCTTCGGTCCGTAAATATCTACAGGAATCATCTTCAGGTAGACGCTTGCTGTTTTGCCCATCGCATAAACGGATGTCATGACGTTTGCAACTTCTTTATTTTCCGTCGTTGGCTGAGTTACAGACGACGTCTCACTTGGCTTGTCTAGTTGCGTTGACGGTGCTGGTTCTCGACGAGATAGCTCCGAGTGCAACATATTGTGATGAGGTCGCTTGCATCTCTTGCACGGCTGTCCTTTACAATTTGAAATCATGTGTCTTCGACGGAGACACATGAAGCATAGCCGATATTTCTTCGCGATCTCCCATCTTTCGTTTGTTGAAGCTTCTTTGAATTTTTTGCATTCTGTGAGCCAATGGTCTTTTTCACAATGGACGCAGAACTTTTTCGTTTTAACAGGCGCCGTTTCATCTTGGTCCGTTGCAGCATTCACTTGGTGACGTGTGTGTCTCTTCTTGCTAGATTCTGGTGGAGCGTAAGTGGCACACAAGGATGCTTCTCGATTCAAAAAATTCTTGATTTTTACTAATTCAGGTTCTTCACCACTGTGTGCTTTGAAATCGAGCCATCTCCATTTCATCAACGGTGTAAATTTCTCGATGATTTTCTTGCAGGTTTTCGGCGAATGCAAGTATTCGCGTTTGTTTAATGCACTAATCGTCGCTACTGCGTTTCCAATGCGACTGGCGATAACACATATTTCTTTCATTGATTCGCCAAGCCGTGGTAGTTCTTCTATACTATCAATCTCGGCGAGCGCGATTTGCTCTGGTCTTCCAAACCTTTGTTCTAGGGCATCCACAACATCGCCAGGGTTAGAGGCCACAAACAAAAGACTTCTGACGACTTCCCTGGCTGTTCCTTGGATGGAATTTCTAAGGCGAGCCATATTCTGTACGTCGCTGTGCTGGGCCACGCTGTCTAAATATGCTCTCTTGAATGGTAGCCACTCTTCATAATCTCCATTGAAGTTTGGAAGATCCCACACTTTCGTAGACTGTCCTGATCTAGAGGCACTTATGATGGCGTCGGCGAGTCTACTTATTTCACAATTATGAGTCGGTTTGTCCTCAGCAGATGGCACTGGTTTGTTCTCGGCAGGTGACATCGGTTTATTCTGAATTTGTAGGTTATTGTATGGATTTTCAGTAAACTTGGTCGATTGTTCGACCCATCGTTCCACCTGAATCGATCTTTCTTCGTCGAACTCATCATCTTCTGATTGAAGTTCTGATGGACACTGGGACCCAGTGACACTCATACGGGCCAAATTCGCGGCGATTGTAGCTGCTTTTCCTTCAGCTTTTACAATAGCAGCTTCAGCATCGGCA
Organism: Eupithecia subumbrata; assembly: GCA_949316285.1. NCBI lineage: Eukaryota > Metazoa > Arthropoda > Insecta > Lepidoptera > Geometridae > Eupithecia > Eupithecia subumbrata. The sequence continues at coordinate 19,835,887 of OX438641.1, read as the reverse complement.
GCTTTAGCGTCAGCTCTGGCGGCAGCGACGGCGGCTTTAGCTTTGGCGGCTGCAGCTTTAGCTTCGGCAGCTTCGGCTTCGGCTTCGGCAGCGGCAGCTTTAGCTTCAGCGGCGAATTTAGCTTTGGCTGCTGCGGCTTCAGCTCTAGCTGTAGCAATCTTCGCTTTAGCCTCCTCAAGTTCTTTTTCTTCTAGTTCCCGAAGAGCAGATGACTGAGACCTCCTTGAGGATTTCATCGACCTTGGAGCAGGAACAAAGAATGCAGAAGAAACTGACGGTGGAATCTTAGCAGATCCTCCAATGTTCTTCGGCTTCACATCAGCAGTTGCAGGACACAATGATTTCAAAGAAACAAACGGTGGAACATCTTGTTTTCCTCCAATATTCTTTGTTTTTGCACGTGCTGACCTCCTTAGTTGCCCTGGCAGCATTGCGGGGCTTTCGAATGCTTCCGCTGTCCCAGACGGTACAACTGTGCAAGGAGTTCCAATGGACAACGGAGCGGCGGTGCTCATGTCAGCCAGCATGTTCAAAGACGAAGTTGAACTGTATTCGGCTCCCGTCTTCCCGGGGCAGATCGGTGATCTGGAGCGTACAATAGGCATTACGCGAAATCACTTCCTAATCCGGCTCGAAGGACCAAAAACTGTAGGGGCTCGTCGAAGGTGTAAGACTTCAACTAGGGCTGGTCAGGAATGATATCAATAGAAACACTTCAGAACACTTCAAATCGGTATATTCAACCGTATACACACAACTACGTTCTTAATACAAAAGTCACTGCACTGCACTTAATAATTCACTTTCGTTATTTTCCTTAAGACTTGTTCACTGTTTGATCGCTTAGAACTGAATGAATAATCTGCCAAAGGGCTCGGTTTTTATACTCATTTCTATCCTTTCTAGATAATTCTACGCGTTTCCGGAAGCTATACCTATCTCTTTCTTTATTCTAGAAAAATTTTCTGTCCTTGTCTTTCTTTTCGATTCGTTCGAGAAATTAATTGTCTATAGATACATAAGTAGGTAGGTATAGCGAGCCGGACGCTAGCAACTATTACCTATTCTGTTTACCTAAAAATAATGTTCGATTTTGAACTCTATTTCAAAACAAAACTTCAAGAAATTTCCTAGCTATAATGAAGATATTGTCCTACACAATTTTGAGCCTTATTCCTTCGGCATAATGTCGTCGTTGCTAACACTACTATTCATAATAACTTAGTAAATATTAGTAAATATTATTTCATAATATCAAAATAAAAATAATTAGAAATAAGTTACATACCAGTTAATCTTATTGGCTAACGGAAGCTCAAAGTTACACCAAATACGTCGCTCGAGCGCATCAACTCTTCGTACCTGCCAAAGTATTTACCGCATTGAAACAGTTATCTCACGATAGAGTACACCGACTACTGAGTTGGTTGAGAAGAAAAACTTATTATACGCGTCGGATAAAAAGATATATCAAAATATTTTTTGCGCGTGCGCCTCTAAGGCGTAGGTTATCTTTCTAGGGTTAATAAGTTGGCAGTTTCTTCAAAAAAGTTGCTCTGTCTGCATAGCGCCTACTTAAATTCAAGAATCGTATGATCTGAAATTACCCAGTAAACATAATAACGTACAAAGATTTAAATATCTTTGCAACCATAAGTGTTTTCCCCAAGACATAATATTACGATAAGACCCAAGTATTCTATCATTCATACTTTATTTAATTTACCCATTTACCCCAATACCTAGCTTGATTAAAATAAGTGCCTACTTGTAGATCTGTTGGTTTAACATCCGTTAGAATTGACAAATGTCTCTCTGTAGGTATACGGGATGTTAGTTACAGACCGCAACCGCAAGGCATCATTGTCCTTGTACTATCGGCTTACCATACTGTTAATTAGGACGTTCATTAAATAAGGGGAAAAAGGCACATTCAACCTTTCACCACAGATAAGGTAATGTTGATCAGTACCTCAATTGCTGTGTGGTGCCGGCTTAGAATTTGCGCCACCACAACACGTCCCGCGGGTGTCGTAAGAGGCGACTAAGGGATATCAACTGGTGGCGACAGCAGCGCCCCCACAGAACATTTCTACCACCGAACTGCGATCCGCAACCCGCATGCCCAGCGTGGAGATTATGGGCACTACCCCGCCATGAGATAAAAGCCAATAAGGCGCTTATCGGGGGGACGCCTGCATCCAGCCTGAATCCAACCAGAAAACCTATATTGGTCTACTACCAATATAGGTTTTTTTTAGTTTAGGTTGAGGTTGTGCCACCGATGATCCTTTACTTAGGTAAATAACTTTTTGTACGTAGTCTATGAAGATAAACTTTATCAAAATGCTCACGTACTTTTATTTACATTTTCACGGCTTATGGAAGTAAGAGGTTCCGGTTTATAAAGCCGGCTCTACTGTTCCGTAAATCCGCCGTCTGCTAATGTTTTTTATTGTAAAGGTCACACTTAACATGTTTTTGTCCGGTGGACGAAATTATAACTACGAGTATAATCATCATCAACATCGGCCTCTGCTGGTTCACTACTGGATTTTGCCCTCATTGACGCCATATAGATAGCGCTCTGTCTTCAGCTTGCCGTCCAGCATCTGCCAGCAGTCTTTCGCAGATTGTCATCCCACCTGGCAATAAGTCGTACTACTATACGTTTACGGAGTCGCGGTCTCGGCTCAAGAACACTAAATGTCAATGTCTTCATCCGCAGCCGGATTTAACCACTGCAGGCAAAAAGTTACTTCAAAAATTACTCTGATTTTAAAATCATATTTAGATCGATAAATTCAAATAAATTTTCAAAGAATTCCATTCAGAAAAATGTTTAGAATACTGCTACTTAGCAATGTTATTAATAATTGTAGATTGTTTGCAACAGTCTGCAGTTACCTCAATTGTTTCATTTGTAAATACTAGTTCTAATTTATTTCTATAATTTGATTGTGACTTTCTTTGTCAATAAAGAATGATGTTAATAATTGTTTGTGTTATTTTATAAACAAATATTATATTGTAGTTTAATTTTTGTCTATTCTAAGTGCGTTGTGCTGTAGTATGCTCATTGATTAAATAAATAAGTAATGCTGGACAATTCACACAGCATTATCTAGCCCAAAGCAAAGAAATAAAATGAATTCGAAACGATTTGTTAGCGGTTCGTCTAAAAAGCGATTCATTCAAATCGCGTTCTGTTCAATAAGCGGTTCGTCAAGAATCCTTACGCAGTTCGTCCAATTCTTACTAAGTACCTTAAAATTATCCAGAATAGTTTAAATTTCAAATTGTTTAATTTAAAAATATTTCAAGCTCCGCTGTTATCTCCGTGACTCTAACCAATCATTGGATTTCACTGAAGACATTCTCTTTTGCCCACAGATCGGTAGATCATCAGAATCCCCAATCGACTTCGTGGTCATGGACACGGTGGCTGGAGACAAGACCGGCGACACGAAGGTCCTGCAGAGCACGATATCGCGGTTCGCATGCCGCATCCTATCCGACAGGAACGACGTAAACAACTGTCGCATATACGCAGCTGGGTTCGACTCCTCGAGGAATATATTCCTTGGTGTAAGTATTCGTAGATTCATCATTGTCATATCAGTCTACACACGTCCACTGTTGGACATAGCCTCCCCATATAGCGGTCCTGCAGGGGTATTTTAATTCATTCGATTCGTTTCCGAATCGAATCCGACGGATCTATAAAACGCTATTTTGATTTCGCCTCTGGTTGATGATCGAAAATCCGAAGCGAATCTGTTGAATAATGGCCATGTCAATGAGGAGGAGCTCCTTATTTCGATCATCAACCCAAGGCGAAATCAAAATAGCGTTTTAAAGATCCGTCGGATTCGATTCGGAAACGAATCGAATGAATTATAATACCCCTGCTGAGCCTCCATCCATCGAATTTCTGCGACCGCTACAATTTATTTATTTATTTCAATCCTTCGTTACACACATTTATGAATTTATTGAACAGAGAAACCCATCAGTGGGTAAAACCGGCTGTGAATGATGATGATGATGAACAGAGATTAACTACAGTAATATAATAATATGAACTTACACCATATATAATACATATAATATGCTTTACAATAGGTACTTACAATGTTTTAATAAAGGGAGGTAGCAACAAAATTCATAAATAGCTGAAAAGATGGTTAAGTTACCTGACTATAAATCAGGTAGAGGTTCTTTGGAAAATGCTCACATGTACAATGTCGTCGAATAGATGAATTCTTTGATTCAGAGAAGCGATTGACGAAGCGGTCATGATAGATCTCTTTATTGTAAACCACAGAATTTAAGACGAAAGAATATTGGGACTCGCGGGATAGAGCGACCTTATCGCTAGATTTCTTCATAGTATTGTCTCACGCTGCAACGGCCTATTGGTGGACTTGCTTAACACTTTGACTACCTCCGAATTTTGACTACCTACGAACCCGCCGCCCTAATAATTCGTCCGGGTCGCATCGCTGAAGCTTGGCAGTGAAAGCGCTAATTGTAATTTTTCCATCTTTAATTGTTTGTCGTTTCTATTCCTTTTGTTTACCTCTATTCCGTTTGTCATCTGTCGGGTACCATTCTGTTATTAATTTAGTCCATTGTAATTAATGTCCATTAGTAATTTTATCTAGATAGTTCTGTACTCTATGCAGAGCAACAAGTCTATTAGCACAAAGTGAAAGGATCCAGTCCAGATCCTTTGTAAACAATACCCTCTGTAACTGACCTCAAAATAACCTACATTACGCCTACAAAACGGTCTTTTCTTTTCCATGAATTAGCGAAAACAGAAATGAACTAAGAAAATTAACGCATTCACCGCCCAGCCTCTACAGGGGGCTGGGAGAGATTTATCTGCATCTTGGGCCATGAAAGTGTTATGCAGGGCGTCCCACGGATATGCCACATGGAGGTTTTCTGAACAAAATTTCACATCTAATGTTAAAATTCATAGTCTTCGTTTTATTTATGACACTATGTTATTTCGCAAAAAATAATCCTTAGGTATGATGAAGCCTTTCGATCGGTATGATAAAGCTACAGGTGATTATTTTTCTCGTGTAACGGGTTCGATTCCCGGTTCTATGAATGCAGTTTAAATTGTTTTTCAAATTCAAATAATGTCTTCTTTCAGTAAAATGTTCCATCTACAATATTCAAGGTACTTTCCCTCCATGTGGCATATCCGTGGGACGCCCTGTATAATATCCCGTATATGATAATGATGAAGTTTTTGATTTTTTTTTTAACCAGTGTGTGACGGCTTACGCACTATATTAACAAAAACCTTAGAACTTTTTCAGTAAATTCTCACTAAAGCCACAGAAAAGAGCGGTTTTTTATGTTTGACGTGTTTAATTGTGTGTTGATCGGTGTTATATTCGAATTTTATGAAACTAGTAGTTCTACGAACCGAGACCTCGCGAGCACTAACTTTTTTTCAACAATTAATTTACTAATTACAAGTTATTTAAAACGGAATATTTAGGTAGGTACCTACCATTTTTGTAATTCCTGTTTGTAGGCAGGTATATAGTGAGAACTTGCCCTTATGACACAGGAAATATTAATTCGGAACTGTGATACCATACCTACTCGTTTTCAACAATCAACTTTTTGCCTTACATGGGTAGAAATAATGTTCCTAACTCTCTGCTCGCTGTTAGGGAGACAGCTAGCTCAATAATCTGCTCCTCATGCCAAAAATCCTCATCAGATCTTTACCAAATGTTTATGAGAACCATTTAAAGTTACTACCTTCAATTAAAAATACAATTATTGAAATCAGATCTCTGAAAGCGGAGATATTCTAAAGCTCCCTTTTTGCCTTTTTTTGGAGGAACAATTTAATAAAAAACCCTGACGACAAAAAAAATCTATTAAATCATAGAATCTCTACACCAGTTTTCGTATCGATCGGTTGTAAAATACGACCTGTAGAGGAGTACGGACATACTGACAGAAACGCAAATTTTGCTAGACTTGATGCAGAGACGCTGCGCTCACTTCGTTCGCCCGGTCAATAAATATTTATTATAATTTATAAAATAAATAAATAAATAAATAAATAATGCTAGACAATCCACACAGCACCATCTAGCCCCAAAGTAAGCTATTCAAAGCTTGTGTTATGGGTACTAGATAACTGATATACTTAATACAATACACTACATAGATAGATATTTTTTATTATACATAGAAAACACCCAGACCAACGGAACAAATTTCTGCAGATCGTACACAAATTTGTTCCGAGGCGGGAATCGAACCCGCAACCTCCTGCGTCGCAGGCGGACCTTCGCCCGCTGCGCCACGGAGGTCGTCAGTTTTTATAACAGTAATTTATAACAAGTATTCATTTTTGAAGACATGGGGCGCTATTGCGCTCAGTAGGGGAGGCCTATATCTGACTAATACAGATTGAAGATGATGATGATTTATTTTCTTAATCCTAATACAATGTAAGAGGTCTTAAAAATTTCACTTATGATAAGTATTAGGAGTAGACGTGTGCGCCGATCGGCGTGGCGCACGCCGCCGATCATTTTAGCCACGCCGACGCCGCCGAATTTTTCATCGGCGTCATCGGCGTCTACAAACAAACAATATTCTACATTAAATAAATCACTTTATTTAACAAATTTCTTATATTTTATTTGCAAAAAGTAAGTAGTATTTTTTTATCTGGCAACACTGTTTGCCTCCAGTTTCGTCGGCGCCATTTGCATTTCTCTTTTCACTTGTCAGTCTGTCTGGCACACAACTAGTGAGAATTGAAAGTTTTCGGAAGTTTCGGAGGGTATCTGTTTTTAAATGACAAACTGTGCACTATGTCAGACAACGACATAGATCGGAGTTCGATACAAAAGATCGAAATCAAACCTTTTGCTGTGAAAACCCTCTATTCGTCATCGAAAAACAGTCACAGTTGGAAGTATTTCGGCACATCGATTATTGAAAAAGATGGCAAGAAGAGGTCCATCTTATCAGACAATGTGTTCTGTTCCCAGTGTGTTTTAGAGGCTAAGGAAAAAAATAAGATGATCTTATGGCCATCCCAAATTAAAACTAAGATTTCGTGTCTTTAAGTTTTCGCTTTTAAAAAAAATGAGTTTTGAGGTAAGTCTGTCATATAATTAATGAATAAAAAGTTTAATAAGGATTAAGGCGTCTTTTACTTAATTTCACATCCACGCCGATTACGCCGATGACGCCGCCGCCGCCGACAAATTGGACGCCAGACGCCGCCGCCGGTCAAATGAGCATCGGCGCACATGTCTAATTAGGAGCCCTGTTAGGGCGCCATGCATTTTGAGAATATAATGAAAATCGGTTCAGCCGTTCAAATGTTGAATGATTTATCAAAGTCTCGTCGGTTGTTTTCGAATGCTTGTAAAGTAAGCTCGTGACCGAGTATTAAATATTCAAGAGATACTTGAGATTGATGGATCTTGATCCTAAAAGCAATATAACCTCTGTCGGCACTTCAGCATGATTGAATACCCTCCTAATTTATCCTTAGGTTTAGAGATCGTATCCAACGTAAACAACAATATTTTTCCATTCATACGTGACAATTTGAAAAGTAAATGAATTACAGATTAAAATGCCTATGACTTTGTTATCTATCATACTAGTATCTAGAAAAACATAGCCTTATTGTCTTTAAAACTTTGACTTTCTCTCTTCTTCCTGCCATTTTCCCACTAGTTGGCACTCTCGCACGAAAATGGTGACTACTGCTCAAAAACAGTGAGCAAAATCGGGCTTTGCTCACTTAAGGAATAAAGGATATTATTCAACTTGTTGAAAAAGGTAATTTGAATTCAGAACATTGCAACCTTCATAGAAAAAAAAATCATCCGTTCATTTGTTTAAAGAGGTTTGTAGCATTTTTCCCTCCAAGGTTGCTGACCAAAATGAGTGAGTTTCTGACATTCGATCACTTTTAAATTACAAAATGTTTTCTCGCTAGTCGTGTTGAAAAAATTTAAGTTTAACTCGAGGGCAAATATTTTTCGTTTCGTGCCTTCCCTCGCTACCCCAGCAGTCTACTTTAGAACCACTCGCTACGCTCGTGACTCTATTCTAGACTGCTTCGCTAGCTCGGGATTTAATATCGTCACCGTCACGTTCAACAAAAAATCTTTTTACCCACTTGTTGAACAAATAACTATTATTCCCAATCTTCCAGACGTCATCTCCTAGGCTACGCAACGCACACCTGGATGAGAAAAATATAAATAGCAATTTATCAAAGCTATTTTCGATGCGTTATGATTATGACGTGATATCGTAGCTCTGACGTGCCTTTGTATCGTATTCGTAGGCGTACTAAATTTTCGTTTGTTCTGACGTAACTTTGTAGGCGTAGTGTCGGCAAAGCCGTGGGCGTTCGTAACTAGACTTATATTCTAATAGCTGTTTCATATTCACAACCTGTTTACTTTACGCGGAATATTCCGTGATTTATGAAGGATGAAAGTTATTTTAAGATGAAATCTTCGTTATTAAATTTCACTTTGTCGAAATTATTTCTGGATGATACAGAATTTATAGGAAAGGTCGGGAAGCGACGATTAAAAGTGAAAGTATTAAATAGCTTTCACAGGAAATCGGTTTTGTCAAATGAGTCCCTAATATAATATTAGAATTTTCTATCAGTTATATCGTGATTCGTAGGCCATATCGTCACTAACCATCAGGTGAGATAATGTTCTATTCTCGATAAAAATAAATAGCCATTGCCCTTTTAACACTTTCTGTGCTCATGACGCACATGTTAAAGAACAGCAGCTCGCTCGATGCAAAACGCTGGGTATTGAATGGCTTTATTTTTATTTCTACATTTCTGTGTTTACAGGAAAAGGCGACAAAATGGACGGAGAATCACGAAATAGACGGGCTGACGACGAACGGCGTTCTCATAATGCACCCTCGCGGGGACTTTTGCGGCGGCAGCGCCACCTGCGGGCCTTGGCGCGAAACTTCCGTAGGGGGCGCTGTGTTCTCGCTACGGGAGAGCCGCTCTGCACAACAGAAGGTAACTTTCATTGTTCTAGAAAGCTATGTACCTACACCTTTAGCGCGTTATTTCACTAACTGGGTCTGAAGTCTCGCTCAGTTTGCATAGTGTAGAAAGAGATGCCCTCTATTTCAACGCAGAAAGACAGCGCTTTGACGGAGAAGTACAAGCGGAAATGAACTTTTTTGCGTTAAATATAAAATCTAAAATGTATTTTTTCCCGGCCCAGAAAGAATATGTCAATAGGCCATTAGTTGAGCTATGGCTGGCTGGTGGATAGCATTCTTATTAGAGTAACTTATTGTGGAGTTCACGTCATCTACGACATCCTCTTCCACTAGTGGACATAAAATTAAAGTGAAGAAATATCAATGACACCTTATTTCTCATTTGATAATAATTTAAAGTACAAAATTTACTTGTCTAAGCGCTTGTTTTGTAAGCCTAAAGAAAAAAGTTATTGAAATCTGAGATATGAAAATCTACGGACATGAAACTTCTGTAGAGCGCTATCACCTCGGGTTGAGAGTTGAGATCGAGAGTTGAGTAGAGTAATATAGTTGAATAGAGTAATAGAGACCTCTCGACTCGACTACCCGGGAGAACTCCACTCCATTAGAGCATCCTTCGCTTAGATGTTTGTTCAATTCTGACAAGAAACTAAGGCCCGTATTACTTGTAGTACCGATTTCATTGTGCGTTATAAAAATTCCAATATAGGGAGTTAACGCAGGCTCTTGATATTATCAAAAAATATTGAATATAAACTATAGAAATGCATTTTATTTGTATGCATTCAACTCTCTCCAAACTCAGCAAACCTCGTACTCTTAAATTTCCTCTCAAGTTTTTTGTATAGAAAACTAGCGGCCCGTCCCGTCTTCGCGCGGGTGGACATTTTTTTTTGAAACATAAAGATATAGCCTTTATTACTCAAGGATAATGTATCATTCTAGTGGTAAAATATTATTATCGGTTCTGTAGTTTTTGAACTTATTCGTTACAAACATACAAAAATACAAATTTTTCCTCTTTATAATATTAGTGTAGATTAGTATAGATATAGAAATTGAATTAGAATTTGGGATAGCGACGCCTCCGACTGCCATTGATATGGATCACTTGAGCTACCTATAGATTGTTTGCAACAGTCTTTGACTTTAAATACTAATAAAAAAAATCTTTTTGAATGTATAATTTTCTTTGTAAATTTGTAATACAGAAAAGTTGATATGGAATTTAATCGTAAAATTTGACAAGAAACACTACAAACTAAATTTTTTCACCAGTTTCATTGAATTATTGGTTACTTTCAGGGTCTACCTTGCCAAGCAGAGACAAACATACTGAGGGACGGCACAATGATCGACTTGTGTGGGGCGACGCTGCTTTGGAGAAGTGCCGAAGGACTCAAAAATTCACCGGTAACTTTAATTTTTAATTATGCTGTACCTACACTGAAAAAAATTTGTTTACATTGATTAAGATCTTGTCTAATGTGATCACGCACATGAATCCATATGAGCCTGCTAAGATCTTGTCTTCTGTGACTATGAGAACTTAGTTAAATCGTAATAGCTTCTAGTACCAAGTAATGAATTGACCTTATAAAGTGTAGTTATTTAATTTAATTCAGAGATTAAATGCAACAAAGTTGTTTGACGACCTCCGTGGCGCAGCGGGCGAAGGTCCGCCTGCGACGCAGGAGGTTGCGGGTTCGAATCCCGCCTCGGAACAAATTTGTGTACGATCTGCAGAAATTTGTTCCGTTGGTCTGGGTGTTTTCTATGTATAATAAAAAAATATCTAGGTATCTATGTAGTGTATTGTATTATGTATATCAGTTATCTAGTACCCATAACACAAGCTCTGCTTAGCTTGGGGCTAGATAATGCTGTGTGAATTGTCCAGTATTATTTATTTATTTATTTATTTAACCCCGTGCAAATAAATGTCAAATATGACAAAGTGAATATTTATTTTGACTTAGAGCATTGATATGTCAATGATGTGCCTATTTTTTGTTTTAAACAAATTCGATTTTTGCAGCTACCTTGCATTCTTGTTTGTATTGAATGAGATATTTATCATTCCAACTATTTTGACGCCAACTAAGATAAAATGCGTCTTAGTTGGACTATATTTTTTCAGTGTAGGTACAATAAGAAGAATAAACAGAAACACAAAAATGGCTACGCGTTTTTTGCAGCATTACACTTACACCCAAAGGAGGCGTCTTCTAATCTTGTTGGAACCCCAAATTTTTTACTTTACTCTAGCTTCTATCCATGCCTTCGAACGTTTATACCATTAATTTTTTCGTTTATTCGATCTTGTCAGTTGTTTTGACATGTCTTGCGACAAACACACATCTTGAAACCCCACCCCACCGCCGCGATTTTGAAGCTCGTCTTGTGTCGCGCGATTTGTTGCGATTTTGTAGCACGATTCCGCTGCGTTTTTGTAAGCGCGATTTCTAGACGCCGCGCGCCAAATCCGAATTCGCAGCAGTGTGTTATATTGTTTGCGTCTTAGTACAAAATGTACTGCAAACAAATATCGCAACAAGACGCGCTTCAAAATCGCGGCTGTGGGGTGGAGGCTTTATATACCTTCACAGTATATTGCTTTTTTAATATTTTGTGAGTGTGACCAAGGTGTGATGAGATTTGGTCCAAGGTTGTGATACTTATGGTGTACTAGTTTATGCCCGCGGCTTCGCACGCATCGTTTCTATGGAAAAGTTTAAAGGTTATTTCTATCCCATGGGAACTGATTTATGGGATAAAAAGTAGCCTGTTTGATTCCAGGATTAGATTTACCTATTTGCAAAATTTCAGCTCGATCCGTTCAGTAGTTTTGGCGTGAAGAGGTAACATCCATCCATCCATCCATCCATCCTTCCATCCATCCATTCATCCATCCAAACTTTCGCATTTATAATATTAGTGTGATATTTTCAGACGAAACGCGATCTAGAAGCGTTAGTGGACGAGCTAAACGCCGGGCGGCCGCAATGTCCCGTGGGTCTAAACACGTTGGTCATCCCTCGCAAGCTGTCCGCCGCCCAGCAAGACTTGAACCAGCCTTACGTGTATCTGAACTGCGGACATGTACAAGGTACGTTATATATAATTATTTGCTTTGAATGTAGATGTCGTGACATCAATTTAGATTCTAGCTCCAACGCAATAAAGTTTAATTTAGCTTCATACATGTCCTCCGAGCATCGATGTTCGTAAAATTCGGGTTCGTAAAACACGTGTAGTGCCATTGGCTTGGTGGGGGGGAGGCTCGTTCAACAGTGGACATATAAGTGCTGATCCTCAACCACCTGTATTGGTCCACTGCTGGACACAGGCCTCCCCCTGATAACCGCCTTACTTGCTTTTATCTCATGAGGGGTAATGCCCATAATCCCCACGCTGGGCATGCGGTTTGGGGATCGCAGTTCGGTGGTAGAATTGTTCTGCTGGGGGCGCTGCTGGTGGTGCTAAGTGCTGATCGGTACTGCTTTATTGGCTATCTTTGCATGCTTGACCAGTTGGATGCGAGACGAAAGCCAAACTTCATTCCATTTAATGTATACTTGATGTCGTTATAATTGCATTTGTATATATAACATACTGTTACATATGCGATAAAAGTCAATAAGCCGCGTCCAGCAGTGGACCAATATGGGCTGTCGAGGTCGAGGACTGCTTAACTTTAAACCCAAGTCTAGATGATGCTGTGTGGATTTCCAGAGTTATTTTAAGTATTTTTTTATTATTAGTTTATTTCAGCCCAATACCCAATTTTCAATACCCGTTTAATAATACTAATAATAATGTGTTCAGTTTGCGTAAGTTTTAAAGTATTTTTTTTATCGATATGCATATATCGACGACCTCAGTGGTGCAGCGGGCGTGAGTCCGCCTGCGACGCAAGAGGTTGCGGGTTCGATTCCCGCCTCGGAACAAATTTGTGTACGATCTGCAGAAATTTGTTCCGTTGGTCTGGGTGTTTTCTATGTATCATTAAAAAAAATATCTATCTATATAATTTATTAAATATATCAGTTATCTAGTACCCATAACACAAGCTTTGAGTAGCCTACTTTGGGGCTAGATGGTGCTGTGTGGATTGTCCAGCATTATTTATTTATTTTATTCATATATTAGACAAACAAGGTTTTTAAAAAGAAGGGGTATACTAGTAATCTTGTACCTAATGGTCGTATTTTGCAGGCGAACACTCGTGGGGCGCAGACTCGAGCGAGGAAGGCATGCGTCGCTGCCCCATGTGTATGACGGCCGGCACAGTGGTGCGGGTCTGCATGGGAATCGAACCTGCATTCTACGTGGACGCCGCGCCGCCGACGTACGCGTTCAATCCTTGCGGGCATATGGCTTCGGAGAGGACTGTCAAGTGAGTTTAATATAATATTCGCACTAATATTATAAATTCGAAAGTTTGTATGGATGTATAGATGGATGGATGTTTGTTACCTCTTCACGCCAAAACTACTGAAAGGATCGGGTTTGCACAAAGATAATTATAGTTAATCCTGGAATCAAACATAGGCTACTTTTTATCCCATAAATCAGTTCCCGTGGTTTAGAAATCACCTTTAAACGTTTCCATAGAACGTTTATAGAAACAACGCGTGCCAAGCCACGGGCATAAACTAGTAATATAATAATAACTAGTTTATGCCCGCGGCTTCGCACGCGTTATTCTATGGAATAAAAAAAAATTACGGTCTACTTTCATCATTTCAAAATGAAAAGGCATTTCAGCTTCGTACGAAATTTTAGTTTTCGTTCAATTAGAGTACCGACCGAAAATTAATCGAAATTTCGTAAGTTGGCCTCCAGTTTACGAAAAACAAAAGACGGTCGTGTCAACTTCTAGTAACAAAGCTATACGACGTGAGATTTAATTTGTTAATTTCATAATCATTGACTGTCTCAATCAGAAATATTGCAATGTAGCGAAAATATGCATCATCGCAAGTTTTAGGTAAAATATGCAACTATCGATGAAAATGGGCTAAATATGCAAATGCATGTGCAAATATGCAATTGCATATAATCCGGTCTCAAATAGTCAGACTTATCCTCCAGCGAACCACGTGACAAAGATGTGCAGACCACAATTCTTAGGTCAAATTGGTTGGCGGTTACCTTCTGGACGTACAGTCGCGTCGATTATTCACTGCGAGTTTTTTTTATCTAACAAATAAAGAGCGAGACAGAGCTATACGAAGCTGTACCTATCTTTTTCGCCTCCTGCGTTGTCGGCGGCATAATAATAATATATAAAGCTCGATTACCACTGACTCACTGACTGACTGACTCATTGACACGATTGTTCTCCCTGATGGTGGATGGGAAGGTATGTTTTTTTTTGCGGAATCGTGTAGAGGGGTGACTTGGGGAAAATCCCGACTTTTTGAGATTTGCCCCCCCAGAGCCCACCCCGCCCTGTGACAGCCACCGCCGCGAGCTGCTTGCAGCTCGCGCACTTATAAAATACTAGTATGAATTATATACGTAGTGCACCTGAGCAAATTTCGAGCCGTCGCGCGTCGCTGTCTATCACCGGACAAGTTGTTTGGCGGCAACTATAAATTTTAATTATATGTGTTATAATTATAAGTTATAACCATTTGGATGTTATGTCTGAATAAATGAATTTTCAATTTCAATTAAACATTACCAAATCAGACACATTTGTGTAACATAACAAGCTAATTTCACATAAAAATCGAAAACATCCGATGACAATTTTACCTTGATCCATCATAACATTTGAACGGTGGCACCGATGTTCTTCAGAGATAAATAGCTAAGAAAACTCTTTTTTTATTGATAATGGTGAAGCAACTCAATTAAAATAAGTGAAGATGTTCCCTACGATGAAGCACGCTTTCCCAGAAGGAACTTATTTACCCTGGACTTGAAGACTCCAAGATTGTACTCTAAAGGGAAAACTCTAGTGTCACCTTTCTTACAAAAAGTTTAAATAAATACTCAGGAAGTTGGTTTAGTTTTATCGAAACAATCAAATTACGATCACCATTGTTAATTCGAATCAGTTTTGGGACATTTCGTAAAAGTTTGTCTCGCATGTGAGCAAACATCGATTTCGTTCTCCATTTTCGAGCGAAAGTTGTGTAAATAAGTTTAATTTGATTGTATCAGATACTGGGCCAGCGTGGATATACCGCACGGCACGAACGGCTTCCACGCGATATGCCCGTTCTGCGCCGCGCCGCTGCAGGGCACGCCCGGATATGTACGGCTCATCTTCCAGGACAACCTCGACTGAATCTCACAAGGTAACTGATCATGACTGATCATGTTTATATCCTAGTGTTGTCTATTGCTGTGAGGTGCCGGCTTAGAATTTGCACCATCTCGACTTCCCGCGGGTGTCGTAAGAGGCGACTAGGGGATATCCACCGGGGGCGGGCACCAGCGCCCCCGCATGCCCAGAGTGAGGATTTTGGGCATTAACTCCATCAGATAAAGGCGCTCATCAGGGGGAGGTCTGCGTCCAGCAGTGGACCAATACAGGCTGTTGAGGTTGAGGTAGTCTATCCAGCACTAAATGATAACCTCGACTGAATCTCACAAGATAAGTGATCGCGGTCCAGGGCATCTATTACAATTCTCCGCATCCGACACTGTCGACAGCAATAGTACGAGATCCGGCTGCAGAAACAGTGCACCCATCGAGTAAGAGCTAAGAACCACATTTTTACGCATATTTGTGTTAAGGAGAATATATCTACTAGGTTGCCTATCAAAATGTGGCATTTAGTTATTTTTAGGCTGAGACTCCAAACCATGAGAGATTTAAATGTCTATCAACTGTTTATACATTAACTCGCTAGCTTGAGTTTATAAAATCAAACTAAATGAACTCAAGGGTTATTTTGTACATGTTTGTACGATCAAAACAACAAAAAGATAATATCTGTAATTAGGTTATCCAAGCTTATCGTAATTCTCATGTCAATGCACTCCAAATGTACAATGCACATAGATTTATCAAACAATCGCCGTGCTATCGAATAACGACCCTTTGTTCCATGTTTAACTTTTGCAATTATAATTTTTTTATTAAATTATTATCTTCTTGCTAATAGGTGTACTTTATTTTAATAGATACATTTTTAGTACTGTTATTCTAATTAAAGTAAAAATAAAGACATCTCTGAACAAAAACTTTCATTTTATTCTGGTGTTCTGGATGTTTTCTATGTATAATAAAAATATATGGGTAGTGTATTATATTAAGTATATCAGTTATCTAGTACGCATAACACAAGCTCTGCTTAGCTTGGGGCTAGATAATGCTGTGTGAATCGTCCAACATTATTTATTTATACTTATTACTCAATGTTTTCTGTCTCCAGGTTCAATGGCGCACTGACGCGCGTTCAACGATAAACGACAGCAGAAGCCGTGTACGGACACATAGCTTACGCTCTTTTAGCCTCGCTCGTGTATTTATACCACACCGACACAGAACCTATACAAGAATCTCAGTACTGTGTCTCAGTAGCTTATGTGCATATCGTGGATAGACCTGGAAGACAATTACATTTATTTCCTTCTTCATCTAGTTTGATGATGTTTTCATACTGTATATTGATTCCTTGAAATTCGTTGGTAAGGAAGCATCTCAAACTAGAAAACTAAGTAATGTAAATTTGTAATGCTTACGGCTACTGACGCCATTTTATAGAGTTAATCCATTTCAAAATGGCGTTATTTTAATTTCTTGATCAGCATTTCAGTTTGAACTAACAATCAATTTCAATAAATTATAATACAGACACGGAAAGTATATGAAAATGTTTGTTTACGTTCTGTGTCCGACAAGATGACGTTCTGAATAAAAATATTTATTTGTTTGGTTAAAAAGAACACAGTTATCGCGCTTTGTAAATAGCTACTATGATTAACTAGTTGTGATTATTGAATGAACTGAATCATTTAGTTAGAATATGTTTACCTGTGTTACATGTGTTTATTTTAAGAGCATGAATACCTGTAATCTATGCACTTATAATAACGAATTCAAGTCGAATAAACGGGAATATTTTAACGGATGCATTATTAGAATGTGATTTTTGTTATAGCATTGTTAGGTTGTATGGTCAAACTTATAATTGCAGAATAAATCGCAGTTCTTATCGCTTTCGAGTATAAATAGCTATGTACGAACCGCTCTGGGGCGTTTGATCATGTATGTAGTACCGTAAAATAGCGTAAGTTGAAATGAAATGTAAATATTCGATTTTAGTTCGACAAGTAATTTATGATTTGTGAGTGTGCTTCGTGGAGCATTTAGGTGTGCAATAGACAGTTAGTTCGAATCAGTTTATATGTAAGCTTATAATGTATGGTGTACAAATTTATATATTGTAAACTGATGCAGTAATAACATAGCTACATCATAACTTCACCTCTGTATTAGTTGTTTTTCCCAAAAGTTTTGTGATAATATAAGAAAAAAAACTTATAATATGTTTCTATTCAAGCAGATTCATTTGTAACTATAAGCTCTATATTCTTAATACCTATTTGCAATACATAAATACTTTGCTTGCAATGACATTTACTGTGTAATTTAAGATTATTTTAACATTTTTCGTGCAAGTGTTATATTATATTGATTCAACAATGCACTTTTTCATAAAAAAGTTCACTGTGATTGAATCAGCCTGTGAAAATGGATTCGAATATGTTCGCGAGTGTATATTTCTGTAAATTAAATGAACGCGACATTTTTCATTCGAATATAAGTAATTTTCCGAAAGCCTTTGTAGATAAATAGACTTACGTTACCTAGGACACTTCTGTAAGCTCTCTTCGACGTCCCAATGCCTGGCCAAGGTGCAGGACGAGCTGACCCATTCTAAATGAATAAATAAGACTATGACAAAACAGTGACCTTTTGTAAGCAATGAGAAGTGATTGTAGCCTTTTGATGTTGTTGATTTGAACACAGTTATATCTATTATTGATGGCGGTTATAATAAAATCGGTTTAAAGTATATCTAAGTGAGGTATATTGAAGTGTAGATTTGAAGCGTTAGATAGATCTCATACAAAAATATCCTAAATGATTTGTCTACAGAGAAAATGTATGCCTGTTATAATGGATTGTTGTGTAAATTATCATAAGGTTATTACTGTGAATCGAAAACTAGCTGATTTGGCTTGACAAACTAAGAACACCATTACAATTTCTGACTATACATCCAAGGATGAAATTACATAACTCGTAAAGGTGGGCACTGACCCGTATTACGCGGCGTAATGTATCATTCGCAGCGAGCATGAAATGTTACGTACGCCATGTGGTATCTGTCTCGTTGCAAGCGCCTCTTTCCCCGTAATGACTGCACCAACGCTGTGAAAAAAAAACCAAAAAAAAAAACGTTGTTTCGAACGATTTATGTTGAAATAATTATTTAGGTCCAAAATCTTTATCAATTACACAATCTATGAACTAAAAACTATTTATTACTTACCTACTCATGTTTAGTTATCGTTATAAAACACATCACAACTTCAATTCACAAAAAAAAGATATTCCGAACTTTAGAACTGCGGTGGCGAGAATGAGACGCGACTTTTGAAAAATCTAACAATAATCCATGGTCGGGTTTAGAGTATGAACATGTAGCATCCCTGTCCTTGCCGGTACACTTTGTGCAAGTTAGAGCAGGAAAGGAATGGTTTCTGATAGACAGCGGGTCATAAAATACGTTGCAGTCGAAATCGGACTGCAGAAGTCCGTCAACAGATGCGGTATAAGTCCACGCAGTCCATTTAACAGACAAGAGCCAAGGCCCGTAACGCCGGCCAGTACCCGCCTTAATATTAAAATTGGTGCCGAATTAAAGAAATCAAGCTCAATCTTCTAGCATGAACCGATAGTTTAGGTCCATGCTTCTAGTTGTCGAGGCAAAAAGTGCAGTTATTATAGCGTCTAGTATACTAGCTTACGAAGTATGAAAAAATAGTTTTTGTACCGTTCGGATTCACTAGTGGTTACATGTTGGATGTTGGAAAGTAAAGTACTAAGATACGAGTGTTTCATGCATTTACAGGACCGCGCGGGAGTCTAGGTATCTCTGCGCGTGAGCGGGGGCGCTAGTGGTCAAGATATCATTTCGTACGGTATTTTATATTGAAACCATAGTTCCAAATCCCGCCACGCGCAGAGAAAAAATGAGAGCGATTACGGCTCTCGATAAAGGCACCGATAGGCACCGATTTTGTCTTTAGTGGTGTTAATTCATCGATCGAAATAAAAAGGATGGCAACATTTTTTGTGCTGTCAAATTAGTTTAGTTTTGGCGACAATTGACACCAGTGTCGATAAAATTCAAAGAAAAAAACGGGTTTATCAATCCTTATAGAGAACCGTAATAGCGCTCTAGGCCCGATAAGAGCTTGTGACTGTCTGCAGTGCACATTGTGTAGATCTAAGATTTGGCATTACGCTTAAAAGTGATGTAGTTGGTTACAGAGTAGGTATGTTAGCTGTTCCGTTTTAAACCCCTTAGGCATCTTAATCGAAGATTGGACCATTGTCTGTTTAGTAGCTGTTGTCTTATAATTTGCATCTAATTTGAATTAAGCGTATTTTAAAGGTGAATGTCCATTACTCAATAGCGCACGCAAATTAATTTGCAGTCTAAAAAGCAAGCCTCACCAGGGCGCCCTATTCTGCTAAACTAGTCGCTTGACTATGACAATGGTATAGTCACATAATGACACATTTAGTATTTTTTCTCTTCAGAATCTAGATGAGGGCCGCACGTCATACGTGTCAAGATTGAAACCATTATCAATCTCCGTGCAAATAGCACCGCACGCACTATCTAGACTTTCTTTCATTCTATTCGTGACGATTCTGCGACGAAACCTTGGTCATAGTTGAGATTGGTTAGCAGAATCGGACCCCTATTTTTTCACCAGAAATGTGTGTAGACATGGAAAACGACAGCTTTGTTTAGTGGTGTAGGTACAAGTTGTGTAGATACAGATTGGGATTGAAATGTAATGCTGTTTTTTTGCGGTAGAGCAACAAGCGGTTTTTAGATTTCATTAGTCTACACATCTACCCGCTCCCCGCACCCCATCCAGCAAAAAAACAGTAGGCAGGTAGTGGGAACACTTCCATTAAACTATACGTGTACCTAATTAAACTGGATCATGTTTTTTACTGGATGACGATCGTATTTGTAGTGGCAAAACCGAATGTCTTCGAACAGATCGATTTTTTGCAGGATGCTCGCGTGACTGCTAGTATTGAAACACGTAATACACTACTATACGGGATACTGCAAAAAACGGGATCTTGCTGTGGGGAAAGGTCGTAAATGGGACAGCATGACATTTTCAATCACAATCTTTATCAACTCTACTTATAGCGTTGCTGAGTAGCGTTCACCTTTATACATTATCTTTAATAGTCAGTGGGATGTTTGATGCTTTATGCCTCATATAAGTCATAGCTATGTATAACGGCAATATTATTTGTGAAATAGACCGCATCACGGGCAGTATTCTGAACCGTCGATTACTTAAAAAATTACGTAAGCCATGAGTTTTGAGAATACTGCCCGTTTGAGTAGGTAATACAAACCCCGTAATATAACTAACTTTGGTAATAAGAACTGATCGCTAGCCTTAATTTAATTTATATTCCTAAGCTAGGTTATCAATAAATCGCTCTTTTGAGAGAAAAGTGACTTGTTGTTTTTCTGAATAATACAATAAAGTTGGTAATATTCTTAGTTTATTGACCAGGAAGATATCACTCAGTGCAGGCATTTAAAACGAAACACATGTATCAATTATTAATGAACTAAATAAACATACCTTATCTCCCGACAGGTTCTTACTGTATCTAGGGTTAGCTTATGCCCGCGGCTTTGCACGCGTTTTTCTAGGATAAATAGTAGTTTTAAAAAATCAGCTTGATCTGTTAAGCAGTTTAGGCGTTATCTTTAGCCAAAAATGTTGATAAAATTTCGCCTTTATAATATTAGTAAGATAAATATTCATGTCAAGTCAAAGAAGATATCAAATCTTGTAATTTTCATCTTTAATACATCATTAACGCAGTCACTGCCCAGCCTTTACGATGAACCGCATTAGGGCTGCGGGCAGCAGGTAAGTCGGCTCGAACAAAACCATGTGCATCATATTTGTCGACTGTATGGGCAGTGAAAGTAAAAATGTGCAACCATTCATAGGTTCTTGCATTCACTGTAAGTTAAGCCTCGTAGTGATAATAATCCTAACGCACTGGTCGTAAGCAGTGGCGACAGCCAATCCGGTGTGGTCCCGGTTCCAGTCCAGCGCGTTGATTGGCTGCGAGCTGATGACCATGCGCTGGAGACGTTTCAGCGTGCCTGCCACTCCGAAGGCGACGCCTTGGCCGTCCAAGCGGTGGCGCTGTTCCGGATATTCACTAGAAAATATACATTGCTGTATTTTATGGGAAAATTTTGGGGAGCCGATGGGGTTTGTTGGAAATGACGACATGCGGAAGACTGCAGGCAGATTCTGGATGCGGCAAGCTGAAGACAGGGCGCTATGGCGTGCGTTAGGCCTTATGTCCAGCTGTGGACTATTATAGGCAGATATGATATGATGATAATAATGAGGGGATTTGAACGAATGTACTCGGAAACATTCGCATGTTCCCAGCTTGTTCAATTTATTTAAAACGGGCCAAAAATAAGTTTTATTGCATTGAGATTGGGACAGAAAATACAGATGATGTTCTTCCAATTGGTTACATAATGAACTAAAGTGGGCTGATGATTGTATGACTTAATCCGCAGCGTGAGCACGGATCTCAAGAAGGATTGATAAGCACCGATTTTGTCTCTGGGTTAATAAAATTCGGCAAAAAACAACCGTTCTTACCAGATTTCATCGACATCAAAGACAAAATCGGTGCCTGTCTAGGTTTGCAGTGCTTTAGGTATATTTATCATCATCAGCCTATATGTAGGTATAAGTCCACTGCTAGACATGGGCTTCCTCTAATGAGCGTCACAGCACCCTGTCTTCAGCTTGCCGCATCCAGCATCTACCTGCAGCCTTTCGCAGATCATCATTCCACTTAGCCGGGGGGCGTCCTACCCTACGTTTCCCGAGTCGTATATTTCTGAAGTTAATAGAATTTATACTCGCAGCTAGGTTCATAGCAGCTTGGTACTTACTATTTCCAAAGTGAAACTTGTCCATTCCCAGCACACGTTACAAACAGGTCTCGATTCTGCGGTAAATGTCGCGCTATCCAGATAGTCCCGCATTTTGAGCTGTTGTTTAGAACCTGCAACAAGTACCATAATAATAATAATGTCCTCCTAGCCGAATTTCGACCACGATGGCCAGTCTCATCAAAGACTAGCCAGATGCGCAGGACATATTATAGTGCACAAGTGTGTGCACAAACACAGGTGCACTCTCTATTCCCTCACTCGCATAATCCGATGGGACGGCAGACCGACACGACCGGGGAAAGGTCAAGCGCAGGACCCACTGTTTACGTGCTTTCCGAGGCACGGGGGTGTAACACCGCCAACTTCCTGACTCCGGGCTGCTACTGTGAATTTTTCATGCTAGAAAAATCCCAACAACTACTATTGGCCCGACCCGGGATTTGAACCCAAGACCTCATAATCAGCGGTTGAACAAGCTAACCGACCAGCGTGGCAGTCAATTACAACAATTACCATAACCTAAATAGCAATTAGTACCTACTCTCTTAAATGGGACTTTAGAATAAGGTACCTACCGACCTACGCGTCTGTACACGGCTTCGCTTGCGCTTTTCCTTTATAAAAAGTATTCTAAGCCTGTAAGATTTATTTTCGTGTTTTCCTTTTTTCCAAATTTTTTTAGCTTTTAAAGTTGTTTGAATTTTTGCGTAAGGAAATAGTATGCCTGCCAACTCTTTATCTTATTTGTGTAATATTATGTAAAATAAAAATAAATAAATTGAGGGAACAATAGCCTTCAAGTAAATACTTACCTATCTAAGAACTATTTTATGGTGTTTCTTCTTTGGTAGTTCAATTATGTGGGTCAAATTTCAATAAAATTGTTCACCACTTAGGCGTGAAAAGTTACTTATCATTATCAGGTAGACAAAAGGAAAGACAGTTACTTTCGCATTCATAAAATACTAGCTTACCAGCTCATGATTTCATTCGTGTGGACTTAAGTAGGTAACTATGGTTACTATACTTGCCTGTGCAAAACCTTTGCTTGCATTCTGCGTTCTCACATCAAAAACATGGAACTTCCCCTCCAGAGTGGTTGCAACCAGTTTGTTCATTGGAATGTCTTTGCGGTCAAACTCTGTATTACAGACCTGGAAATAAAAAAAAATAAGAAAGGAAAAAACGTCATGGACGACCTCAGTGGCGTAGTGGGCGAAAGTTCGCCTGCGATGCCGAATGTTGCGGGTTCGATTCCTGACGCCGCACAAATGCTTGTATCATCCGCAGGTGTTAGTTCCCTTCAGGGTCGGTATTATCAGGTACAGTTGCGGTCGTAATTAGAGACATACCATAAAGATCATACTCGCTTGAAGGTTACTACAATTTAAAATAGTAAATTTTATTTAATTCCAAATTTCAGACCAATATCACAGATATAATAATACTATACTAGTAATATTATAACTGCCATTATTATAACTGTATGCTACACGGTATGCATAAGCGAAACATTATAGAATACTTATTTTTATATCACACTATCACACTAATATTATAAATGCGAAAGTTTGGATGGATGGATGGATGGATGGATGGATGGATGGATGGATGGATGGATGGATGGATGGATGGATGGATGGATGGATGGATGGATGGATGGATGGATGTTTGTTACCTCTTCAGGCCAAAACTTCTGGACCGATCGGGCTGAAATTTTGCATACAGGTAATTCTAATCCTGGAATCATAACATAGGCTACTTTTTATCCCATAAATCAGTTCCCATGGGATAGAAATCACCTTTAAACGTTTCCATACAGAAACAACGCGTGCGAAGCCGCGGGCAGAAACTAGTTTATAATATAATGATGTTAAAATAAATTATGTTATTTATTTTTGCTGTTTTATTTCCTAACGAAATCACACTAATATTATAAATGCGAAAGTTTGGATGGATAGATGGATGGATGGATGGATGGTTGTTTGTTACCTCTTCACGCCAAAACTACTGAACGGATCGGGCTTAAATTTTACACAAAGGTTATTCTAATCCTGGAATCAAACAAAGGCTACTTTTTATTCCGTAACACAGTTCCCATGGAATAGAAATCACCTTTAAACGTTTCTATAGGAACAACGCATGTGAAGCCGCGCGGGCAT
The DNA here is from genome assembly GCA_949316285.1 of Eupithecia subumbrata. Classification (NCBI taxonomy): domain Eukaryota; kingdom Metazoa; phylum Arthropoda; class Insecta; order Lepidoptera; family Geometridae; genus Eupithecia; species Eupithecia subumbrata. The sequence goes on along the minus strand of OX438641.1, from coordinate 19,811,409 downwards.
AAACTAGTAGATTATATTCCACCTCAAACCTAGGGTAAATACCTAGTTTTGACATTTATTCTGCCACGGGAGAGGTTAAGTGTAAATAACTTAGTGGATTTCAACTTAGGACCCAAATGATAATTATAATACATTTTAAAAAAGTTTTAAGCAGCACACTGTCTTTGGAATCTAGGTTACCACTTCTGACCACCACTGTATGTACCTATATCACAAGCTCTGCTTACTTGGGGTCAGAAAAGGAGCTTGAGAAAATGTCAGTGTTTTTTATTTTTATTTTGTTTTATTTGGGAAATAAACAGTACATTATACATAAAAATACAAAACTTAAATAAACATAAACCAAAAGAATTTCCTCTATTAATTAAACATGTAAAGCTAAATGAACAGAGTAATTAAAAAAAATAAGATGAAAAAACCTACAAAACATATATAATTAATTTTACAATCTAAATAGAAAAAAAAATAAGGCTATTATTACAACTTAATAATTAATTTCCTGAGTCCTCGGCAACGCTTAATTTAACTTCTTTACGATACTGCGGCAACGACAAGTTAAATATATCTATACTCGACAATTTTTTGTTATAAAGTTCACAAACTCGACTTAGAAACATATTTTTTCTGTAGTTTGTATTTACATTAGGTAAGCAAAAGGTTTTTTTATTACGAGCAGAAAGACGGGGACAGTGAAAATAAACGTTTTCAACCAAAAATGGTGAGTCAATTTCTCCAGTTAAAATCTTATATAGAAAAACTTGGTCTCTAACAATTCTGCGGGTTTGCAGACTGGTCATGCTATCAGTTTCATGAAAGGGGAACCGATACTTACAATGTTTTAGTAATTTGTTTTGAATCCTTTCAATTTCATACATATGAGCATTATATTGCGGATTCCAGACCGTCGATGCATACTCTAGAATGGACCTGACAAAGCTATTGTATAAAAGTAACAAAGTATCTAAAGTTTTGAATTCTCTAGAGACTCTCAGAATAAAGCCAAGCATACGATATGCTTTGGTAGTAATGGTGTTAAAATGAACATTAAAAGTTAATTTAGAATCTAAATATACACCTAGATCTCTAATTTTATTAACTCTACAAATAACAATATCATTAAATTTATACGTGAAAGTTATTGGTTTTGGCTTACGAGAGAAAGAAATTACATTACACTTTTTAGCATTAAGAAATATGGAATTCATTTTACAATAGTTGAAAAGTCTAGTCAGGTCACTTTGCAGCAAAATACAGTCTGATTCAGAAGCTACTTTCATGAAAATTTTTGTATCATCTGCATAAATTAAACATTTAGAATAAAGAAAAGATTTAGTGACGTCATTAACAAATAGTAAAAAAAGTAACGGTCCTAAATGGGACCCTTGGGGGACACCAGATGAAATTGGTACAAATGTAGAGCAGTAACCTTTAACAGTAACAGCCTGACTTCGGCATCGTAAGTAAGATTCCAGCCATCTAAGAAGATCTCCATGAATCCCAACCTCGGACAGTTTGTGAATAAGAAGTGAATGGGATACTTTATCGAATGCTTTGGAATAGTCTGTATATACAACATCTACCTGAAAACCATTATCCATAGCATCAGATACTGCATGGGTGAATTCACAAAAATTGGTCTCGGTGGAACGCTTGCTGATAAAACCATGTTGTTCACCAATGATCTGTGGTCTCATAACTGGGAATAGTGTATCGTAAACAATTTTTTCAAACATTTTGGCGACAGTACAAAGTTTAGAAATAGGCCTATAGTTCTGGATGTCATGTTTATTGCCAGATTTAAAAACAGGCACAACAAAAGATTGTTTCCATTTATTAGGCATACAACCAGAGTGAAGAGACAATCGAAATAATAGGAAAATAGGTAATGTTAGAGCATCACTAAATTGTCTCAAAAAGAAGGGAGGAATGCCATCAGGCCCACTACCTTTATTAATATCAAGACGCTCTAGATATTTTTTTACTATATCCATAGATATTTCAATATTGCCCAAAGTGGTGACCAAATTCGAGTTGCCAGGATTACCAATATTTGTAGACACTTGAGCACTGGGCGTTGCGGGCTCGAAAACAGACTGAAAGTAAGAATTAAAAAGACCTGCAATTACATTTCCATCTGAACTCTGGTTATCGTTGTAACTCATTGTGTCGGGGAGATCGTCTGCCCTTTTTTTAGATTTTACAAAAGACCAGAAATTTTTACTATTCGTTTTGATTTTATATTCAGAGATTTTTATGAAATTATGGTAGCATTCTGATTCGCATTTCTTTTGTCTAGCCCTAAGCATGCTGAAAATGTCATAATCAATTTTATTTTTATAAATTTTCCATCGAGTATGGTATTTGCGTTTTTCTTTAATTATTTTAATTAATGGCCTAGTATACCAAACCGGAAATCTATTATTTGATTTATAAACTTTCTTGGGGACATGTTTATTAATAATGTTATTAAGAATTTCATAGAAAGATTGCACACCAACTTCGATATCGTTAACATTCAAAATAGAATACCAATTTATTTCGTTCAGGGTTTTGTTGATAGCTTCTTGGTCAGCTGACTGAAATAGATAAACAATGCGAGGAGCTGGACGGATTACGTTACAGTGGAGATCAGATAGTGTGAACTCAAGTGCAGGATGATGAACATTTTCCGGTACTAAAGGATTAGGAGATCGTACTAATTTACACATGAAGTTGCCTATAATTAGATCTAGAAACCTATTATTTTGATTAGAAATATAATTAAATTGCTGGAATCCTGTAAAACAGAGAAACCTGTCTAACACCGATGCAAATGAGTCAACGTGTGAATTAACTAGCCTTGGTAAGGAACCAGCTAAATCCCACTGTCCATAAGTAATATTAAAATCACCAGTAATAAGAAAAACATGATCTGGATTACTTAATAAACTATTCGAGACTAGATCGAAAAAATATTCCTCCATTGTTTGATGATCTTTGCCATGTGGAAAATAACAACAGTAAATTCTTAATTTAGTGCTTCGATTCAAATCGATTACCACTTCAATAGCTTCCGCATACGAATTTTCAAAGGGAACACATGAGAAAGCAGAAACAGGCAGCTCTCTACGTACGGCAATAAGCGTTCCACCACCAAATGAATCCCCACGCTTTTTATAATCCCGATCACTCCTATAAACACTGTAACGAGCATCAAAACATTCAGAACTGAAGACTCCATCCGTCAACCATGATTCACTTATACATATAATATCAAAATCATAACTCAACACATTCTTAAAAAGGGTGTTACATTTGGTTCGAAGCCCCTGAACATTTTGATAGTATATTTTTAGGTCATTTATAGAATACATTGTAATATTGATCTTAATACAAAAATAAATACATTTAACATGCTAGTTACATAGAAATGACAGATGAGTATATTAAACGAAATATGTCTAATCAAGCCACGTATGACGAAGTAAATATAGATATAGAATGTAACCAATAAAGTGTTAAAAAAGTTGCCGCTTTCCAAGGTTAAAAATATATAAAAACTTAAAAATAAACAAAAAAGAACCAAAAACTCAAAATTTGTAAACAAAAAATTAAAAAGGATAATTCTTAGACAATCTTTTTTAAATCTTCCTCGCAAGAGAAGTGCAGGACGGGACTGGAGTCAGACATACGGGCCATTATGGTACAGTGCTTTACCCAAACGTATTTATATCCTTTCTCCGAAGCGAGTTTTTTAACACGTTGCAGGAGTGTCTTGTTAAACTTCGTGAGGTGATCATTAAAATAAACGGGAAAATCCTTGCCCAGAAAACCTAAGTCTGATGCCCTCGGGCGACTGAGAGACCTTAGAGCTCGTAAAAATTCGTCCTTCCTGGAACGACCCAACATCCTTAAAACGATAGGCTTCGGTTTATTCACTTCCGTTGAAGATGGGGCAATGCGGGTGACAAAGTCGATGTCGTACGGCAGAAGTACAAGTAAAGTGTTAAAAAAAATACTATACCACAGTACTTACTCCAACAATAATACTTACAGTTACCTACTTACCCCATTCTTAAGATTACATTCCCATCTAAGAGACATAGTGCGAAGATCAAACATCTTCAAATCTCCGTTATCATAACCCGCAGCAATAATCCTTTCAGAATCATTGAATGAATTGCCAAATGCCACTGTCCAGCAGTCTCTCTTGGATTCTCCTGCCATTGGCTGCATGTTAGCAACAGGTTTGCCTCTCTGGCGAGGGTCCCATACTTTTACTGTACCTGAAAATGGAAAAGTTGCAAGGACAGCCTTAAAATTCGATTTTATTGCAGTGGTAAATGAAGCAAAATTGTTTAATGCATTCACTGCCCAGTGGTGCTGCTGCAACATCATCGAAGGCGCCACTGTGCATGCTTAGATTTAAATCAATAGTTAAAAGGTAATAGTTTAAAGTTTACCATCTCGACTACCAGTTACAATTTCTGGAGCTCCACAGTTCGAGGTACTCCCGCCCATGGCATCTATTGAATTTATGATATCTGTGTGTTCCTTGGTTATGTACACCTGATTACTCCTTTCCAAATCCCTGGAAAATCAAATTTATACTCAGTCTCAGTCTGTTTAATAAGTTCATATTTTTACATGTTTTTGGTTATTTAGTGCCTTAAATACCTACTAAGTTATGTTTAGTTAGAGGTTCTCTAAAAATAGCAATAGGTATAGATAAGTTGTAAACACGGTAGGCAGTTACGCACACAAACATAGCGGTCTCGCCACCTTGTTTTCGTGTAGCTGTAAGGTGCAGAATATTGCCTAGTATGACTGAACACCAAGTTTACTCACCATATTTCCAATGTCCCTTTGAAATCCCCAGTGGCCAGTCTCCGGTCCATGTCATTGCTGGCTCCGAAAGTACCACACTTGAACGATTGAGACCTTTCTATTAACTTTACTCTCTTAGCTTCCCCAGCAGTAATCTCGTATATTTCGATGGTGCCAGTTCCTCTCGGCATGGAGCCGATAACAACAAATTTTGCAGAACATGGTATCCATTTACAGTCGAACAAAGAGTGGTCGAGATTAGTTTCAATGTGTGTAATGATTTGGGGAGTCTCTAGCTCTTCCATTTTGGATAAAAGTCAAGAAAGCAGGAATAATTGTTTGTTTCTAACCTCAAAACCACAACACAATAAACAAACGACCAAACAACGCCGTTGCTAGGCAACGTTTGCTTGCTTCATTCTTTGCTTGCTTCGCTGCTGTCAGAGATGTGTCAGAGGTGTGGCTTGTTTGAAGTTTCCGTGTTTTTTTGTCTCTCTTTCTGCCAGTGTCAGAAATAAATCAATGTTTGTCTATGGAATTGGAATTGGTTGTAATGTTGATGGAAATATATAAAAAACTTGCCATCTATTTTAAATTTCCACAAATTAAAGGAGCTTTTTAGCTGTTTTTATGCATCCCGAAATTTTTACAACTAGTTTGTTCCATGCTTCCATGCATGACTTCTAGAGCTTGAACAAAATTCATAATTTTTTGTCTGAATTAACACATCCGTTAGCAATAATGCCACGGCCACATTACAAGGCGAAGATTTATTTATTTATTTATTAATAAGGAACGCCAACAGCTTATACCTACTTAAAGCATTCTTAAAGTTAACTTATTTAAGCTGGTTCTAATATATACGCTAATAATAGGTGGACACAACATTGTTATGAATTCAATAAACTATTATATAAGTACTCTACTAAATTAAATAAATAAGATCAAAGTTAACCAGTATGTAGGTAATAGAAAATATGGTCTAATGAAACATTATTAAACAACATAAATAAAAACTTTATATTTCCTTATATTTAAAAACCAAATACAAAATAGAGATCTATGCATCGATAGGTTCATGCTGAAAATGTTCCAGCACTTTAAATTTGAACTTATTGAGGTTATCACTGAATATTCTATATCAGGAACTTGTTTGACAATATAGTTATATTGTTTACAGAGCTGAACTAACTGTAGCCTACAGGCCTTTATTAGAGTTGCAGAAAGGAGTTTTGAAAATGCTAGTAATAGGATGTCTGGGGTTCCTGGTAGGTACGGCAAGACTAATGTTTAGCAGGATGTCCTTACAATCGACTAGACCGTTAATTACCTTGTATATGAATGTGAGTTGTTGAACCCTACGACGGTTATAAAGGGAGACCACACTAAATAATTTTAATCGTAGTGCATTAAGAGTCCTGTGAGATATACTCTAGGTGAAATGAAAGCAAGGTGGCGAGTTAACGATCTTCGAATAGTTTCAAGTCTATAAGAATGGACGGAATAGAAGGATTCCAGGAAATGCATGCAAACTCAAGGATACTCCTGACAAGGGCATTGAACAGTGTAATTGTAGTGGTACATTTTTTTAATTCTTTTGAGTTACGTTTAAGAAAACCTAACATTTGAGCTGCTTTTTTAACAGTTTTGTCATAGTGGGTACTAAAACTTAGTTGATTGTCCAATGTAACCCCTAGGTCTCTCATTTCTCGAAGATTCGTCTTGGCGTTGTCGTGATAAAACTTCGTGTTCGTTCTACGACGAAGTGTTTGGTGACATTGAAAAAAACTTCGCAACGTCATCGTCGCATCGCGAAATCGCGATGAGGATTCGCATTATGACGAACTTCTTGGCCGGACTTGTCGTGACAGCATAAATCTTCGCGTTATCGCGATAATGTGGCCGTAGCACAATAAAAAATGTAAATGAATTATACGCTTCTGAATATTCGTGAGCAGAAGTTGCAACATCTGGCGAAACCGGGAAAAAAGTAGCGTTGACTACTGGGCACCCCAACCAACCAAAAGAGCTCCATCAATCAATCAAAGAAGAAATTATATTTTGTATTTACAAAAATCTTCAAAAATCAGATGAAACCAGCGCAATTGCGATAATTTTATTATTCAATCAGCTAATTATCATCTCCACCATGAGCGAGAGGAAATACAAACGTAGTGTAAGTTTTCACCACACCACTGAATGTTGACAAAACTTCACTTAATTAAGTTTCTATTTTGCTATCTTTTACAGAAAGCTGACATAGCCAAGCAGTTCGACCTACCTGAGAGACAGTCGAAGATCACCACTCTGCTAAATCAGGCTGGACAGGCGTACTGCATCTGCCGTTCTTCCGACAGCTCTCGTTTTATGATGTGAGCATTAAAACATTGACGAAATACCAAATGATTTAGGTTTTGAGACATTTTTCTAAGCATATTGCTGATGAAATGCGAACCTTACTGTCATAACTAGCAAATAGGTACTCGTCCATATTGCCAATTGTAAATAGTACCCATTAACACAAGCTTGGAGCTAGATGATGCTGTGTGGATTGTCATCTAAATTTAATTGTTGAATGAAACCATATATAATGCTTATATTTCATATAACTATATTGTGATATAATTTACCAATTACTTGATTCTAGAGCATGTGACTCCTGTGAAGAATGGTACCATGGAGACTGCATCAATATCTCAGAGCGAGAAGCTAAATATATAAAGAATTACTTCTGTGAGCGTTGTCGAGACGAAGATCCAACATTGAAAACTAGATTCAGACCACAGAAAAGGGAAAATGAAGATACAGATGGTAATAATAATTTATTTGTTTAAATATTTTAAAGCTATGTGAATAAGACTAAAAAACAAAATATGTATGAAAGGCAAATAGTATGTTTCCATGCCAAGTATACAGGGCAGATGGTTTTTTGGACGGGGCAGAAAACTGTAGCTACTGGAAAATTACCATATTTTTTTTAATTGGAGGCTGTCCATATTTTTTTAGGATACTATCCATATTTTATTTTAAATGCCTTCTCATTGATAAATCTTTATTAATCAGCCTTTTTTCTTTGTCTTAATTTAAGTTACATATTTCAAATACAACCATCAAGAACTTGTTTATCAAAGTTCCAGGCCGAGACGACAAGAAAAAGAAGCGAAAAGAAAAGGACCATTCTGAGAACAAGTCATCTAAGAGACCCAGCAATCGGGATGGGTGTGGTGAATGCCCAGGCTGTCTGCAGACACATGATTGTGGCCAGTAAGTACATAATGGATGTGGTGTTTACAGATAGTTCTAGAACCTTCTGTAATACTCTTAGACTTAGAATTTGCACCACCCCAACTCTTCCCCCGGGTGTCGTAAGAGGTGACTAAGGGATATCCACCGGGGGCGGGCAGCAGCGCCCCCTGCCGAACAATTTCTTCCACCGAACTGTGACCCTTAACCTGCATTCCCAGCATTGGGATTATGGGCATTACCCCGATGTGATAAAAGCCAAAAGGCGGTTAGGGGGAGCCTGTGTCCAGTAGTGGACCAATACAGGCTGTTGAGGTTGAGTTTGAATTTTTGGAAAATACATTTAGTGCCATACCGTAAGCTGGGTTAAAATTGATTCTACCATAGCAGAGATTAGGTATATAATAACACTAACGTATAGAATGGACTCTCTTCGCCTCCCACCTGACCGAGTTTCTGCACCCGGCTGGCCCCTAGTCTTGTCTGGTTTGCGTTCCAAATGCGGGTGTATGGCACACACACGGGACGCAGATGGCATGTTATGATTTTGACAGACGTTATCGATGGTGTTCTATGTTTTTTGTTTGTTTGATCATGGACTGTCGAATTTCTTCTATTTTGAGGTTTAATTTCACTTTAAGTGAGGAAAATAAAAATGTCTGACTTTTCGCAACTGTCTCACTCGCACGATATACCTAAGTATTCATGAAGTGACGTCACACACAGCAGTGTACAGCGCATGTATGTGCCGAGACGCGACTTTTGATAGAGGATTGGGCGAGTGTCCAAGGTGTGAACATAGTGTGGCCAGAAATAAAGAATTAATGAAAATAAATTTACTAGCTCACAAAAAATAGCTTGTAACCACCTAAAAACCCAAAGGCCCCACCTCAGCATCACAAAACAAAAGAGTTTAAACACAATTTGTATTCCAGCTGTGAACCATGTGAAGAGTCATTCAAGTATGGAGGCACTAACAGGTCCAGACCAAAATGCAAAGTCAGGATATGCGTTAAGCACCGCATCAAGCCAGCTAAACCATCCAGGTAACATTTTTGTGTCAAAATTCTATAAGGTAGGGACCTAATGTAATGTATGGTAAAAAGTATTTAAATTCTGTGTCACAAAATTACAAGTAAAGTTGGTAAAAACAAATAAAAGTTACAACTCATCAAAAAAGGTCGTTGCTCAGCATGATGCACAGTAACGATGGCGCTACTGTGCGCTGGCAGTACCTTCTTGAAGCTGCACATTATAGGTTTAGAGTCAAATTTGGCGTCGGAGTTTGAAAATTTTTAATTGACTTTTATTGTTCGTCGATTTATCCATCAATAATAATCTGATTTTGAAAATTCTTTCGCTATTTTTAGAGAATAATCCCAAGGTTGTCCCATAAAAATGTTATTCCTGAGGGATTAGTATTTGTCACGTGAAAGTTAACAACAGTGTAAAATTATGGGATTCGAAGTCGGTTTTAGTTTTTGTAAAACAATCAAATTATTATCATAATATTCCACAGCAGCAATCGCAAGAAGAAGCGCGACCACCACGAGCGCGAGACATACGAGCCCGAAGAGTCGATTGCGCACCTGCAGACCGCGGCGCCGCGCCAGTGCTACGGGCCGGCCTGCGCGCGCGCCGCCACCGTAGGCAGCAAGTACTGCAGCGCGCAGTGCGGCCTCAGCCGGGCCACCACACGGATATACCAGGTACCAGCGGCTCAGCTGGGCCTCCACATAGATATAACAGTTACATAACGCTACAAAAGTAGAGGCTCGCTTCGATCGCCACGCTATGCAAGCACGCTGCTCGCTGTGCTCGCCGCATTGCCAGGTCATTTCTTTCCACACGTGTTGGGAGCGCCAGAATTATTTATTTAATTACATATCGAAGATAGAACTGATAGAATCGGACTGGATTATTGATTAAAAAATCAGATAGCCAAGCAGCATTCAACAAAAAAAAACATTTCGAAGAAGTTCATTGAGCATGACACAGCAGACTAAAAAAATTGTCCCAGGCAGTAGCCTTCTCGCCCTTCCTAAAATTTTGCCTGCATCTAAATTGCAAAAAGGCCAATTGTAACCTGGGAAGTATTTAGGCTATACTACGTAATCTAGTATACATGCTACATAATCTAGTATACATAATCTAGACCACATAATCTAGTAGTATAGTATTACAATACTTACCTTTGCCACCAGGTGCTACCCCAGCGCATACAAGAATGGTCCTTATCATCCTGCATCGCCGAGCAGAAGAACCGCAAATCACTTGAAGTGGTCCGCAGCGGCATAGCGAAGGCGCAGTACCAGCTGCGCTCCTTGGACAAACAGCATCAGGAGTTGGACGCGTTGGTCGCGAGGGCGCAGAACGCTACCATTGTGCACACTGATGATAAGGTAAACAGATCATCTTGGTCCTCTTGGTCTTCTTTTGGGCTAACCCTTGGTCCTCTTGATCTTCTTTTGGGCAAACCTCTTGCTGATTGGGTTGATATAGAAAATATATTAGTCGTTAATACTTCTAGTCACTCGCTATACTCCGACTCCGACCAACCATTTATTGAATTATTGACATTAGCACGCCTATGAAGTTCCATAATTATTAAAAAGCAACTTTAAACAAAGAGAGCTTCGACATTTATCAAGCTAACAAATTTTGAAATGAATACTCGTGTAAAAAAGTTAGTTTTGCCATGAAAAACTGAAGAAGTACATGTGGGTAGTATAAATGAAATATTTTCTTTTTATTTACTTTTGTCCGCCCACAGCTTCGGTTGGGTAATCTCGATGATATAGACGCGGATCATGATTGTGCACAGTAAAACAAGCCATTTAATTATTTCATGCTCAATTTAAAATTTCGCTAGATTTTTCGAACGTTCATAAAATAAACTTGCGAACTCCGCGATACAGGTTTTACCTAGTGCGGAGGCCGATGTTATATTGTAACCTTATAAATAAATAAAAAATTTTCATTTGTTTTAAAATTTAAACTGACCAAAAACCCATTCCCAGGAAGCGGACGACGAGACATCAATGTACTGCATCACCTGCGGCCACGAGATCCACTCCCGCACCGCCGTCAAGCACATGGAGAAGTGTTTCGTGAAGTACGAGGCGCAGGCGTCCTTCGGGAGTCGACATCGCACCAGGATAGATGGACAGAGCATGTTCTGTGATTTCTACAACCCTGCCAATGGGACTTATTGTAAACGACTCCGGGTAAGACCAAAACACAAGTTAATATATTCCTAGTCTACTGAATGTCCTTGTCAATGGTGTATGATACGGCTCACTGACACCGCTCAACTGACAGATCAACTAATGTTGGCTAGCAAGTCCTGCTTGAGAGGCCCAAGTCATCAGCATCTTCAGCCTGTAGTAAATGTCCACTGGTGGAAATACATAGGCCTCCCTCAAACGACGCCACAAATAGCAGTCCTGAGCCAATAATATAAATAAATAAATAATGCTGGACAATTCTCACAACATTATCTAGTCCCAAGGTAAGCAGAGCCTTTGTTATGGGTACTAGATAACTGATGTACATAATACAATACACTACATAGATAGATATTTTTTTTATTACACATAGAAAACATCTAGAACACCCTGAACAAATACCTGCAGATCGTACAAACATTTGTCCCGAAGCGGGAATCGAACCCGCAACCGCCTGCGTCGCAGGCGGACCTTTGCCCGCCGCGCCACAGAGGATACTTCAATATATTTACTGGCAGTCTTTTAAACTAATATCATTGAGTTTATCCATCGAGAATCGTCACAAAACATATCTTATCATATTCCTTGTACAAAGGAGTTTTAAAATCATACACACTGGCAAGTTTTTAATACAATTTACTTATATTTCTTCATCAGATATGAAACTTGTTGTACAGTTGTACACTTATAGAAATATAAATCGGTTCCCTAAAAATAGTGATAAACATAATTTAAATATCAGAAAATAAACATAAACTCGCTGTGCCCACAACTAGGCTACACAACATTAATGTATCTTTTAAAGGGCAATGTATACGCTTCTACAACAAAACTCCTAGTGAGTTGCAAAAATTATCAGTAACTAAATTCAAACAAATTGTAAAAACCTTGCTGTGCAAAAAGGCTTACTATAAAATATTAGATTATTTAGAAGATAAAAAAGCTTGGGACGGGTTTTGCTCCAACTCGAAAAGTAACAACTAACAGGCTAAAGGTTTCTTCGTCGCTTCTTTACTTTAGTCTACATACCGAAGCGACAGAAATCAAAAACTTTATTACCGTGTCAGTGTTTAGTTTAGTTTTTTAGTCAATTTGACCTTTTCTAAGTGAACATTTATTGTATTTATGGAAGTAAAGAGATATTGATTTTGATTTCAGGTAATGTGTCCCGAGCACTTCAAAGACCCAAAAGTGTCCGACACAGACGTTTGCGGCTGCCCCCTAGTCCGCCGTGTGTTCGAGCCGACGGGAGAGTTCTGCCGAGCGCCCAAGAAGGCCTGTCTCAAACACTACCAGTGGGAGAAGCTGCGGCGCGCAGAGATAGACATGGAGCGAGTGAGACAGTGGCTGCGGCTGGACGAGTTGTTGGAGCAGGAGAGGAGCATTAGACTCGCTATGGCTTCTAGGTGAGATTTACTATATCCCTTTATAATACAGGCGAGACCAGGCTAAAGGCACAGCCTACCTATATGCATAGTCGTTCAACGAACGCGTTTTGACAGGGCAATCGTGCGGGGGCCAAGGAACGGGTCGGGGGCGGCGGGACGCTCCCGAGTAACTAAGGCGGTGATGTATTCTACTCGGGAGCGTGCCTCCCCGTCCCGTCCCTTACCCCCCATACGATTTTTCTGTCAAAACCACGTCAAAATGCCTTCGTCGAACGACTGTGTGCATATAGGTAGGCTGTGCTAAAGGTAAGGTGCCGCGTTACGGATATACAGTGTGATTAATAGCGGGGTGCAAAGCTTGAAGTTGAAGCTAGCGCAGACCATTTGGAACCATTTGAGCCATGTTGGTCTAAGATGATGTCTGACCATTAATTTTTTACATAATATTTAAGGATTTAAAAAAAACTATTCAGTTAATTGATAATATCGGTAAATAAGAGTAATAAATGGGTTCTTTTTTTACTTTATTTCAACAAAATAAAAACCATCTAACAAAACATGTTTTGATGATCTGCGGTATCAGACTCTTTTTTACAGACATTTAAAGTTTTCAAAAATGTTCAAAGATTTCTTGGTAGCAAGTTAAAGTAAACGGAAAATGCTTCTTTAGTGCAAACCTTGTTTAAAACTTGCCTAGTTTTTGTTCTTTTTTTGAGGTATCGTTTACACGGATTTTCATACAAATTATTGAAATTAGGACCCACAAACCAAATTGAGGGAGAAAATTTTAATTTTTTGACAGACAATTTAAATAAATGATCCTGTAGTATCTGATCACATGACAATGGCCTCCTTTATGAAATAAATACATAAGAAAAACAATACTGACGGTATTGCTAAACAAAATTGTCTACTGCTCTTATTACTGGATATTTTCTCTTATTTATTATTTTCTTATTCGTGTTGATTACAATTTTTCCGTGTTCAGTTGTTGCATGGGTTTTCTTGTAAAGTGACTATGGCTGCTTTTTCCAATAGCGAATATGCGGATATCGTAATCACCCTGTATACTAACGCGAGAAAAAGAAATCCATCAGAGAGGCGAGTCTATTTGACTTTGGTAGCCCCTTGTTGCCCCTTTTGCTGTACATTTTTTTAATAGAGCATGAAAATACTTTTGTTCTTCATACAAACATGTATTTCCGCGCCAGAACCTCTTCCGACAAGATCCAACAAAATGTGATTTGTGTGTACCGCCCGCCCTCCCACAAATTGTTCCTACTTACAATCAGAGAAAGTAAACAATAGACTTAAATTTAATTAAATTAAGTAAATTACCCTCCTACCTAACTTAATTTGCGAAAGAAAAGACCACACCAACCACACAATGAAAAAACTCATCAAAGTAAGTCGTCAACTAGTTTCGTCTCTCCACGAGACATCATCAGGACACCTCAACAATACTCGACCTTGACAGAGAGCGCTAAGCAACAACGACAGAGTTCTACCAGAGATGTTGCCTCTCTGTAATAATGTCTTAAGTAGGTAACGCCTGAATCTATTATTTATTTTTAAGAGATAAATAGAAAATGTCCATTGGGCTTTCTACCTCCCTACGGTTTGATAATTTTACCATCTTTGTTTACAGAGCGGGGGTTCTTGGCCTAATGCTTCATTCGACGTACAACCACGAAGTGATGGAGCGCATCGCCAAGGCCAACGAAAACGGCAAGCTGAAGGAACCCTCCTGACATCACGCCAAAAAAGCAAACGTCTCACGGACGAAACACGTCCGCAAGACGTCGCCTGTCGCGGCGGGAGCAGACGTCTCGCAGACGAAAGATAATAATTAAGTAATTAGTAAGGTACTTTTGTTTTAAGCGATGTAAATAGATTGTAAGAGTAATGAGAATAAATCTGTTTTGACAGTAAAGTGTTATATTTTTGGCTACATACTGACGGAGAAGGTTACAAATGAGGAGTAGCTTAAAGAGTTAAGAGAAGAGGGTTTTCACAGAAGAGTGAGAATGATTAGACATTATATGCGACTTGACAGCTTCATAAGTAACATCGTAGAGGGAAGACCAGGAAGGGGAAAAACATAGACGTAGTAATTTCTGAGATACATTATAACTACTATATACTTCTTCAAGCGTGTGAACTGAGAGCTCTACTATAAGGGTTATTTATTTATTTATTTTAAGGAAGGCCTACAGTTTATGTACTAATAACAAAATAAGTAACAAGAATTATCAACATAAATCAAGGCTAAATGACATGACATGATATGCTAAAATATATAATAGATAAATGACATGTTATGCTGGCTTTAATTAATGTTTTACAAATTTATGGGCCATTGCTTCACGTTTTACAATATTTTTACTAAATCTGTGATATTATTCAATTCGATTTGCAAGGATTTCAAAAGTGAGCTCTCAGTCCACACGCACAAGACCAAGAACTAACTGTATCAGTCAGATCATGGAGAAAGCCGCTGTCATGTCGTATAAAGAAATAAAAGAGACCGTATTCGAAATAGAAAAGTGGCGGAAATTGCATCATTGCACCGACAAGAGCTAGGCTCGTTCTCTACGTGATATTTGCTTCCCTGACCGGCAGCGGTAAATTTTGTTAGGATTTCGCTCGCGGTATCCCGCCGAGTATTTTAGTGACAGTAGGATTTACCGGATACCTACCCACTCGGATTTCTAAACGCCTGTAAAACAAGCTTTGTTATTTAGCTGTTATTTTTAATAGCTTAATTTATAGATATGTTTTAGGTTGATATTTTTGTGTACCTAGGGACCTATGTAGCAAACACTTTTTTAGTCAGGAAGTAGGTACCTACCTAATGTTTATTTCTTAAGGGTCCGGCGACGGATGAATTTCTCATACAAACGTAATAGGTAGGTACCAAAATGATTTTTAATTTGAGCATATTTTCACTATGGTCTGCTATTATTTCTATTAAAAAAGTATTTATCTAGGTTCCTGCCACATTTTTTTTGCAAAATACCTTTCTGAAATGAATTTAAACCTAATCGCATTTTTACCTCAAAGAATGAATGTTGTCTTAGTAATTGTGTAGATAAGTATTTTGAAAAAATCTTATGGCAGGAACCTGTATAAATACTATTCTAACACAAATAATAGCAAACCATGATGAAAACATTCTCAAATTACAAATCATTTTGGTACTACGTTTGTATGGGAAATTCATCCGTCGCCGCGTCGCCGGACCCTTAAGGCTTACAGAAATAAGCTCATAGACAAATCAAATTTTAAAATATTACCTACCACATAAATTTACCTATTAAAGAAGAAATAAAGTGTCTTATTGATTATTTTCACAATTTTTTTTTTGTCTAAAAATGTCTGGTAGAATAAAAATAATAGGAATGTACAACCTACACACAGTTTCCAATATTATTATTTTGCCTATATTGTAATTTAAACTTCCCTAGTCTAAATTAGCTCATCTCTATTTGTCCTCTAAACAGAGAATTCTTTCAATATTTCTATTTATCCGAGTCAAACCCCATTCATCCCTTCGTCACTACCTCACTCCCCTATTGTAACACAAGGGTGGCCAAGCAGTTCGTCACGGTTCTGTTTTATTAAAATCATATTAACTGATTAAATTTCTTTCGCGCGTGTGCTTCTATTGCGAGTACCTACCTACTACAATAAACTGAATAAAGAATAGAAGTCGTTTTTAAGCTGCGTGGAACTTCGGGTTGATTTTCACAGAATTAACGTTCTATAACTATGGATTCAATTATCTGTAGGTACCTATTATAGTATGTCAATATTTTTTTTCATATGGATTTCAACTAACTTCTGCTATCGACTTCGCTCGCTTCGTTGTTTCTATGGAAAAGTTGGGTGGTACGTACCTACACAAATTTATGCAAAATTTCAGTTCGATCCGTTCAGTGGTTTTGGTTGGATGGAAAATTTGGATGGATGGATGTTTGTTACTTCTTCACAGTAACAAACATCCATCCATCCAAATTTTCGCATGTGATGTGATTAAGACAAGAATCGAATTCAACCGCAGAAATCAAAACGCCACCGTAACTTTAGTCATCCCAATTACTTTCCATTTAATTTTTTGTCACAATTAGTTAACATATCAAAACATATTTTGACGCCCTCGCCGCACGTGCGGGCACCCCTGTACCCCTGGACGTTTAATAACACCCCTCTTTGTAATTGAAGCGCGTAATCCATTCGACATGTTTTGCAAATCTCAATAATTTGACACAGCTAAACAACCCTCGTTATTTTTGACTTTTTAATTTGTTTTCAGATTTGTAGCTAAGCCACTAAACTTGTTGGTAAATACCTACTTAGATAAATCTTTCTCTAGCTGGAGTTTAGTTGGTCTAGTAAGTTCCTAGTTCCTACTATTTGTATTCATGCAAAGGCTGCCAACTACGTATAATTATTTTACCTACTAGAGGTAGGTAAAACAAAATCTATAAACCCAAGTTTAACCTCCACTAAAGAAGAGAACTTCGCCACACGGCATTTCCCAAGACAAAAAAGAAAATACCTATTTTGAAATATCTTCAAAATATTATACCTACCACAAAATAGAATGTTTTTGAACGAACTAACTGATAAAAAATCATAGAAAGCGTTTAATTTTAAAATATTTTCATGTGATATTAGGTATATGAGTATATAAAAGAGTTAAAAAATATAATTTGATCTGTTTGATTTAAAAATTTCTTTTGAATAATAGGTACCTAGGTATGTATTTTATTTAATAAAAAAATCATATTGTTTCATAGGGAAGCATGTACGAGAATAGCTAACGAACAAGCGGTACCTAACTCAATTCTTAATTCTATATAGTTCTAAGCGACATGGCGGTATCTCACGAAAAAAGGTTACACTAGCATTTTTGATATTTTGACCATAGGAAAAAAATAGGTACAACGAAGAATGTATAAATTTCACTAGATAAGTAAAAAAATCAACCTACAAAGTAAAAACAAAACACAATTTACAAACCCTCAATTTTCCGCAAACTAGCCTTCCCTGAGATAGGTACCTACCGTTTTTGCGCTTAGCACGGCAGTATTGTAGAGCTACCTCTACTCTGTAGATGTAGAGTACCCACCTATCTACGCAAAAACTTTCGTAACTTATAGATCCTTCTGAAGTCGATTGCCGATATTAACGAAACGCGATTGTGACGAGTCATTTGCGTAGGTACTATTAAGGTAATTATTATAATATCTGTGGCGTAGGTAACTAGTTCCCTGTAGTTGCATGAGATTTGCGTAGTTCCCGGTCCGCACGATAGAGGCGCTGTACCAAATCAAATAGAAAAGGAGACGTCACGATAACCTCTCATTACTATCGTCAACCGAACTCAGGTGATCTCAAAAAGTTGCAGATATGGGATATAGAAATATTGACCCCGACCCAAATCAG
Organism: Eupithecia subumbrata; assembly: GCA_949316285.1. Classification (NCBI taxonomy): domain Eukaryota; kingdom Metazoa; phylum Arthropoda; class Insecta; order Lepidoptera; family Geometridae; genus Eupithecia; species Eupithecia subumbrata. The sequence goes on along the minus strand of OX438641.1, from coordinate 19,793,294 downwards.
CGCCCTCACTTATTTTATCATATTGTTCTGTTCAACGAAGGAATTTTCAAAAAGTGATTGGCTAGTTTGTGATACCTATCATATATCATAAGCTTATGTTTAATGCCTCTGTTATAGTTTTATTTTGTATTCTTTAAGCAGAGATACGAAGTTGCTCTTTTTGGGCACCATGGTGGCACAAAAAAGCAACTTTGCATCCCTGCCTACACTATACAAACTAAGACTTTTAAAGAGGCATTAAAAAAAGCTTAGGAAAGGTACCACAAACTGGCCAATCGAAAATTCCTTCGTTGAACAGAATAATAAGATAAAATAAGGTGGGGGCGCTGATTTGGGTCGGGGTAGCGCCTTAATATAATAATCACCGTCTATCGATTGACAGAACAAAAACCCCAATACAAAAGTCCGCTTATCTAAATTAATTCGCAACCCTCGTTTACCCTATCCGCACCAATTTCGCGTCAGATTTGGCAAATCTCCCCGAATTTGACGGATGATCCCAAATTGCCCAAATCCTGGCAAACTCTTTGTGTGAGCGTGATGTGGAACCAATCCGCCATCTGTGGGTCACGCCTGATGTGATCTGAATCTGATTAGTCAATGCGTTTGGAATTGTTTGTCAGTGCAGGTGCATGGGGCAAGTGGATATACGACTAAATGATAGAAAATTTCGTAGCTACAGAAAGTTCTTTTCTACCGACAATGTTTAAAGTTTCTGAGGGTCTACTCGGAAAATGAAATTCAAGGTTTCTGTTTCGGTTTACTGCAAAAACAACTCTAAAGTCAGCTATCTAATAAGATACGTAGCGTATAAGTTCATGGAAACGATCAGGAATATCGATTTACGTTTTTAAGAGTCGAGAGTACCTAGTAGGTACCTACTCTCGACTGAATCGGAACTTAGGCAAGATGTCGCAATTTGATGCTCAAAATTCCCAACCGGTACTGTAATTAGCAACAAATAAATTAACCACTTAGTAAGTAGAGTCCTACTTACCTATCTAGGTATCTAAATGTATGAGAAATTGTTTTATTTTTCAAGTTAGATGGTTTACCAACTTAGTATAAGTCTAGATTGGACTAGTACAGAATCTTTGTTGTCTTGTGCTTATTAGACGGTCACACCAACCAAGTCAGAAAAATGCTCTTACTAAATACGCTACGTATTCTGAAATTCAGAAACAGGAGTCGATACTGCAGATCCCGCCTTTTGCACCGGCTGCAGCCAATCAGCATCTACCACCCTATTCTCCCCTATCATTAGCCAATCACAGGCGAGAAATCTGGTGCTCAACGGTTAGGGTTGCCACGCACAGTGCTATCTCATATTTTGAACTTTGTTTTCTAGAGCTAAGGTTGAAAGTGTCCTGACCAGGAAAATTAATAAAATGATAATTTTGATACAACGAGTCGTGATATAATTTAGTTGAATCGCGAAACCCGTCGAGTTCACTAGCCCAGTTGAACAGTTGGTGGAAGTTGGTGTTAATTTCCTCTGGTGGTGTGCAAAGGTTTCAAGATTCATTTCCCACTGATGTCATACGGCAGCGACGCGGCGCACGTCTGGTCCAGCTCTGCGGTAAGGCACCATGACCACACCCTTCCTAGAAGAACGAGTAGGGTATCACTTTTGTCTATTCCTTTCTAGTTTCTGCCCGGGGCTTCACACACGTTTTTTTTAAATAAAAAGTAGCCTTTATGTTATTCTAGGTCCTTATCTTTATGTTTGCAAAATTTCAGCAGGATCCATTCAGTAAATTTGGCGTCAACTTTGGCCAAACATCTTCATAACGGTACAACGGTTCAAACTTTTTTCCTTATAATTTTAGTAGAATAATTAAATTCGTAGTTATTAATATAAATAGGCACCTTACCTATGTACGTTGTGTCAGGAGGCGGGCGATGGGACAGCGCCGCGTTTTCTAAGTTTGTGGTTTCTGCAGTGTCTTCTTCAAACGTGTGACCCATTATGTTTACCTGAGCACTTAGGTACTTGAAGAAATAAACGGCATTTGTATTTTTATAGCTACTTAAAAACTCTTACAATAGCAGGAAACGACTGAAACGAAAACGCAAACGCCTTTTAAAGTTTTATCCAATTCAGCGATTTATATCGTAGATTTTCTGTTAGGTAGATTATAAAAAAAAGTAAGCTGAAATCCAATAACTAATTACATTAATCGTAACTGAGGAATTAACTTATTATTTTAAAGCTCAAATCAAATTACTTTAGTACATACAAATACGTGGATTCGAGCCTACGAACTAAATAGGTACGATTGTTTCTCGTAGCAATGTTTCGTAGCACTGCTACGAAACATGCATAAGCGCTTTCCTAACATTTTAGTCTAATCAAATCAATCAAAAAATACATAAAACATTCTTGCATTTTGTAAGTTTTAAAAGCATAACAGCACACATATATCTGTCTCGACCAAAACAACATTAGGTATATTCCGTTTAATAGGGTTTATAATGCAGGGCAGCGAGGTGTCACCGTACGGGCCGCTGTGGGACGCGCCGCCGGCCCCCGTGCCCTATCCTGACATCCTGGCGTTCCCACCTTCGGAGCTGGGTAAGTATACCTACTGTTCATAAGGTAACACTTGAAAGGACTATTTAGAACTGTCACACAACAGACGCTACACAATAATGGCTTATATTAATCCCGGAAGCATTTCCGGGATTAAAAGAATTTCAGAATTTTTGGTTTGACTTTAATAACCTTCACCTTTCTTACTGATTACTTACCTACCGGATTAAAAAAATTTCAGAATTTTTGGTTTGACTTTAATAACCTTCACCTTTCTTACTGATTACTTACCTACTCATTAGAATAGGGTTATGATTGGAATTAAATTGATTCAGTTAACATTTTAAACGTCTGCACTAGTTTCCTTCAAACAAAGGTAAGGACTTTCTCTGCCAAGCCACCTGGCAAATGAAAAACTAAATCCTAACCAGTTCATCCGTGTAGGAGCTACGATGCCACACACAGATTCACACGGCAAACTTATAAATGACATGGCACACGTATCTACTATTAATATTTTAGTTTCTTTTCGAGCGTTGCGTTTCAACCGCCTTTTGCACACAGGGGGTTTTTTGGGGGGAATTTGTGGAATAAGCCTCTACGTCGGGGGTTAGAAAATCTTTCACCAGATCATCTCACAAATAGTTTTGACAACAGTCTGGTCGGCAGCGGGATGCGGACGCAACAGCCACCGCTCCACTCCGAACAGCAAGAAGACGAGACGTCGTGTCGCCTCCGTCGCACAACGTCGTGCAGCCAACATCAGGGAGAGACGGCGCATGTTCAACCTGAATGAGGCTTTCGACAAGCTGAGGAGGAAGGTAAAACAGCAGAATGAGAAGATGTGGCATCGAGCTCTTTTAACTCTACCGTAGAATCCGCGTGTGATCTGAATGATATAGTACCATTTCAAACTACAACAAGCACGATCAGACAGTTACCCTAACAAGGTTCCATACCATATTGACAACGTGGAAATGTTAGGTACCTACGTCACATTGTCACTATTTGCCCCACTCGCCGCGTTGCGCAAAGGCAAGTTTTACAACCAGTATAAAGACCTAGAAGCGGAAGAAATCCATCAAGCGGGGAAATGGTCAAAATTGAAACTGATCTTAATTGACCTTGGGTCCACCATGAGGAATCGACAGTCTTTTTAATAGAAAATAATTTCTTAATTGATTTAAATCGAATTAAGAATGTCCTACGTTTGAAGAAAAATTCTTGCTACGCCGCAAGTTCAGAAAATTAATTGTGTCGCGTAGCAGTATTCGTAGCACTGCTACGCGCTACGTTACGCGGTTTCTTTACAATAGACATCAACGTGTTGCCGGTTTATGTAACTTTTTTCGAAATTGTTACCTCATTTTGTATTTTATATTTGTATTTCTATTTAATGATAAATACGTAGCTCTATTAACCCTTACATTGCACCTACATAATTTCCTATTACTATTAATATTCATAAAGAGAATTACAATCAATACAGATAATTAATATAAATAAATTAGAACTAGTATTAACAATTAAACTAACTGAAGACTGTTGCAAACAATCTACAGGTAGCTAAGAAGTAAACTGCTCCACTGCTGACACCGGCAGTGGACGTTCCCCTAATATGCGCCTTATTGACTTTTATTATATGAAAACTAATAGGTACTTAATCAAAATCCCCACCCTGGGCATGCGGGTTGGGGATCGCATTTTGCTGGTAAAATTGTCCTACAGGAGGCACTGCTGCCTCCCGGTGGATATCCCCTAGACGCCACCCTTACAACACCCGCGCGGGAAGAGTTGAGTTGGTGCAAATTTTAAACCGGCACCACACGGCTTATTTTTTATTAATAAACTTTTAATTTTACTAATATCTGTATAATATTCATCATCATTTCAGTCCAATTGGACTACAATTGCACAGATCAACTCGATTAAAGCAAGTTTCGTCCCCAGGTCCCAACCTTCGCGTACGAGAAACGTCTCTCGCGCATCGAGACCCTGCGCCTCGCGATCACGTACATCAGCTTCATGTGTGAGCTACTGCACGGCTCGCCGCAGCCTCACCACTCGCACACCACCGCCTCCAGACATGTGTTTGATGGAGAGGTTCCGTGGTGCGCCTGAATGATGCCTCCGGTAGACCTTCCGCCTCGCAATCACTACATCCACGGCTCGACGCCGTACAGTGTTCTCAAATTTTACTTTCCTTGAGTTGCTTGAATCCTTTTGTAAATATATTTTGTTTATTTTTACATTCTGCACCGTCACGAATGATAAAATTATGAATGGTGAATATACAATGTGAGGTAAAGGAAACATAAACTCTAATCATGATATAAAAAGGACTTTAAGAGATCCTATAATAACCGTTATTTCGTTATTTTGTGTACCGAGTCACTGTTACAAAGCGTGTATAGGACTGATTTGTCATGTGTAACGCTGCTATTAGTTCGTTTTGTGGTAATTAGCTTAAAGGTAAGTACATGTAGGGAACATAAGTAATATTTGTAATATTTTCCGTTGTATAAGTTACAACTGTTTGATTTTCTTTTGTTTGTCGAGGCTGCGCACTGCAAATCATCATCCTTCGAAATTAAGACATAGGCCTCCCCTACTGAGCGCCATCGCGCCCCGTCTTCAGCTTGCCGCATCCAGCATCTGCCAGCAGTCTTTCTGAAGTCGTCATCCCACCTGGCGGGAGGGCGTCCGTTTCTTTTCGTTCAAACTCAGATACGACAAATTCCAATATCTTGTAATTTTAAAATAATACCTACAAACGGATGTTTCTGAGGATTGCTTCAAAGTGAAGCCCTAAACGATCTTAATCGTATGCTAGTCATTTTAGTAGGTAAGTGATATCAATGTGAGCATCTTCAAATTACTTCCTTGTATCATCATCCTCAGCCTATACTTGTCCACTGTTGGATATAGGCTTTACCTTGTATAAACTAATATTCTTACTCATCAATTAATGTCTTCCATTAGTTTAGTAAGATAAGAAATTAGTATATTAAGATAATAATTAATTACCTATGTGTATTTATTCTAGACATATATTAGCATATTATGTAGTTAAATATTTATGTACGCACGTATTTCTCAATTATCTACTTAGAATAAAATATTAATTTAATATGGAATGTCTTCTTATTTATTAGATAAAAATTAAAATAGGTGGGTAAACCCGCTTCAGTGTCGGTGTTCTATAAATAAATAAATAAATAATAAATAATGCTGGACAATTCACACAGCATTATCTAGCCCCAAGCTAAGCATAGCTTGTGTTATGGGTACTAGATAACTGATATACTTAATACAATACACTAGGTACATAGATCGATTTTTTTTATTATACGTAGAAAACACCCAGACCAACGGAACAATTTTCTGCAGATCGTACACAAATTTGTTCCGAGGCGGGAATCGAACCTCGAAATCGTCGTCGACTTCTGACTTTATTCTTTACCCTGCGCTAGTATAGTATTATAATATCTGTGCCCTGCGTGAAATAACTATTTAATGGCTAGTGATTTTTAAGCGCTAATTAGGTTTGACTATTATACTATTTGACTATTACGCTAACCTACAAAATTATATAAATTATTAACCAATTTCGAAATAGGGAGGTTCTGCCACAGATTACTTCGTTTTCTGAGTTCGGCTCTATTTATGTTAGGTATGTAATCGTCAGGTATGTTAATCGTTTTCTCTGACGATAGTGAACTGATTTTGATGATTTTTTTGCTTTTGTAGGTATAGAAAATGATCCCGAGGGACTCTTTGTCCTGTAAAACTTACTATTAAAAAGTTAGAAAGTTTTTATATCAGTTTTAAGTCAGGTTTTAGTTATTTTAAACAATCACTTGTTATTTCTTTTGTGACATTGTAAAATATCCAAACTTTACTTGGGCAGCCAGTAATTAGCCTTCGCTCACTATCAAATCAACTGGAAATTCGCACTTATCATTAACTAAGGTAGATTGTCATTAACATGCGTAAAAGTGAGTCATCCCTAATCAGGGCTTTCTCCACAAACGACTTCATTATAAATATGGTTCCGGTCTTCATTTGTACTCAGTCGTGATGAATAACCTGTGAAACAAGTGCATCGCTTGTTGGTGAAACAGTGCGTCAAAACAAAATGAAGTGGCGTTTAGTCTTTGTAAGTTAAAAACTGGTTCTTCTTTTTTACGTGTCCATATCTATCCTAGGTGGGGTCGGCACAACATGTATTGTTCTGAAACTTTTCTATATCAGCCGATAGAAACTCAAGTACCTACCTAATTGTTTAGTGTGTTCAATCATTTAAGGTTTTATATAATCTGCTTATTTACTTATGTAAAACGTGTAGATATTTTCTTAGCGCCTTTTGAATGTATATTTTTAGTTCGTAATAAGTTTCTAGTAACAAATTTTAAATGTTCTCTAGATCTCTCAAAAGCTTTACGACGCAAGCCTAAAAAACAAAAACTTAAAAACAATCCTAATATTTTTTCTGGACATTATATCTTCACTTAAATCTAACCGACCAGGGTGTTTTATCTATCTGTTGTTCACATTCAGATAAGTAACGTGTACCTTTAATATTTGTAAAACGTTTATTTTCTATTTCACAGTGCCTTCTTCTAGCAAGTACAGCGCTTGCCAGACCTCGGACCAAAAGGTCCATCGGACACCTTAAGAGTCTCATCGTCAACAAGTTATTTGGCATCGGGGGCAAAACCATTATCGTCGCTCGACCAGTCCTCTCCAACAACGAAACATACCAGCTGTTCAGGATACCAGGTATAGACGACTTCCTTGTTAAAGTCAGTAAAAATGACAAAAAGCTCGACAAAGATGAAGATAAACCTACACAAGTAATAAAAGACCCTATAATAGTCAAACCAGAGGTGGCGATCATTGGATCATATTTAGGCACAACAACGCAAAAAGAGACACTACTAGCCATAGAGATGGTCAAGAATTTGGTAAGGACGGGAATTTTGACTGGTAGGCTAGATAGTTCGATGCGAGAGTTGTTGATTCCTCAAGGCTTCGGTGGATATATCGAAGAGGGTGTACTTACACAACCAATGCAAGTTATTACTGAAGAGGAAGGACACATTTTCGTCCCAGAATATCCTGTTGAATTCTTCGTTCCTCCAGAGCTGAAGTTAGCAAACCCTAATTCAAAATATTATTACAAACAAAAAGGCCCAGATGCTGACATGACCTACGAGTCCCATGATAACAAAGATGTTTTAGTAACCAGAACAGAGAAACAGACACTGAGTCTTCCGATCTCAGATGCTGCTGAGAAGAACAAGAACGTTGGTAATAGCAACACTGTTCCTATCAGCCAGCCTCTAAGAATAAATGGACCACCGGCTCCATACAACGTTTATCAAGGTATGATAGCAGGACATATGCCATTACCAACGCAAAATAAAGTTCCTTTGTATAATGTTAATCAAGGTATCCCTGGGAAAATACCAGAAAATGAACAGAATCCATTTCCTACGTTATATGCAAATCAAGGTACTATGTCTGGGAAAGCGCCAGGAAATGGACAGATCTCACCTCCTGGTTTCTATCAAAATCAAAGTATGATCTCTGGTAATTTATCAGGAAAAGGCCAGAACTCACCACCTGGGTTCTTTGTTAATCAGGGTATGATCTCTGGAAACATGCCAGGACAAGTCCAAAATCTCACTCCTGGTTATTATGTAGATCAAGGAGTTATCCCTGGACAAGGCAAAAACCCACCTGCCTTCTATGTTAACCAAGGTATCGCGACAGGCGGTATATTAGGATCTATACCTGTGAAAGCGCCAGGAAATGGCCAGATCTCACCTCCTGGTTTCTATCATAATCAAGGTATGATCTCTGGTAATTTACTAGAAGAAGACCAGAACTCACAACCTGGGTACTTTGTTAATCACGGTATGATCTCTGGAAACATGCCAGGACAAGTCCAAAATCTCACTCCTGGTTATTATGTAGATCAAGGAGTTATCCCTGGACAAGGCAAAAACCCACCTGCCTTCTATGTTAACCAAGGTATCGCGACAGGCGGTATATTAGGATCTATGCCTGTGAAAGCGCCAGGAAATGGCCAGATCTCACCTCCTGGTTTCTATCATAATCAAGGTATGATCTCTGGTAATTTACCAGGAAAAGGTCAGAACTCACAACCTGGGTACTTTGTTAATCACGGTATGATCTCTGGAAACATGCCAGGACAAGTCCAAAATCCAACTCCTGGTTATTATGTCGATCAAGGTATTATCCCTGGACAAGGCAAGAACCCACCTGCCTTCTATGTTAATCAAGGTATTGCGACAGGAGGTATATTAGGACAAGCGCCATATGGAGCTCCTGACAACGTCGTTTCTGGTATGATAGGAAGTGCACAAGGACATGTAGGAAATGCACCTCTGATGAACAATGTAAATCCAAATTTAATGCCAGGGTATTTTGGACCAATGTATCCACCATCTGTTTATTATGTTAACCCTGGTGCTGTAGGAGGAAGTTCAGGAAAAATTCCGCCATATTTATCTCATGGAATGGGTAAACCAAATATAGATGAGATCGGACTGCAAGTTATAGGAAATTATGGAAATGGAGGTACGATAGTGGCTGACCAGAATCCGCCCCTGCCAATGAACGCTGTAGTACATCCCTATTATTTTGGAAATAACGCACAAACAGTTATTACTTGCAAAGAAAAACAACACGAAGCTTGCCCTAACGACAAAACACAGAAAATGACATTGAATCCAACTCAAAACACCAACAAATCAGCAGTTAATCAGCAGAATAACAACAGTACCTTTGGAAATGCCAAAAAGAACGTAGTGAAAGAATTTCTGAAAAACCATACAGTCAATGGTCAAATAGTGGCGCAATATTCGTATCAGCAAATTAATTCACACAGCAATAGAAATTACACAAAAGTGAATCTCAGTGAACCAGCTGCAGTTGAAACAAACAAGGATTTGAATAAAGATTATGTATACATTCCGCCTGGGGATTCGTCAATTGCTTTGAGTCTTAAAAATGAAGGACAAAATGGAGATAACGATAAAAATGCTTTTACATCAAAAGTAAATGTAAGAACCAATAAGGAAGAAATTAAACGATTTATGCTATCAAATAGACTACGAAGTAACGTGAGAACTAATTTCAAACAAAATCCTATTGTAGTGGCTGAAAAACGATCCAATGAAATAGATGAAAATTCAACCAAACCTGATGATAATAGTAAAGGGGAAATTCCAGGCTCTGCGTACTAAAACGATAGCCGTGTAGTTCATAAGTATTTATTGTATTAACTTATTAATTATTTTAAGGTTTTCTTATGTAACATATCTTACGTATATGTAGGTATAATGTACAAGAGTTTAGCACTAAGCATTGACATGAGTAGGACAAGACAACAGCAGAATGGTCTTAGTAATAAAAACATCTTGTGTAAAACTTTGTTTTTTTTTTTATAAATTTCCTAGTACATGCGCAGTTCGTAATAAAGTACCATATCCGTTCTAACAATGATTCGTTAGGTATATAAATATATATATCAATGTCGTGTGGAGCATAGCATTCAACAGTTTGGCATTTGAGAATGTAAATATACAAATTTATTTTAGAAATCAGTGTAAATAAAATTTTAAGGCTCTGCCACAACATTTAGAACGATATTAGGTAAGTACCGAAAGGGAATAAAGCTCATTTAACAAAATAATAAATCAATAACTAAACAAACATATCCTCACAATTTCGTTGTTAAAAGATTGGCAAGAAAATATAAATAATTGTTGTTCAGAATTTAATTTCAACTTCTAGCCTACGATTTACAAATATACGATGTTTTAACTAATTAATTGCACGTTCCACTTATTTAAACTAGCTTCTGCCCGCGGCTTCGCTCGCGTATTTTCGGCATATTAAGTAGCCTATTGTTTAAGTTAGATTACGTTCTAAGTGTATGCCATACTTCATCTTGATCTGTTCAGAAGTTTTGGAGATCCTAGTTAACAAAAATTGAAATTTTTGTTTTTGTTGTTGTCATTTCACAAACTCGCATTTAAAAAAGAGCAGAAACCTTTTTCGCGAAGAAATTTAATTACAATAAAATAATAGAAATAAATTAGAACTAGTATAATATATTAGATATACATACATATTTTGACGACCTCCGTGGCGCAGCGGGCGAAGGTCCGTCTGCGACGCAGGAGGTTGCGGGTTCGATTCCCGCCTCGGAACAAATCTGTTTACGATCTGCAGAAATTTGTTCCGTTGTGGTCTGAGTGTTTTCTATGTATAATAAAAAAAATATCTATCTATGTAGTGTATTGTATGAAGTATATCAGTTATCTAGTACCCATAAAACAAGCTCTGCTTAGCTTGGGGCTAGATAATGCTGTGTGAATTGTCCAGCGTTATTTATTTATTTATTTATATTAGTAAGATAAGATTCCTCAACCAGTAGGTACTTTAACTTTCATGGCATTATTGACCTCTGTTGGGCGGTGCTTGTACTACATTTCATCAGATTTCTTCCTTGGGTATAGGTAAAGAAGGACGAACCCTTTGAATTTGTTCTTAGTTATTTCATTTGGCAGAAGGAGGCGCTTAAAAAATGGCACGTGCCTAGCTCGAGTGGTAAAGCAATGCCGCGCCATCTGTTATTTCCCGGTGAGTTATTTGACCTTGTCAAGACGTGATCGTGACGTTCTAAAAACAGATTTCAGAACGGCAAAAATCGGAACTAATTTCCATACCACCAACCACTCGCCCTACAATGAAGCACACTAGCGCACTCTATTGTCTTCTGTAGGCGGTTCGGCCTATACAGCGCTTTCTCGGTGCAAAGTGAGAGTGACGTCGGGCGGCGGTTGGTCCCACCGATCCCAGATGGTAGGTTTCCGCCGTCTGTCGATAGTTGGCGCTGTTTCGTTGGACGCCTCCGAGTAGCCGCTACTGTAGGAGCGTAGGCTGCATGCTGCGTGGATCTTTTGTTCTGGAAAATAGGAAAGAGTTTTGTATTTTTTTTTATTAAATTAGGAAACAAAAAATTCACCTATTTACAACAGATTTCATGTGATTGAAGAGCTCTACCATAATAGGGTTCATGCGGTTGAAAATACCTACCCACTAAGTACCTACCACTTCACTCCGCAAACACTCCACAATCACTTCCCTCCGGACCATCTGACCACCATGAACTTGCCACTAGTGGTGACTTTACTTGTATTATTAGAAGCAATTGAATGAATTAAAGGTGGGCTTAAAAATTAAATGTATGTATTTTGATTGCTGTGTAACATAGGTTTGGGCTGCCAGTTGTCGAGTTTCATAACTTGGTTTATTGTACTACCTACTTGGTTTATACTATAGTGTTCTTCCAGCATTCAAAATGAATGGCAGTGGTAGGTACCACTACCGGTAGGTACTGGTAGGTACTTAGGTACCTGTGATTGACTGTGAAGTAGGTTAAAGGAGATCAGGAAAAGGTGACATTTACGCATTCGGCTCGATGTTTTTTTTTTCGGTTTAAAACCTTGAATTTTATCGTTTTCCGAATACATTTAGTTCAATTGGTGACTTAATTTAAGAGTAAATAGCATATAAAAGCAGTATTATGTTCAAAAGGTAACATTTACATTCATTTAAATAGTAGTTGAGGCTTTTGAACCAAATCGGGTCAATTTTGTAGATAAATGTCCAATCATCAATATATTTTCGCATTACTTAATACATGTATTTTGTCCAATTAAACTGTTGCTGGCCCTAAAGAATAAAATGATGTAAATTCCACGTGCATGATATGGAAATAAGAAAAATGTATTAAGGGTCCGGCGACGGATGAATTTCCCATACAAACGTAGTACCAAAATGATTTGTTGTTTGAGAATATTTTCACCATGGTTTGCTATTATTTGTATTAGAATAGTATTTATTTAGTTTCCTGCCACAATCTTTTTTCAAAATACTTATCTACACAAAAACTAAGAATACATTCATTCTTTAACGTAAAATTGCGATTCGGTTTAATTTCATTTCAGAAAGGTATTTAAAAAAAAATGTGTCAGGAACCTAGATAAATACTATTTTAATACAAATAATAGCAGACCATGGCGAAAATATGGTCAAATTACAAATCATTTTGGTATTACGTTTGTATAGGAAATTCATCCGTCGCCGGACCCTTAAGGGTTAAATACATTTTTCCTATTTCCTGAAAAAAAATGTAAGTGTAAATGTCACCTTTTGTTCCTAACCTCCTCAATTATGTAATATCTTTACTCACTATAATATCTTTACCTCTATTCCTATACCCAGTTATGTAAATTTTTATGAAAATTAATGATGAAGACGTACCAACCTCCAACGTTCTCAATATAGCTCCTGGCCACATCATCCAGCTGCAGCACCTGAATGACCGGCTGGCTGGCCTTCAAACGAGGTCTCCTTGCTATCCGGACCACCAGGTAGGTGGACGCTATGAACACGGTCAGCAGGACTACGGCGCCCAGGGATATGCCGAAGTCCTTCTCCAGGAAAACTGGAAAAGGCGAAACGTTTTCGTTTAAAGATTTTGTTGAAGTGTATGGAAGAAGGAAAGGTATCAGTTTGTAAATTACAATACAGTTTTTGAAATTTCTGTAGGTTTCATACTTTTTGAAATATTTTGAAAAAGTCTAAATTTAACCCATTCCCCCCTATCTCCGAACATTGCAGAGCGATCCATCTGAAATGTTAGTAGTGTTTGTGGATATGGATCTATAATCTACAGGATTGTTTTCGAAACGATCACTTTTTGAAAAATGGTCAAAAAAAGGGGGGGGGGGGAATAATTTTCAAACGGGGGGGCTAACTCACCGAGGGATCAAATGAAAGGTATTGGTTTGTACATCTCTAAACTGTTTTTTAAATTTCTGTAGGCGACCTACTTTTTCAACCGAGGGAAATAATTTATTAAAAAAATATATTAGAAGCTGATGATGGTGATGTTGATGATCGAAGGCACACCTATTCCAATCATAATTTAAAACTTTTCAACTCTATGTCAAATAGAGCAAATGTCAAAATATTTTATCAAATATTTACCGTGAACATTCCGTGTTCTTGATTTCTCTTCATTCGAGCACAGAAAACTGAACCTAGTTTTTCTGTATGGAGGTATACATGCTTATTCGAGTTTATTTGTGCCCGTGGTGAATGAAAATGGAGCAGATTCCCTGTGAGTTTGTAAGATCTTGGAAAAATCAAGATTTGTTGATAAACGATGGGTTCCTTTACGCAAAGAACAAAACCTACGGAGATACGTATTATTGGAACTGTGTGAAGAAAGCGAGTGGCAGCTGTGGCGCAACTGCAGTTACAAAAAAGGACGGCGCCAACCATTTTTTAACGCATGTGAATGCTGTGGTTCACCTACCTGAGCCCGACCATGAGTTTTCGCGGGAAAATGATTTAAGGGCAGAACTCAAAAGAAGAGCTGACGAGAGTTTTGAACGGCCGGGGCAGATTATACAAAGAAGTATTCAAGACTTACCGTCGAGCTCAGCTCCCTTCATGCCATCGAAAGAAGCCATGCGCATGGTAATTCACAGAGAAATGGCAAAAAGCGAACCTGTTTTGCCCAAAACATTGCAGGATTTAACCGTGCCGGAACATTATGCCATGGTCGAAGGTGATCAATTTTTAATTGGCCACTTTGAAGATGAAGGAGGAACAGTCCTTGTATTCAGCACGAAACGCAACTTATCTCTTTTAAATAAATCCAAAGTCTGGATCATGGACGGAACTTTCCAATGTTGCCCATCATTGTTCTACCAACTATATACAGTCCATGGCCTTGTCGGGCAGTCGGAAAACACCCAACAGATGCTGCCGCTTGCATATGGCTTATTGTCAAATAAAACAGAACGGTCCTACAAGTTTTTTTTTGGAATTAATAAATAGATATGCGATTAATAATTTAAAAATTCTACGCAAAATTTGAACCCAAAATTTATAATGACTGATTTTGAGATAGCAGCTATAAAAGCTACCAGGGCTGTTTCCCCAGAAGCAAATCATAAATGCTGCTATTTCCACTTGGCGCAGAATATATGGAGGCACATTAAAAAAGAAGGGTTGGATAAGAGGTACAGTATAAGGCATCAAAATTGTATAACTCATCATCATCTAAATTAACTTAACTATAAATTAAATATGCAATAGATTGTAAGTACCTTCTCTGTAAACCCACCTCTGAGAATAAATATTATTATTATAATTATCTTCCTAAAGACTGCATAAATCCCGTAAAGCATAAGTCTCCGCAAAGATTTCCAAGATACCGATCACCTTTCGATTCACCGAATACCTGCAATTTTGAGATGTTATTGAGTCATCACATGAGGGCCTCTCTTCACTGTGTCTTCCAAGTCCAGGACCGGAACTTTGTACCAAATTTTACTAACATTATACTTTGTTGTAGGTACACAACCGACAGTGAGTTTGCGCATAAAATGCGCCATTTGGCGGCGTTGGCGTACCTCGATCCAACTGAAATACCAGTAGCATTTGAGGCCATTCGAGAAAAATAGCTACAAGTGCTGCTGGTACAAAAGTAATCGAATGGTTTGATACCTTTTATGTCGGTGGAGTGCGGTCACTAAGCCAAAACAAAATCGGCTTTTCACCAAGATTTCCATCAAATATGTGGTCTGTGGTTGATTGCATACGTCAGGACATACCCATCACACAAAATTCAATTGAAAATTGGCACAACCGTTGGAATAGCCTCCTCAACATTCAAATCAACATTTACAAAACATTGCAATAAATTGCAAAAGAACAAAAAAGTACCGCAATCAAGATTGAAAGGATTTCTGCAAACATAAAATAAAAAAAGAAATACCTCACAGCATACTAAAAAAAAAACAAAGTTTTATATCCAACAGGGGCACAATGGGCACCAAAGACTTTTTGAGTGGCCGCTAGCCTATATAGCGTACCTACATGAAAAATTAATTTTACTACAAAGGTAAACTTTTATGCTCTTTTATAATCTCTTGTAGTGTTTGGAGCTATTCCAACGGATGTGCCAATTTTCAATAGAATTTTGTGTGATGGCTATGATCTCACTTAAGCAATCAACCACAGACAAAGACTACATAATATGTGGTGGATACCTTGGTGGATATCTAGGTTGATAACTAGGAGTGCAATGGACAGGCTCAAGAAAATATGGAGGAACAGGAATATTACCAAGGCCACGAAGACCAGGCTCGTGCGAACACTCGTTTTCCCCATATTTTTATACGCTTCTGAGACGTGGACTTTGCGAGAAATCGAGAAGAAGAAGATAGACGCTCTAGAAATGTGGTGCTGGAGAAGAATGCTTGGTATATCTTGGACTGAGTTCCGCACTAACGTCTCCATCCTACAAGAACTTGGTGTGAAAGAGCGTCTGTCTACAAACGTACAATCTCGAATTTTGAAGTTTTTCGGGCACGTATCCAGGCGAGACAATGACTCCATTGAAAGGCTAGTCGTGCAGGGTAAGGTGGAGGGTAAAAGATCGAGGGGTAGATCGCCTATGAGATGGACCGATCAGATAAGATCTGCCGTAGGGATCCCCTTGCATGAATGTTCCAGAATGACCACCAACAGGGAGAGATGGCGATACATCGTGAGGCGAGCAATATCTGCCAATACAACAAAAGACTCGTCATGACGACCACGACCGTTCTGCCAAGAACGCTACGAATGAGAAGAAGAAGACCTTGGTGGAAAGCCGACATTGTTTTGAGTTAGAACTTTGTTTAAAATATTCTACGTGTGTATATTGTCCCATAGTGGTCTTTAGTTCGAGTGAGTGTTAATTTTGTTTTTTATTAAAAAATAATATACTTTTATTCACCTTATATCATATTTTTATTGACTCTAAATAAAAGTTATTTTCTATTTATTAAAACATTCTAAAAATGTACCTATTATGTTAGACAAAGAAGTAACGTTATGAACGTACTGCTTACACTGAAAAGTTTTGAAAATATTTTAATTGGTATGACAAAACTAACGTACAACCCTGAAGAAAATTTCGAGATTGCGTACTTTCGATTTCGTGATCTTTCGGTACAGCGTGCATTCGAGATTGTTTTCGTCCGGTCTACAGTTTTTCGGTGTGGTCTGCTTTCGGTATTCATTCCGTGATGCGGCCTCATGTGCTTTCGGTATTTCGATCTGCGGTTTCGTGTACTTTCGATATACCGTTATCCGGTATTTTGACTTCCGGTATTCCGTAGGACAGTCGGCATGACTATGTCACCTTTGTTTAGATAGCAGTATTGATGGTGCGCCCGTGCGGGTGGGAGTACTGATGCTGAACTGCAAACGGGTTCAAGCTTTGTCCTAACCAGTTTATTAGGGTTTCGAAGATCGAAGATCGGTTTCGAAACCCTTATGGTTTCGCATTGTCTGTCCTTTTTCCCCTCCTTAATAACTCAGCAACTACTGCAGCTATCAACTTGAAATTTAAAATAATAATACATTTCGTGCGCCTGTACAGATTTAAAGAAAAAAAAATGATAATAAATGAAAAATGAAAATGAATATTTTCCATACAAATTGTGGTGCCGAAATTTAAAAAGATACCTACAGGGTCATGTGGGATATTAAATGAATGGTATCAGTTTGTACATTTCAAAATAGTTTTTGAAATTTTTGTAGGTGTCATACTTTTTAAAATATTTCGAAATAAGTCGAAAAAATACCCATTCCTTTACCATCGAGTGCTCATCACCTATGCTAACAGATTTAGCAGCAATACTAACTGTGGTACCAGGGCGGAGCAGCGGCCTGCAGCAGCGACTCGCTGGGCCGCAGCAGCAGCGGGCGCGAGCAGCCGTACCGGTTGCACGCCACCGCGCCCGCCTCGTCGCCCGCGCGCAGCCCCCCCACCCCCGCGCGCACCAGCCACGCCCCCTGCGCGAGCGCCTGTCCGCTGCCGAAGCCCATGGCCGCGCGCCGGTCCTGAATCAGCGAGGTGTTGGTGGTAGACATCTTCCATACTGTTACTTCGTAGTAGGTTGCGTTTTCCACTGGAAATAGATGGTGAAGATAAGTTTTATGTTGAGGAAATCAGAGCTCTAAAATTTATATGGGTAGGTTCTTACACCTCAGTCAAAAGACGGCCACAGCTTGAAAGGCCTCCTCAAAAGGTCGATGTTTGAGTTTGTAGTAATTGCCACGCTTCTCAGAAACAATTTTGATTCAGTTAAAATTTATATAAAACCTGAAAAATCAGGCAGTTTTTACCTGGTATACACCTAATCTGGAACTCCCCAAACTCATACGCCAGATCGCACTGCTGCGGCTGCGGCGGCCTCAGGTTCTCAAAGCTGAAGATCTTCTCACACTGCTCCTCCTGGCTCGCGATCCCGTTACTGGCTTCACAGCTCGCTTTCAGCGTATCTGCTAACGGTCCAGTAATCTGGCTGAGAGGCAGGATCGGCGAGCCAGTGGTCAGGTGCTGGACCTCGAAGCCTTGAGGCTGGACGTGCCAGAAGTAAGTGTCGGGGGCGGGCAGCGCCTTCACGTTGCAGCTGATGGTTTCCTTGTGGAGAGTGATGCCACGCTCGGCGCATTCAGGGGGAACTGGAAGTGGTAAAATTTCATGGCGTATAAATTGCGTTGACTTTAACCGAGTCATAGTCAAGTTGAAAGACTTCCGACGTCGCGACGCTAACGAGCAGATAGGCAAAAGTTTAGCCTGTCTGCTCGTTAGCGTCGCGTCGTCCAAAGACCTTCAACTTGACGATGACGTCATAGCATTTGGTGAACGCTTTGCTTTTAAGTATTCATTTGTCTTGTCTCATGGAGGATGCTGCTCCGTACTCAACCATATTATTATATTATAAACTAGTTTCTGCCCGCGGCTTCGCACGCGTTGTTTCTATGGAAAAATTTAAAGGTAATTTCTATCCCACGGGTACTGATTTATGGGATAAAAAGTAGCCTATGTTAGATTCCAGGATTAAAATTACCTGTATGCAAAATTTGAGCCAGATCCGTTCAGTAGTTTTGGCGTGAAGAGGTAACAAACGTCCATCCATCCAAACTTTCGCATTTATAATAATAGTGTGACTAGCTTCTGCCCGCGGCTTTGCGGTTTCCCGGGATAAAAAGTATGTCCGTCCCCGGGAAACCTACCTCCCGGCGAAATTTCATTCAGATACGTTCAGCCGTTTTGGCTTGAAAAGGTAACAGACGGACAGACTTTCGAATTTATAATATTAGTATGTATATCACGATGTTTAATAGGAAAAGGATAAACTTAAAATGTTTGTAAAATAAATGTTTATATTTATTATTCTAAACAGGTGAGCCAAAAAGGTCCTACATATTTTCACCTATATTTTTTACCGCCTGAAATACGTGAACTCTATGGACTCGCTACAGGATTTTGTCACTGAGCAATAACACACTCTTTATAAAATACCAACTTACAATAAACAGTAATCCTGATGTGTTCCGCCCTGGTCTCGCCGATGCCATTGGAGGCCGCGCAGGCGTAGCGGCCCGCGAGGTTCCTGGTGGCCTCCTCCACGTACAGTCTCCGGGAGCGAGTATCCCGGCCCCAGGGGCCGCCTGGCTTTATCACCGTGTCCTGGAAATGGTGACACTTTAATTAGAAGGTTTATTCTTAATCTAATGGTCAAGTAAAAGGGTGGTTAACACCTCAAATTTTCCATCTGGTAGAGTTGGATACTGCTGGATATTGGCTTCTCCTAAAGACCGTCATAGGCACGTTTTCAGCTTGTCGTACCATCTGTCTTTCGCAGATCGTCATCCCACCTGAAGGGGTATTTTAATTCACCGATTTGTTTCCGAATCGAATCCGACGGATCTTTAAATCGCTATTTTGTTTTCGCCTCGGGTTGATGATCGAAATAAAGAGCTCCCATTGACATGGCCATAAGTCAACAGATTCGCTTCGAATTTTCGATCATCAACCCGAGGCGAAAACAAAATAGCGTTTTAAAGATCCTTCGGATTCGATTCTGAAACGAATCGGTGAATTAAAATACTCCTGCTGGCTAGTAGGTCTTCGACAAGGAAATATTCGCTTTCTAGTCTCGAGTCTAAAACGCGACGAATGCGCAACGAGCTCGTGGCGAACACGCCGCGAAAAGGGCGTGCAGCGGCTCGCAAACCGCCAGTGCGATCAGGCTCTAAAGCTCATAGTTAAAGTTCTTTATTACAGGTATACCACACAACTGGCGGATCTCTGCAGAACCATGTCACAGTAACAAAGGCCACTTTTGGCGTTTGTTACTGTGTTTAGCGTGTGTTTTCTTTTCGTGACAAGGTTCTACAGAGATCCGCTAGTTGTGTGGTCTACCTATAGTAACGAATAGGGTTACATGTCAAATAAAAATAATATTAAATCAATATTTTACCAGTAAAATACAATTTAAAATATTAACTTGAAAAAGTTATGCATAATAAATTAAATTGTATAAATTGTAACGCAAATGTCAGTAAAATGTCATATAAAATAAGTCTATATTGGTATAAAATAAGTGATATCAACAAATAATAATAATAATAATTTATAATATATGCGAAAATGCGAAAGTTTGGATGGGTGGATGTTTGTTACCTCTTTACGCCAAAACTACAGAACGGATCGGGCTGAAATTTTGCGTAGGTACAGATAATTCTAATCCTGGAATCAAACATACCTACTTTTTATCCCATAAATCAGTTCCCATGGGATAGAAATACCTTTAAACGTTAAATAGAAACAACGCGTGCGAAGCCGCGGGCATGAACTAGTCAACAAATAATTTAAGAAAATAAAGTAACGCCCATTTACGTGACAAGAATTCATCCAAGCTACTATAATAACTGCTACGTATAAGTACGTACAGACTACAATATTGTTTAGTTCACTAAGTACCTAACAAGTAGGAAGGTAGACCTACCGAATACCGTCACTATTACGGTATTAATATTTGTAGTAAAGTAAGTATTTGTAGTTCCATGCACCCCAAGTTTTAACAAGACTTGCGAAAGTTCAAGCTTCCAAGCTGATTCTAAGCCGAGCAAACTTTGCTCTCGATACATGCGACCTAATAAATGAGCTTACTTAGGAAGCACTTACTGTTTACTTGGCTCTATAAAGTTTGACCTGTTGGAATACATTTGCAATCAAAGTGGCTGCGTATGAGCTTTGATTTACAGATCGAGTAGCGGTTTTGGTGTAGCGCTTTTTTGCACTAAATTTTTCGCACCACAAGCTAAAAGTAATAATAATGGCTTTTACTTCTCGCAGCTTTACAGGGATATCTACAGACTGAATAAAAAGTGGCTTTTCGTGTAAGTTCAAGGTATTTTACTACGTATTGAAAACAGTTCCAATCTATCCTGTTAAATCCTATTATTGATGTCGTTTAATTTAATACTTTAATCACAGCTAAACCTAAGAAGATGAATAAAAAGTCTAATCATTAATTTATTAGCACTCATGCTCTATGCAAGCGCATAAAGGGCTAGTTTTGGGCACAATTTTATGAAACAGAAAACTAAATAAAATCATCTCGAACCTCCATCCTCAAACTCAACAGCCTATATTGGCCTATATTCCACTGCTGGACGCAGGCCTCCCTCCTGATAAGCGCCTTATTGGCTTTTATCTCAAGGGGGGTAATGCTTATAATCCCCACGCTGGGCATGCGGGTTGGAGATCGCAGTTCAGTGGTCGAATTTGTTCTGCAGGGGGCGCTGCTGCTCGAACCCAGTGGAGTATTAGTCGCCTCTTACGACACCCGTGGGAAGAGTTGGGGTGGTGCAAATTCTATGCCGGCACCATACGTCAGCCCCCATGCACATGATAAAATTTAAAATGCAACACTATCGCTAAGTCGAGGCTCTCAATACATTTAATTAAAAAAGTTCTTGATGATTGGTTGCCGAGAAAACATGATGGAAGAGAAAACTTACGCCGTTGCTCGATCATTGATTCGCTTTGTTCGCCTGAGGTTTGTTTTTGAATTTAATTACAAGTTCCTAGGTAAGGAGGTACAATAGAGCTGGGGGCCAAATTCTGTTCTTGATAACCAATCGCTTTATATGTTTGATTGATTTCTGTCCACATGTACGTATACTTAACTTTTATTGTGTGCCGCGTATTTGAAAAATAAATCAAAATAGCGTCTGAAGTTAGGGCCTAAATCTACGAAACCCTTTGGGGTCTAACATTTTTAGCTAAAGAGTTAGAAATCACTTAAAAAAAATAGAACATTACTGGGGTACAAGAGTTCTTTGGAAGGTCGAACTTACATTGAAATACCACTTGAAATGGTCCACCGGTGGGTTGGCCCTCCCGTCGCACTCCAGATGCAGAGGGTCCAGCTCTACCACCTCGGTGACTTGACCCACTCCGAGGTTCGTCACCTCCAGGATCGGGCTGTCTGAAATAACCAACGAAATATGTACTTAGTTATGGACGAACTGTTTTAGAAATAAGGTTTTTGAATATAGAATAAGTGATCAAATAAGGATTAGGTATGTGTTATTATTTGTGGGGATTATGGGCATTACCCCCCATGAGCTAAAAGCCAACAAGGTGCTTATCAGAGGGAGGCCTGCGTCCAGCAGTGGACCAATACAGGCTGTTGAAGTTGAGTAAGTTGAGTTGATCAAATAGTATCGCAGAAATTTTTTGACATAAGTTATTTGATTTCTTAGAAATTACCCTGAGTGTGGGGTTACGCACTATAATAACAAAAAACCAAAGAATAAGTGCTTTTCTACACACACGTGAATAGATTTTCTGAATTTGTATAAATTCCTTTGTTATTATAATAAGATAAAAGTTTTCCAACTTTTATGCTCGCTTATTTTCCTGACATACCTTTCAGCCTAGGTTCACTGATAAATATCATGATTCATGATAGACCAGCCATTAATCAACAGGACCAGTCAAGTGCGAATGAAGCCTCGAGGCTTCGGATACACCCCATAATTCATTCACGACGCTCAGTCAAGTAAAAAACATCCATCTTCACAGCTTTACACACTTACCTACATTTGCTTTCAAATTTGACCATCTCCAGGTAAAACTATGTGAAGTATACAGGGTGCAACGGAAAGGGTACTAAGCCGAAAGAGGGTGATTCTGGAGTCCGAGGGGATCAACTTGTACATAAAACGATTTTTTGAACTTCGAATAGGTATCATTTTATTATTTTCGCAAAAAATAAAATACTTTTAGGCATTAGCCTGGTTGGGAGACAGCCGAACACACACACACCCACTGATAATTCAGGGCAGAGCCGTTTTTAGGTTTAGTTTCAAAGAAAACCCCTATGATGAACGATTTTTGAATGGAGGGGGGTGCATACTTATATGCTAATATCATTCCCATCCACCAATTTTAAGAATTGAGACCTGGCGTCTTCACGGACGTGTTCATGATGGTGGGCAGAACCTGCAGTTAACATAGTGTCAGTGAATTACCAATAACCCTGTATACAGGATCATTTTGATTCACATAATTTAGAATTCATAATATTTTTATTTTATTAGGATATTTTTATAGCATGAAACTTACTTAATTGTACGAAAATTATTTTATTGTTTAAATTCTATTTGACGTGCGTAAATAAAGTCGAAGTCAGTTTTACAATGCAAGCAAAAATAAATAAATAAATAAAATTATAATTATTGTGTATTTGATATGTGTGAGCCAGTAAATTGTTTATACAGCCGAACTTAGAATTAAAGAAAGAAACAAAGAACCTTCTCCTTTTTTGAAGTCGGTTATAATGCGATAAAGAGTATCCTACTAATATTATAAAGCCGAAAGTTTGTGAAATCTCAATTTTTGTTACCTAGGATCTCCAAAACTACTAAACAGATTAAAATGAAATTTTGCGTATGTTTAGAGCAAAGCCTAATTTAGATAATAGGCCACTTATTATACCGAAAATACGCGTGCGAAGCCGCGGGCAGAAGCTAGTGTGTCATAAGACTGACGCGAAGTTTGACAGAAGTGAAGATCATGGAAGTAGGAAAGTCATACCGTCTTAGAGGTTTTGTAACTTGTAGGACGTTATGACGAATTTCGTATAAGGTTGGGACCAAAAATTCTGTTACACTCACAGGTAACATTCAGTTTGATGACGTCAGCTTTGGAGCCAGTGCTGGGCGCCATGGCAGGGTTGGTGGCCAGACAGGCGAGCGTCCCGCCGTTGTCCGCCACCGCCGGAGTCAGTTCTAGGAACGATACCGCCGTCCGAGTGCTGCCATCCCAGCTCTGGAAATAATGACTATATCTTTCAGCTGTTTTGATTGAGGCAAAATCATAAAAGTTTCTAAGGTGTCCAACGACAAAAATCGCCAAATATGGTCAGGTTTTCGGAAGTTCTATAAAGACACTTTACGAGAACGTTATTTATTAACCGTGCGTATTTATTAACCTTTAAACTATACTGTTTTTTTTAATTGGTTATTTTATAAGTTATGTAAGAAGGAAAAAAAATATTTCTTAGAAAAAAAATTGGCAGTGGAGTCCTCATACCTCAACTAAAACACAGCCATACAGTTTGAGGTAATCCATCAAAAGTTTCAGCTACGTATTCATCATTACCTGGTTGCTGTGATGCGTCAGATGCCGGTGATCCAGCATCCAGCTGATATCTGGCTGAGGGTAGGACCCCCGCGCCGTGCACTTCACCATGGCCGTCTTCCCAGCTTGGATGGAGTCGCCTTCCGTGCCGGATATCCAGTGAATTGACACGTTATATGCTGGCACTGGAAGGAGGTAAGCAAGTCTAAATAGCAAATTTTACAAAAAATTTAGAATCCCCGGCGATTAATTTACTTTAAATCCTCATGACATTTACAATACTGTAGGGGAGACCGAGGGGTTTTGAAACAGAGGTTAGTTGAAACAGCAGTGATTTCGCGAAACCCAGAACCGTTAGCGGACTGGCAATGTCGCAAATAAACCGCGTCCTGCCACCCGCCCGCGCTTCAGTTGGCGTCTATGACCATTGGCCCGCAGTTGCGTAGTTCTGGCCAGCACATCGCAAAAATAATGAAAAGTAAGTTTTTAACGTTTTTTTGTGACTTCTATATTATGGTAACGCGTTTAGATTTTGATTAAAGTTATATACATTTTGAAAGCTTAATAATTAATCACTCAAATGACTGCAGCTTATTTCATAGTGTTTCCTACTTGGTTTATAATGTTATAAAAATTGGGAGGATTTCTCCAGCTGAGGGGATTTGAAACAGAGTGTTTCAACTGTCCTCGTTTTTGTTTTGTATGGTTGATTACGCAGTGAACTTTATGTATTTTGCTTATTATGTTTCAGGATGCCTACTGATTCCAAAGAAAATAAAGATGGGTTTAATGTCTTGAATGTAAAAGTTGGGCTCATGAAGTTTGCACTGCGGGCGAACTTTCTTATGTGTGATATAATTGCTTATCCGAGTAATATTTTAAATTCTGTTTCAATAACTTTAACTCTGTGAAGCTATTGTCATCTCTTCAACCTAGTCTTCGAAATAAGGAAAATGAGACTGATGTTAATGAATATATAACGACTGAAAGTTTTTTAATATTTAGTTTTCTAAGAATGTGATTTTTGTTAATTATAACTGAATATTATTATATTATTCAGCAAATTATTTTTGTTACAAGTTACTATAAATAATTTAGTACGAAGTTTACTGTTTTGTCAAAGACTTTTTTATATAAGTACATAGCTATTAAGATTTGCTCACTATCCTGGTGCATCAACCCCAAAAAGATGGAAGATTTGCTCAGTTATGTACCAATTGTAATTAAAAATTACGTGGTCTGTTTATTTTAATAAATACCTTTATTAATACGATCTGCTTACTTTATTTTAATCAAATATAAAATGTTTCAACTCACCTCGGTCCCTGTTTCAACTTACCTCAGTATGCGGGGAGTTGAAACAAAACTTCTTATTACATTCAAATTAAGTTTTTGCCACATAGTTCTCATTTACACTTTTTTGTACAAATCATTTGAAAGGATTTGAAAAGTAGTATCGATTGCCACTAAATTCATACGGTTCATGTTAATAGAATTTGGTAAAAGAAGCAAAATGTCAAAATTGTTTCAACTGCCCTCGGTCTCCCCTACCGATTTTCTTCAAACGTAGCCAAGAATATTCTCGATAAAGTGTAGGTACTTACTTTTCAAACAAAAAAAAAACCACTTGGGAGCTCCAACTGACACCCAGATACACACGTCAAACTTATATGAACCTACCCTCATTATTAGTCTAGTCACTTATTGGGTTGAACAGATTGTAAGAAAGAATACCGCAATGAAGAAGTCACTGCGACCCCTTATTCTAGGCTTTTATTAGAGAAAGATTCAGAGTGTCCATTGGGGCTGTGTCGGGGCCTCCATTAGAGGCAGAGTTCTTATGAAGAAAGAAGAAGCAGCCTTCATTGGAGTCGATTTCTCCATTAGAAGCAGACAAAGAACATAGAGGGTTCTCCGTCTGATGCAGAGGCCGTTCAAGACCAAATGATTTATCATTTAAGACTGCTCAAATTATGGCTGAAGAACAGATAGTCAGATAGTCATTTTATTGGTAAAATAATGTTTACAAGAACAAAATAAAACTCACAGTAAAGCTCCACCTCCAACGTCGCAACCACAGGAGGCGCCAAACGCGTGTTGGTCGCTCGACAAGACAAGTCTGCCGCGTTGTTCCGAGTTAGAGGGAGATAGAGCTCGTTCTCCTTCACCTTGGGGATATCGCTGTCTCCGTCTGACGCGTCTACCAGAGTGTCGCCGGAGTACCAGCTGATGCGAGGTGGCGGACGACCTAGGGAGGAAAGAAAATAATAGTGGGTTATTGAATTGCCTAGAATGAATTTAGACGGGAGCTTGATTCACTAAGAATTGTACAATGTACGGTAATTGTGATTGCTGTCACATCATTTAAAGGTTTTGGTCAAAAATTAGTAGATAATATTTACGAGAAACGAATGCGACAGCAATTCTTACTGAATGAGGGGGTGGTTGTATCTCTCTATGGCCACCGATATAATTTAGCAAAACAAGGCCGATGCCTTTGAAGATAGAGATAAAACGATAATTTTGTTATCTGACGTCCTTAACTTTGAACGCCTCTAAAAATTTTACCATGTTTTGGCTGTTTGTGACATGTTTAACAAGGTGGTTATAAAAAATAGCATCGTTCTTCTAGTTTCGAAAACGTTTCGTTTTGCATTTGCCCCACTCCCAGACTATCATAAGTATAAATTGTCCTAAGCGCTTGGCTTATTACAATTCCGTACTATCCATAAAACATTGACCTATTAAACCCTCCCCTCTTTATCATAGTTGCCGATGGGTAGCCGAGGGTCATCATATTTTCATACGGGGATCCGGAGGGTGCGGTAGTTTTACATGTACCTGCTTTACCCTGAAGGAGTTACTAGAGGTAATTTAGAAAATAGGTTTCTTTCAAAAATACATACTTTAGAAGGTACGTACTAGCAATTTTTCGAACTTGCATTTTGGCGGCGCGTAATTAACACTATCATTATTTGTTTTGTAGCATCATGTCCAAATGGTTATGTCCATGCTAATTCAAATGACTGTCAATACAAACAACCTACTGTACATTTTTAAAATAAACGGAACAGTTTTACGTGTACACACAATAGCACATATTTTAATATGTGAACAACATAAAATCACTATAATTGAGGGTTCTTGAAACTCCTACGACGCGACGTGACGTAACGCACACGACGCGTGATTTTTCAGATTTTAACGCATGGTTAAAATCTGCAGTACCTATTCATAATCTTGTCGTAAATTGGAACATATTTCAACCTTTTGTAGAGTAGTCAGGCATATATGTAGGTGTGAATCATAAGTAGATTCTGGCGTCTTCTTGTCGCAACGCTTTTATGTATGTCGACCTTAATACCGTAACATACATGTGATGGCTTAGGATAAGATTTATTATTCATATCATCCTATTAAAGTCCATGACACAGACTTTCCGTACAATTTGTGGACCCCATTTTCTTAATAAGTATATCTTATTTACGTGTCCTTCCCAAGCTCGCAACCGTTGGTTCATGAATAAATAATAAAATTATATACACACCGTAAAGGTAGGAATACATTGACTTACTGACTAGCTGAACCCTAGATGGGATTTGCGATGCTTTTGTAGACTACTGTACGTCCGATCAGCCAGTACATGCTTCGGATTTTGTGATCCAGTCTAGGATTCAAGTAAGTTTAATTATTAGTTTATTTAAAGATAATTTACGATAGTAAGAGGCCCGACGGTATGACACCAGTCCCATGGGAGTTGGGGAGGCCCATTGTGTGGGACGCTACATGCGTCGACACACTTGCGCCTTCCCATCTACCGAGGACATCCGTGAAGGCCAGTGCGGCGGCAGATTTGGCTGAAGATCTCAAGAGGCGCAAATATGCAGGTCTCGACAGAGCCTACACATTTGCTCCCCTTGGAGTCGTGACCCTAGGTCTGCGGGGTGTCGAGGCTCTTCGGGTTTTTAAAAAACTAGCGGAGCGTCTGGTCGAAGCGACGCGTGACCCGAGAGCTGGTCACTATCAAGCACAGCGCATCCGCATTGTCATACAGCGGGGCAATGCAGCCAGCGTCTTGGGGACGCTTTCGACTGGTATTGATATGGATCAGTTGAGCTACCTGTAGATTGTTTGCAACAGTTGTAAATACTCATCATCATCATTTTGGCCTTTTCGGGATCCACTCTTGGATGTAGGCCTCTTCCCTCATTTTCCACTCCTCACGATCTTGGGCCCGTCTTATCCAGTCCTGGCCTCCGTGTCGTCTGATATCGTCCACCCAACGGTTCGGTGGTCGCCCTCTTCCTCGAGTGTCTGCTCTGGATCTCCATTCCAGGACTCTCCTGGTCCAACGTGATGCATCCATTCGGGCTATGTGTCCTGCCCAGCTCCACTTTTTCGCTGCTATGGTTTTCATCACGTCCATCACTTTGGTCTTGCTTAGAATCCAGTCGTTGCGTTTTCGGTCTCGCAAAGTGATACCGAGCATTGCTCTCTCCATACCCCTCTGCGCTACCCTGAACTTCTCTGCGGATTTTTTGGTGAGAGTCATGGTTTCAGTGCCATAGGTGAATACTGGCATTACACATTGCTCAAATACCCTGACTTTAATACTAGTTCTTATTTATTTCTATTATTTTATTGTAATTTTCTACGTGAATAATGGCTTCTGCCCTTTTTAAATTGAAATAAGTGCCACTCCGTTCTAGATCTGACACAGTAATGGAAAACAAGATCCGTCAAGTGCGAGTGTAACTCGCGCGCCGAGGGTTTCGAACGTTTGTCAACAAATATGTACCAAAAGTACCGGTTAGAGACTTCGCAATTTAACGAATACCTAAGAATAGTAGGTACCAACCTACATTTCAGATCTCTCTGCATGCTTCGGTTAAAGTGGGTTATGGTAAATTTTCGACTTTTCTCAAAATATTTCTAAAAGTATGAAACCTACAGGAATTTGATAAACTTATTCCTTTTTGACCATTTTTCAAAAAGTGTTATTTTTACAAACTTATCTATATTTTTCCCATAAAATATAGATCTATATCTATAAACGCTCTATACATTTAACATGGATCGCTCTGCAATCTTCGGAGATAGGGGGAGGGGGGGAATGGGTATTTTTTCGACTTATTTCGAAACGTATGAAAAAGTATGAAACCAACAAAAATTTCAAAAACTAAGAAATTAAATAACATCGCAAAATTTACGACTTCGGCGGGACTTGAACCCGCATCCTTCCATTTGCCAGAGTGTGAGGCTTACGCACTATAAAAACAAAAAGTTTAGATTTCAAAAACTATTTTGAAATGTACAAAATGATACCTTTCATTTGATACCCCATATGACTCTGTAGGTATCTTTTAAAATTTCTGCATCACAATTTAATGAAAAATGTTTGTATGGAAAATATTCATTTTCATTTTTCATTTTGACGACCTCGACGTTCATTATGCCTAAGTACACAGCATTTTCACGTTTTAACGATGAGTTTAGTACACTTGAACATTTTAATAGACTGGAAATGGATTCACAGGATTTAATAATTCTGGTAGCGCACTTATTGTCCATCCACAGACTTAAAGGGTTTTCCTGTAAATATTTTTCAATATTCATGGCATACATATGTACAATGTAATGTATGAGACAGCTTTAAATTATCAGAGTTGCCACAAGCACGAAAAAAATTACACACAACTTAAATAGTGCACTCTTATTGAGACATCTTTACTAAGTTTTCCGTGCAAATAGCACCGCTTGCTCTATCTTTTTTCTTTCACATATGGACGATTCTGGGACGATAAGAAAATAAATAAAATAAAAACTCCTGGAAGTTTGTTATTAAATTAAGGCTGTGCTGCTCTTTGACCGCCTGAAAAAATCGATAAAATACCAATCAAAGCAAAAATTTATAAATCTTTGAAATTATTGTTTCAAAATCTCTTTACCTTGTGCAAAGATAAGACCCTATTCAAAAATTTAACCTATTTAATGAGTTTTGTCGTACGGGTTTTAATTACCTGCTAGTAAAGCTTTTATAAATATAGCTTAACACTTTTGTTAGGTTGGCGTTGTTTGGTTTCACCTATAACAGGGTTTCGCAGCTAAATTGCAAAAAAAAAAAAACAGATTAACCGTAGTCTTCGATTGAGCTCAGCGGATCTTTCTGCCTGTCTGTCTTTTGAAATGTTAGATCATCTAACATTTCAAAAGACAGACAGGCAGAAAGATTCTTAATTAATAGATTATTATTATAACCTGAGCTTGAAAGATTTTCAAGTTATGAGCTCAGTGGATCTTTTGTGTGATCTGCCTATCTATCTGTCTTTTGACATGTTAGATAGACATTATTATTCTAACCTGAGCTTGAAACATAATCAAGTCAATGAGAAATAACTCGATAAATAATAAATTAAGCTCTACAATCTCAATAATTTTCGAGAGTTTCTGTGATTCCTCGTATAATCCCTTAACACATAGTTTCTTTTGTTAATTGTACCCAGCTCTGTCGTTTTCAATTAAAAACTACACATCACAAGAGAAATTTGTATGTCTCACTCTAATTGGTTTTGAAACCTATAAAAACCACCTATGTATATGGAAAAAAAACTAATCAAGCTACGTCAGTGGCAATAGTGGAATGATTGAATATGTTAATAGCTTCTGATATCAGCTTCTCACCTTTTTTTCCGCGACAAAAAGCATTATATTCAGGGACCGAATTCTACTAACCAATCGCTTTACTATGACAATAGTATCGTCGCAGAATTGAATTTGATTTACCCTACACTAAAAACATACCAAAAACAGCACATCTCGCTTTTTTACGTACAGGAAACAATTTGTTATGTGGGCGCCAAATTGACGTCAAGTGGAAAAAATGTGTGGCGTCGACACCACCCCTGTGTAATAGGGGAGGGCTAATGATGATCTAACTACGACATGCAACACAATTAGGTAGGTCTACGTCCAACATACTAATGGTCCACTAAATCTCTACTTCGTTAGGTTTAGTAGGTACTCGTAGAGTCCGTCGAGTGTGAAACATGTGCGGATGAAAAATATATATTTTTAACCGACTTCAAAAAGTGTGGTTCTATGTTTTTTATGTGTGTTCTTAGATTTCTCCATCAATTATGGTCTGATTTTAGTAATTATTTCCCTATTGTATTGAAAATAATCCCGAGATGGACCGATAATAAAAATTAAATTGTATTCACGACGGATTCGTTTTTGTAACGCAAAACTTAAAAAAAAATCAGTGTAAATATTCAGGAATTTGAAATCGGTTCTTAGTTTTTTCAAAACAATTAATTTATTTTCCATGAAATGAAACGAAAAATGGAAACTGGATTAGTAATTTTGTTTCTTGTAGACTTTGTTTGTTTGTATTTCAACGCCGTTAAGCCGTGCTGTTACTTTATTATAATTTGTTTATCAAGTCTATGTTAACTGTAACAAGTGTATGTTGTGGTCATCGATCAAGGTTTTCGCTGGCCCCCCGCGGAATACCTGATCAAAGGTTGTGGTAAACAATAAGGTTTCAGAAGATATTCAATAATAGAATATAACAGACCCGCTGTTCTACTTGTTATAATTAAACATTTAATAATAAACAAATTATTATAATTTGTTGTCTGACACGCGCAAATTTACATTGCACGGGTTATATCGAGCTTGGGGCAAATAAGTCCCGTTGGTATTTTCCATCCTGGTTATAATTTAAACGCGATAGTTGGACGGATGCACGCAAAGTAACCAACCAGCATCCAAACTTTTGGACTATGAATGGAGTCTGATGAAAATTTAATTTGGTATACCGAATAGACTGGATTTGGCATACATAATTAGCCGAGTCAGTGGCCTGGAATAACACGCAAGAGCTACGAGCTAGTTAATATTGTGTTAGCTAGAATAGCGATGAAGGAACCGCCAGTGGGTATCATAACCAAATCCACAGTTTGCCGGAAGTGGTTGTACAGATTTCCGCAAGGATTAGGTACTCAGTTGGTCACTCATTAGTTTATTTAAGCGGTTGTAATTTGCTTAACTGTTGAAAATATAAATGAGTTTATTAGTGCCTGATTAGTGTATAGTTGCAAATTAATTTTACTTCAAAGAATTACCAGGCTTGTTCAATAATGTAGAGGTACTCTACATACCTACGTATGTGCTTTGTACTTAAGGACTCCAGCAGTTTCAACGGGATCAAAAAAATCCCACATTTCCCGCGTTATCAACTCTCTTTCGCGAATGATAAACTCCGAATCATTTAAAAAAAATCGGAAAACCCTCGACGTAAATTTAACTTCTCTAAGCATTTGAATGGCTTTACCGATCTTCTCCAAATATACCTAGTTAAGAAAACTAACGATCGATCCAAAATTTAAATAAAAAGAACTAAATCCAAATCAGTTCATCTATTTGGAATCTACGATTCCATATATAGACACAAAGTTAGGTAAGTATATTATGTTATTATTAGGTACCCCGAAAACCTGATTTTTGTTTCTTTTTGTTATTATCATGTCATTTTCTATTGTGTATTTCTGTTATATTTGTTTAAACTTTACTACTTTGTAACGACTTAGTTTTCTTCTTGATACAGTTATGTTACTATGATGATGAATATATAATTTACAAAGAGGGGTCAAACTTAGTAACACCCCTCATTTTCGTCAGGGCTTACAAGACTTGCCTAGTTTATTTACCTCCTATAACCAAACACCTGAGGACGAGGGTGTCTCCGTCGTGGTAGGGCCCGATTCTGTTCTCCACCTTATTGTTGACTTCGTCCATGAAGAACGGCGGGCTGGGTAACACTGCAACAAATTGGACATACTATAGTAGATAAATAAATAAATAATGCTGGACAATTCACACAATATTATCTAGCCCCTAAGCAGATCTTGTGTTATGGGTACTAGATAACTGATATACTTACTACAATACACTACATAGATAGATATTTTTTATTATACATAGAAAACACCCAGACCAACGGAACAAATTTCTGCAGATCGTACACAAATTTGTTCCGAGGCGGGAATCGAACCCGCAACCTCCTGCGTGCCGCGGTGCCGGAGGTTGTCTACTTTGTTTCGCTGTCGGATGTATTCGTTTCGAATCCAAAGGATTAAGGGATAAGAAATTACCTATGTAATTCTCTGGGATATTAATTATCCATCTCCCAGTCGTTCATTAAGATCCGTTTAGCTATTTAGGCGTTAAAAGGTAACAGACTAGACAGAAATACTTTTGAATTTATGATTGGATTTAGCTGATTTATGATTTAGGATTGACGAGCTTGTGCCTGCGGCTGCGCACGCGTATTTTCGGTATAATAAGTATATTATTATAAGCTTATTATCTAAATTAGGCTACGTTCTAAATGTTCGCAAAATGTTACCTTGGTATGTTCAGTAGTTTTAGAGATCCTAGGTAACAAAAATTCAGATTTCACAAACTTTCGGCGTTTTAAGTGGAATATCTAGTAAGTAAGGATGTATGGAGAATAAATTTCGCATGGATTGCTTGTCTACGGACGGCTATGCATTAGAAGACTGGAGTCACAGAATTGCTCTATGGTATGTGCCCTTTGACCAATGTAAGGTTAAAAACAAAAACATACGTCTTTTTGTTGGGGTTAAAAATGTGTAGTATTACGGCATCAGGTGGATCGTAGCGAAGAAAACATTTCAAATTTCGATATCAATTTCAATATCAATCTTGATGAGATCCTGAAGGTTGAATTTCGTAAAATTCTCTCCGACCCGAAACTAATTTCGGGATTGATTTCATAACAAAGCACTCTGGTTTTGTATACCTACTAGTATAATTCTATGTATATAATTATTCTGGAGTAATATAGATAGGAACCTTCCCAAAATAAATAGGTAGGAGTATACAGATACAGGATGGATTATTTGACGGGGCAGTAAGAAAATGTACCTTAACCAATGTAGCTACAGGAAAATGGTCTTAAGATTCCATCCATATTTTTAAAAGACATTTTCATCCCAAATGTACTTACAAAAGTTAGCAAAAAATAGGCATTTTACACGAAAACTTTTTTATCCCAAACACTTTTATCAGACCAACTCAGGTTGAAACACACACAACCTACTGAAAAAGTCAGAAATCACAAAAAACTTTTCCTATACATTTTTTTTTAATTCGAGAATCATTATGAATATTTCTCTAAAAAATATGGATGCTCTCGTAAGACCATATTCCTGTAGCTTCACCGGTTAAGGTGCCTCCCCTTACTGCCCCGTCCAAAAAATCCACCCTGTTAAACGTGTGAAATGTTCTACACCAGTAACTATGTAGGTTTCTATATTTAAACTATTATGTAATGTACTATACTAGTTAATGCTCGCGGCTTCGCGGCAGTTGATTTCTATCCCATAGGAACTGATTTATGGGATAAAAAGTAGCCTATGTTCGATTCCAGGATTAGATAATTCTACACAGGTAATCCTGTGTGCAAAATTTCAACGAGGTGACAGAACTCGAAGAGGTAACAAACATCCATCCATCCCTACATCTATCTATTCATCCATCCAAACTTTCGCATTTATAATATAAGTGTGATATCCAGAGTTTCTACAGCAAAGTGTAGAAACTGCGTAAACACATCCTACGGGCTAATGGGTCATACGGTGTTATCATTAAACTCATAAACATCAACGTCGCACGCACGTCGGATAGCTTTCAGTAACAATTAAACCCAAGTCTAGGCTAACTAGAACTCAATATGTTCTAGTTTAATTATCAATCTGGAATAATTACTAACAGGCTTAACTGGAGCCGACCGGATCGCATCTTGTTAGTTCTAGTTGGATTTCAGATTTCAAACTTTAGACATTTCTGTAGGCTTACATAATAAGCAATTAGAGAAGTGTTTTTTTTTTTCTTTAGGTCTCATTAGGTAAGTCTGAGGTTAACTCTCTTTGTCAACGTACAGTTGCGGTCACAATTGGAGACATACCTTAGCGATCGCACTCGCTTGAAGATTGCTACGGTATGGATAAGCGAAATATTAAAAAATACATATGAGTTATGACGAATTATTTTTGCTGTTTTATTTTCTAATGATATAGATAATTATATATTAAGTACCAAAATTAGGGTAAATATTGAGTGTAAATGACTTTGTGGTTGTGAACCTAGGACCCAAATTATAATAAACTAGATTATGCTTGCGGCTTCGCACGCGTTGTTTCTATGGAAACGTTTAAGGGTGATTTCTATCCCATAGGAATTGATTTATGGGATAAAAAGTATGTTTAATTACAGGATTAGAATTCCTTGTATGCAAAATTTCAGCCCAATCCGTTCAGTAGTTATGGCGTGAAGAGGTAACAAACATCCATCCATCCATCCAAACTTTCGCTTTTATAATATTAGTGTGATTTTAAAAAGGTCGTAAGCCTCACGAATGGCTGCAAGACTGTCTTTAGAATCTAGGTCACCACATCTGACCGCCACTGTACTTACTTGAAACTTTGGCCAGAACTGAAGGTTTTAGTCCAGGTTTTAGTTTTATAACATAGCATGAACAATACACACTTTGTCCATTAATTCATAATATTTACAATGCGACTGGAGTTAAAGCAAAGTTTTAAATCGTTACATAGGCCCTTTCCGCAGCGAGACCGCGCCGTGTTTTTGCCAAGAGAAATGAGATAGCTCGCTCATTTTGAATCAGTGTATTGTGTGTTTTTGTGGTGTGTTTTTCACAAAAATCCGTGCAATATGATTGCACAATAAATGGTAGTAATTATAACAGGTTCATTGGTTAAAATACTATTTTTAACTACTCATTAGTTTGCGTGCGTCGGCATTTTGTTAACGCAAGCATTCAAAGACAATGCCAGAGTTTTTGGTGTCAGGGCGTATCTAAAGATTCTTTAAAGATTCAAACACATTTTTTTAAATATAAGTTATCTTTATCTAAACTAATAAAAAAATACAATACTGGACAATCCACACAACATCATCTAGCCCCAAGCTAAGCAGAGCTTGTGTTATGGGCACTAGATGACTGATATACTTAATACAATACACTACATAGATAGATATTTTTTATTAAACATAGAAATACCCAGAACACCCGGAACAAATATTTGCAGATTGCACAAACATTTGTCCCAAGGCGGTAATGGAAACCGCAAACTCCTGGGTCGCAGGTGGACACAATCAAATATGTATCAATTTCTGAAAGGTACTTTTGTAATAAGTATTTTAATTTTATAGGTAAGTCGTAAATAAGCATTTGCACAGTGTCCGAAACTGTTCGGGAAAATTAGTCACAAACATTTTGCTCTCCTTTCGAGCCCATAAACTCGAATCTTCAAAACAAATAAATTAAAACAGTTCCAAACAAAGTTTTGTTGAGTCTTCTTTTATCGTCAAAGAAATTTTATCTCGCATTATCAAGGGAACACAAACATAATTCCGAATACGGCCCTACGATATATCTACATCAGTTACTAGTGATGTTCGGATTGGACGGATAGCGGTCGGTGATTTTTTTTAAATGTATACATATATATGTCGGTGCCACGGAAAAGGTGTGTCAAGCCGAAAGGGGGTGATTCTGGACATCGAGGGGGTCAACGTTTAATAATAATAATAATAAATGTTTATTCACAAAAGGTAGGTTTACAAAGTTGGTAGGTACTTATTTTAATTAATATCCTGAAATTATTAATATAATATTAATATCCTTAAATTATTTTAATGAATATCCTGAAATTTAGTAATCTTTATAGTACAAACATACTTGTGTTAAACCTATCATGGACAGAGATAGTGTGACACCTCGATCTAACCAACTTTGCATTAAACTTGTATTTAGACACGAGGGCTCAAACCTCCTGCTACTTTTGACTTGTTTTTTCCAACATTTTTTTTAATATAGTACATATTTTTACTTGTATTGAAATAAAAGCAAGACGTTTTTTTTCTCATATTCATGTTCATTTACGTTACTTTATATTATTATGTGATTACGTTTAATTATTATTATATTATATTCTTATAATAGATTCTTACATTATTATTATTGTATTAAAATATCAAATATTAACATAAGTTTTTGTAATAATTTCATGACAAAACACTTGTTTTACTGAAAAAGCAAGCAAAAAACATTCGTGAAATATTTTGTAATGTTAAATAATGCAAGAGTGCGTGTAAAAGAACATGATAGGAAGACAATAAAACTTTTCCTTTTGCAAAAAAATATTCGAAATTAAAAAAATCGTTATTTACAAGTTGATCAGTATTTACAAGTTACTCAGGCTCTCAAATCAACTCCTTTCCGTGGCAAGGTGACGTGGTATATCTATTAAAATATGAACAGTAATAAAAAATCTTTTATTTAATAAGAAAATTACAAACAAATCTTAATTTACAAAGAAAATAACAATCAAATAATAGAAATAATAAAGAAATTATAACTAGTATTTACAATTGAAACAATTGAGCTAACTGCAGACCGAAGCAAACAAACTAAAAAAGAACTAGTTTTCAAAAGAAAAACGATATTACCATCACCATGACAACAACCCGAAAAATGTGCACGATATAGTAGAATCCAAAAATCCAAAAATACTCGTTTAACAAAAGAAAAATTCTGTACTTAGCGGAATTACCATGACCATGACCGCAAACTGCAACCCGAAAAATAGGCGCGTTATCTTGACTATGATCAGCATAATCAAAATCATAGAATCAGGTCAGGAACAGGCAATTTAAATCAAAAACTCTTGATTTCCATAAATATATACAACAAATACACGAAGAAATGGTCAAATTATAAAATTATACACTGAAACGGAAATAAAGTGAAATTTTTGATTTCTGTCGCTTTGGTGTGTACACTAAATATAGAAGCGACGAAGAAACCTTTCGCCTGTTAGTCATTTTGCTCCTTCAATTTATAGTTAGAAAACCGAGCGTGTGTATCTCACGCAACTAAATACCAATAAAGTGCAGTGCTACAAAATGTTCGAAACAAAAAGTCGTCAAGAAAAAGCCGGATTCTTTCCACAAGTTCATTCGTTGAAAGCTCTACCTCCGACAAATTTTTACTAATGCCCCCCGATGATACGTTCATTCATCATCGCCGCGGCTGTTCTAATGTAGCTCGGTAAACACCTGTCCCATTGATATATCCAATCTGTTTATAGTCCGGGAGACGGGGGTGTTTGTTGTTCTTTATTTTATACCACCTATACTTTATTGAATAATATAGCACTTGCTATGTTAATATTATAGTCGTAGAATACAGTTACAGTTTATTGCATGGGGTTTTGCTAATTATTTATACGGTAAATGACGGCTACTATGGCTACTAATGACAGGCTACTACCAACACAAATAAGATTCGTAGTTAACCCGCTTACATCCGTAATAAAGGCTACTGATATTTGATAATTGAGTAAATACTCAATAGAGAAATTAACAATTGACGACCTCCGTGGCGCAGCGGGCGAAGGTCCGCCTGCGACGCAGGAGGTTGCGGGTTCGATTCCCGCCTCGGAACAAATTTGTGTACGATCAGCAGAACTTTGTTCCGTTGGTCTGGGTGTTATAAAAAATATCTATCTATGTAGTGTATTATATTAAGTAGGTATATCAGTTATTAGTACCCATAACACAAGCTCTGCTTAGCTTGGGGCTAGATAATGCTGTGTGAATTGTCCAGCATTATTTATTTATTTCAATAACAGTTTTGCAGCTCGAAAATGTTCTTTTCCTAGGCCGTCAAATCTTAAAGTACCTAAGCCTCTTGTACCGAATCTAATGTAATGTTAGGTACAATTTCCCTAAAATAGAACCGACAGGAATTATTTCTCCACAATTCCCCAATCCCACCAATATTGTCTAATGACCTCATTTTGTGTTAAGTTCGGTCCACTTGTTATTCTAAGGCTGCCTCTCGAAGGTCGGTATGCAAATGATATCTGTCGACATTCATCTCCAGGATCCCTTTCGTTTTAAAGTTCTTGCCCTAAATCTTCCGGCTGAGCCGTATTTAGAGGATTTCCATGCACAGGCTTGCATATTTTTTTGCTTTGTGGTAATACAGATTAGCAAAAATTTTAAGAAAAACCTTGAGATCAAGGGTAGCCATTTATCCCAATCAATTATTTTTTTTTCGAAACTTTTTTCCAAGCTATATATAAAATGATAAAAATAATACCTAATAAATAATAATAATAGATGCCACCTATTATTATTATTTGGCGCTGTTTTGTATAAGTTACGAAGTAGTAGTAGTAGTAGTGTTACGAAGTAAGACAGAAATGCTTTAGAATGAAATAAGTGCTTATCTTAGTACTAATCTAAGCATTTCTTTTTCAAAATCATTCATAAAATTAAATACATACACTATAGGTTATGTAGGTATTCATACGAGCACAGGCTTGGTTTTACAAAATGTTTCTGTTAAAAGAACTTTTATTTGGTGTTGGCCGCAGTCAGTTGAGTTGACTGAAGGATGTAAAAAAAGAAAGTGAATGGTATTTTTCATTACACTGCGGTTCACAAAATACTAGCATGGCTATCTGCAAGCTCGATATATTCCAGGCACGCTCTTCACGTACAAATAGAATTAATACGGGTATTGACTGTGTCAGAAAGTTCAACTTTGTGAAAATATTTCCTACACACTACTAGCTTCTCGTAAAACTGAGATGTGTTTATGTCAGTAAAAAAGCTTTTTACTGAATGAATCTGTAGGTAGTTATAAAAGTACACGGTCCTTAGAACAGAACTAAGAAAAATTGGTTGTCTGTTAAAACCATTGAAATTGTGAATTGAATTCTACTCGGTCGAAGCCACGGGCACAACTAGTTTATAATTAATTAGTGTGACGAAGTGTGACAGTCAAATTTTCTGGGTTAATTGGGTGTATAAATAGCGCCCCTTGTTAAAAATGACGTGTTTGTTTAGGAGACAAAATGGGCAATGTGTGAAAATCCAACACATCAAATTGTTTCAACAGAATATATAATAACATAAACTCCCGTTATTAGTAGAATGGGCATCACATGTAAAATGAAAAAGATTTTCCAGGACAATTTATGAGTTTTCGTGACATAATTGTCTTAAAAAGTTTTATTACTGCATTCCCTTTCTAAATCACTAACTCACTAAAACTAAATTGAGTGAAATATAACGTCTTCTTTTAGAACTTTTAGAGCCTTTTTAAGCCGTTCTTACTTAAATAACAGATTCAGACGTTTGGCAAAATATTAATAAAATGAATCCTTGGCAACATATTAATAAAATGAAAGCGCGTCTTGCTCATATTTTGTTGGATCTTATCAGAAAGGAAATGCACGGAATAGTTAGGTACTAAATATTTTCAATCTATTATCATAATATAGAAAATCGTTCTTTATTAATTTTCTAGTTTACATTTTTAAACCTGTCAAAAAGCAAGTTTAGACTGAAACAACTGAAAGAAACGATTTAACTATTGATTCTTTGTAATGTGTAAACCGTTTGCTCCTCGACTACTATTGTTCCTACCTACACCTGTGGGTTACCTGTAATTGTGCCAGTAACACATTAAACCCAGAATAGTTTGTGTGGTCGCGAGTTTAAAGCAATTTTATGCGATGACCCAACTTGTGCTGGGCGGTAGTGGATAAGGAATGTGTATAGAACCGAAACTCATTTATTTGATGCACTTTAGCAATGGTTATAAAAATAGTTTAGTTACCTGTGTTTCATGTTGACCAAGTCTCAAACGTCGCGCGTCGTTTGTGATTGATGACTGAGTCATTATGGGTGGACCACTCTGAACCACGCTTGAAGCAAGTTGCACGATCAATCGACTCTTTGCTGACCGTGCGTGGACAGCGAGTTGTTTACTAGCTTTCGGCACATGGACAGCGTGCGGGTACTGTATAGAACGTTGCGGGTTAAATAACTTATAATTATAACATTAATACGTAGAAAAAGCTCTCCACACAGGAAAACGACAGCGTTGGTCTTCCGTGACGCCATGTTTGACGCAGTACCGAGCCATAGCAAAATTACAGCAGTTCCAATTTTATCATTTACCTACATATTCTACAAAAGCACGCAGACACAACAATGTAAATACAAAGTATGAAATAGTTTCAGTTCTAGCCTCTGCTTATTTTACGAAGGCATGGCAGTCGGTAGTTGCTACAAAGTTGGGAGTGGGCGAAGTTCTATTATGAAGGATTCGATGCGGTTGTTTTGATGGTCATGGTCGTGGTTCCGCTTCCTGGAGGCCGGAGGTACAGATAAGTTCAGCAGTTTTGTAAACTGTTATCATCATGGACATGGCGCAGTTACATGTTGGCAGAGTCCTCACAAACGACGTTAGATAGCGAGCACAAACTAATTTTTTAAATCATCAGTAAAAAAGGTAAGCAATCCCCGTAGTTACCTACTGCGGAGATTTTTTTGTAGTACCTAACCTAAAATTACAGTGACCGCTCAACAGAAACCTTCATCTGTTCAAAGCTTTTTCAGCTTTGAACAGATGAAGGTTTCTGTTGAAATTTAAACTAGAAAACTGGAAAACCCCTCAGCTGGCAGAGCCTACGCGCTGATACACCCCTTCGAGTGGCAGGCTTTTCGCCAGCATGCTGCCCGCCAGCGCGGAAATGGGATGTGGAGCATTATTTCGCTGATTTTTTGAAATATTTTACACTAATTAACT
Organism: Eupithecia subumbrata; assembly: GCA_949316285.1. Classification (NCBI taxonomy): domain Eukaryota; kingdom Metazoa; phylum Arthropoda; class Insecta; order Lepidoptera; family Geometridae; genus Eupithecia; species Eupithecia subumbrata. The sequence continues at coordinate 19,751,426 of OX438641.1, read as the reverse complement.
TTATTTAGGTGCTTACTTAAATTACGAATTCAAGCTTACGTTTCTTTTTCGCGAAAACGTTGATAATATCATCTATATCCAGGTTCACATCTTTGTGTATATTTAGGAGAGCTAGCCCGGATAATCTTCCTGTGCCATTTCATTGATTCATTGAGTTTTTTTTTTGTTGTTTTAAGGCGTACTTAGTTCTTTGATTTCAATTAGGGTTGTGGGCATGCCCATCGAGCCCATAACAGTGGATCCGCTCCTGTCAACTGGGTGGATAGCGTGGTTGGTCGGTTGGTAATATATGGTGTCTAGGACACCAAAATAGTAACGATGACCCATTTTGTTATGCCTATTGAATTGAAAAGCCACAGGAGAATAGGTTGGTGTTGTACATATAACACGTAATATAATATGTTTTACACACAATAGTTTCAATCGGGTCGCTATTGTTGTACGAACTTCGATTGGAAAGCATATTTGAACTGCCTCTGACTGGGGCTTCATTAAGTTATCAAAGATGTATGCGATAATGTATATCCTGGCACGAGTATGATAAGTAAATTGAATTGAATTTAACAGAATTGAACAATAGGATAGGATTCGTAACAAATACATCTGACAGAGAAACAAAGTTATCGACGTAGCCCAGAGAATTAGCAAGGCTGAAGTGGCAGTGTGAGTGAATATGAGCTTAAACTCAAACTGAATCTTTAGATACATTTTACAGTGACAAAATGGCTTACCGCAAGCTTCAGGCCTTCAAGCTTTCCATAACTGATGCCGTCATTATAAAATGCATCTAAAAATTACGAGTACATAATTAAATGCACATTTTTGTGCTGAACGGCAATGGAGCGGTCCAAATCTGCGACAACCTAAAGCCACACTAAGGTCATTGCCTTTCATCCCGCTCTCGTTGAAATATAAATGGCATCGAGCTAGGCAGCGTATAAACGGTTAGCTTCACTATAAAATATCCTGGGACCCCAGCTCGACAGTTCCGTCCCTGATGCTCGCCAGGGGGGTAATAAGGACGTTTTATTATGGTCCAGATAGTAAGCACCAGAAGAAACCCTAAAGAAATAGGTAGGTAAGACGTCTTTAACTTACGAGCTCCTTGAAATTGGTTTGTAAAAACCACTGACCTTTTTGTTAAAACACAGATAATGTTTTGGCTGTGTTATTAAGGTTCTAAAATCTAAGCGGGAGCGGAATAGTTTTTAAAGGAAATCTCGTGCACAGGGGGAAATGGTCCATTGTAGTAAGTTACATAAAAATATTGAAGTGAACAATACATCAAAGTGATCACTTTATTGCCTAGTTATACTTAGTTTATGACGTGAGTCCTGTAAGGTCTAACTAAAGGAAATAAAGAATTTTGGTTTTTTATATTTCAAAACTGTTAAAAATCTTCTTTCGCCTCCGCTTCGGCTGTCCACCGAAAACGCAGCCTGCACTGCACTGTGATTGGCCGTGAATTGGCCAATCACAGTGCAGTGCAGTGGAAATTTCGAGCACTGATTGGCCAATTCACGGTCCGCTCCTCTCCACTCCGCACAACTCCGCGTCAGTGGAATGCACCTTAAATATTTTGTAGGGAAGGTACTTACCAACTCTAGTACCTATCAGATTAGGTGAAGTGGAATTAAAAACTAATGGCTGTATTGACAAACTGACATTTTTGAAAAGCGTGAAAACGCAAAGGAGCTGTTTAGCCCTTGATCTGGTCCTTTTTTTTCCACAACACCTACCCCTGCAATCATCCTTATTACGTCCACGTCCATGAGGAATAAGTTCGCTTGATTTGCATAGTGTAAATGTAAACTAGTCTAATCTCATGCCGGCTTCAACCGGGTTTGCAGTTGGCTCTGTCTGTGTCAGACTTCTTTGTCACACCTCAGGGAACAGGGGACTGTTTCTGTACGTTGCACATCACACATGTACCCCCTAGTGTATCCGGGGCTTTACGTAGGCAAGTAATTTATATTTAATGTGGCTGACTTCTGTGATTAACACTTTCATGGCCCAAGGCGCAGATAGCCCTCCAACCCCGGGTAGCGGCGGCGGCGCGCCTGTGCAGGGCCGCGATCTCGGTGTGGTAAGGCTTGGCATTACAGCTCAAACTTTAGCAGTTGAAACGTAAAGGTGCGTGTTCACAGGCCGACATCGGACTATCCGCTGACAAGTGCGTCCACTGATCGGCAATCCGAATGACGTCATTTGTATTCAACGGAAAAGTTGCCTTCAAAAATCCTCGCCGGCATTGCCGACAGTCCGCTCCGTGCGGTACGGATTTTTTATGTCCAATCCATTGATGGGGCTAGTGCGGATTGTCCGATGCCGGCCTGCGAACGCGCCCCCGAACGTTTCAACTGCTTACGTTTGAGCCGTAATGTCGCGCCTTACCACACCGTAATCGCCCTCCAGGTCGCACCGCCGATGCTGGGCAGTGAACGCGTTAGTAAATAATTCTCCCGGATCGTGTCCCGTGATGTTAGGATTTGTCATCATCCTTTTTATGAGCTTTGGCGAGACGTGATATTTCACCTCTTTATGATGATCAAATCGACCTATGATATCAGTACTTTGGCTTGTTGTCTAGCAGTCTAACACCAAGAAGATAATAAATAAATAAATAAATAATGCTGGACAAACCACACAGCACCATCTAGCCCCAAAGTAAGCTACTCAAAGCTTGTGTTATGGGTACTAGATAACTGATATATTTAATACATTGTATACATAGATAGTTTTCTTTTTTTTTATTATACATAGAAAACACCCAGACCAACGGAACAAATTTCTGCAGATCGTGCACAAATTTGTTCCGAGGCGGGAATCGAACCCGCAACCTCTTGCGTCGCAGGCGGACCTTCGCCCGCCGCGCCACGGAGGTCATAATATTTTGACTGTTTTGAAAAAACTAAAAATCGACTTCAAATTCCATAATATTTACACTGTTTTTTTTTTGCCGGTAACCATGTACCTTCTAATCGCTCGGGAATATTTATTTTATGGGAGCATTTCGGTCGGGAGCAATAAGTACAAAACAAAATAATCTTTAAAATCAGTCGTGACGGAGAAATCGACGAATACACATAAAAAAATACATACAGCTCTCTATTACAACCTCCTCCTTTTTTGAAGTCGGTTATAAAGGAGTAAGGTCTCTCCCTGTACCGGGCCAGATATAAATAAAAATAAATATTCCACTATTCCACTAATATTATAAATGCGATAGTTTGGATGGATGGATGTTTGTTACCTCTTCACGCCAAAACTTTTAAACGGATCGGGTTGAAACTATGCTTACAACTAATACTAATATACTTTTTATCCCAAATCAGTTCCCATGGGATAGAAATCACCTTTAAACGTTTCCATAGAAACAACGCGTGCGAAGCCGCGGGCATAAACTAGTAATAAATAAATGCTGGACAATTCAGACAGCGTTATCTAGCCCCAAGCTAAGCAGAACCTGTGTTAAGATGATGCGGGAATCGAACCCGTAACCTCTTGCTTCTCAGGCGGTCCTTCGCCCGTCACGCCTTAGAGGGCGTCGATAAATAGTTTACTCTGGCCTAATGCGAGCAAATTTAGCAAAACCGGGAAGGTAAAGGTTATGTAGATATTGCGGTTAGTCACAAGTGGACTGCTGGCAACTTGTGAATTATTTAGACTAGCCAGTTTCAACCTACTCGGAGCCATAACAGAATCTAATGAAAATTAAAAATTAAACAGACTTTAAAGCCACAGGTTTAAGGGTACCTACAGGTAAACCTGTATAAATATAAGCCTCCTAGTACGACTCTGGAGATCAATCTCGGATTTTACTTTACAGAACAAATGATTTTAAAGCTGATTATAAAAAACAAGTAAGCATGTTGAGTTGGTGAGTATCTGGCGCAGCGCATCAGCATTGCCATACAACGGGGCAATGCAGCCAGCGTAGCGGGGACGCGACGACTGGTATTGATATGGATCACTTGAGCTAGCTGTAGATAGGTACCTTTATTCACAAAGAAAATTACAATCAAATAATCGAAATAAAATAAAATATTGAGAAATAAGATATAGAGTTGGGGGGTTACCTTGTCCGGTAGACTTAATGTCCTAAGCACCTATCGCGGTGGTCGAGACTTTTTAAGTTTATTGAAAATCACTCCATATCTCGCCTCTAAATCGCCATATCTTTTTGTTTGTGCTTGTAATGCCACAAAGTATTTTATGCTGTAATTTTCACTACACTTATTCTGAATAAATTCTTACAACACAATTCACAAAAAAAGTTACGAGCATTTAAATTCTGTGTAAAAGTTATAAATTACGATAACCAAGTTTATCCTCATTCAATACAAGGGGGTAAAAATTGCTACTGATTCGCTCGCATCCGCAACATTCAATCCAGCGAAGACAATCGTCATCTCACATCTACTTTATTTCTTGGGGTAAAAATGGTGACATACAGAATGGGCTGGAAACAGTCATGTGAAAACATAGCGATAAAAACTTATTTTTCATAACATTGGCAAGTAGAAATCATCCAATAATGTGTGTATGGATGTGAGGATTATGATACCTATGTATATACTTTTACCTTTATACTTTTATTTTTGACGACCTCCGTGGCGCAGCGGGCGAAGGTCCGCCTGCGACGCAGGGTTCGATTCCCGCCTCGGAACAAATTTGTGTACGATCTGCAGAAATTTGTTCCGTTGGTCTGGGTGTTTTCTATGTATAATAAAAATATCTATCTATGTAGTATATTGTATTAATTATATCAGTTATCTAGTACCCATAACACAAGCTCTGCTTAGCTTGGGGCTAGATAATGCTGTGTGAATTGTCCAGCATTATTTATTTATTTATTTATCTCCTTTGACAAGGGTTACCGCGAATCCGTATCTCGCTGGTTAGTATGTATAATGTTTGCCGACAAGTTAGGAGACATGGGTGTTTTGTTGTCGACGAGGACAGGAATTTACGCTGATTTAGATAGATTAATAGATAAGTCTTTATTTGCAATTTCAGACACACACTTATGCATAACATGCTACATCATTTCTACAGTACTTACATTAGATAAAAAACAATAATAAATATTAATATTTGTGTAGTAATAATGAAGTCCTACCAACAATGAGATTGATTCCCAGGTTTCTAGCGAGTGTTAGGCGCCAGAACATAAAATTAGAAAAGACAATCGCGTACGCATATATAATCTTTTGTATCTTGGAATAAAAAAATTGTGGCATTACGCGTTGTCAAGTAAATTTTTCCTACTAATATTAAAAAGCCGAAAGTTTGTGAAATGTGAAATTTTTGTTAGGTACAGTACAGTGGTACAGTACAGTTACAGGTACAGTACAGTTACAGTACAGTTACAGGTACAGTACAGTAGTACAGTGTCTCCAAAACTACTGAACAGATCAAGATAAAATTTGGCGTACCTACGTTTAAAACATAGCCTAACTTAGATAAGAGGGTACTTATTTATACCGAAAATATGCATGCGAAGAAGCGGGCAGAAGCTAGTATTTTAATAAAATAATAGCAATAAGTATTACTTTCTATGTATGTGTGGATACTGTCTGTGTCTGCTGCAGTCAATACCAAATAGACACGGTTTGCCAACTCCCGCAAAAAGGTTCCTTTCCATCAAAAAATTCACAAAACTCGTTCCAGACGCCGCCGGTACCATTTTATTCCTTGTTTCCGATATGTCCAGAGCTCGACTACCTCCCTAACTAAAAAGGCTTTGTTTTCGGTAGACAGCGAGAGTTGACACAGAATTTTGACATTTTTCAATGGAATGTTTCCCCGCTGCGCGTCAGAATCCATTGAAAACTGTCAACATAAAATCCTTGATTACCTACATCTGTGACAATTTTGAGTGTGTGTGGATACGGCATAAAACTTACCAACAACAGTGAGATTAATCCCGAGGTTCCGAGTGGGTGCCAGGCGGAAGTCCACCCGGCAGTGGTACAGCGCCTGGTCCTCCTCCGTGAGGGCGGAGATGGTGAGCGAGCTGGGCCGTCGTCGGTGGTCCACCAGCAGGCGAGAAGACGTGTTGAAGAACGGCTCCGACCACTCCCGGTCTGGGACTTCGTAACTGCAATAAGTTAACAAATGAATCTGGGGAACCTTTATTTTGAAACTATCGTAACTAATGACTGCACGACTGAGCGTTTTTCACTGGCCGGCATCAGCCTGGCATAAAATGTAAGGCGTGTCATTGCCAGCGCCGTCGTCGCGCCCGTAAGAAGAAAAACATACCATGACAAACATTTCTGCTTTCCCACCGAACAGACCAGCCGCTAGACGGGGCCGTGGGGGCAAGCAAAATGCTTGCTGTTTCGATTTTACTTATAGTACTTTAAGTTTTTTCAGAGATAGATAAATTGCATCCCTTTATATCAAATTAAGGTAAATCCAATCTAAATATTCAATTTTTGAAAGAATGAATGAGTGAATAATGAATTCGCTGAACAGGATCGTTTTCTTCAATACTGTTTCGATAATTAAAAAAACTGCCACTTAAATCACCGAAATAAGATTATTGACACTTTTTTCTAAATATCTCCTAAGAGGGTAGAGTGGATTTATCAGATTTTGAAGTTAAGCGACACTTTTAGAAAGCTTGTTTTTTGCTTTTTCGTTTATACAATTGTGCTTCGTAAATCGGTCGAAAAATAACTCAACCTAACTAAATATCCGCTAGAAGCGTTGCACACAACATAATCTACATATTATAGCCAGAGTTTATGAAAACACACAGTTACTTGGCACAGATAATGGTTATGTACTACTTAATTTAATAGGTACTGTAGGTTGCTATGATCCTGGTTTGATTCTAGGAAGGCGCCAGCGAGGCGTGTGTTTATGAATAGGTAATGAACCTAGTGTTTGCATACTAGATTTGATTGACATGGGGAAAATTACTAAGTCATTTTCTTCGTCGAGTCTCGCATTGACTATAAGCATAAATTGACTTGACATGAGAGTTATTTATGTATAAGTACTACGAACTTCTAGATACAGTCAACTGCTATAAGACGTGAAACTTTTGCACCTAAACATACCTACTTAGGCTGTGTTTTCGGCGGACATCCTGCTGTCCACCGTAACTGAACGCAGCGTAAATAGCGAGAGTGGAAGCAGTGTTTTTTTCGAGTTTGAAACACTGCTGCGTGCGAGATTTGCACGCAGCAGGGAAACGTTCCATTGTGAACTGTAAAAGATCCGCATCCGCTCCCGCTGTCTACTGAAAAATATTGACAGACAGAGTCATGTCTGTCGATTAACAAAGGTACAAACGTGGCACATCTTATTATGGCCAACTGTACTCAAGCTATGACTCGTGTTGGAATAACTTCTTAATCCTTGGTATGTAAGTCTTGAACTTGTACAAAATACTCCTGAAAATGAAGTAACTTGCCTAACTCGATCAATGCTCTCAATTTCGAACAAACTCGTTTAACCTGAACTTTGTTATACCTAATTTGGTGAAATCGGGCCAGAGTGATTATGGCAAAATCCTTTTTAAAGCACATTTTAATGCAGTGTTATGGAATTCCCGGTTTACATTCAATGGTATACGCATTTATATGCCCATAATCTTAATCGTTTCGTTTTACAGCTCACCAGTTTTGCGTATATAAAGACGGTGTTGAACTTTCCGGAATTAAAATAACTTGGAAACTATGAATATGCAGACTACAAATGAACGGAAGGTTGGATAATATGTAATATGTTAGCGTTCTCCGCGGAAAGGGTTTTCACGGAGCTTTAGTTCTCTGCCAGCTGAAAAAATGCAGCCTAACCTTTTTACGATCACGGCATTAGTGGTTAAATCGCCTCGGTCGTCTTTTTTTAAAACCGACTGAACCTGAAAAAAGGACTACGTTCTCAATTTGGCTGTAGGTTAAGGGGATTGAGGATTTTGGCCCGAGCATAGCATCACCATTTTGTTTTTTTTTTTCAAATTCACCGCGCACAATAAAAGTTATTTATTTGGATAGAACTCCATACAAAAATCTTCAATCAAACCCCTTTAAGTTTCTATTATTAGATTGTACCTTTCTTTAGCTAATAAAATAAAGGTATAGGTAATTTATGTATGTTTTTGTTGGTATTCTTTTAATTAGTGACTAGCTCTCTCGTGACTCTCGTGAGGACATTAAAACCCCATATTTGATAGTAACCTCACCTATAGATCGGAAGACTGTTCTTATACCAGACGAGGATGAGGAACTCGTCGTCTGATGAATGAGGAGTTGTGTCGCAGAGCAGGGTCGTGCTGCCGCCCTCCAGAGCCTCCTGGTGAGATATTGGACCTGGAGACAAGGTAACTTTCAATATCGGAGAGGTTCCATTGCTAAGTTTTCAGGGTTGAAAAATGGCACTTTAATCCGCGCGCGATCAAAAAGGGATGAGGCATTTTGAACTGAAGCAGTCGCGATCAGCTTCCTCTTTTTCACGCCATTTTATTTGTTATCGTGAGTTAAACAATCTCACTTGTTTAATTGGTTCTGTGCGAGCCTCATCTAAGGTCTAATCGAGTTTACTAACCACCTTGACGATATCGTCTGACCATCTGGAGGAGGAGCGAGGCTGCTTCGTGGTAGACCACTTTCCAGGTTTCCAGAAGAAAATTGTACCTACAACCACTGTGCCTTGCTCCATCAGCGGCCGTGTCCCGTGAAGGAGAGATACGCCGAGATATTTTTGTCAACGGCTGGGTTGTGAAAGGTTCTCGAGTGGCGACCGTGATGCAACGCGAAACGGTGTGTTGTAAAACCTCGATGGACTGCCAGATGGATGCCGATGGATGAACATGGCGCAGGGCCGCTTTTTGTGGCGTCATCTGGGTGGGGAGGCCATGTCTCGGACGTGTTTGGGCTGATATGGTGACTTATGTCAAGATAGACCAACTTCTCAGAAAATGTAGGAACTAAGGTCTTACCATCAGCACCAGGTATGAACGCATAGGAAGCGGAGATCAGCAGGATTACGTATATCGGCGCTGGAGTGCATCGCATCCTACGGTCCATCCATGCTCCCGCGCTGCGCTCCCATTGGTCGATGGGAGGGCGCGCTCTGCTATGATTGCTGTTGTCGGGTGTGGAGGAAAATCATGGTGAATGGAGAATCTGTAAGGAAAAAAATGAGGTAAGGAAAATCTGCATTTTTCAATATCTACTTATGACTTATTTTTTTATTCGTCGTAGGAGCACAACGTGGAAACCTCAATTTACAAAAGGTCTCAAAATAATGTGCTTAAATTATAATCCAAAGTCATAAAACAGACAAAAAGAAATACAATCCTAAGTTATTTATAATCCTAAGTTTCTTACTTAGGATTATAAAAATAGGATACTAGCTTAGTGACATAACCATGTAGGTACCTACAGAGAACCGTTTTAGGACTTCCTTTTAAAATAAACGGTGTATTTTTTTTAGTTCAGGCCTTACGAAAAATTTACAGATTAGTGTTATTTTTTTTAGGTCTATTTTCCGAGGATAGCTTGCAAGCCATTGAAATTAGGGCCTACAAACCAAAATTAGGGAGAAAAATTATGTTTGTAGGCTGATGAATCAAACAACCAAAACATAACCGTTTTCGAGATAAAGAACTTTGGAATTTAAAAAAATGCCTATTTTTGGTCTATTTTACTACGTTTTTGTAATTTATGCATCTAGTTTGTATTTTTGTAGATTTTTGTGTACCTACCTAAAATCTTGTTTTATTAATTTCAACACAAAAAAAAAAAATCGTAATTAAACAAACTGGGTCGTAGTAGATGGTTGATTGTTGAAAAATAGTAGTTGAGGAATAAATTCTACATAAAATCCTTTGAGGAATATCGAAAATGTGAATAGCAGTTATTTTGCAGATGCACGTAAAAAAATCTATGTTTTTTTAGCAATCGAACAAGGTAACCCAGTCTAGAGCATTGACAGAATTCATAGCAAAAATTTAGCTTTAATGGTCTCAGTCTCAGGTATTAGTAGGAGAATATCATCTTTCAGTATTGATGAAAACTACAACCCCCTCAAGGATCTAGTTCGACTTAACCAGTAACCCTGTATTAATACATAAAATTGGGGTATCATAATATAATTATTTATTATTATTATTTTATTGTTATTTTTTGTATGGTTATAAAAAGCAACGAGTGGTATCTTCTAGCCGACAGTGACTCGACTTTTATGCTAAATCTACGCGTGGGAAGCTGCATGCGAAAGCTAGATTTCAATAGCCCATTGATAAATTAAATTAATTATTCAAATGATAAATAAATATGTATACATAGGAAATCAAAGTTTAATATCCAAAAAAGATTCCATTAACAATGAAACAATATACGGAATTTGTGTGAATATAACATTATTGTTTCAATAAAATATTTACGGTGATGTTATTAGGTGTGCCGTGCTAATAATTTATTCGATTTGTTACAAAAAACGGCTTTACAACTGAGCATATAAAAAGGCATAGGTACAATAAATTCGTAATCAAAATTATCGAAAAATTTAAAAAAATATACCTCCTGGGATCATCCTCTATACAACTGTAAAAGCATCATCCAAATCGAAAAAGCAACATATTATATTCAGCCGAATATAGAATATCCTTCTTTTTTCGAAGTCGGTTAAAAACAATTATCTGAATCCGTCCATAGATGACGAAGTTCCGATTAAAAACAACATTTTAAAAATACAGACCAATTGATAATATCACCTTTTTCCCGAAACAAGAAACGGCACTGGTTAAAAAAATAATTGAATAAACTTTGATAAAAGAAGCAGAGTAAGAAAAACCGTTACCTACCAAACTGTATGCTTGATTAGAGAGAGGGAATAGAGAGTGCACCTGTGTTTACTTACGCGCACACTTGCGCTACGGTAATAATATTACCGTGCTTGCGCATTATAACATGTCCTGCGCACATACCGCTTTCAGGCCAGTCTCAACGAAGACCAGCCAGGTGCGCAGCGCACCTGGCTGGTCTTCGTTGAGACTGGCCACCGTGGCAGAAATTCGGCTACGCCCTCGTAGCCGAATTTCTCATTATCATTTATCATCATCATCATGCCCTGATTAAGAACCCACAAATTTGAGATTTACCGATTCGCAGACTAAGCAAGAAAATTACGAACAGTTGAGGAATTTACGATGTACCTATTTAGAAGATCATAAATCAGCATGAATACAGCGGCGGCGGAGCAGAATTGAGAGGAACGGCGTTTGTCAGGGGAAATGACTTCTAAATTGTTTGGAATTTAGAATTGGTCTTCTGTTTAAAACACTAGGTTCTGTCCGCCGCTTTGCTCGCGCTACTCGCGGACAAACTGAATAAATAATGCTGGACAATTGACCCCATATCATCAAGCCCCCAAATAAGGAAAGCTTGTGCTAAAATTAAAAGGTACAATTACATACATAGATTTTTATTTTCGAATGAAAAATATACTTGCATAAAAACACGCAGAACACCCGTAACAAATATCTGCAGAACGTACAAAAAACATTTCTTCTAAGACGGGAATCGAACCCGGAACCTCCTGCGTCACCCCACAGCAAATAACTGAGGGGATCTTAAGGGTGTTTCTGTACATTGATTTTTTTAGAGTTCCAGTCTTATAGGGGAATCTTCAAGGACAATTTCACAACATTCTGGAGAATTATTTATCCCGATTCCAGTTTGCTCCTTAAGGCGCTAGCTACCCCGACCCAAATCAGCACCCCCACCTATTTCATCCTATTATTCTGTTAAACAAAGGAATTTTCAAAAATCGATTGGCCAGTTTGTGATACTTATTTTAAGCTTTTTCTTAATGCCTCTGTAAAAACAATTCTATCACCGAACTGCGATCCCTAACCTGCATGCCCAGCGTGGGGATTATGGGTATTACCCCCCATGAGGTAAAATCCAACAAGGCGCTTATCAAGGGGTAGCCTGCGTCCAGCAGTGGACTAATACAGGCTGTTGAGGTTGAGGTTGAGGTTTCACAAACTGGTCAATCAATTTTGGAAAATTCCTTCGTTGAACAGATTAAAAAGATAAAATAGGTGGTGGCGCTGATTTGGGTCGGGTTAGCGTTAGGATCTTCACTGTTTACATCTTCACTCACTAACTTTCGCATTTAGAAGTACCTATAAATAGTGATATTATAAACTTAGATTCAATTTAGTTGAATAGCTATTTCCTGTTAATTTAAGTTAGAAGTTAATTAATAGTTGTCCTTTTGTCACAGAAATTGGTTCCGTTCCGAGAAGGTTCCAAGAATAAAGTCAAGTAGCTAAGTATTCGATAACTTTTGTTGTGAAACTCCGTAGTTCTATTTGTATATTTTATTTTGTTACTTAGTTCTTCGATCGAAACGGTTTCAACAACAAACGGCCGTGAGGTAGCAAAGGCTCCAGTCGTTACTTTTATTTAGTTTAGTTTCAAACCAAACAATATTTAGAGAAACGGGAGCTTTGCAAACAATATTCCCGCGAAAGCCAAATAAATAAAGCTCACACATGAAAAATAAACCCTTTTTGAGTTGGTAATTTGAGCATGATTGTTATCGTAAAACAATGCGCACATATTTAGATACAAGTACCTATGCAGCGGGATAGGAAACATTGGTGAGTATACAGTCTATTTCAGAATGGGGTGGTTTTCGTATGCCGATCTCATTCATCGTCATCCTCATTTCAAGGGCCGTATTTACTCATGTAGATTATCTGTGACTGGTTGGAATCGAATCGGAAAAAGAGGAGATTTTTAAGACTATCGTGTTTACCTGTCTATCAGCATGTACGAACCAATTTATCTATTAAACCAGTAGTGTTGTATCTGTGATTGTATAAATCAAGATTAGGATATTTTTTTGTATGCAAGTTTAATCTCGACCGGTCATATAAATAAAAACTCGATTTGTTTCATTGATAATTCGAGTGTTCCTCCGAGTTAACAGCACCGTCGATTTTAAACAAAAAAAAACTAAGTTTAAATCGATTCATCCGCTTGGGAGCCAGGATCTTTGTGTGTCTGTCTCTCACATACGTAACAGACAGACACACAAATAAGTAGTCAAAGTTATAACAATTTTTAATTTTCTGCCCACGGTCAAAAATTATAAAAGTTCCTTACAGTTTTTTTTTTCTACCAGACAGACAGCGTTAATGATCAGGATCTACTAATCTAGCTAGAATATCATTAAGCCCCTGAGGATTTTCCCCCACCCGGATTTAAGGCATCATAAAATAAAAACCTTATGAATACGACTGTACCTACGTCGCGTACCAAAACCAAAGCTTTGCAGTCTCATCGTAATAAAATCTGGAAAGAGTAAATTCGCAAAAGAATGGTTGCGATGTAATTCTGGATATCGGAAACATTGGGTGTATAAAACCAGAGCTATATGACGTGCACGTGAGCCGGAAGTTTGAAAGATTCCTTCTTTATGTGACGTCATCAGACGTCTCGTACTGCGTTTTCGATTAATATTATTATTATTTTTGAAGTTAACGACACTCCTTACTGAGACTGGCAGAGTCGTAGCGAAAGGCAAGCGGCGCCGCCATTGAGTTTTTTAGTGCCTTTTGAATAGCTTTTTATTCGATATTTTGGTGGTTTATGTTTGCTTTTGTAATTAATCCCGGAACGGAACGTAGTCATAAGATCTTTGTTATTAATGAACTTTATTGAGATTAAATTATCCTATTTTTATTTTGTACAAAACTCAATCTCCTTAAATTTTATCATCGTTCATAAAATGTGCAATTGGATCTGACATTGGCAGAATTGTGTCAAACCATAATGCAGAGCCAAATACAAAAGAAGAAGAAGAAGAGAAAGAAGTTGAAGTTAAAGTTGAATAGCATGCGGAGGGGTGGGGATGAATTTTTGACAGCTTTCAAGGAAAATCTCGCGCGCAGCAAAACGTCCCAATAAAAATTGACATATAAATCCCCTTGCGTCCCCGCTCCCGCTGTTTACCGAAAGCACAGCCTCACGTGTGTGCCCCCCAGGTGGTGTAACTATCACATCACACTATCACACTAATATTATAAATGCAAAAGTTTGGATGGATGTATGGATGGATTGATAGATGGATGGATGGATGGATGGATGGATGGATGGATGTTTGTTACTTCATCATGCCAAAACTACTGAACGGATTGGGCTGAAATTTTGCACACAGGTAGTACCCATAACACAAGCTCTGCTTAGCTTGGCGCTAGATAATGCTGTGTGAATTGGCCAGCATTATTTATTATTACCTATTATTCATTAAGTATATCTACGCTTCTGGAAGCTCAGAAAATCCTTTGCTTTTCTGAGTTTTCAGAAGCGTAGTTTACAAAGTTTTTCGGGATAATAATATTTAATTTCCTACAAAATAACTGTCTCCTAGCTTAAAAATTAAAAAACTAGATTAAATTTCATTCATATTCCTTCAGCCGTTTATGTCTTGAAAAGGTCACACGGAGAGGAACCAGCAGGGGTATTTTAATTCACCGATTCTTTTAATAATTAAGAGCTCCTCCTCGTTGACATGGCCATTAGTCAACAGATTCGCTTTGAATTTTCGATCATCAACCTGAGGCGAAAACAAAATAGCGTTTTAAAGATCCGTCGGATTCGAATCGGAAACGAATCGGTGAATTAAAATACCCCTGCTGTTAGTACTTTCGCATTGTATTTTGCACATATTTTGAAATTTCTGATTTGTCCAAGAGACCTATAAGATCTAAAGAAAATAGGTAAAGCACTTTAAGTTTTAATTATAATATTAGTATGGAAGTATATCGTTTATTTTTAATTAAACAAACCACTTTACAACATTCAACACACCATATGTTACCACACTTTTACTTACCTAACAATTTTGCATAACAAGTCTGGCCTCACACGATCAACAAAGTTTAGAAGAGGTCAAAATGTTCTAATGGTCGCCACGAGCGAAGAATCAATCAAAACAATTTAGTTTCCAACTCCTACGCATGTTGCAGAAATAAAGGAATATAAAGCTTGAAATAACGGTTTAAGGTGTAATGTTGTTTGTGTATAGTTAGTCAAAGTTTTAAATAATTCTTCAATACATGGTTTTAATGATTTGGGGAGATTTCTTAGAAAGCGGTGGCCGGTATATTTCGCGCTGGCCTTGTGTTGCCTTGAAGATTTTCTCTACAATCAATTTTTTTTTTCACGGGAACGAATATAACAATTGAATCCTCAACGTCAACAGCCGATATTGGTCCACTGCTGGACGCAGGCCTCCCCCTGATAAGCGCCTTATTGGCTTTTATCATATGGGGTGTTAGGTATACCCGTATTTGCCACGCCGGGCATGCGGGTTGGGGACCGCAGTTCGGTGGTAGAATTGTTCTACAGGGGGCGCTGCTGCCTGCCCACGGTGGATATCCCTTAGGCGCCTCTTACGAGACCCGCGGGAAGAGTTGGGAGGTGCAAATTCTAAGCCGGCACCACACAGCAAAAGCTGGATCATTTAACAGCTATTGCTCACTTATTTTTCTGGTAGGTATTTAGGTTCTGACTTAAAACTTGACTCTAATTACCTACGTTGAAATTGATAAAAGCTCTTCATTTTTTTTGCAATCGCTCATTAGCGCTGCTTACGAAAAATCGTGACGGTTTAACCACTAGTGCGTGCTTTGCTTAGCGAAGTGAGCTTTTCAGAATAGTTCTCTAGTTCTTGTTGGATGAAACGCGTTTAAACTGTAACTCGGATGATGAACGAAAACAACGCCCTTTCGAAATGTGTAACTATGAAGTCACCATCCATTTATCAAATCACGTTAATGAATTTGAGGTCTTGATGAGCCAGAACAAGGGGCAATCAAGAGCGACCTCCCGGTTCAATTGTGGAGCTGATAGTATGCATTGTTTAGTGTCCCTGGGTCGTCGTACATCGTCCCTATACACTAGCCTAACTCGACGTACAATTTTTGAAAACAAACCACGACATAAATAACTATAAAACCCGGTTGCTTGCGTTGAGTTTCAGATTTAATAAAAGCAATACTCGTATTTAATGAAAAATATGTTTCAAAAAGATGATGATGCCGTGTGGATTGTCCATCATTATTATTATTATTATTATAATTAAAAGAACAAAAATTTACTTCCTTGGTGACTTGGATCAACTTTTTTCGGCTTAATATACCATTTTTGTGTTACGTTTTGTTAAAAGGAGAGGGGTAAAGGAAATCATAAAAATTCAAATTGAAAACAGTTGTTGAATTCGTTTTTGTTTTTCAGCTATCAGTTTTTAAAAAACATGCTCCATTTGCAGAGCTTTTAACAACTACCGCGTATTTGTATTTTATATGAAGCATTTTGTTTTTTCACATGAAAAAATATGATGCCTTTGTTTTTGTCTACTTTAGTTTTATTTTATCGGGAGTGGCAAACTTCGGATAGCTATACACTAGCCAAACGCAATGTAGAATGTTTGTAAACAAACCACGACACCAATAACTATAACTCGCTTGCTTGGCGTGACGCAGCTCAGTTAGTATAATAGTCGGCCGCAGATCGCTGGAGATTAATTTGTTTTTCGGAACCATTATTATTTACCCACCACAACATTGAACATCGAATGGCTAGTGTATAGTAAACGCCACGATTATTGTTTATTTTCAGAATTATGTAGATACCTACCTTTTAAAGAGTCTATACGCTAACGTCGCCGGGCCGCCGACAACTTGACTAAACATTGTCGGCGGTCTACAATATTCATACACTGAAATGTTGCACCAACCCGCCGGGCTTTGTCGGGTTCGAGTGTGTAGCAGAATTTGATAAGTTCTTGTTTGCGTCTCATTTTATAATAACAAGAACAAAATGAAAAAACTTTAAAACCCCTCGACAGATTTTCATGAAACATGGCTAAGTAAGAACACTCGGGATAAAATTATCTATGACACAAAAAAACTAAACGAAAGTCGGTTTATCCGTTTGGGAGCTACGATCCCACAGACAGACACGTTAAACTTATAACACCCTCTCTTTTTGCGTCGGGGGTTAAAAATAATAACGGAATTAAAAATAATAAGTTAACCTACCGAACAAAAGAATAGCCTTGAAGCCTTACCACACACACGCGCGGATCCCATTCGCATATTCGTCGCGCTCTCACACTCGCGTGCGAAGCCGCGAACCACCCGCGAACCATGAGTGTGGATCTCATTTACGTATTCGCGCCTTCACGTCGTTTTGGCAGTTTCGCATCACAATCCGCGCCGCGATTTCACCACCGACACTCAAGGTCAAGGGCACTATCAAAGTTCACAGTTTTTTATTTTGTTGATAGAACACCTTGAAAACTTAAAATTGTTAATACGAGAGAAAAGAATGCCTCCACTCATTTGCGCGCGCAGCGGTTGCGTCGAGTAGGCTTGGCAGTGTAAAACTACCCTCAAATTATCATCTTAATCGAACACTATGTATAGGTAGGTAAGTATTTTTGATCCTGACTAAAACCAGCGCTCTTTCACAAATTATCTACCCTCGGTTTTTGTGTTTGAACAACAAGCTGAGTCAGGACTTGTTAGACCTGGAGGGCGATTACGGTGTGGTAAGGCACGTCATTACGGCTCAAACGTTAGCAGTTGAAATGTTAGGGTACGCGGTCACAGGCCGGCATCGGACAATGGGGCCTCATCAATGGTTTGCCATAAAAAATCCGCACCGCACGGAGCGGAATGTCGGCAATACCGGCGAGGTTTCTTATAAGCAACATTTCCGTTTAGTGCTAATGACGTTATTCGGATTGCCGATCGATCAGTGGACGTACTAGTCAGCGGATTGTCCGATGCTGGCCCGTGAACGCGCACCCTAACGTTTCAACTGCTAACGTTTGAGCCGTAATGCCTTTCCTTACCACACCGTTATCGCCCTCCTGCACCCACGCGATCGTCGCGCGTCGGCTTGCTGAGTCGGCTACTTAGTACCAACCCAATGCATACTTGTGTTACGTAAGTATTGCGTTAGTATTAATGTTCACTTGTGTTTTTTGTACGTTTTATTTTATTTTATTCGTAGTGGTAATAATTTAATTTCTTTCTTTCTAGGTATGGTCTGTAAATGTTTATCGAGAAGCTCAAATCAATCAATTTCCAGCAATGATTCGTGAATTCCATATGAATAAACTCATTGAGCCGTAAGTTTTTTAGGTCGGTACAAACGTGTTTATCAAAAGCATTTTCGACTTATCTCATTCCAATTGTAAAGACATCATCAGATTGCTAAGCAAACAAGGTTGGTACATGATGATTACCATCGGACAGGTATGATTGCATGGAAATGCCAAGGTAATAGGACATAGGTCACCAGAGCTAGTGTGGTGTGAATAATGCTCGTTTTTGTGATCGTCCGACTTTAGAAAATAACCGGACTCACTGACTAGGGATTGGTAAAGGTGGGTTATGTGTGGTTGCGTTTTCGGTCGACAACGGGAAGCAAGAGGTAGCAAAATTTTTCGGCGTTTTTTACTTAAACGTTCTGTTGCTACGCTATAGAATTCCTTTGAAAACTGTGAAAAATCCGTTGTAGCTCCAAGACTCTAAAGAAAACGCTGCCAACTTTGTGGCTCAACTCAGCTCTTTTTCGTCTCCACTAAACATAGTTTAAGAAGGTAAGTTAAAATCATTATTATGTTTATACATAAAAGAAAACAGTTTTGTTGATACCGATTCTCAACAGCCTGTATTGGTCCACTACTGGACGCAGGCCTCCCCCTGATAAGCGCCTTATTGGCTTTTATCACATGGGGGTAATGCCCATAATCCCCACGCTGGGCATGCAGATTGAGGATCGCAGATTCGGTGGTAAAATTTGTCTACAGGGGGCGCTGCTGCCCGCCCCCGGAGGAAATCCCTTAGTCGCCTCTTACGACACCCGTGGGAAGAGTTGGGGTGGTGAAAATTCTAAGCCGGCACACAGCAGATACGATTCTATGTGTATATTTTTACTACTTCCATCACTTTCACGATCAAATAAAATAGTTAGCATTTGGTAAAACCGAATTTTAGATGAGCTGTATTAAAGTGTATCCGGCTTTTCCCTTCTCGTTATTTTCCATTTTGTAAAGCACCCACAGAGGCAGCAGAAATGACGCATTTTGCGGTTTCAATATCCCATTTTGCTTCCAGCAATCAGTGAATTTGATTATTTTTGATTACGTTCCGACGTGACCGGAGGTAAGAAAGATTTAAAAGTAAAAAATAAAATGCATGGACATTATTTATCGTTTGAAGGAAATTGAGTTTGTATCCAATATCGATTAAGGGTTTAGAAAAAACAATTTAAAAAGACCTTTATAATTTCGAGATTTTTATCTGTGGTTTTCGCTTTGGATTAGTTGGAGTATTTCCTTGATGACTAAACAAAAATAGAAAATTCATTCATATATCGTTACAAAACCTACTTAAACAGTTGGTTGTGACTGCTTCATGTAGCCTTGTAGGTCAAGAATAAGACTACTTATCAGCCTCATATTTTTTTTACGATTTGTCAACTCACACCAGTTGGGACAAGATTCATGGTTGATGTAGTAGAAATCCAACTGTTATATCCGATCATAAAACTCAGTTTAAATGAAGTTCATGACAAACGCAAATGCAGCTTGGAAGCAGTCTTTATGAAGTGGGCAATGGACTCGAGAATAAGATCTTTATGAAACGGCCTCAGATAATTACAATCACTTGATCTCCAAAATACCTGATTATCCCATTGACGATCCACGAGTAGGAGAGAGTCCGTAGACCGAGACATGTTCTCGATGACCCTGTTAACCAAATCACCGCCGCTAACCCGGAGGTGATGCAACAAGTACCGATTTGCGGCCACACAACCGACCAAAAACCGAAAAATTCCCCGCTTCCCCCCATAGGTGCATTCGTGCACCTAGGCGAAACTTCAATTTCCTCTTTATGCATCTGTCAACAGCCAAAGCCGAGGCTCGCACCAAAGTGGTGGTCCTTCTGCGTGTTGCCCCAACTTAAAACCGGGGAGGCGCCCTCCGCCCCCACCAAAAAAACCGGTAACGCTGTCATGTCATGATAGAGAGGGCGCTGCGCTCGCACAATCGTTATCAGCTCCACGAAAAATATTAATTTAAAATTGAAATCCGGGTCTAAAACAGTGATAATTCAATGTGAAAGTGTACATAAACTTACCAAAAACCAGTGACAACGTTATCTCGGAGTATCTTCACAAATAAAAGCTACAAATCAGTGATTACAAAATCTACATGGACGAACAGTAAACAATAACAAACAGTGACAACCAAGTGTTTAACACTATTAACATCACAAACGTTCATTACATTACGCAAGTGAAGAAGCTCAATACGACAATATAACAAAAAGCAGTGTAAACATAAAATAAAAACCACTAAAAATCAGTGTTCATTTGTGCACCGTCTTTTGTGCTATTTGACGGTCGTCGTAAAAACTTCTAAAAAACCGTTGGAAGATTGCTAGTGAACTCCTATTTCGACCTAATGCATAACGGCTCGCTGGCTTAGTTGGTTTACGTATCGGGATAGACTGCAACTTCAAAGCGACCGTGGGATCGAATCTTGATTTAAACTTGACTTTTTGCACAACATTTTTTTGTTTTCTTAATTTATTAAAGTTTAAAATGGACGACCTTATGAAGGCTATCGCTGCCATTGGACAACAAATCAAAGATACAGATGCCAAACTTTCTTCAAAAATCGACGACCTCGACGGAAAATTAAGCTCTCTTCAACCACAACTAGACGAATTAAAAATGAATCAAAAAAAGCAAGAAGAACGCCTAGATCACCTTGAGAAGGAAGTGCGAATCAGGAACTTGGTGTTTTTCGGTGTTCCGGAAGAAGAAAATAATTATTCGGAGTTAGAAAAGTCAATACTCAACATTGTAAATAAAGACCTACAAATACAAATAAACTCTAGCGAAATCCAACATGTAAGGCGCATTGGAAAAAAAGGGGAGAAGCCTAGACCCATAAACGTGGGCCTCACCACATATGGGAAAAAAATTGCCATTCTTAAAAATAAGCACAAACTGGTTCAAACTGGCTTTTACCTAAAAGAAGATTTCCCGCCTAAAATCTTACATGAAAGAAAACAGCTCCAGGATCAGCTCAAATCTGAAACTGAAAAAGGTAACAAAGCATATATTAAATACAACAAACTTATTGTGCGAGAACCAAGTTCTTCACTGAAAGTGATTAACGAAGAAACAAATCCTAAGAAGAGGACACTTCATAGTGAAAATGGGCCAAGTACGAGCACAAGGGACAGTAGTAGATCAGCAAAAAAAAACAAAATGTACAACGAAAACAGAAACATAACACAATATATGACGACACTGACGAAAGAAAATAACATACAGCAATAGCAATTAGCGCCGCCTCCTCCAAAACTCAACAAGAAAAAACAACAGACGAAAACAAGCATCCCAAGACGGCTGGTCACCGCGGGAGAGCTAAACCAAAACCCTCCAGCTCACACGAAAACAAGAAGACAGAAAAACATAATTTATATATGTACCTACAACGCAAGATCACTCTCTACCGAACAAAGAATGATAACATTTAAATATGCAATTAAAGACATAAAATACGACATAATAGGACTGTGCGAGATTCGAAGAGAAGGACATGACATTCAAGAAGACAAAGAACACATATTCTGCTATTTTGGACAAAAAAAGGGACAACTAGGCGTTGGTTTTATAATAAAGAGAAAATACAAACCAAACATCGTAAGTTTTCGCGGACTATCTGATAGGGTTGCAATATTGAACCTAAAATTTGATCAAGAGACACTTTCTCTCATTCAAGTACATGCACCGACATCAGATGCTAGCGACGAAGATCTAGAAAAATTCTACGATACCCTCAGCAAAGCTCAAGACCTGTCTGAAAATAAATATATCATAATGGGCGACTTCAACGCCAAAATAGGAAAACCAAGCAGAGACGAGACAAGCACTGGACTATTCGGAATACACGGAACGGAGCCACGAAATGCAAGAGGCCAAAAGCTTATAGAGTTTGCAATGGAAAATAATCTTTACATTCCAAGTACATTTATCAAGAGAAAACTAAACCAGAGATGGACATGGATATCACCTGATAAGACAGTAAAAAACGAAATAGACTATATCATTTCTTCTAAACAACAAATGTTCAGCAACATTGAGATATTAAATATAATATACCCCTCCGATCACCGACTAGTCAGAGGAAAATTCACCATGGAAAACCCAAAGAAAAAACGAACCAGCTATCGAGCTTCAGTCACAAAGGCTCTGGAGACAGAGGAAGAAAAAAATCAATTTATAAAAAATTTAGAACAAAAGAAAGAAATAATTAATCATAATGTTGAAAACGTACAAATATTCTACGACAAAATAGAAAAAGCAATCCTAGAGAGCATCCCTAAACAAGAAAAACAACAACATAAGAATACCATACTAACGGAAAAATCTAAAATCCTACTCCAAAAAAGACACGACCTCCAGAATAAAAAACCACTGACTAGAGATGACAAAATTGAGCTAAGCAATCTTTACAAGCTAACTAACAAACAAATAAAACTTGACTATAAAAACTACAGATCTGACATTATAGAAAAACACCTAAGTAATACTGGAAGCTTAAAGAGAGCACAAGCTGAACTAAAACCAAACAAAAACTGGATACCAAAATTAAAAAAAGGACATACATGCAGGGATACTAGAAGCGAAATACTAGCAACTGCTACCGACTTCTATGAAAATTTATACACGACAAGAAACTTAAAAACGAGCCTACTAGAAAAGGCAGTCTGCACGACAGCTACTGAAAATGACATAGTAAATTTTGACGATAGAGAAATTGACCTACTAATTAAAAAGCTAAAAACAGGAAAGAGTCCAGGAGCTGACGGAATATCAAACGACATGCTTAAAACATCAAGCAAAACGTTACTTGCTCCTTTAACCAACCTATTCAACCTAATTCAACCTAAAGAGGCTAGAGAGAGGAAACAGCAGGTAGCCCTAATCTGCTGCGACCTCTCAAAGGCGTTTGATGTAGCCGACCACGCGGTGCTCGTGGCCAAGCTGGAATACTATGGTGTGCGAGGTTCCGCGCTCACACTAATATCCAGCATGCTAAGATCTAGGTCGCAGGTAGTTGTTGGAGAGAATGGGAACATTCGATCCGGTTCTCTAACAACGAACATGGGGGTCGCTCAGGGATCTGCGGTCTCGAATATCTTGTTCTCCATGCTATTAAATGATCTTCCCGAAGCTGTGAGCACTGCGGAAGTCTTTATGTACGCGGATGACGTGATCGCCGTAGTCTCTGGTACAACAATAGATGTCCTGGAACATAATTTAAACCTCACCGCGTCCACCCTTGCCGAGTGGTTCAAAGCAAACGGGCTTGTCTTGAACATCTCAAAAACGCACTTTATGCACGTCTGCCTATCTGGACACCTCCCTAGAGCCTTATCGGTTGTCGCGGATGGGATACCTATCGAACAGGTAGCTAAAACCACATTTCTAGGTTTTGAGCTTGACAGGAGTCTCACGTGGGAATCCCACATCGATAAAGTGTGCGGAAAGCTTGGTGGTGCGTGCTACGCGCTCAGTCGCCTGGCGAGATTTCTGCCAAGACACGTAGTACGCTCCTGTTACTATGCGACTGTCCATTCACTTTTGCAGTACGGAGCTGAACTGTGGGGGCGTGCTGCCGACTGGGAGCGCGCCTTCCGCATGCAGAAACGTGCTATACGTGCAATCGTGAAAATACCACAGGACGTCTCCGCAAGACCTCACTTTAAAGAGCTGGAAATACTAACTCTCCCATGCATCGTGATATTCCAGGTATCAGTATACGTGAGGAGCAACATTGAATTGTTCACTAGGAATAGTGACGTTCACAAGTATAATACTCGGCGAGCAGACAAGCTTACAACCCTGCCTCGTACTCTCGCAAAGTCGGGGAAGTTAACGCGCATAATGGGACCGACAGTGTACAACAGTCTTCCTGAAATTGTCACGAAGGCAAATAGCCTCACATCCTTCAAAAACAAACTGAAGCACTGGCTCGCTAAACACAGCTTTTACAGCTATGAAGAATTCTTAGCCTGTAAAAGCGATTTATTGTAATATCTATCTTGTTAGTAGATAAACTATTTGTAATATATATTTTTATATTTTTAATATTTTAATTATTTTGAAATGAAACGGAACTTATTTTAAAAGTGTAGTTATAAAATAGTGTACCTATAATTTTAATCAGTATTTATTTCTCTTCTTTTTGACTTTAATTGAGTTGAATTCATTTAAAGTACCTACAATACGTACTTACATAAGTAAACATTGTGTTCTGTAAGTAAAACAAATATGACGTGTTATTCTTGAAATTAACGAAATAAATGATTATTGATTATTGATTATTGATTATTGATTATTAATTTTAAAAGATAAGAATATTCCAAGACAATGGGTAGAGTCGGATATTGTAATAATACAAGAAAGGTGACCCTACAGAAATCGCTAACTACCGCCCAATAAGTCTTATGTCAAGCTTATATAAAATATTTTCACAAGGTCTACAACAGAGACTCACTCCAAAAGTCGAAAGGTTTCTATACGTGGAGCAAGCCGGTTTTCGCAGAAGTTTCAGTACGATTGACCACATTCATACTCTAGAACGGGTAATTGAAAAATACCAAGAGTTTCAGAAACCTCTATATCTGGCTTTCATCGACTTTCAGAAAGCTTTTGACTCAATAGAGCATGAGTATATCTGGAATGCCTTGAGACAAGCTAAGGTAGAATAAACCTACATAGAAATAATAAGAAATGTATACGAAAATTGCAGAAGTAGAGTAAAATTAGAAACAACTGGAAAATTTATCAAAATCGGAAGGGGGGTACGGCAAGGAGACCCCCTTTCGACGACTCTATTTATTACTATCTTACACTCAATTATAATAGAGCTCCCCTGGAAAAACGAGGGCATTAGAATTAACGACAAAAACCTAACATACCTAGCCTTCGCTGACGACATAGTCCTTCTTGCAGAAGACGCGCAAAAACTCCAACGCATGTTGACTACCCTACATAACGCCAGCAAAACAAGAGGATTAGAAATGAACCTACAAAAAACACAAGCCATGACAAACAACGAGAAGAAAGAACTACTAATTGAAGACACGACACTAGAATACGTAGGGGAATATATTTACCTAGGGAAACAGGTATCTTTCAAACCATCAAACAACATCGACGAAATAGACAGAAGAATAACAAAAACCTGGAAGAAATTCTGGGGCATGAAGGAAATTTTGAAAGGTACACTACCTTTAAGGTTAAAGAAACGAGTATTCGACTCTTGCCTACTCCCAACGCTTACCTACGGTAGCCAGACATGGACCTACACGCGAGAGGCAAAAGACAAAATTACAAAATGTCAAAGAGCAATAGAACGAAATATAATGAAAATAAAGTTGAAAGACAAGATACGACATACAGAAACCAGATTAAAAACAAAATTTATAGACGCTCTACAACATGCTCTAAAAATGAAGTGGGGATGGGCCGGACACGTCGCCAGAATGCCAAAAGAAAGGTGGGCTACCTTAGTGACCTCATGGAAAGGGCCTAAGGGGAAAAGAAGAATTGGCAGGCCCCTAGCAAGATGGGCAGACGAAATTAGGAAGTACCTGAAAACTAAAAACTGGACAGACGTCGCAAAAGACCGCAAACACTGGATAGAACTGGAGGAGGCCTTTACCCGAGAGGGGTCCTAACCTAACTATTGACGAAATACAAAGACATAAATCTACAATTAGCTTATCAAATTCATTTATTACCTAAATCTATACTCTAACACTAATTCTATTATACTTGACATACGTTTTTTTAAATTAATACTATATATCGATAAATGTTATTTAAGGTTATGGAATAAAAGGCTTTTTTATTTTTTATTTTATTTTATTAACGCTGTCATGGCCGTCTGCGGTCAACAGCATTGTAGTCATTTCGAAAAAAAAAGCAAATACAGCTTGATCCTTCAAATATGCAATGACCACTGGGATATCTAATCCGATCTAGAATGCTCTCATAAAGTTAAAGTACTTAGGACTTAACCTCTGCAGTCACTTTGCCTGTCACTGGCACTCGTTTGCTGAGTATGCTGCGGTTAACAGCAGCGCTGAGTTTACGGCATAATATTCTATGAGAAACTAAGAGTGAATTAATAAATAATAAATAATGTTGGACAATTCACACAGCGTTATCTAGCCCCAAGCTAAGCAAAGCTTGTATTATGGGTACTATATAAATATAACTGACATACCTACTTAATACAATATATATTTTGATTATACATAGAAACATCCAGAATACCCGGAACATATATCTGCAGTTCATACAAACATTTGTCCTGAGGCGGAAATCGAACCCTCCTGCGTCGCAAGCGGACCTTCGCCCACCGCGCCACAGAGGACTACAAATAGATAGAACTTAATAACTACAAAGTTTAAAGAAAAATAAGAAAAGAAAGTACAATTAACAAGGCATGTGTTTACATAAATAAATACACTTATAAACATAATAGAAGTTCATATCAACCATGAATTAAATCCTCTACGTTGGATACATACAGGGCGGTTAAATGGTTACGGATGACAAATGGCCAGAAGTCGAGGACACCGTTGGTCGTAAGTGGCTTGTTTGCGTGGACCGTTGCAAATAGCTTCTTCTTGAGTAAATAAAGTCGCGTCACTTCACATCCGCTCGTATTTGCCTCGTACTACCATGGCCTTGATATTGTGGAACGATTTCACTAAATTCCAAACGGGAATGTCAAAATGAAGAAAGACTTTTAGAACTTACTTATGGACTAAGTATACGTAGTCCATGGTATAAGTTGACTAGTGACAGCGTGGTGCGAGAGCGTCTAAAGTGTCATAGAGCTTGCTACGTAGCCTATGGTATACCTTCGTAGATCTAAGACAACGAGGCTCTACGTATCATTGGTCGCGTAGACCTATGCTACAGAATTGTAGAGCTTGCTACGTAAGCTCGTAGCGTGCGTAGACCTGTGACAACGTCACTACGTAGCCTGTAGTTTACGTAGACCTGTGAGATCGAGGTTCTACGTATCACAAAATTGCGTAGAAACAGCATAGTTACGTAACGTTATGGTTGATAAATTTACAACAGACACGCGGTATGCCTTTCAAATATGGCACCATAATTGTCGTTCTTAGAACTAATGCATGCCTCGCTAACGCGTAGCATTACACGTATAATTAGGTCACGTAAAACTGTACCATGCCATAGTTGTGGCTGCGTTTTCGGTTGAAAGCGGGAGCGGAAGCGGATTTAAAACAATTTTCAAAGTTAATTTCTTGCAAGGTGAAACTTGAAAACTGTCATAAGTCCAGTTCTGTTCCTGCTCACCGAAAACGCATCCTTATTGCTTGCTATGCTACGTTTTTCATACTACGTAGATCTGTGACAGTTAGAACCTATGGATTAGGTCTGATGAAACTATCATAGTCATTATCCACAGCATTCACACGCCCTAAATCTACCAAAGGAGAAGAAACAACCTCCTTCTGTCACTGTATATAGGCTGTAACAAAAAGTAAGGAGCAAACTTTCAGGAGTGGTTCAGACTCGGTCACAGAACCGGAGAAAAACATTTTGAAAAATTCCTGTTTCAGTTTTCGAAATAATAAAAAAAACGATATCACCACTAGCCAAGGCAATGACTGATGCATGTGCTTATTGTCAACAAGAATAAATAAAAAAGGTCAACGTACCTGTTTAGATCTCTTTTCAACAACCCGCGACATCGTCGGACGACGCATGGGCGACGCGCGTTTGATGCAATACTGACAATAAGCACATACATCAGTGATCACTGCTGGTGCATCAGTGGTCTGCTCTAGTGATCACCTCACCTCACCTCAACAACCTGTCACCTTTTTTTTTTTTTTTTTGGTGGGGGGAAATGCCCTCGCACTTCCCTTCCGCCATGGGGGTGACGGAAGGGGGTATGTGGGACTCGAACCCACTAAAACCCCCCCCGTGAAACGTCCACTGCCGTCATGGGGCGAGATGGGGTCGCGTTGGCATTCACCATCTCGCTCCGGCGGGTGGCCCGGGAACCGGTCCGGGCCTCGGCCTCAAGGAGGAGCAACCCTTTCATACAGGTCACCCCTCAGACGCGTGGAGCCGTGCTAGCCGGCAGAGAGTCCCCCGACTCTCCACCAGTGGCCCCACTATGGGGGACGAAGGAGGCGGGCGAACCGCCCCCTTCGTCTCCCTGGACGTCTGCGCCGGAGCGGGTCAGATTGGGCGTCATCCTCCCTGACCCGCTCAGCGGCCTCCTTCTGCGACATAACCTCTTCGCAGAAGGAGACCATGGCCTGCCACTCCCTTTCGCCGTCGAGCATGGCGCTCACCACGCTTGGCAGCGAAAGGTCCCGGCCCAGGAAGACTGAAAGCGTGTGCCGCATGGGACCCCACGCAGCACACGCCTCCAGCGTGTGGAGCGCCGTATCCTCCGGCGCCCCACATTCGTGGCAGACCGTGGTCGCCTCCCGTCTCGCGATCTGTCACCTGCCTCAACCTGTATAGGTCCACTGCTGGACGCAGGCCTTCCTCTGATAAGCGCCTTACTGGCTTTTATCTCATGGAGGCTAATGCCCATAATTCCCACGCTGGGCATGCGGGTTGGGGATCGCAGTTTGGTGGTAGAATTTTTTTGCAGGGGGCGCTGCTGCCTGCCCCGTCAATGGGATATCCTTTAGTCTCCTCTTACGACACCCGCGGGAAGAGTTGAGGTGATGCAAATTGTAAGCCGGTACCACACCGTACGCAGTAGTCTAGTGTTCATTTCGTTCATATTATTTTTTTCGAAAATTAAAAGTGAGGAAATTTTCCAAAAAAATTCCCGTGTTCTGTGCTGTGATCGCAACCTAACCTTTAAAATTTGGTCCTTACTTTTTGTTACACCCTGTATAAACATGACTGCGATCACCAAACCCCTGCCCATGCCTCGATGTTATGGATTATGAAACCCCCCCTAGGTTTGCCATAATCCATAATCATTAGGGAACTTATTACGGAACTATAAACGACGTATATTGTTTCCAAAGTCGACTTCTGGTTCTGTTTCTGTAGATGTAAGATATTGGGATACACGTCCGAGTTGTAAATGGTGCAATTTATCGAGGGGTGAAGTAATTGATTGCTGATCGCACGTATACTATTAAGATAGGATAAGGATCGTTTTGTTTCGAGATAAAAGTGATATAAAAGCAGACCTTAACGGGCTTGTCTTTTTTGCGCTTTGGAATACCTTGCTTATGAGACTAGTTCCTGCCCGAGTCTTTGCACTTGTTGTTTCTATGGAAACGTATAATTAAAAGTTATTTCTCTGAAACCGATTTATGGAATAAAATTTACTGTGTCATTTCATCTAGGCTCGATTTATTCAGTAGTTTTGTGGTAAAAAAATAACAACATAGATCCATCCATCCAAATTTTTGCATCCTACTAATTTTATAAACTCGAATGTACCTTAGATCTCCAATACTACTGAACAGGTCAAGATGATATTCGGCGTACGTTTAGAACATAGCTTAACTTTGATAATAGGCTACTTATTATACCGAAAATAAGCGTGCGAAGCCGCGGACAGAAGCTTGTTTATATTATGCGTTTGAGAGTGTGACGTAATGTTCGAATTATAGCACATCGCATCCATCGTCGAACATCCATAGCTTAGCTCAACCTCTGTGTTCTTATTAGACTTGCAAAATACTTAATTACATGAAATTTCAAGACTTTTATATTATGTATTCAACATTCTATAAAAGTAAAATATAAATTGTCAATTATATTAACAGTTTTATAATAGCAGCAAAACGTTTACTATAACAACGTATTCGCCCTTGGACTTTTATGACAAGTAAATTGGAATGAACTGGTATGTTTGTTTCGGAATTCTGGTTACCACAATATTTAACACAACCATCGTTTAGGTAAATCGAGTAGCCAGGTCACGGAAGAAACATGCCTTATCTACAAATTTTTGGCCTTTTAATTAATGGAACGTTTTGTTACCTACCTAGCCCTTTGTTATGCCACTTGAGTTTTTGGGCCTCCAAAGCCAACGAGCCCTGTTACTTTCTACCGAAAAATAGGAACCTATACCTATTCCCATGGAAAGAAGTTAAACGAGAATTGATTTTAAAATTCCGTGAACGGCATTTAGCTTCACAACTATCTGACCGCACCAAGATTTTTTTCTTCTGACAGCACCAAGATTTTTTTATTAGATTTACTAGTAAAAATAAAGTATTTTGTTAAAAAGTCGTCAATCACTTATCCCACAAATTGCTGAACACGTGAACACACAAGTAATTTTGAAAATCGATTCGTGTAGTGCGACTTTCGCATGTACTATTGTAAAAAAAAAAAAACGAAAAGTTTGCTAATAAAAAAGAAAAGTTTTATGTATTGTAAAAGCGGTGTATTATTATTTCGACCCATAGTTTCTCACTACGAATTTGAAATTGTTATTTTGACCCAAAATACCTAAATATAAAGCTTCCGAAGACAAAATCCCAATAGCCTAGTAAAATACCTAGTTGACCTAGTGAAACAAACTAGGTAAAAGTTATGTTTTATATCGGTTGTAACTTTTCAGTCGTGAGGTAGGTTTTTGGTCAATTTTCAGCTGATAACGCTGTGGTGGGCTATTTGTTGAATATATGGGGGCTGTTACTTACTACTGCAGTGTATAAGGGTGATGCAGACAAACATTTCGTCTTCAGTCACGTGTTAAAATAAAATGTGGGAATAAAAATGAAACAATTGAATCCTTCTTTCATAGTCTAATCAAATATTTTCGATTCAGACCACTGATTTTGAGGCTGGGCAGAAGCTTTCGTTCCCTTTGCCATGCGTTGAGGCCTAAAGCGTTACTCCCGTGAGACGCTGGGAATAATCATGTGTTCGGTGCGACGACGGTGAGACGTTAGGAAAAACTCGCTATTTGACCAACCAGAGCACTGAGCGTGTAATTCGTAGAAAAATTCTACGACACACTAACGCGTGTTATTGTTCAATTTGTTCTATTCTAATACATCTCATATCCATGTAACACCTCTAGAATTGAGTTACAGTTACACATTAGGTACATCACATGAAATTTTTGTGACCTCCAATTTGTGCCTTCACTTACAAACAGAGCCAAGTTAACCTTATTTATCATGTACTCCGATCCTAACCTTCGTGTAAGCTGTAGTGAGTAGTGGCATCCTAGTCGTGTTGGAATTTCAACTGCTGAATGAAAAGCTAAATTAAAAACGAATATGGAGCGGTTGGTTCTCAATGCACAAAGTCCTCTAATTGCTTTGCGAAATATTTGACTAAAGCAATTCGTCTAAAACAATTCGACTGAGACACAATTCTACTAGTGACCATTCGATTTATGACTAAAACAATACGTTAAATAACAAATAATTTGTTGACAATTGCACCCACACCCATATTATGAGTTTGGGTAAAATTATACATAAATGTACCTATATCAGGCTTCGTTAGGAGAAAGCTAATATTGACGTTTTTATGAATTCAAATTTTTGGGTGCATTGCCCCGCTGTATGAATCAGTTGAGCTACCTGTAGATTGTTTGCAACAGTCTGAAGTTAACTCATTGTTTCAATTGTAAATACTAGTTCTAATTTATTTCTGTTATTTTATTGTAATTTTCTTTGTGAATAAAGATATTTATTCTTCTGTAGGTACCTAACTAAATATATTGGGGATGTTATTTGATTTCTTAGATGTGTATCTACCCACCAAATAGGGTTGTGAAAAGTGAGACGAAAATTCGCCACAGTGGCATCCCTGTCCTGTGGGAATTCCTGGCTACCTGCAGGCTCTTAATAGCCTTTTGTATGCGTGGAAAGCGGACTCAGAGCATTTACTCTATGTAACTAGAGTTATGCTCTTTTTGAGAATATAAACTGATTTCAAAATTTCAGTGCTAGGCGCCAAGGACAACAAAGCACATGTATTATACACCAAATTAAAGAGCACATGATCCTCTCTTTCTTTCATAAACAAACCTTAAACAGAAAGAGCAAGACAGAAACACTAAAACGTACTTTTTGTTATGTTGGTGTATGCGTATAAATTCATACTGAGATTCATACGCATTCCGAGCGTAAAGGTTAAATAGCAAATCATAACGTTCGGCGCATCAATTTATTTAAATCAAAACTATGCATGTCATTTTGGTTTGTTCTCAAAAAAACAGAAATTGTACAGGTGGATAAAAGTCCACCTGTACAATTTCTCACTTGTCCTTTTCCTGGTTCCTTTTATCAGACTGTTGAGATCTATCCTGACTAACTTTTTTCCGCGGCTTCGCACGCTATTTTTCGTAGTTTCTGTGTAGTGTAACCTAACAGTAACTGTAACAGTAACTGTAACAGTAACTGTAACAGTTTTCTAAATCAAATCTACAGTCATAAATTGCCTGCACCTGTGTAAAAAAATATAGAAAGAGGCGCCACTTTCAATATTTTCCTTTTCTTTTATGGTTCCTTTAATATTTACCTGCCAACCACTAGTAAAACCTAGTATTTACCAAAATTCAATGGCCCTTAAATTAGAACATTTACCAACTCATGTCGTAAACCCCCAGTAGCTTTATAAAATAGAGCCTTTTACAGTAAATCAATAAATAAGGCGGGATAATTCACACAGCATCATCTAGGTCCAAGCCAAGCAGAGGTTGTGTTGTGGGTGTGGTGACTGATACACTTCATACAATATCTACATTACATAGATATTTAACATCTACAGTTCTTACCGATAGAAGCTTTCCCAATTTTGTTCTCTTGGACTAAATTTTCGATTTAATCGATGACGTACGATGAATAATTCGGTTTATTATCATTCAGCATAAATTAAAAACTATAGAACCTCTCCTAGATCAAATATTTTAAAAAAGGAGGCCATTTTATTACCTGAGTAATCTTATTAAGCGTAAGTAAAGTAAATAACGATTTACCAATATGTGTGAAAGCAAAATTAGAGAGACAGAGAGAAAATAATGATTATTTTAATTTCAATAGGTTCTTACTTATTTTGAAAATTAAATAACATTGTTATTTAAAGTAATAAATACCTTGATAATAATAGGTGAATTACAAGGCATTACGAATAATTTATGTTATGTAGGGATAAAGAAGGTGTGTTTCTTATTATACGACACGACAACTATTAAGTCCCTACGAATTCCCAAGTATCTATTTGACTTGGTACTGAAATCGGTTGGTACCAACCCATTTCATTATACAAAGCAAAATTGATTTGTTTTATGAAATTTCATCAATTTTTCAATGCTCATAATTCGCTATGACTTTATACAGGTCCGATTGCTTGCCCGTAGAATCGCGTAAGGGCAGAACAAAACATGGCGAGATTTCCTTTAAAACGGTGAAAAATTTGCCCCAGGGAGTACTTTAATTCTCCAACGCGAATTTGCGTGTTTCGTTTCGGGCAATTGGTGCACTCTATCACAGAATTAGAGTACCAATTTGCACAAACAAAAACGAAACAAACGATTGCGTATTTAAGATTAATACGGTGTCGTCTGGTTGAAAGGACCTTTGCATGAAAAACTTATGAGAATTTGGGTACCTACTTTGATAAAATTGCCCTCAGACCTATTAACCTTTCGACCTTCAAAGCCGAACACGAGTTCGTAATTTATTTACTTACCTACTTGAAATAAGGCATACGTAAGGGCCTAAAAGAGTTTGCTCAAGTCGAGACCGTGCTTTCATTTATTTGTTTTAGAACTGGCTAGTAATTTGTTTGAGTTTCGTAAGTAATTATTTCTTTTCACTGAAATGAATTATATACGTTTATTAAAGTCAAAACGTAAAGGACTTATATTTTAATATGGGCTGACTACGTTCGGCTGACCACGTTCGGGTATTATTTCCGCTTCCGTTAAATCACAGACTAGACACAGGTAACAAATAAAATAATTTTTCGAACGGTCGAGCTTTTGGGTATTGTAGTACCACGGACGTAAGTCTGTCGAAAAACTTTTGGTACCACATTACCCTCGGACGTCGAAATGACAAAGCTCATAAATTCATTAAAAAAATTAAAAAAGACAAGCTTGAAGCCTACCCACTAAGTACAACTTACCTAAATAAGGCTACATATCGCGATACCCATTAAGTTTTAAATTTCGAGTCCTATAGGTAAAAATTCATCATCATCATCATCAGTCAATATTAGTCCACTGCTGGACATAAGCTTCCCGTAATGAGCGCCATAGCGCCTTCAGCTTGCCGCATCCAGCATCTGGCTGCAGTCTTTCGCAGATCGTCATCCCACCTGGCCGGAGGGTAAAAATTGAGTTTCCACAATTGTGTGGTATTGGTAAATTTTCACCTCAAAAGGAAAATATATTAATAATCGTAATCTGCGTCAAAATAATAAATTGCTATACCCAACAGGGCGTACGTAGTAACTTAACCTAAGCTACCTAGCTTAGGTTCTAATTATACCTAACTAAAGTTAAAGCGTATCTATTTACATATTAACAATTAATAAAAGAATCTGAATCTGAATCAGCCAATATTTTATTTATTTTATTTTACAATTTTAGGGAAACTAACAGCTAGGTAACTATTATTTTGACGACCTCTGTGGCGCAGCGGGCGAAGGTCTGCCTGCGACGCAGGAGGTTGCGGGTTCGATTCCCGCCTCGGGACAAATATTTGTACGATCTGCAGACATTTGTTCCGTTGGTCTGGGTGTTTTCTATGTATTATAAAAAAAATATCTATCTATGTATATAAGATATTAAATATATCAGTTATCTAGTACCCATAACACAAGCTTTGAGTAGCTTACTTTGGGGCTAGATGGCGGTGTGTGGATTTTCCAGCATTATTTATTTTATTTTTATTACAGAGATGGTGGGTAACTTACGGCTACTTAGAAGTTTCCACAAAAAATAACTAAGTTAAATGTTAGTGTCAGTCGAAGAAATGTTAGTTAATAGACGGCGCGTTTGATACCTACCTAATAAAAAATAAAACTAAATAACAATTTAATACCTAATCAAAAAATAAATTACTCAACAAGCGTCTAACTTCGCTCTATTCGCTTTGGTGGGGATTGGCCCTCCTATTGGTTGCCTACCAACTTATGTTTAATATAGTTATTCTGTGGTAGAACTTAATGACACAACACTATATGATATAATATACTTCTACTAATTAGGAGGAATTCTGTAGAAAATTATTAAAATAAATCACTGATCCGAATATATATTTGGCTTTCAAACAATCCATTATCCATTTGTTTGGTTCATTAATAACAGATAAATAAACTTAAACATACGGTCAATAAGCTAAGCGTTGTGGGTGGCAGACGAGCGACTATGGATAAGGCAATGTGGTGTTTTCGAACCACGATTGTAAAACAGACCATAATGGTCTTTTTATGTGGCGATGACTGGGCTGGCAGTACCTAGTTTTTCTGATATTTGCGCATGACAGTTGCAAAACTCAATCTGCTCAATTATAAGTGTTTCAATTATAAATACTACCTACTTCTAATTTATTTCTATTATTTGGTTGTAATTTTCTTTGTGAATAAAGTGTCACATGTCATAAAGCTTTTCAATATTTGGCTCTATGCTCTATGGAACGGTCAAGTCAACTAAATGCATAGTCGCTCGTTTGTCCTATATAATATTCGCTCGCCGGCACAGATGGAGCCGATATGGTAAAGCAAATACGATGTCCGAGTGTAATATTCCACAGTGAGATACCTCATACCGAACAGGATATCATATGAACTTGGGTGTTCTCTACCACTCTACTTTATTTTATTCGGAAACAAACGGAATGTTTGCTTTTTCATTTCTCATTGTCTCTTCTGAGCTCTGGCTTTATCATTAGCTGTGCCGCTTTTGCTCCAAAAACAAAACAAAGACTACACTGTGGATGTGTGTGCTATGTCCTTTAGGTTGCGTTTTTTGTGGACAGCGGAGGCTGATTTTCGTCAGTTTACAAAGAAAATTTCTGGAAACTATCCATTGAAAACTGTAATTAATCCGCTTCCGCGCCTACTGTCCACCTAAAACGCAGCCTGAGCGAGTGAAGGTTCGACAAGACCATTCGCATATGAGTAACTAGCGGCTGCCTGCGGCTTCGCATGCGGTTTTCAAGTGACCTGTCAGTCTCCGGGATACCTTCCCTCCCTGCCAAATTTCATTATGATCCGTTCAGTCGTACAGGCGTGAAAAGGTAACAGACAGACAGATAGACAGTTACTTTTATAGATATTTTTGTAAATATATTTTTTTAAATGAACAGAAAATACAAAGATAAACTGTACACTCAACTTTTTTTACGTGTTTTGTCGGTTACGCCAATTGAACCTGCAACCGACTTGTATAATATATACATATATAAGGACACACACGCTATGCCAATAAATATACATATAGGCACAGACTTTTTGATGTAACAAAATGATGTAACAAATGAACAGAAAATACAGAGATAAACTGTACACTCAACTGTTTTTACGTGTTTTGTCGGTTACGCCAATTGAACCTGCAACCGACTTGTATAATATACATATACATATATAAAGACACACACGCTATGCCAATAAATATATAGGTCCAGACTTTTTGATGTACCACATTGCCGAACGGTTGCTCACGCTCAATCTCCTTACCACGTACTCTCTCGTCTCTCAATGACCTCATGGACGCTAACCCTGACTGCCATGTGTTTGCGGATGCTTACATGAGTCTTTCGACCGAGTATATATTTTTTTTTTGATAGTACTGACTAATTGTATTTTTATTTGGAATTGAATAGAATTTTATTTTTACTGTAATTTCTATTATGGTGATAATAGCTATTATATATTTTTTGAATTTAATTATCATGTAACAGTGTAGTGTAATTGGAATTACTGTACTAGTTCAATAAATAAATTAATAGAAATATATGAAAAAACATAACACGAACAGTCGCTAAACATTTAATAGATTTATCAAGATTAGGATGCATTCTCATTATACAACCTGGACGGTTGCTGCAAAGCTCGTATAATTATTACCGCAAAATTGCACAAATTTTGTCAACAACAAATTGCTTGAATTTAGGCGGCTGGCTGCATATTCACAAAACTTGTACTCCATTAGCGTCTAATGGATGCACCTTTAAAATTTTCCTATTATTTTTTGTTCTATTTGGGTTATTTGACTACCTACTGTTGTTAGTGAGGAAAATATTTAAAAAGGTATGTACCATTTTACACAGTATATTTTTTTAGTTAACACTTAAGTTTTTATTTTACCTCTAAAAAACAAACGCATAAGTTATATGAAGGTTCCTATGTTGAATCCATTTGGAAACTTTTTGGAACGATGATACCTACCTACTAGGGATTCCAAAATCGGGTCCTTTTCGAGGAACCGGGAATCCCGGGAAGTTTCAAAGTCGGAACCGGGAATTCCCGGGAAATTTCGAAAAAATATTTTTACTTTTATACCCCTACCGAAATAAGATAATTGAATATACTTCACGTCCTTTTTAGGCATTTCGCTGATATCAGGTACCTATGCGGTATTAGGTATGTTACTTAAAGCTGTATTTCTTTTGAGATGTTAATAAAATGAATAACAAATTCTTAGGTCCATGTCTTTTGTCCCCTCGTTTGACAATAAGCCTGAAGGCTTTTCGTTCTATAGAGTCGTGACTGAACCCAGCATAACACATTCATTTGCTGTCATGTTGCGCAGCAAAGTGCTTTGCTGATACTCCATGAGGCTGGACTTGAGCTATCCTTGTGTGAAATATCGCCTGATCTCGTATAGTATGAGACGCTTAGCTTCGTATAAAAAAATAAATTATATTGGATTGTGACTTCCATTCGTGTCAGTCGTCATTGATGACTGTTCGTCTAATCAATTAGCGATCAACGTCTTCGGGGTACTTCAGAGGTCTCTTCCTACTATGCATTTATTTCTGCCAGCCGTAAACGGTCGATTCGTTGTGTTCGAAGAAGTGTTCGAATACATTTGAATTCTCTACCTGATACCAGATGCTGGTATCTGGTATTTTCACCTAATAATACCCATGCAGGCGATATCATCGCGCTTTACAGGTTCAGAAGTCAGAGCCCATCAGAATAACATGCACAAAGAGGATAATAAGTTGCAGCAATGCACTTGACTCTGGTACTTTCTCTTTGCCAATCTCAAGTCCAGCTTCATGGAGTATTGCTGTCATGTTGCTCAGCAAGGTACTTTGCTGAGCAAGATGGCAGCAATCGACTATGTAGAGCTGGCTTCAGTCACGGCTCTATAGCAAGAAAAGCCTTAAGGTTTGTTGTCGAACGAGGGGACAATAGACATGAACCTAAAAATTTGTGTTATTTACAGATCAAA
This sequence comes from Eupithecia subumbrata, assembly GCA_949316285.1. Taxonomy (NCBI): domain Eukaryota; kingdom Metazoa; phylum Arthropoda; class Insecta; order Lepidoptera; family Geometridae; genus Eupithecia; species Eupithecia subumbrata. The sequence continues at coordinate 19,712,879 of OX438641.1, read as the reverse complement.
AGTAATATAGCTAGAAGCTTCTATAACTAACATTTCTAATACCAGGTTTGATAAAAATCATGGTTAAAAAAGAAAATACGATTAATTTGATTTAAATCGGAATTTTTAATTTAATATTTTTTTTCTATCATAATCGCTTTGGTCTATCCAGTTTTAAGGCTTTATAGGATGGTAGGAAAGGTATGTTCAAAGGTTTAATCACACGAAGTACCTACTAGCAGAAAGGAAAGACACCAAGATTTAAACATTTTCATTTCTGTCTTACATGTTTGGTTCAAGTTTTTTATCGGTGTCCAAGTCCGTTTATCACACTTCCTTCTAATATTATAAATGCACGATTTTGTGTGAATGTTTGTTACCACGTATCTCAGTAACTAGTTAACCGACTTGGTTGTGGTGTGTAGATAGTTTAAGTTCTAAAATAACACATAGGTTAATATAATTGCAAAAAATAATCTCAGGTGGTTAAAAAGGGTGGTTAAGTTTATATGGATAATATTATTCCTTGGTTAGATTCACTCAAAACTCGGTATAAATAAACTATAAAGTAAATAATGAATTACGTATTTCTTATTTTACAAAACGACCCCTGAAGTTATTTATTGCACACCACCTGTTGTGCAATAAATAACTGAAATTGAGACGCGGGCGAAGCCGCGGGGTGCAGCTAATAATATTAAAATATATTATCAAAATGAAAGTTTGTACCGTTCCTTCTTCACGCCAAAACTACTCAACGGATCGGGCTGAAATTTCGCACGTTTCCAAAAATAAATTTTAAACGTTTCCAATAGCGCGTGCGAAGGTGCGGGCAGAACGTTACCGGAGTTCTTTATACAAATTGTAAAACAGATATGACTTGCCGCAAATACGTTGGATAAGCATCTTTTTTTCAACAACTCGCATTATTTGAACTTTATGGAATTATTAATTTCGGAGAATTTCCTGAATCCTCACCCAATAAAGCAGGTATAGGTAAGTACATTGTGCATGTGTACACGGAAGCTCAATTTTGGACACTCTCATACATTTTTGACTGCTCTCTGTTTTCATTGCAGGGAAAATAACAATTGATTTATATCAAGTGATACAAATCATGTCAACCCTGCCTAATACCGCGTAAGTTAGGTACCTGATAATGTGAAATGCTATAAGAGGAAGTGAAATATGTTGAGTTACGTTATTTCGGTAATGCTATAAAAGTTAAAACATTTTTCCCGAAATTCCCGAAATTTCCCGGGAAATGATTTTGGATTTCCCGGTTCTTAAATCCGCCAAAATTTTCGGGAATTAGTAGTAGGGATTAGTCCCGGGAATTCCCGTTCCCGAAATTCCCGGGACTAATCCCTACTACCTACCAACCAAACTTATGGATTTGCAGATGATCGCATTTGAAAAGAACAAAGAAAAGCTTTACCTATGCCATCATAAACTGTTTTTGTGCTGTTAGTTATGATAACAAATCTAACATCCGGATTTAAAGATCCGGCGACTGGTGAATTTCCCATAAAACGTAGTACCAAAATGATCTGTAATGTGAGCATATTTACACCATGGTCTGCTATTATTTGTATAAAAATAGTATTTATCTAGGTTCCAATCACAAACTTTTTTCAAAATACTTTTCTGAAATGAAATTAAACCTAATCGCGTTGGAAGAACACCAACGTTTCATCCCTTAACATCAACACAACACATCGCAATAACACAACGCATCTCTCCGAGCTCGGAGAGATGCGGAACGCGCGCCTCTAGAACCGCACTCACCCTGAAGATGTCCCTCGTTAAGGGATGAAACGTTGGTGTTCTTCCAATACAAATAAGGCTCGTAGTTAACCCGCTTACATCCGTAATGAATTCGTCAAACTACGATAGTTCTTATAGTAAAATAAACCTAATCGCATTTATACACCAAAGAAGACAGTCATGTTTTCATAGTATTTGTGTAAATAAGTATTTTAAAAAAGCTTGTGGCAGGAACCTAAATAAATACTATTCTAATACAAATAATAGCAAACCATGGTGAAAGTATTCTCAAATTACAAATAATTTTGGTACTACGTTTGTGTGGGAAATTCATCCGTTGCCGGATCCTTAAGAATCTGACTCATCATAACGTTTAAATACCAAATTTACCAATTAATTGAAAATGTACCAAGCTATGTGACGACCTCCGTGGCGCGGCGGGCGAAGGTCCGCCTGCGACGCAAGAGGTTGCGGGTTCGATTCCCGCCTCGGAACAAATTTGTGTACGATCTACAGAAATTTGTTCCGTTGGTCTGGGTGTTTTCTATGTATAATAAAAAAATATCTATCTATATAATGTATTAAATATATCAGTTATCTAGTACCCATAACACAAGCTTTGAGTAGCTTACTTTGGGGCTAGATGATGCTGTGTGGATTGTCCAGCAGTATTTATTTATTTATTTATGTGGCGCCGGCTTAGAATTTACATCACCCCAATTCTTCCTACTGATATCAAACCGGGAGCGGGCAACAGCGCCCCCTGCATAACAATTCTACCACCGAACTGCGATCCCCAACCCGCATGCTTAGCGTGGGGATTATGGGCATTACCCCCATGAGATAAAAGATAATAAGGCGCTTATCAGGGGGAGGCCTGCGTCCAGCAGTGGACCTATATGGATGTTGAGGTTGAGGTACCTACTACCCACCTACCTATGATGGAACGGTTTGTGACGTATGCAATCTTAAATTCAATGAAGACATTGAGAACAGTGCTTTAGGCAATGTCACTAGAGTAATTTCAAAATCCACCGCATGTTATTAAATTTACAATTTACTTATTAAACTTATTCCAACCAAGCTTATCCACAGATGGCGCTTCTCACTATAAAACTCCGCAGAAAAAAGAATAAACTTGGAAATTTTCCATTTTCTCAGGCACTCCCGCCTTGTTGCTACTTGGCAACCTTATGGTTATGGTTTTACAAATCCTGAAATCCGTTTCCGGATTTAGCGAAGCCTGTACTGGAATTTATGTACACTTCTCGCTGGGATATTTGACGAAATCTGGGAGACGGAAATTTCAGGAATTTGTAGGTTTGTAATTCGGTGCATTTTATGGATCAAAGCTGGGTTTGTTGCATAAACTTTGATGCGTTTGATTCATAAAGTCTCGCCGATAAGAACCCAAATCAGCGCCACCATTTTATCTTTATAAACTAATTAATAAATTATTTAACTAATTAATTTTATTTTTTATTTTTTATACGAAGGAATTTAAAAATCGATTTTACAATTTGTAATACCTATCATAAGCTTATTTTTAATGCTTCTGTAAAAGTTTTATTTTGTATAGTGTAGGCAGAGATGCAAAGTTGCTCGTTTTGCTCACCATCGTGGTCAAAAAGAGCAACTTCGCATCTTGGGTCTTAATGCAAAAGTTTACATAGACGTATGCATGCTTTTCCATCGCCGTGTGGTGCCGGCTTAGAATTTGCACCACCCCAACTCTTCCCGTCGTTGTCGTAAGAGGCGACTAAGGGATAACCATCGGGGCGCCGGGCAACAGCGCCTCCTGCAAAACAATTTTACCATCGAACTGCGACATCAACCCGCATGCCCAGCGTGAGGATTATGGGCATTACCATCTACCTCTTCACGCAAAAACTACCTGAACGGATCGGTGTGTGGTTTTGCGTTCATGTAGTTGTAAACTGGAATAACAATAGGTTACTTTTAATCCCAGAAAAACGCGTGTAAAGCCGCAGGCAAGCTATTAGGCACACTACCCTTGTACTAGTACACTACCTAATAATCTCTACTAATATTATAAAGAGGAAAGATTTGATTGTTTGTTTGTACAAACAAACAAACAATCAAATCTTTCCTTCGGAGCCTATTCGGAGCCTATTCAATACAAATTGTATAGGCTCCGAAACTACTGGACCGATTTGAAAAATTATTTTACCATTAGAAGCCTACATTAACCTGATGAACATAGGCTGCTTTTTATCGCGGGAAAAAGCTTCATTCCTTCGGGAAAACCGGTAATAGGACAACGAGTAGTAAGAATGCAGCTAGTTCCTATTAAAGGTACGTAACTATAAACTTCATAAACTCAGGTAGTTAGAGGAAAAATGGATCGAACGTTAATAAGTACCTTTATATCAAGGCCAGGAAAACTATGAACATGCCCGAACAAGGCTCTAAAACGGCGCGGCGCTTGTAAGAGGTTTCCGGGAATATGTAGGTTTCATTAAGGCGCTAACCCGACCCAAATCAGCGCCACCTCCTATTTTATCTAATCATTATGTTAAACGAAGGAATATTCAAAAATTTATTGGCCAGTGTGTGAATCCTCTATAAATTTTTTAGTTTGTATAGTGTAGGCGGAGATACGATGTTGCTCTTTTTGCCACCATGATGGCCAAAAAGAGCAACTTCGCATCTATGCTTAAAGTTTACAAAATAAAACTTTTACAGAGGCATTAAATAAAGCTTAAGATAGGATTCACAAACTGGCCAATCAATTTTTGAAAATTCCTTCGTATAACAGAATAATAAGATGAAATAGGTGGTGGCGCTGATTTGGATCGGGGTAGCGCCTTAAATAAATAAATAATGCACGAAATTTCACTCAGCATCATCTAGCCACAAAGTAAGCAGAGCTTATTTATATGTTAGGGGTAAAGGTATTATGTGTTTCATTTGTTCTGGGGAATAGTTGTATTCGGAACGTAGTCATAGGATCTTTGTTCTGGGCATTGATATAAGTAAAATTCTGTAGATATGGTACGTTCTCCCAGCGCTATCGCAACAAATGGCCTGTGTTGTGTTACAACTAAACGCAAATACACGCTATTTCCAAAATATTGCAATATGCCTACTACCTAATTTACAACAATGACGGAAAGACGTATGTAGACCGAAGTGCGATCGAGACAACAATACACGCGAAACACGTACGACGGCTGCGCCGCCGGTCCGACTGTGACTGAGGAGGGTGGACTAATTGGACTAAATTTGAGCGTTCCACTTTCAAGAAGCTAGTGCCGAATCTCACGAATTTTACGGAGAAGGTATATGGAACGTAGGCTTCTACAGTATTTGAAAGACACGCACGAGGTATAGCCGTTTTGTAAACTTATTTTCCACCCACAATTAAACCGCAAAACAGAAGACATTTCCTTTGTCCATGCTGAAATGCCAAACATCAACGGACTCTCATTACGTTAGCGGTTAGGTCATATATCTTAACTCTATGGGTGAGGTCTTCAAAAGTTCGACTCTACGTGAAATGCAGCAAAGAATCAAGCAAAGTTTTGTTTTCGGCGTCAGCTTCGAGAGAAACTTCAACCGAACGGTCGTCTGCTAAAATGCTGCGCCCCGTGCGTGCTCCATAAATCCTTTGCATTTGGAACGCTAACCGAACTCGCTAGGACGCGGGGCGGGGTGAGGAAGCTGGGTTAGGTGGAGGGTGAGGAGTGTCCATTCTATACGTTAGTATTATTATATATTCTCTGTCATAGGTTACAATAAAGTCCTGAGGTCATAACACAATTTCTGCTTAGCTAGGGGCTAAATGATGTTGTGTGAATTGTCCAGCATTTAGTGCTTATTCATTTAGTCGTACACAATTTTTGAAATATTTTGAATAAAGTCAATAAATTGACCTAATCTCCGAAGTACCTATGCAGAGCAATCCATCTAAAATGTAATTTGGTACCTACTTTATTTATGTAGGTACCTACTCATCAAATAGCGATGGCGCGCGAATACTCTTGACGGATCTTGTTTATTTTATATTCCTTTCTTCTTGCACCAACAGAGGGCCTCGCAAAATGTACCTTGCCCACATTAAGTTTAGGTCTTGCGCCGCCACTGTTTTGCCCACTGCACCACAAAGGCCAATAAATCATTAAAACCTATCCATAAATAATGCTGGGCCAAAGCATTATTTATGGTTAGGTATTAAGCCCCGGCCCCAGGGTTATCTTCTTGATTAAGTCACACAGCAGACGGACAGCTTTTTAAGCCGAGTACCTACAACGCGCTAAGTCGTGTGCCGAAGCTAGTTATCTTGTAATAATGCGTGACACCGTTAGTATTTCGGCCGTCACATAGTGTTGACAAATGGTTATTGCTCATAAATCATTTACCCAATTGGAAATAAAGGTAATCGGTGCTATAGCATCGACCGTCTGGTACAGTCACGTGTATTATGGACGTACTTTAGTTTAGTACCTTGACATACCAAGGTGCGCGTAACTGACGCACGGAACGCGTTCGTCGAGTAAAGCTCTGCGCTCATTAATCCAATACCGCTACCACACACAAAAACATGCAAACAAGTATGGGCTTAAGCTCGTTAGCTTTAGATACATATTGTATAGTGACAAAATGGCTTCCCAGCAAGCTTCAAAAGAGTGATACGCGAGCTGTCTGCCATCTGATGCCGTCAATATAAAATGAATCTTAAAATTAAGAGTTAAAGTTCATATTTGAATTTTTTTTTGTGCGGTAGCAGGGCGCCTCTTAGGTAAGCTCTCACACTCTGGGTAATTTCTAAGAAATCAAATAATATCCCAAAAAATTGACTTCGACGGGACTTGAACCCGCATCCTTCCCTCAGTATGGGAATGTCCTAACCAAACTACACCACGAGGTCAAGTCCCGTCGAAGTCGAAAATTTTTGCCATATTATTTGATTTTTTAGGGCGCCTCTGATCTGCGACAACCTTTACTAGACATTTACAAGGTAATTTATAATAATGACAGAAGATGGGTTAAGGCGACTATTTTAAGGGTTAATGTAAATATGTTTAATAGTTTACTTCTCTATAATTAAAGAACAATTTACCACCCTCTAATGATATCAATTAAGCCTCCTTTTACCTTTCATTACTGTACTGACCCACCTTTGACCTATTTTTGACAGATTATTTAAAATATTAATTTAGGTGTAGGTGCGTTAACAATAAAGAATTTACGCATCTATCTATCTATACTATAATATTATAAAGAGGAAAGATTTGATTGTTTGTTTGTTTGTATTGAATAGGCTCCGAAACTATTAGACCGATTTGAAAAATTCTTTCACCATTAGAAGCCCACATTATTCCTGATGAACATAGGGCTTCTTTTTACCGCGGAAAAATGCTTCATTCCTACGGGAAAACGGGTAATAGGACAACGGGTAGTAAGAATGCAGCTAGTCTTCTATACATACATATATACACATTTGCTCCCTTTGGAGTCGAGACCCTAGGTCCGTGGGGTACGGAGGCTGTTCGGGTTTTTAAAAAATTATCTGAGCGTCTGGACGAAGCGACCGTGACCCAAGAGCTGGTTATTATCTGGCACAGCCCATCAGCATTGCCATACAGCGAGGCAATGCAGCCAGAGTCATGGGGACGCGACGACTGGTATTGATATGGATCAGTTGAGCTTCCTGTAGATTGTTTGCAGTTAGCTCAATTGTTTCAATTGTAAATACTAGTTCTAATTTATTTCTATTATTTGATTGTAATATATAGATAAATGAATTTACGCTTGACCTCTCCCCGGCCGTGTCGGTCTGCCGTCCTATCGGATTATGCGTGAGGGCATAGAGAGTGCACCTATGTTTGCGCACACACTTGTGCACTATAATATGTCGATGAGACTGGCCGCCGTGGTCGAAATATCCACATCCCTCACTGCAATGCACGCACGGGGCCACACCGCGCACTGGACGCGCTGCACGCGTTGTTTCTATGGAAACGTTTATAGGTAATTTCTTTCCCATGGGAACTGATTTATGGGATAAAAGTAGTCTATGTTTGATTCCAGGATTAGAATTACCTGTATGCAAAAATTCAACCCGATCTGTTCAGTAGTTTTGGCGTGAAGAGGTAACAAATATCCCTCCATCCATCGATATACCTACATCCATCCAAACTTTCGCATTTATAATATTAGTGTGATACGAAATTACCTACCTAACTCTGTTTCCGGTCTATGCAAAATTGTGGGGACTAAGGCCTAAAAGCCTCCATGTTCCTACATGGAGTCTGTTCTATTTCCTTTAGGCCTTTGTATCCAGACGCGTATTTTGATATCTTGTATATCAAAATCGGTTCAGCCGTTCGGATGTTTGAGGTAGTAAAGAGTATCAGATAACGACATATAAACTATATACCGCCTCGTCCGTTAAAAAACAGATAAAGTATAATTTATGAATGCGAAGTAAACTAAAACCATAGTGGGGATCCCACTTTTGGGCGGCAACTTTTCGAAAAAGTGAAAATATACTTTATTAAAAAGCTTTTAAGCCGTAGGTTATTCAATCTCGGCACAGCTCACACTTTATTAAAACCAGAATTTAGAGAGAAAATTTTCCACACAAACTTACACATAAAAGCTGAAAATTTCAGTGTAATAAGGTTCAAAGTCAAAAGGCTTTAGCTATTTATAATTATGTGTTCTCGTTGGCTTGTTATTCTACTGAGTTATTACATAGTGAAATAAATGTAAGGGCTTTTCTACAATGGAATACAAAAGAATTTGGACGTATCATTCATACAATGATATTAGGTAAGTACATTAGTACACATTGAATTATGATGACAAATAATTATAGTTAACTATCAAATATTTACGGTGGTGGAATAACGGAATAATAGCAGCTGGAAAATAACTTGTTTACATTGATCGGATGGAAGGCATCCAAAAACGTTTCCATGGATACTTACAATATCGAAGTAGGACATTATATACCTAACTATTTATCACGTTGTAAGAAGTTTCACATTCTTCCACTGGCAGAGAGACGGCGTGTAGCGGACGTAATGTAGCTTCTTAGCATTGCGAGTGGCAGGGTCGACTGTCGAGAACTACTCGGTTTAACAGGACTCAGAACAACTCCAGCATCTCTCAGAAACCATAATCTTCTATACATTCCCTCATCTAATTCAAGATATAGACAGAACTCATATATTCTACGTGCGAGCAGATACTTCAATGCTATGGCAAAAGAAGTTGATTTGTTTAACACTTCTCCCAGTAACTTCAAGCGTATCTGTAGTAACCATTTCTTTATTTCCTAACTTCACATTTAACCTACTTTGTTTGTCCACCACTTATTCTCTTCAATATTCTTTTATACTATTTGTGAAAACTTTTAATTGACCGTCCTTATATTTAAGCTTAAATTTTGTACATGTTTAGTCGTAAGTTTTCCTAAAATATATAAAAAATTACCCAATAGAATAAATAATTAATGCTGGACAATTCATAGATCTAACCCCAAGCTAAGCAGAGCTTGTGTCATGGATACTAAAATGATGTCCTAGCCGAATTTTCGGCCATGGCGGCCAGCTATAACGGAGGCGCAAGGCTTTTATAGTGCCCAAGTGAGTGTGCAAACACAGGTGCACTCTCTATTTCCTAATTCTCGATATCCAGTCGGTCTGCTTTCTTGTCGGGTACTAGAATAATTAATAAATAAATAATGCTGGACAATTCAATACGAATACCTACGTGGTATTATACAAACGAGCATTTATGAGTTTTTGAACCCCAGTTAATCACTCTACTTTTGGCTTGGAATGCGAGCTAACAGATAACGAGGTACAAAAGAAAAGTGAAAATATGCAGGGTGGCAATTTTTGCGTGTGACATCGCCTTTACAAGTAATATTTTTCAATAAAGATCTTGAAAATTATGTTTCTTCGGGAAGCAATTTCATATTCATAGAAAATGAATATTTTCCATACAAACTGTGATGCCGAAATTTTAAAATATACCTACAGGGTCATGTGGTGTATAAAATGAAAGGTATCAATTTGTACATTTCAAAATAGTTTTTGAAATTTTTGTACGTTTCATACTTTTTGTAATATTTTGAAAAAAGTCGAAAAAATAGAAAGGTATCAGTTTGGAGATTTCAAAACAGTTTTTCAAATTTCTGTAAGTTTCATACTTTTTGAAATATTTTGAAAAAAGTCGAAAAATTTACCTTACCCACTTTAACCGAAGCATGCAGAGAGATCCATCTGAAATGTAGGTTGGTACCTACTATTCTTAGGCATTCGTTAAATTGCGAAGTCTCCAACCGCTACTTTTGGTACATATTTGTTGACAAACGTGCGAAACCCTCGGCGCGCGAGTTCACTCGCACTTGACGGATCTTGTTTACTACTAATTATTAGTAGTAAACAAGATCCGTCAAGTGCTTGTTTGCTACGGACGCTCGCATAATATGCGAGCGTCGGGTAGCGAACAAGTATCCAACTAGTATTCTACTCGAGTATCGTATCCTACAAGTATTGTAATGGGAGAAGGGCCTAAGGGTTTCCTACTTAGCCCAAGACCCGGATTCCGTCTCACGGCCGTCCAGACCGAAATAATGTGCTCCAACACGCAAGCTTCACATAATGACGGTCATAATCCTCGATAACATGCTTATTATTATATTATTACCGAGCTCATTGTAGCCATTATTTATTTAGAGGCAAGAAATCAACTAGCTGGAGCTTCACACCCGTGAATTAGCTTGTTTTTGTAGCAATCAGGCTGAGCTTGAAGCGATAAAAAAAACTGAAATGAAAGTGCACTGTTTCGCACATAATTTAGTCAAGATCTCAGGAACACTGCGGTCTATTGAAAAGACTTATGTTATGATTCGTAGGTTAAATATACTTACTAATTTTTTGATCCTTTGTACCAGTTTCTTCATAAGTTGTGTAAGTAGTTTTCTTGTAAATAAGCTAAATCTTGATTTTTGAGCTCATGCCGTTCCAAACGTAGGTACCAAGTTCTGTCCCGCTCCTATAAACGCGAAATCCTATCCCTATCTTTTTAAAATGGCGCGCATTGCGCCCTCTTAAGTATGGGCGGTTTGTATACAAACATTGTCAATCGAATTTGGTTACTCTCTGACGAGCGGCTAAAATAATAATTATGAGTGATACACTCACTAACAGAAAGATGAATTAGAATTTAATTGCATGCTATTAATTTAATTATGGACCTACCTTATATTTATACCAGATTTAAATTGTTTTTTAATAAACTAAACAAAACGGAATACATCAGAACTGTCCAGTTACGCAAAAATTACCCATCCTAAAATTGACATTTGAAAGCCCTTTGAATGGCCCTAAAAGTTTTTCAATGGTCATATCAATACAATAGGAAATTACGAAGGCTTTTAAAGGGCTTCCAAATGTCAACTTAAGATGGGTGGATTTGCGTAATCGCACAGCAGAACTGACCAGCTGGCGATCAGAGAGATGCTTTAATTTTCTAGCTCTGCAGGTAGATATAAACCCCGGATAAACCTGCCAGATCCTAATACTTTTACCCAATTATTCTTACGCTTAAGGACTTAAATATACTTTGCTCTTCTCGCCCTTAATCCGGTTTAGAACAGTAACTAAGTGTTTTTAACTTGAAAGATCACTTCTGAAAAGTACTTTACTGACGTAAAAGGTATTTCCATAATACACGAGATCATACTGTCACATAGAACTGAAACTAATCTAATGTGAGACATAAAATGTAGTGGCTGGCATGAGGCTAGATGAGTTTTAAGGAGATTCAAAACTCATTTATAACAATGCGCGCTATACAAAGAACTCATATGACGTTACTAATTTATGTATCTAAGCACTGCTAAAAATGTTGTATAATTTTATTAGTTTATGATTAATTCAGTGTTATTTTTTGTAAATAGTAATTTTATCAAAAAACTTTCAAAGGCGTCTTTAGCCTGTTGAGATATTTATTAATTGGTCTTATACTTAGTAATCTACGCAAGTAAAACTTTTATGTTAAAATAAAAAAATATAAAAAACAGTGACAGGACAAAAGAAAAGTTTTCCCGATGCGATAGAGCGGTCCAGTGAGGTAGTTTCATATCTATACAGCTACTGGTACTTTATGGGTTTTTTCTCAGCGTTTTTATATTCAATTTTATTCATTACTCATTCTCCGTCGAAGTGAGATGTTACATCATTTATTCCCTAATTCAAGTTTCTGTGAAAATAGGTTATTGGCCTTACTTGCCTACCTTACAAACTTTATTTGTTTTTCCTGGAGGTTTACCTGAAAATAAATAAACATTTCGGTAGTTAAAGCTGGTTATAAACAAAAGAAAATTAATTTACTTGAGGTGATTAGAAATGCTTTCGTAAAGAATTTTAAGAAAGCTTCGTCTGCCGAGACGCGGTCTCCACTGACGTAAAGCGGATGGGTTACGAAGAAACAATAACTAAATGTGGTTCCTTAAAAATTGTTTTTTTTTACTTCCATAAAGGTTCATAAGGCTGTCTGGATGAATAAGACTACCCATTACGCAATTTTTTGTTTTGTACGTTCTTTTCACATTCACACCCTATGTAAACACAGTCAAATTCTTACAGCATGTCAACAGACACCTTTCCACCGAATTTATTTTATACGTAGAAAAATCCATTGATAATTCAGAAAGGGGCCGATTCCATCTCAAGGGTTGAGTTTACTGGGTCAATCTCGGGTCGATATATTTTTATAGATTGTTTTTTTTCGTTTGTTGCTTTAGATTTGTCAGTTTTATCTCTCTGTTTGGCTAGATGATGCTGTGTTAATTGTCCAGTATATTTTTTTTTGTCTTTTTGTCAGCTTGGGAAAGTAAACGTTTATCTGGTTCTCAGCTTTAACAGAAAAATATGCAATAGGATTTTTCATCCGTAGGTAATTCACCATTGCGAAATATATGTAAAATGTGTACGCAATAAAAATATTATACATGCGAAAGTTTTGATATTTGTATTGTTGTTACCTCTTCACGCCAAAACTACCGAACGAATCTCAGCAAAATTTTTGCAGAGATTGTATAGGCTACCCAAGAATATGCAAGACTGTGTGTTTTATTAAGTTTGCTTTGTTTTTCAACATAACAAAACAAACGTTATACAGTACTTCAATCTTAGTAATGGATTAAGGACAAAAGACATATTTTCAGCGTCATCTATAACACTTTTCACAAATTAATCCATTGCGCGACTCAATGGGTTAAGTAAGATGCTCATAAATTTGTTCTACAGAATAAAATAAAGTTATTTTAAAATGAATTTACCTTTCTACCGTAAAGTTTTGAATTCACACAAGTTTTTAGCTCGAAGATCCAGAACAAGGATTAATTTGAAGACTTCTGTACAAATTATTCTTCGACTGAAGTTTGTTTAGTAAATTTCTTTTCTGTGAGTTTAATGTTGCTTTTTGTAATGCTATGTTTTAATAAAACGATGTTTTTTTGTGTTTTGTTTATAAGTAGAAATAAATTACTGCCTAGCCCCAGGCTATGCCCGCGTGATACCGGGATGAAAGAAAGTTCAAAGCACTTAGGCATTAACATTGGGATCGGAAATCGAAAGAAATAGCTTCGAAGAAATTTATACGTAACAAGTAAACTTAATACCAACTTTACCAATACCTAACTAAATATAATAGGTACTCGGTCGGATCTAATATCCGAGATATTATTTCTAAACGGAGGAAAAAAATATTTATATTGATAGTAATTATTTCTCGACTTTTTCGTTGGATTTAAAAGCTTTCGTTTGTCTCGTCGTTTTTCGCATTTGGATATGCACCTGTTTTGTGTTGTTACCGTGTTGTCGTCTGGTATTGTTATCAGTTTTTGAAAAGATTCATAAATTCATAAAGTATGTGTTTTACAAAAAAAAATCCAATCGAATTTTAGATCCCAATATATCTACTGGCCTTCCTACTGTGCCTATATTTCCATATTCCTACCCGTTACCTACCTACTGTTAGGTACCTGAAAATTCCGTTATTCCATCCAAAGTTCGTTCGTGGAATATCTCCACGTTCGTAAACCATTAGCATGGAAAATGCGGGGTTCTGTTACATAGGGTAAACTACATCCAGTAACACGATAGTTTGTGTTTAACGATATCCATAGTGGTTAGTTTTAAGTGCCTGGATGTGATGTAATGACTGTAGGATTCTAAAGCTGGAACGACACTATTGTAGTGTGGTGTGTTGGTGTCGCTGTAATGTGTCCCTAACCATAGAAAATGTATGAAACCCAAAAGTATTATTTTTATTATGGCTTAATTAAAACGATTACCGTAAAATAAATAAATAAAAAATCTTTATTTCCATAAATTCAATGAATGTACACTTAGAAAACGACAAATTATACACTGACACGGAAATAAAGTGATATATTTTGTTTCTGTCGCTTCGGTACGTAAAATAATAAATAATGCTGGCCAATTCACACAACATTATCTACCCCCAAGCTAAGCAGAGCATGTGTTGTGGTTACTAGATAACTGATTTACAATATATACATAGATAGATATATTTATTAAATTATGTATGTAAGTATAGATATACCCAGAACAACCGGTACAAATATTGTCAGATCGTATAAACATCGAACCCGCAATCTACTGCGTTGCAGGCAGACCTACGACCGCCGCGCTAAATTAATCAAACTAAAAAAAAGTCAAAGTAAAGAAGCGACGAAGAAAACTTTGGCCTGTAAGTTGTTATTTTTCGAGTTGGAGCGAAACCCGTCCCAAGCTTTTTTATTTTATTTATGTTATTTTATATTTAATCTATTGAGGCACCAACTGTATAAAATTTTCTTTAAGTTAACATTTTATACAGCTACGTATAAACCAATCAAGATGCCACTAATAGAAACATTATTAAATAATGTTTTATTGTAAATTTTACAATATAACACAACAACGTTACAGACGCTAATTTGGAACAAAGACAAATCATGTATGAATACACAAAATTAACTTGAGAGACCCTTGTTTTTAAAAGTTATACTTTAGAGAGCGAAAATATGTCACATTTAGAAAATTGTATTTATCCTCTAGATTGGAAACTCTGATATTTTATAGTAAGCCTTTTCGCACAGGAAGGAACAATTTGTTTCATTTGATTTACCTACTGATAATATTTGCAACTCACTAGGAGTTTTGTTGTATAAGCGTATACATTGCCCTTTAAAAGATACATTAATTTTGTGAAGCCTAGTTGTGGGCAAAACGAATTTATGTTCATTTCTGGTATTAAAATTATATATGTCGCTATTTTTAGGGAACCGATTGATATTTCTATGAGTGTACAACAAGTTTTCATTAAATATTTATGTAATTATAAATTTTTCTTTGAATTTAACACGTTACTCATAATAATAATTTACTTAGTTATTGTACCTATTTCTACTCATATTTCCTCCCTTTTACCGAGAAAATACAAACCATTTTGCAGAAGCTTCTATCTTATCTTAGCATCAATTTATTATTGCATTTCACACAATAGAAACACGTTCAGTTTTCAGGGTACCGTAACCCTTTGGTTTCATCTTTATGAAACCTTTGTAGTACACACCCTTTTTCATGACCAAAAATAGAAATAAAAGATCGAATGTTTTAAAATGTTTATCTACATAATGAGAGCTTTCGGAATTTATTTTCAGGTTAAGTGGTTTTACGTAAGTGAGCGAAATTTTCTAAAATACCTCATCACATCAGGTATTATCACCATAATACTTAAAAATTACGTTATTTAAAATAACACTTTTTTGTGATTTCTGCTTTTACCGTAAAGCTTTTACGTAAGCGTAAAACTCCGTTTTCTTTTTCACCCGTGTCCTTTGTGATGTGATGAGTATATTGTAGTGGAAGTACCTAAATCAGAAGGTTGCAGAAGAAAAGTTTCTTGAGTCTTCTTAGAACTTGTGAACAACATTATTTGTTTGGAAGCCAGTAACCACAATCAAAATCTCTAAATCTAAAAAAGATTATTCGATTTCCTTAAAACTTGTGCTGTTGAATTTACAGTTTTAAATTTTAATAAGAATTGTGAAAAAGTGCAAACTCGTCACCATCTCACTAGACACGCACTAATTCATCTCGTAGGTACAAAGGTAAATTAGTACGATGGTGTTCCAAAACGAGCTATGTGGTTTCGGGTTAGAATTTGCACTACCCCAACTCTTCCCGCGGGTGTCGTAGAGGCGACTAACGGATATCCACAGGGGGCGGGCAGCAGCGCCCCCTGCAGAACAATTCTATAACCGAACTGCGATCCCCAACCCGCATGCTCAGCGTGGGGATTATGGGTATTACCTCCGATGAGATAAAAGCCAATAAGGCGCTTATCAGGGGGAGGCCTGCGTCCAGCAGTGGACCAATACAGGCTTTTGAGGTTGAGGTTGTTCCAAAAGCTTTACCAATTGTAAAGCAAATAATGGTAAAGCATTTAACCATTACCAAATCCACATTTACTAATACCACCCTTGTTGGTACAAAAAATACTAAGAAGATTATACCATTTAAATAATCATTAATAATTAATCATACTTAATAGAATGTCCTTATAACTGGTTAGCATGTAGAGTAATTAACATATTTTATTGAAATAAAAAAAAATCAATTTCCATTTTCAATCCTCAAACCTCTTTTCGTTTTATACCTGTAGCCTACATCTAAAATCGGAAAGCACGATATGAAAAGTTTACCTGGTTCAACAATTTGTTCGTCAACTGTACATTCTCTACAAAGCCAATATTTTCTGAAGATACGGTATTAAATTCCCGGTACCTTCTATGAATAGCAAAGAAGAGAATTTTCATGAAGCATGAAACTTTACACCCACCTCAAGCAAATACATAAATTATTACTTACTACCTTATAGCAATCTTCCGTGTCGAAATAGCATTTTATACCTTATACAAATTCTAGCTATAATAGCTCAGGTTTTATGATTTTCATGTAAATTTTCCTATTTAGATAAAACTGAAATTTACTAAGGTACAGGTTGGGAAAACGAGTTCTGGTTACTAATAAATCAAACATTCGATTGTTCTTGTGTCGCACTGGCCTCGGTCCAGGCTATCCCAGCACAATGTTGCCAACTGGCTCCAATTGGTCTCAATTAAGATTTGTCAGTTTCTTATGGATTATATTGAGTTATGGCCCAATTATGCTAAAGTGAAATGGGTTTTCTACTTTTGGTTATAGATAGGATCTATTTATTTTCAAAGGTTTAATAATTGCAGGAGTGTTGTCCTTGTATCTGTGGAAGGTGGCGGGGGCGGAACCTACACCAGAGTGCCATCACTGTGGGTGCGCCGAAGACACGGCGCGCCACACGTTGGTGGAGTGCTCGGCGTGGGCGGCGGAGAGGGCGACTTTAGTCGCAGTGGTCGGGGCGGACTTGTCGCTGCCAACCATTGTGCATTCCATGGTTGATAGCGAGAGGGCATGGGACGCCATCTCTGCATTCTCGGAGGCTGTGATGACCGCCAAAGAAGAGGCAGAGCGTATGCGTGAGCGTGACCCGGAGGCGCGCCTCGGGAGGCGTGCGAACAGGCGACGGACGGCGGTTGCTGGGCGCCGGGCGGCGGACAGCCGCCGACTGCCGCCCTGAGATTGGTCTTTGAGAGAGGGGAGCTTTGTGGGAAGGGAGGGAATTTTTCTTTTCATTTTAATATGTGTATTTGTTGCAGGCAAGTGGCTGCGACTGTGTGGGCTGGCACAAGCGTATGCGTGGCGGTAGCCCGGAGGCGCGCCTCGTTAAATATTGCCCACATTGAGGCGACACGCATTGCGGGCTGGAGGCGTACTCGGCCACGCATCTGCGTGTGTGCAAGCACAGACTTTTATTTGTTTATTTTGACTCCCGAGGCCATCTCGGGAGCCTGTTGGAGAGATCTTCGGGCGCGAGGCCTGGGGAAAGGCCTCTGTCGCTCGAAGAGGAGAGGGGTTGTCGCCGTATCAGTGTCCCGGCACGGCGGCGCCATGAGGAGGGATAGATGTGACGACGTATGAGTGGGCCATGTAGCCATAAGGGTTTTGTGAGTATGAACGGTGACGGATGGCATGAGACTCGCGGGATACAACCTGCGACACTCGTGCACAGGTGTGGGACACGCGGGGTAGTGATGTGCGCGCTTGCTGTAGTTGAGTGTGCGCGGCACTGTGCCCGCGTGACAAGAATAAATGGTGTGTAAATGCGAGACCCACACCTGGTTGTAGTATGGGGCGATAATGCCCATCTGGGCACAGAGGTTGACATTCGCGGTTACAGCGTCTGTCCTGTCTGTGTCCTAATCGGGGGGAGGAAAGGTGACGGAAGAATGGGGTCGGCGAGTGTGTGGATCGGTGGGCTCGCCGGCTATGTATAGGAGGAAGAGGGGACGCCAGTCGGGCCGCGGAGGTTTTAAATGTTCCCGTGGTTCGGCAAAAATGGCGAGAGAGGGACACCGGAGAGGTTTTAGTGGGTATTATGTTCTTTTCAGAACGTCGAGTCGCCACATAATTCTGGTCCCCCCCAGACCAGTTTATTCGTAAACGAATTTCCTCGCCGAATAAAAAAAAAAAAAAAAAAAAAAGGAGTGTTGTCCTTATAGCCGAATTTTCGGCCACGGCGGCGTACTATATCAACGGAGACTTGCCTTTGCGCAGGACATAGTTTGTTGCGAGATTGTGCCTTAACCCTAGAAAGATAATCTGCGTAAAATTCACGCATACGCGCTCGAAATATTGCTCTGTCTTTCGAAATAGCGGGATTTCAGGGACACGCGTCTAGGATATTTCATTTGTCGGCCGGACCTTTCGAGAGGCAAACGCTTAGTTTAGGTAAGTATCGCCGTTTTGAAAATATCGGTGCCTAGTGAGTCAAAATTACGCATGATTATCTTTTACGTGACTTTTAGTACATAAAAAGGTATGGGAATGGTTTATTCGTTTGTGTGTTTTCTGTTTTAGTTGTTGTTTTTTGCATAGAAGGTAGTTGTTTTATGTTACTATTGTATAATTTAGATATCCTGGTGCAACAATGACTAGACCAAACTTGGATGAGGGGGATATCTGGTCTGCTCTTCTTCAGAGTGACGATGACGTTTCGAGCGATCCTTCGAGCGAACGAGAGAATCACGACAGCGAGGAATATGTACAGAGCAACATAGAAGAGACGTACGCAGATGAACAACACGCGTAAGAGTCGTCACTAAGCCAAAACCCACCTGCAGGCGAAGAAAACCTGGAACAACCCGCGTCGTCATCATCGAGACGAACAGGTGGCCTATGGCGCTATTTTACGGCATGATTAACGTTGCTTGCCTAAATGCCTATATAATATAGGTACCACCACAATGTTGCGAGCAAGGACTTGAAGCCTCTAAGCTAAAAAAAAGCCTCTAAATTTATGAAAAGCCTAAGTACGGATCTAACATCGCCGTTCAAGACCAAACGCTTAGAGGTCCCTACATTGAAAACATATTTTCGGGATAATATCGCTAATACGTTGCCAAACGTGTCCTCCAGTTCAACAGAAGACTACACAGAGCCTCCAGAACCATAGAAACGTATAAATTGTACGTATTGCCCTTCAAAGATAGGGCGAAAAGCTAAATGCTTCCTTCAAAAGATGCAAAAAGGTTATTTGCAGAGAGCATAATATGGATATGTGCCACAGCTGTATATGACTGGTTATTCGACTGATAATGGAAAATAATTGGTCTTTATTGATCATAGCTTTAATTTAAAATGACTTATTCTATGTACCAAAAATATTTTCATACAAAATAAAAATTGTTACCTCGCTTTGAAAGTTTATGTAGAAGTTTAGATTAAGCTTCCGTCCTTTAGTAAATAAACATAAATACACGATATTTTTTGTGTTTATTATTTCACCTGAGCCTAATTAATCTATTTATGATCCTTCTACCCAATTCTATTGGCTAAATTCGAAATAACAGGTACTTAAAACGCATGCGTAAAAATTACGCATGATTATCTCTAATGTAGTATCAAATATGATTATCTTTCTAGGGTTAAGGCCGATTTACACTTCAATAAGTACAGTAGCGACCCAAGCAGCATCACAAGCTGTATAACAGCTCTATTAAAGTTCGTTTATACTCTTAATGCTGTATTTCTTGGCCGCATAAAGGCTGTATAAGCGCTTATACAGCCCTTATACCCCTGAAATGGGCACAAATTATACAGCGTTTTGCGTTATATTAGCTGTACAGTAGCTGTATAAGCATAAAATAGGCTGCACAATAGCTGTTTTGCGGCTGTACTATGGTGTAAGAGGAAACCAATACACTCCAATTACTACAATGTAACTCACTTGTTAAGCTTTACGTTGTAAAAAGTCTGTTGAACAGAATTACAAAAGAATTAAAACGAAACAGAAGATATATTTTAATGATGGCGTTCAATTATAACATTATTGATCAAAGTGACATTTTATTATAAACGCTTTGTGTTTAAAGATTTGGAGATTCGATAGGTGCAGGATACAGTGCATTATCGTGCAAAAATAAATTTATTGTGGACATATATGTGTTTTGTGATAAAAAATAAACGCGCCCGCAAAATAACCAGGGAAGAGATATTAAATAAGGTAAGTAAATATGGTTTTTATAGGTTATAATTTAAAAATGTTTGAATTAATGGACGTAGAGCCTCATTGGTGCATAGTAGGTTATTGGACAAACTGAAAATATTGATAAACATAAAAACATTAGTCTAATTTTTATGTAATCATGTTCGTAATCTTCGATTTGTAATTGATAAAATGGCGACAATTTGCTATGCAGCCTAAATTCTATTTTGATGGTCTTATAGCATTAATAGCTGTACTATGTAGGAAATGGATACTAGTACTCAGCTTTTAGCGGTTGATGGGCTGTATAAACGAATAAATGTACTATTAATGTTGCATAGAAGTGTTTCGAACACAACCTGTAACTCTTTTTAGGGATACGTAATATTAAGTGAAAAACCAAAATAATAAATAAATAAATATTAAATATTAAATAATGCTGGACAATTCACACAGCATTATCTAGCCCCAAGCTAAGCAGAGCTTGTGTTATGGGTACTACATAACTGATATACTTAATACAATACACTACATAGATAGATATTTTTTTATTATAGATAGAAAACACCCGGACCAATGGAACAAATTTCTGCAGATCGTACACAAATTTGTTCCAAGGCGGGAATCGAAGCCGCAACCTCCAGCGTCGCAGGTGGACCTTCGCCTGCTGCGCCACGGAGAGATTCAATATGAATATTTTGTTTGAAATGTTAACATTCCGTATTAGACTTATAAATATTTTGCAGTTTTGATAACATTTCATGATGTTTTTGGTTTCAGGTTTTAAATAAACCAACTCTACCATCCACTTCATCAGCTTCAACCAAAATACTCGAACCCTTACATCCCGATCTGGACGCTTCAACTGCAATAATATAAATATAAATACTTAAATTTCACGGTTTATAGATGATATGTCGAAAATTACTTTGCAATGAGTATTGCAATTGTATTTGTATGACTCTATTAGTGAAAACTGATAAAAAATAAAAAATCTATATAAATTAGAATGAATTTTATTTCTCTATCAAACTGTGTGCAAAAGGGGTATAAAATATAATTGGTTTTTATGTTCTATACATACTAGTTTAATTTTTACATCTTCAGGATTAACAATGGTCTCAATTTGCCCAGAGGCATGCAATTTGGCTTTGAATATATTCAAATATGACGATTTTATTGGTCATTCAAAAACTTCTGCTAAGTCTGTAATTATAAGAGCGCATATTTTAATTTTTTTCTCAAGCATATATATTTTCTTTACCTCGAGAACCTGACCATCGTTGCATATAAAATATTTGTCTTTCGATTTTGGTGACAGTTTATAGTCTTTTAAATGTAGTGCAGTTAGTTTTTATATAATAAAATGTCATCATCAGTTGCAGAAGGTAAAGCTAATAAGTTACACCTGATAATTATAACTATGATCATTCACAATATTTTCTACGGAACCACTTTCATTAGATGTCGACGGTATTGACGCTTGACTGTAGGTGATCTGATCTGTTGCAATATCTCCATGTTCCTCGGCAGTAATTTCATTTTGTTGATAATTTGTAATATTTAAATATTCCTGTTCAATCTTTCTTCTAATAGCACCAAATATTTTTCTCTTTTTCCACATATTTATAAAACAATCACAAAAAACAGCATACAAATGCACAATAATTCAAAATGGCGACTCTGTCACTTATACAGATTAAGGCTGTACTATAGGCGTCATTTAGTTTTATTGCTGTTTATTACTTTCAAAGACAGAAAGTAGACCGCTATCGTCTGTAAAATGGTGTACAATTACACCATAAAAAGAAGCTGTAGAAGAGAGTTTGCCTACTTCATAATACAGAAATAAGATTTGAGGACCACCATAATACAGCTCTAAGCTGTATTAAGTAAGTGACGTTTTGCAAAATGCAGCTATTGTACAGTTTTAATACTAAAATGAGATTAAAGCGTTACAGGAAACTTAAAGCTGTACATGACAGTTATCATACACTGATTTAGAACTTTAAGCGTACTTTGACTCCTTAAAACAGACTTAATACAGTTAGAGTTGAATACTTACTCCTAAACCGACATTATAACACTACAATGTCTTTTCAACGTTCATAAACAGCTGTAAAACAGCGTTAAGTGCTATATTGGCTGCTTTTTAGGTGTTCATTACGCTTGATTGCTGCTTGGGGAGTTAACTTGCGTCATCGGCGAGTTAAGCTGATGATATCGTTTGAACGGCAAAAGCGAGTTATGTAGCAAGCTGTTGATTAAGTTAAGTTGAATAGATAGCGATCCTATTTTCTGGCAAGTCCAAGTGCGAAGTAGCCCCCTCTCTCGCGTCTCCCGCACCCCGCTAACTTAACTGGCCGGCATGTTGACTGACGGGCGAATTTAGTACAGTCCATTAAGTTTGCACACAGCTGCCGCGTACTCGTGTTTTTAGTGTAAAAATTAATTGGTCTGATAATACTACCTTTGCATTTCTACAAGAATACCTTAAATATGATGGTGTATTCACTTCTATAAATATTTCATTTTTAAAAATTTGTATAAATAGGTATAGACACTAATTCTTTTATTATTGCACTTAAATGTTTGTCAAGCAATTGAGGTCCATTTTCTGGATTAAAACAACTGTTTCGGAGGAAGTTGAGTAAAACAACTATTTTAACGCAGTCGCGTAGACTAGTCAGTCTTCTTCTCGGAACCGCAACTTATTACTACTGGACTAAACTCCGTTTGGACGCTACTTACTACTTACTACTTATTACATAACTCACCCATTTCTTAACTCGCTACTGTACTTATTGAAGTGTAAATGGGCCTTTACTTCCAATTCGTTTGTATCCGAGATAGTAAGGCTTTTCGTGTACACTGTGAGCTTCCATTAAGATTTCTATGAATAAATGTCTAAATCCTACTAATAAATGAGAAAGTTAGTG
Source organism: Eupithecia subumbrata (assembly GCA_949316285.1). Classification (NCBI taxonomy): domain Eukaryota; kingdom Metazoa; phylum Arthropoda; class Insecta; order Lepidoptera; family Geometridae; genus Eupithecia; species Eupithecia subumbrata. Next base: position 19,689,558 of record OX438641.1, on the reverse strand, counting down.
AAATCTGAATTTTTGTTTCCTAAGATCTCCAAAACTAATAAACAGATCAAGAGGAAATTTGGGGTACCTACGTTTAGAGCAAAGCTTAACTTAGATAATAGGCTACATAATATACCGAAAATAAGCGTGGGAAGCCGCGGGCAGAACCTAGTGTAAAATACATGTCTTTACGTTTAGGCACCAAGCGATTGTGAGGTAATTCTAAACAACTCTTGAGTCACACCACATCCAAGTAATCTACTGCGAATCTTCCAAAGAAATTCAGTCTGTAGAAGTAAATCATAGTTTCCGTTACTCCAGCGTTTTCAACTATTTTCCACCTGCAACGTGGCTAGTTCCTATAATTTAATTCCACACCAACCGTCCGACCGTTTGTTACGAATTCCATAACAGTAATTTAATAGGAGTCGGTTCAAGTCACGGAGTCAGGGTTGTTTCCTCACATCATGCGCTGATTTGACGAAGGTTTGACGTGAGGAATCGTCCCCTCATGCTAACTTACAGATTTAGATTGATGAACAGAACAGGGCATGAGGGAACCTCATGCGAAACCATGGAGCACAAGGGCAGAAGGAATCTGCCCTTGTGCCCATGGTTTCGCATCCACTTATCCGGGATAAGGAGTAGACTATACCTAACCTTCACCTTGTAATTTATGACTTTTTAAATTTCGTTAAGATGGCCTCTCAGCTAAATAGGCGTAAAAAGGTAAAATGCAAACAGAAAAATATAATTACTTTCGTATTTATATATTAGAAGGGATAGTAGGCTACATTAAATCGGGAAACGGGCGATCTCTAATGTCGGGCGAAGATCATTGCGCAATGCCAGTAACTAGGTACGTGAGACTACACCAAACATAGTTTAAACGATTTGTTAGCAGTTCATCCAAAACGCGATGCGTCCAATCACAATTTAAACACGTTTCGTCCAGTTAACTGCATGACGTAAAAAGTAAACTTTGTCTTCTGCGCTCAAAGTCTGACGATGCACTAAAGCCAAAATATTTTACGACCGGCCGCCGGCCCAAGTATTAAGTTGAGCAATTAATTTTCCTTTATTTGGTGGATAGTTGATGACCAACCCTTAATTTATCGGGTTTCATCTATGTTTAATGCCGTAATAAAGATTCTGTTACGTAATTTGGATGAATGAAAATTATTCAAATTGCTTGGGCTTGTAAGAAAAATTAGTTAATTTTGATGAGTTGAGTGCCTAGTCCTTTTAAGTGTTTGCGCTGCAAATTTTTAATTTATACTTATACATTATACTTATTCAGTATTCATTATACTACCAATTTCTTGAAGAATAACGAGGGTGGTTTTGAACTTATTGTCTAGGTATTCACTAGTAATCACAAAATCAACCACCAGCCGACTGAAAACTCGGTATTAGTAAACTAAGAGTTAAAATATACCTATCTATTGAAATATCCAGCTAAAACGAACATTATAGCGATATAAATATTTGCTTAGACATTGTTTAATTACTCAAGCAAGCCTTCATTATCCACCTTCCCAGAAGAAGCTCTTTGTTTGAGCTTTTTAATCAAAAAAGTTAACCAAGCCATTTCTAAAACTTTATAATCTCAAAGAACAATACCTATCCGAGAACACGGATTGAACAAACTCGAGATCTGCCAATGTTCTTTTGAAAATAACAAGCTACAAAATAAGCTAAAATAACGTCTGGATCAAAAGATTAAACCAGTCGGTATGTACCCAGTCTTTATTAAATTCACTTCATAGTTATTTAGCACATAGAAAATTACAATAACAGAATAAAACAATTACAACCATTATTAACACTTTTATCTATTTCTTAAAAAGCCGTCATGCACCAGAAGGCAGATTGCCCTGAATGCTGACAGCATTGCCACGTTGAATAGCAATGCTAACTCGTTGACCGAAATAGAAGCCGGCATTCCGATCACCTGTGGACTCTATGAGAAGAATTAATTCACTTAGATAAAAAATATCTACACTACAGAGATAAGATACCTTCCCACCCATCGATCTAAGTAAAAAAGGGGAGATGAGGTACTAGGAAGAACATGGTACGTCTACTTAATTTACTTAGATCTATGTTCCTGCATAACTAAATTTCTGTAACCAATATTTTATAGTAGGGGTGAGTATAAAATATGACTTTATGTGTTTAATGAGAGAAAATAGCGCTAATTCTTATAAATATTAAAATTGCCTGTAACAACCTACCACCATACAAAGAAATTAAAATCAAAAAGACATGTGTAAAATGTGATTCAGCCTTTTGTACTTATTTATACTTATTTTTTGTTGTACTTTTATGCTTATTTTTAGCCTTTGTAATGCCTCCTAATACGAAAATAGTTAGGTGCTTATTTTTTTTTTTTTATAAATTTCGCTCCTCTGGATAAAATAAACTAAGTTTAGTTACTGACTAAACTAAACTTCTAAAGTTCATCCCTAATCGCTAGGTACAAATACTAAGCAGAACATTCCCGTGCTAAATTAACCCACCTAAATAAAAAGTAAAATATTTTACTCACCACGATATGACTAGACTAGAGAGGGATTTTCTTAATCTTCCCAAAGGGTCGTACAATTAGGCTGCAGGTTATTAGCAACAGCTGGTCAGAGGGTCGAAAAAAGCAGGAATTGTTTTCCTAATTAGTATTAATGAACCTTATTGCTACACAAAAGCTGAAACTTTGGTTTTATATTGCACATTTTGCTGTTTTGGGTTGTAGTACAAATTAGACGGCGCGGCGTACCGAAAGTTTTTACAACATTTTGTGATAAAATGGGGCATAAAGGAGGTTACTACATACCTACCTTAATTAAGGGTGTGTAAAAAGCTGCCACCTTGTCGTGTTTGTGTCTGCGAGCGCAATTTTTATCAGCATTCATTTGAGGCACTCTCGTATGTGGTTGTTGGTTTAGGTCCACTTTCTCTTAAACCAAGGGCTCATCGTTAGCGTACCAAATATCATGTGGACTGCAGGAGATTTTTCTCCCGACACCGCACAGAAAATATGTACTGAGCTTGTTTTCTGGACAAAAAAATTCAATAACTTATTTAGATTGGATAATGATGGAACATAGGCTACTTTATCTTTAGACCTTATCCAGAAGGGGCAAATTCGCCGCGAATCATTTGGCACGAATTCGCGGGCGAAACAATTCGTTTTCTACAGAATTCGTCCCCAAATGCTCGTACTTTGGTACGCTCCTCCTGGACGTAACGTTCGCGTGTTTGAGAGAATCGCAGCGAATACGTCCTTTCTGGACTTTTTCTGGATAAGCAAAATGCCTAAAAAATTATATTGATTAAAAATCTGTTAAAGACTTTGCACTGGCCCTCAAATAGATTTTTGTTTACAATTACATACATAAGTAATCAGTTTTACTTTTTTATGTACTTTTGGTATTTTAGGTTTTCGAAACTGCGATGGCTCCTACAAAATGTATGGGAAAAGTTTTGTGTGATTTCTGACTTTAGAAGCTGCCCGATAGAAGTTTTTAATCAGTATTAGAAACAGGATCGATTGGCGTTTGTGTAAAATTCCCATTTTTAAGCAAACTGCAATTTTTTTTTTTTTGATAAATCTGAAATTGAAAATTTAATGAATAAATATGGATAGTGGTAATGTCCTGAGAGAGTACCATTTTCCTCTAGCAACACCTCCGCTTAAGGTCCTTATACTGCCATGTCTAAAAAATCGTATATAACACATAGGAACAACTCACTCACACAACATAGGATTTTACCCTCAGATAAAAACAAACCCATAATTTGTTTTTGACAGATTCTCGTAAATATTAAACTCGCCTCGGCCTTTTTAAGCTTTATATGTAGCTCTATCCAAATTCGTCACCTTTTAGTAGGTCACATCATTCAAAATCAGAATCCTCTTTTGACAAGCTGTCTAGCAAATCCCAAATATGCAATATACCTACGTTAACTCATTGTAACAGTCAGTGTACAGGGTGCCACGAAACAATTGTACAAAGCCGAAAGGGGTGATTCTGGACCCCGGTGATCAACTTTTGTTCTAGGAATTCTTAAATTTGGACATTGAAAAAAAATTTAGACCTTTTCTTCATATTCGTATTATTTTACGTGAATTTGTACATTATTATTATAAAGAAAATTATAATATAATTAGTATTTACAATTGAAACAATTGAGCTAACTGCAGACTGTTGCCATACAGCGGGGCAATGCAGCCAGCGTCTTGGGGACGCTTCCGACTGGTATTGATATGGATCAGTTGAGCTACCTGTAGATTGTTTGCAACAGTCTGCAGTTAGCTCAATTGTTTCAATTGTAAATACTTATTATTATTGTTTTGTTATTTCAAGGGAATATACATTTTTAACATTATTTTTTTGTAATAATTTTACGACAAACCACTGGTTATGCTGAAAAAAAAACAAGCAAAACATTTGTGAAATATTTTATAATGCAAGAGAGCGTGTAAAAAAACACGAAACGGATTTATTATTTTATTTTCAAATAAAAAGAATTATATATTATATTGATTAAAAATTCGTTATCTACAAGTTGATCTCCTGGAGGTCCAGAATCGGCTTAGTGCACATGTTACTTGGCACCCTATATTCAATCTGCACGAACGAACCGGTCTAATATGCTTGAAGGATTCCGAGGGAATGAATCATTTCGTATATTACCGATCAGCGTTGTGTGGTGTGTGATACTTTCAGATATTAACTTTTTATACGCCGGTAATTTATCGTATCTACGGCTAGGTGGGATGACGACCTACGAAAGACTGCAGGCAGATGCTGGATGCGGCAAGCTGAAGACAGGGCGCTATGGCACTCATTAGGGGAGGCCTAAATCCAGCAGTAGACTAATAAAGGTTGATGATGACGCAGTGTGTGACAGACTTTAGAAACCAATTAATTAATTAAGAATTAAACACTGAAGGTGTTCCTTTCGCAACACTTTCGGGTGTCGTAAGAGGCGGCTAAGAGATATATACCGGGTGCGGGCACCCCTGCAGAACAATTCTATCACCAAACTGAGATCCCCAACGCGCTTGCCCAGAGCGAGGATTATGGGCACTTCCCCCATCAGATAAAAGCCAATAAGGAGCTTATCAGGGGGAGGCCTACGTCCAGCAGTGGACCAATGTAGGCTGTTGAGGTTGAGGTGAGGAAGTGTACCTTCAGTGTTTAATTCCTAATATAAATATTTATCATATATTCCTAAAAAATTGGGTTTGTAGAGTTGTGTAAAGATTGTCCTTTACACAAGCGTATGACGACACTGGTGGCGCACCGGGCGAAGGACCGCCTGCGACGCAGGAGGTTGAGGGTTCGATCCCCGCCTCGGAACAAATTTGTGTACGATCTGCAGAAATTTGTTCCGTTGGTCTGGGTGTTTTCTATGTATAATAAAAATATCTATCTATGTAATGTATTGTATTAAGTATATCAGTTATCTAGTACCCATAACACAAGCTCTGCTTAGCTTGGGGCTAGATAATGCTGTGTGAATTGTCCAGCATTATTTATTTATTTATTTATTAGGTCCAATTCCTTATATGTCCAAGCTCCGAAAGTCTTTTGTCTGAAAGTCCATTCCCCAAATATGTAATTCCCCGAACGTCTATTCCCCGAACGTCTATTTCCCTGGATGTCTATTCATCAATTTGACATAACAGAATCAATGCCACTGTTCATTTGCATAACAGGATACATTATCTAAATATAGATTACATCTCTCGTCGAAGTTATCCCTTTTATACTTTGAGAGTTTAGTTTCTGTGCCCTGAGTGGCTGTCGGCACGGCACGACATTTTCACGGTTAATTCAATAGATAACGATCCAACTTTTAGGTATAAAGGCGCAAAGTGGAAGAGACACGCAACACGTCGCTGTTTGTTTTTTTATTGAAATGATACGACAAAGAAGTCTTGTACAGAGATCCGTGTTATACGACCAAGCAAAAGAAGCAGAAGAAATACATTTTGTTTTGTTCTTATTCATTTCTATTATAACTAGATTTTAATATAACCAGACTCTATCGACAGCGATACATGGGTAGCGAAGATATCCCAAGACAACGCACTTTACAGATAGTGACAAACATCATGAAGTGTATTAGAATCAAAATACTTTAATTAGTAAGTAACGTCTTCAATCTTTATATAATATAACAAATCAATACTTACTATTTCGAAATTGCAGTAATATTGCAAATTTTATTAGATAAGTCAAATGCGGAATCTTGGGAGACCTGTCTCTCAAGATTGCGCACGCGCATGCCTCCAAGAGTACGCATCGATACGTAAGTTGGTGCGAACGGTGCATTAGTGCGCGATATCACACTAATATTATAAATACGAAAGTTTGGATGAATAGATGGATGGATGGATGTTTGTTCAGTAGTTTCAGTAGTTTTGGCGTGACTTCTTCACGCCAAAACTACTGAACGGATCGGGCTGAAATTTTGCACACAGGTAATTATAATCCTGGAATCGAATATAGGCTACTTTTTATTCCATAAATTAGTTCCCATGGGATAGAAATCACCTTTAAACGTTTCCATAGGAACAACGCGTGCCAAGCCGCAAGCATAAACTAGTTTTGAATCTGCGGACTCTTGGGCACTGCGCGCACTTGGGGTACCTTACCCTACCTACCTAATAGTACCTGTCAGAGGTCCCCAAACTTTTTGTCGGTAGACCACTAACCTAACCTTACTTTTGGGTAGAACCTCATTCTCACTCATTCTCACTCATCATCAGCAGCCTATGTTAGTCCACTGCTGGACGGCGGCCTAGCGCCTGTCTGTCTTCAGCTTGCCGCATTCAGCATCTGCAGCATCTGTGGTCTCCACTCAAGAACATGTTTACCCCAGCGGTTGTCGGTTCTTCGCGAGTGCCACTTCAGCTTGCTAATTCTCAGAGCTGAAATTTTGGTTCTCTGTCGGATGTATTCGTTACGAATCCTACCTTCAGAGAAACTCCGAGTAAAGCTCTGTCTATAGAACCTCCTGCTAAGATATCGTGTTGCGGTAATTTGTCTGGGTTGATAATGAACTATCACTTGACACCCACCCTGCTCGACTACTCCATTAAAATAATTTCAAGAACAACTAATTAAAACACCCACCTTCTCCACTGCAATACGAGTAGGTATACCACTTAATTCTAAAAGGCACCCATCATTCATCAATTTTACATTAACTATTCACGAAGATAGAATGATCAATCGTTCGAGGGGTATCATCGAAATTGTTAAGTTCAGTGCGATGAGCCCCCACCAAGGGGGGTGAAGTTCATTAAGCTTAATTAACCTGTAGGTAGGTAAATAAATCCCCCCTCTATCAGCTTGCAAGCATACTTTTTCCTCGATCAAGAACCTTCAATTAGGCGAGTGTTGTCCCATACTCGAAACGTAGGCAAGTTTTCTTCGAAATAAGCTATTTTCGAAAAGAGATGGGCACCAAAATGGTTTTAACTGTGTTCATCCAGAGTTTACCACATCCACTTCCTGTTTTTAGCTGTGTTCGTCCAGTGTCCATATCCATTTATATTGTATCATATCCTTCCCGAGCCGTTGGTCTCCCTGTTTTTATTGTCGAACACTAATTAAAGTTGAAAAGTGGGATTTATAACGGTTTATGGGATAACTGATAACCGTTGGGGAGTAAAGGTTATTGGGTGGCGACCCCGATGCAATGCGAAACGGAGATGGGAAGGAAAACCCACTCGATGGAGCAACGATATTGTAGTGGTCGCTGGGGGTCGATGGATAGAGGCGGCTCAGGACCACTATTCGTGGCGTCGTTTGGGGAGGCGTTCTGCAGTATATATATGAACTGATGATGATAATGATGAAGGGAAAATGTTTTTATAGGTAATATGGAAATGCCCAGATTATGAGAATATGAGAGTGAGGGAATAGAGAGCGAACCTTTGTTTTCACACACACTTGGGCACTATAAATATACTATAATAATGATACCAAGAAAGTTGAATCAAAAGAATGTTTCAAAAAGCTGACTCGTGAGTATTTTACCAAAATTCTTTATCCGTCTTCTAGTTAGATAACCATCATTTCGTTACAAGTACAAATTTTGATTTAGGTAGGTATCTAACTATTTATTCTTTTGTATATCATAGTAGACATTTAAAAATATTGGTTTTTTTCTGTTTTATACTTAAATTTTACTATAGCTAAGTTTAAGTTAAGTCTAAGTTTAAGCACCCCTTTTTCTCGTTGTTGACCCTGTGTGGTTGGCAGGAAGAAAATGCCATCGGCATTATGCCCACCTATTGTGTACTAAATAAATAAATAAAATGATATATCCTACACACCTGGGTAGTCCGCTATGGCCGAAGATTCAACTAGAAGGACATCACATTGGTAATTAATATCCAAAGACCGCAAACTCTCTACTAGCTAATACCTGTTAGTTTGCCCAACGTTACAATATATACAGTTAAATACGAACTGGTCGGTTATTGGTTCACATTTGTTTTGTCGGAAAGTTGAGAACTAATTTTAGATATGTGGGTAGGTAAGGTATAGTTCAAAGTTTCATCTCGATATCAGCTGGTAAATTCAGTTGGTCTATTCAAAAGTTACATAGGTACTTAAAGCCCCTACCCCACAGCCGCGATTTTAAAGTGTATTTTCTGTCGCGCGATTTGTTGCAATATTTGTTTGCAGTAGGTACATAATTGTACTAAGACGCATGGGTACGATACGATCTTACACGCTGGCTGCTGCGATTTCGCATTTGACGCGGGGCGTCTAGAAATCCTTATTACAAAAACGCAGCGGAATCGCACTACAAAATCGCGCGACACAAGACGCGCTTCCGACACAAAACCGTGGCTGTGGGGTGGAGGCCTAAAGAAACTTAACAATAACCATATTGTTATCGCTCATAGGCTACTGCGATCTGGTCAAGGAAATTCGGTTCATCTAGGACTTCACAGTTTGTGGAGTCCTAGATGATGTGCACCACATCATGATGGACTGCACCAAATTTAAAGATTTAATAGATTAAACTTAGTTAGGAACATTTTGTTAACATTTGAGCGGAACCAAAATCATTAGCGGCCATTTCATTGTTCGAAATCTTTAGCCATTAGTGACTCCCTTTGATTATTCCTACAACTTGACTGATAAGCTTAATTTTGTTGTTTGTTTTCTTTTGTTTGTTTTGTTAAGTTTAGGTTATGATAGGACTGACATGACATATAAATATGTGGCAACACTCTGTAACTGTCGAAACTAGACAAACTTTATATGGTTTAAAGTGTCGTAGAAATAAGAATAGAATAAGTTTTGATTAATAAAGAAAATACAAATACCTTGCAAAGCAAAAGTCCCGATTAAAAAAATCTAAACTCAACTTAGAAGTAAAGTAATATTATCGTTACATAGGTTACGTATTTACCGTGATACAAAGTACTTTGTGGTTACGTCTCTCAAGCCAGTTCGTATTTTCTTTGAATTTATTGTGTTATATTATTATTGCTTGTTAGGTATGTGTTTTGTGGACCTAATAAAAAAAATATTACTTTCGCCGCATATTGGATGCATTTTGATTAAGTACGAATAAAAATACTTTATTCACAAAGAAAATTACAATCAAATAATATAAATAAATAAGAACTAGTACAATTAAAACAATTGACCTAACTGCAGACTATTGCGAACAATCTACATGTAGCTCAACTGATCCATATCAATACCAGTCGGAAGTGTCCCCGCTACGCTGGCTGCATTGCCCCGCTGTATGGCAATGCTGATGCACTGCGCCAGATACTCACCAGCTCTCAGGTCACGCGTCGCATCGACCAGACTTGCTCGAAAAAAAAATATTGAACCAATGAACGGAAAAAACATAGGTTTGAGTGATAGTTTGACAATGCCCTTATACAGCAGCATACTTTGACATGCCCTTTAATCAATTAATCTATATATATAAAAGAAAGTCGTGTTAGTTACACCATTTATAACTCAAGAACGGCTGAACCGATTTGGCTGAAAATTGGTAAGGAGGCAGCTTAGAACCAGGAGACGGACATAGGCTATGTTTTATCCCGGAATTACCACGGGAACGGGAACTACGCAGGCGAAGCCGCGGGCAGCAGCTAGTTTATTATATATTTGATTACAACTAATTCTTTTTATTAATTTTTTCAGTCATGTATCTGTTTTTTTTTTCTTTTTACCTTATGGTATTTCCTATAGCGAATTATCTGTGTGTTATTGTTAAAATAGGAATTAAATATAGAATGTAACGACATCAAGTGTTGGAATAAATAAATACCAACGATGGAATAATAAATATAAATACAAAAATACAGATACAGTCACGAATATCTACATCTGAATTGACCAGCTGGTGAACCAAAATGTTGGAGTAATATTTCATGGAATAAAGCTTTTTATGCCTCTTGGCTTCTCGTTGCCAAGAAACAAGATTGGTATTTAATTTAGATACCAAGAACAAAGGCAATTTTCTAACAAGCTACATTTCAACAGAACCACTTGGAACTTAAGTACTCTTGTTAAAAACGCTCACTTTTACGGTTTTATATAAAAGCAAAAATTATACATTATGTTTCGCATCATTGGCTTTTGTTAATAAGTACCTACATGACCAATGCCATTTTCTATGTAGAGACCATTTGTGGTATAGAATGAAGTTGTGTTAGTGTGTATAAATGATTTCTGTAATTGTATTATGAAACTGAACACACAATACATATGTACATATTTTATACTAGTTTCTGCCCGCGGCTTCGCACGCGTTGTTTCTATGGAAACGTTCAAAGATTATATCTATCCCATGGGACTGTTTTATGGGATAAAAAGTAGCCTATGTTTGATTCCAGGCTTAGAGCTACACCGATGAAATTTTCAGCTCAATCTGTTCAGTAGTTTTGGCGTGAAGACGTATCATCTATCCATCTATCCATCCATCAATCCAAACTTTCACATTTATAATATTAGTGTGATAAACATTTCCGTTATACATTACAAATGTGTAACTCTAGCAGTTTTGCGCACGCCAGAATAGCTCGCAGATGGTAGATTTTTTCCTACTTACTCGACACTTCTCGTCATATTTTGGACAATTCACACAATATCTTTATAAATTGTAGCCTATGTATTATTCTGATGTATAATCTAAGCTATATTATTGTAAAGTTTCATTAAAATCCATTCAGTAGTTTTTACGTGAAAGAGTAACAATCATCCATCCACCCATACTTACACACTTTCGCGTTTATAATATTAGTAGGATGAACACCAATATATGTAAATTCAAACAAACCACAGGTATTACCTAAATCGTCTCTGTAGACGGAATAAGGCCGATGATGATGGATGATAGTGAACCTAATATTTCAAAGATGGAAATCCCTTTGCCTTTTCTCTGCTCTGGGTTAACTATAGGCTCATGATAAGACAAGCTAATTTTGCAAAAACCTAAAACACATGCAAAGAATTTTCTTCAAACATAGCTGCCGACCTCCGTGGCGCAGCGGGCAAAAGGTCCGCCTGCGACGCAGGAGGTTGCGGGTTCGATTCCCGCCTCAGAACAAATTTGTGTACGATCTGCAAAAATTTGTTCCCTTGGTCTGGGTGTTTTCTATGTATAATAAAAAATATCTATCTATGTAGTGTATTGTATTAAGTATATCAGTTATCTAGTACCTATAACACAAGCTCTGCTTAGCTTGGGGCTAGATAATGCTGTGTGAATTGTCCATCATTACTTATTTATAGCTACGAATAGAACACTAAATGCTTAGTCACCTTTCAAATAAAAAATCACAATCCGAACCAGCTCATCCGAGTCCATTATGTTCCGCTTGGGAGCCACGGACATCAACCTCAACCTGAGCCTGACTCCAGCAGTGGACCCTTATCCACTGCTGGACTCAACCTCTCCCTGATTAGCGCCTTATTGGTTTTTATGTCATGGGGATAATACCCACAATCCCCACCCTGGGCATGAGGGTTGGAGATCGCAGTTCGGTTGTAGAATTGTTCTGCAGGAGGCGCTGCTGCCCGCCCCCCAGTGGATATCCCTTAGTCGCCTCTAACGACATCCGCGGGAAGAGTTGTGCAAGTTCTAAGCCGGCACCACACGGCAGCGTGTCCCACTTGACACAAATCCTTTTGGGTTCGAGGGATATAACATGTACTTAATATTTTATACAGTCTTGGAAAAACAATTACGGCTTCAATATCTATTTACTCGGAGTAATTCCAAATTCCACTGAATTCCGACAAATACACGTCCATTGAGTCTGAAGAGACAGTTTGCGGTTACCATCTCACAGCTGAGACCTGGGACCTGCTTGACATGTTAATTTATTATTTACAAAGAAAATTACAATTTCAGAATAGAACATTATTACTACTTTTTTTTAGGGCAGAAGCCTTTATACACAATGAAAATTACAATAAAATAACAGAAATAAATTATAACTAGTATTTACAATTGAAACAGTTGAGCTAACTACAGACTGTTGCAAACAATCTAGACGTAGGCCAACTGATTCATTACAGTTTCTAATGATATGATATTGGTAGAGTAATTATAATATACTAAAAATATGCAAAAACAGGGCTAAGTTCAGGGACAAAGGTTTTACAGGGTAAAAAAACCAGGTCTCAAAGTGACTTATTTTCTTTAGACCTAACTGTTGAGACGTCACGAAATTTTATAATTACATAACTCAAATTTGTTTAAAGAGCTTTCTACGCTAAAATTATTGAACGCTAAAATGGGATGACATCAAAAAGATAGTGGGCAGCAACTGGACATTAACAGCCCAAAGTAGAAAGAAAAGGAAGAGTTTCAAGGAGGCCTACCACCAGTCTACTGGTCAAAGGCTCGAAAGAAGAAGAAGAAAATGGGAATTATATATGTATATTTATTTTTCTTATTATTTTTCTTATTAAACCGAAATAATCCTTGTTTACGAAATAGCTAAATTCCTCGCGAGGATGGTTAGGGGCTACCGCGTGAATCGAGTTATGAGTTTAGCCTCTACGTCCAGGGTGGTAGCGCCCTTTTTATTATTATTCAAAATCACACAATAATTATAAATGCGAAAGTTTGGATTTATGGATGTTTGTTACCTCTTCAGGCCAAAATTACTGAACGGATAGGGCTGAAATTTACAGGTCCTTAATTCTATTGCTAGAATCAAACATAGGCTACTTTTTATCCCATAAATCAGTTCTAATTCGATAGAAATCGTCTTTAAACATTCACATAGAAACAACGCAAGAAAAGCCGTGGGCATAAACTAGTATGTTTATAAAAACCATAAATAACATTGATCTGCTACAGTTTCTAATGTTGGTTTAATCCTAGAATGCACAATTTTACACAGATAAAAAAAACATTTTAGAAGCTTCGGCGGACGCTTGTCGAAACTTTCGTATGTAGCTATTTATTTACACGTTACGAAATGCGCCCTCATAAACTCTACGAGTATTATACTAACGTGACAAGTATTTATCCGGCAAAAAGCGTGACAAGCAGCGGGTCGTTGCTAATAAAATCTGAAAATTGTTAGACACCTTTGTCATTGTGTTATGTAAGCTTGACATAGGTTTCAAATTATTTTAAACTAGTTTCTGCCAGCTGCTCGGCGCATGCTCTTAATATAATCATATCCATCCCCGAGATACCTACCATCGATTTTTTAAATGATAAATGAATTTATTGTTGTATAACTAGGTGGTAACATTAGATTAGTCTTAAATTATATTTGTATCTCTAGTCTGCCATGGTCAGGCTTACAACATTGTTGTGGAGAAAATAGTGAATATTTTTCAGCTTTCTACCAATCAAAAAAGGTACCAAACACCAGCGAGAACAGAATTATTTCTGAGTTTATAAATAGGTATGCATTACAATTTAATCCATTGTGGGCGATACCGCTTGCAACAGGGAAGGTTAAATATCTCAACCCCCTAGACACGGGTAAATTCTGGGAGAGATCTAACTCTGATAAAGTTAATAATAGTTTTGAGACGCGGACGAAAGATCCAGTTCAAATGAAAGCTTCAATTTTTGTTGTTAGCTGGGAAGAATAGCACTGAATTCATTCTATTTGATATTCTTGGAAATTATAATAGATAGGTAGGTAGAGATAAACCATTCTAAAAATGCACGCCCCTTTTTAATATAAATAGTATCGTAGTCTGACGAATTCATTACGGATGTAAGGGATGAAACGTTGGTGTTCTTTCAAGACAAATAAGGTTCGTAGTTAACCCGCTTACATCTGTCATGAATGTACGTCTCCTCCACAAAACGTCGTACCTACACTCGGCGTGCATTTTTAGAATGGTTTATCTCTACTTATTTCTGTCTTCGGCTTCGCACGCGTTGTTTCATGCATGACATAAAAAGTACCTAGCCAATAGATACGTTATTCCAAGTCAACAAAGATCAGATTGTTTTATTCTATTTCTACGGCCACACTACGAGGCGAAGATTCGCTTTTGCGTTGTCGCAATAAAACTTCGTGTTCGATCTACGACTAAATGTTTGGTCACATTGGAAAAATACTACGCAGTCTCGAAATCATTTTCATTACAATTCAGATTAACGATGCAACACACAAAAATACATGCAAACCGCTCGGCGTCTCGCTGTTAACAAAGCCAACCGCACGAACTACTATGTCGCGATAAAATCCTTTGATGTGCGGCAATTTACCGACAGCGGCGCGAAGGGCATTCGTGTTTGCCATGATGGTTCGCGATAGGACGAATCGGTTGACCAGACTGGTCGCGAGAGCGCAAATCTTCGCGTTATTCCGATAGTCCGGCAGTAGGAACTGATTTATGGGATAATTAGTAGCCTAGGTGTTATTCAAGGTCCAAACCTACATACATCTAGGTACGTAGGTATGGTAATTACCTACAGCCAGTCCGTCAAGTAACATATGGCGTGACAAGCTTACCAACATCCATCCAAACATCGGCATTTATAAACGTGAAGTTTTTAAAGAATGGCTGGATGCGATTAGGTGATCAAGTCCAAGATTAGATGACTATTGAAAATTTATGTTCAAAATTGTGTAAGATTAATAAACTGACGCTTAGACGATGTATTAGTGTATTACTGAACCTCTGAAGTTCAAAATTTTCGAAGTACGGAACTCAATGCGCGAGTCCGATTGGCACTTCTCCAATTTCAAAGAAGACAAAGACTCATCAATTTATATCTAAGCTCAAAGCGATTTCTTCCAAGCAACCTTGGCTCGACCGCCTTTGCTAATAGGTATAAAAACAAAACTAATTATTCAGGCTAATGAAATCGTTTTTTCAACCTGCGCCAATCAACCTTGCTTATAATTTGACCGATCTTGACTTTTTGTCCATTCATGCGGTGATGAGGTCAAACACTTCGTTTACAGTTAGATATTAGGACTTGTTCTCATCTATATCCGGGTGGGGTTTTAATATGACTCACAATTTAAGAGCTCTTGATAAATTGTAGAAAGAATTTGTAAGTTTCATAACAGTATCGTACGATTCTGGAAGAAAACATGAACTGTCTTATAATATACTAGTTTATGCCCGCGGCTTCGCACGCGTTGTTTCCATAAACGTTTAAAGGTTATTTCTATCCCATAGGAACTGATTTATGGGATAAAAAGTTACCTGTGTTTGATTCCAGGGTTAGACTTACTTGTATGCAAAATTTCAACCTGATCCGTTCAGTAGTTTTGGCGTGAAGAGGTAACAAACATCCATCCATCCATCCAAACTTTCGCATTTATAATATCAATTTCTGCCCGCGGCCACGCACGCGTTGTTTCTGTGGAAACGTTTTATATCCTATGGGAACTGATTTATGGGATAAAAAGTAGCCTATGTTTGATTCAAGGATTAAAATAACCTGTACGCAAAATTTCAGCCCGATCCGTTCAGTAGTTTTGGCGTCAAGAGGTAACAAACATTCATCCATCCAACTTTGTTGGATGGATGGATAGATGGATGAATGTGAAAGGCATATATGTATAATATAAGTGTGATGTGATGTGATGTGATACATACAGAAAGAAGTTTTCAGTTGAGATTTATTTAGTTTTGTCAATAATTCTATTCTCTATCCAAATGCAATGTTATTTAAACATATGTACAAAACGAGTTTGAGCACAAATACAAACAAACGCTGGTTTAATGGTGCAATAATATCTAAAATATGTATACTTATTTAAATAAATAAATAGTATAAAAAAACTACGGCAGGCCAAGTACATTCAGCTATTGTCTAGGGACATCTAGAGACAAAAATGGCATGCCATATAAACTGAAGTAGGTAGTGATATTTTTTTTTGCAATAAGATCCAAACTGTTCGGGAAAAAGTCAACTGTCTTCATTAGTCACTAGCGTGTGTCAATACCCACAGAATTCTTACATGGCCAGTTACACAACAAAGTTTATTTTTATTCCTCACACCTTGATGAATTTATTTAAATTTTCGTGTGTGATTATGATTACAGGTGATTACGCATCATAAAAAGCCGCTTTGGGAGTTCGTAAGAGAGGTAGAGTTTTGTAGAGGCCTTAAGAATACCTTACGTAAGCGCTTTGTTACGAGTTTATGTAAGCAAAGAGGAATAAGTTAGTTAGTGTGACTGAAAACTAATTCGGTTTACTTATAGCAGATAATTTATTTGTTACGGATCGCCAAAAAAATGTTTTGCTTCACTAATTCCGTCGTGTTATAGGCAATCGGCGCGTTCGTACAAAATGTATGAAAAAGCATGTAAAACGCTTGTCGCTCGCCACTGGTGGCTGTGTTCGGTATTCCATTTTCGTCTAGCCTAGGGCGTAGAAGAGGCGTAGACAAAGCGTATGAAAGAGACCCCAGAGATCCAGAGGGACTCTACCATGGTGATACGCCTCTGTTCCTCTTTATCCGGCCCTCAGCGCGGCCCTTTGATCTCGCAGTCTGCGTCTGAATACAGAGATTAATGATCTGCCTCCGTTGTAAATCTCTTAACACGTTTTTAACCTGAGCTAGCTTGTACCTGCGGCTTTGTTCGCGGTACCTATGTACCTTCATAAGCTACGCTATGGATTTATAATATTTAGTTCAAAGCGGAATGCCCGTTCAAATGCTATGTGAATAGTCCAGCATTACCTACTTATTTATTCGAAACGAAAATACCGTGAAATCAAACGAAACTGAAGAAATCGAATAGATAGAAACTAAACAGAAAATCTGATCGACTTGTCAAACTAAAGTCATTTACAACGGAATATTTAGATACCATGATTTGAGTTTTGAGCTTTCCAATATTTCGGCACAGTTTCATGCGCCATGATCACGGAATAACTGAGGGCACTGCGAGTGAGTTGTTATTGGCGGTATTACCGGTAGCAAAAGACAAAAAATACTGGTAGATCGATAAATCTGCTAATAACAAGTCACTCGCAGTACCTTCAGTTATTCCGTGATCATGGCGCATGAAACAGTGCCGAAATATTGGAAAGCTCAAAACTCAAATCATAGTAAATATCCCGTTGTAAATGACTTTAGTGTTAATAACCATGAAGGATTTAAAAGTTTTACTGTCAAACGAATGCAAGGTTTCATAGTTTTAGTAGGTACCTTTCTATACAATGAAAATTCGTCAATTTTCTTCAGAACGCTCGCGGTGCGTTCCGCTCAAAAATGTGTGCGTCACTGGGGATCACAAACCATTTCAAAAACAAATATGCTGTTGAAAGAAATTATTGATAAATGGAGTCTGTTACTACGTGTCCCATATTATGAACCTCGTTCTCTGTTACCATGGACAAAATGATATTTCTAATTATATCACCAACACTGGTAACAACCGAAATAAAACGAGACACGACATATTGCGGGGTAGGTAAGCAGAATAAATTCTCAACCTATTACTTTTTTCGCAGAATCAGAAATATGGTATGTGAGAATTTCATAATGATAATCGACCCCCGTTTCACCCCAAGACACCCCCAGTTCAAATCTGGAGAATGTTACGTTGAAATTCATAAACAGGAGGTTGAACGTTTTATTTCATGTGTTCCGAGACTTTCAGCAAGTCTGTGCCAATTTTATTATGTTATGTAATGTACTTGTGATTTTTTTGCACCTATTCATTTGGATGTCGGAATAAAATGTACCTACTTAAATTTACGAATAAACAAGATCCGTCAAGTGCGAGTGTAACTCGCGCGCCTAGGGTTTCGAACGTTTTTCAACAAGTAGGTATGTATTAAAGGTACCGGTTCGAGACTTCGTAATTTAACGAATACCTAAAAATAGTAGGTCCCAACCTACATTTCAGATGGATCTCTCTGCATGTTTCGGTTAAAGTGGATAATGGTAAATTTTTCGATATGTTTCAAAATATTTCAAAAAGCATGAAACCTACCGAAATTTAAAAAACTGTTTGTCCAAACCGATACCTTTCATTTAATACCCCACTCGGTGTGGTAGCCCTCATTTTGAAAATTATTCCCCCCCTTTTCAAAAAGTGTTCTTTTTATAGACTTCTTCTATATTTTTCCTGAAAAATGTAGATCCATATCTACAAACGCTTCATACATTTCAAATGGATCGCTCTGCAAACTTCGGAGATAGGGGGGGATGGGTTTTTTTTCGACTTTTTTCAAAATATTTCAAAAAGTATGAAACCTACAGAAATTTTAAAAACTTTTTTGAAATGTCCAAACCGATACCTTTCATTTGATACCCCACATGACTCTGTAGATATCTTTTTAAATTTCGGCATCACAATTTGTATGTAAAATATTCATTTACATTTTTCATTTATTTTTCTTTAAATCTGTACAGGCGCATGAAATGTATCATAATTTTAAATTTCAAGGTGAAAGCTGCAGTAGTTGCTGAGTTAAGGAGGGAAAAAGGACAGACAAAGCGAGACCATAAGGGTTTCGAAATCGATCTTCGATCTTCGAAACCCTAAAAATGTAATAGAAATGAATGAGCGAGAAAAGATGTGTAAAAATACAAATCGTGATATTCACGTGATATGAGGCTATTCGGATATCATAATTTGCACACTTTTGTGCTATCTCCATAGCACAAGTCTTCATTTCTACCACCAAGCCGTAAGAGAATAGAATTCCCCAAATAGAAGACAAATCGATGGTCTCTTATTAATTAAAGTTATAACTGAGCTCAATTGATTTCAATTTCAGAATCGAGACCAATATTGGTTCATTACTTTCCACCAGCTGAAGTATGCTGAAAAATATTTGATAAAGAAAAAGTGGCTTCAAAAGTAGTGAGTCTAATGAAAGCAGTCGAGCACTTCACAAAAGCTCTTGAAAAATCTTAAATCTCGGAAAAGCTTTTCAAAGTTTTTCCATTTTAAAAAGAATTTTAAAATAAAAAGCGTAGGTACACCTACCTATTTAAGAACCATTGAATGGGAATCAAGGAACACACGTAGAATCTCAGTGCAAAGTGCAAAAAGAAAGTACAACATTACGACCCTCGCTTTACAAGGCTTACACTATCGCCTTTTAAAAGTTTCGCAGCCAATTTCCGAGTTGCAGGACTTGCAAGTTTCAGTAGAATAGGTATTGCTGTACGTTTGCTGTTCGCTGCAGAGACATTGTTAGATAGGTACCTTAATCCGTAAACTCTGTAAAATCCATTCCACTAGCAACTGCCAGTGGAATGGAGTTTACGGATTCTACATTGATGAAAAAGCCTTGCTGTCTCTCAGTCGGTTGTTATTACGATAATTAACTAATCAATGATCAAATCACTTATCAAAAACACTTAGCTCAATTGTTTCAATTGTAAATACTAGTTATAATTTATTTCTATTATTTGATTATAATTTTCTTTGTCAATAAAGATGCCCTACGGCTAATCAAAATAATTCTTTCTTTCTCGTGCCAAAAAGTGACGTTGACAAGAGATTTTTGTAAGTTATTTTTAGGAAATCGGGGTGCGAACCAGGGGCTGATTGTCTTTGTCCAATTCATAGAAATGTTTGTGCGGTTCATGTATTTAAATTAAGGATACATGAGTGGTAGGGATGGGATAATAAAGAAGGTTAAAATGTAAGGTTTTTAATATTTAAAATACAACTCATCCTGAGGGTTATCGCGTTTTATAGGGTTAATCGCTTATTGACATCGAAAAATAACATTATAATAAATAAGTACCTACTGAAATTATAGTTAAGGTAAAATGAGAAATTATCTGCCGAAAACTCATGGTCTAGTGGTTTTTATGGTTCCGTACCTTACCTACACGATGGCAGTAAACGATTCAATTATTTAAAATCCCGCTGTTGGTACGCCGCGCCGCCGCCGCCGCCGCCGTCATTCCTTCTGTCACATAAATTCATCTTTGTAACTGTGAGAGTGCGCAAGTTGCAATTTCCACAAATTAACTTTTTAATATTGTTGTCTGGAAAGTAGGTTTTTTTTATACAACGGCTTAGACAACATAAGGCTGACCATTCACTATTATAATTACTTAGACACATAACTTTCGCGTCTGCATGCTTTTAAAATTAATTTGCTAGAGGCTCTACCAGTCCTTCCCGTAGAAAAATTTCAATGAATATTCATGTTAATTTATGTGTACCTATATTTTATTTATTCACGATTTTTTATTTACAGTCAATGAAATCCCCTACAAAATTGTTATGTTTGTTGCCATAAAATATTTATTTGGGACTTGCAAATTTTATAATTTCATAAGCCTACGGAACCCAGAGTGCGTGTTATGACTGGCGCGTGACCACTTTATGCAAATGAAAACTCATTTGTATGGGGATTTAACTCAATAATTAATTCACAATCCTTGTTTACTGTATTTTCACTAATTACACAAAGCTATATTGAGCATTTTGCATTCAGGATTCAGGTGAATTTTAACATTTACTGAGAAATACAAAAGTATCGCTAAATTTTATGATTCTAGGTCTACGGGAAGTACCCTATAGGTTCTGTGTGCATGTGATTCCCTTGGAATTTTCGGACATAAACGGCTGTAACTTTTGATCGCATTGACTTAGAAGTCTAATGTAAGTGCATATATGTAGGTACAATACTTTAAAGTTTTGCTGAAGAGACGGCCTTAGCCAGACTAGGTACCTAGTACCTAGTACTACCTAGTTTCTTGGGAAAAAAATTGGAAATCAACGTGAAAATAAAGAAAATTATTTGCCGGGCCAGTCTTAAGGCCACCAGAGGTTTCAATCGCAACCACTTTTAATCAGTGACTTGCAAAGACCTATAATAAATAAATAATGCTGGACAATCCACACAGCACCATCTAGCCCCAAAGTAAGCTACTCAAAGCTTGTGTTATGGGTACTAGATAACTGATATATATAATACATTATATAGGTACATAGATAGATATTTTTTTATTATACATAGAAAACACCCAGACTAACGGAACAAATTTCTGCAGATCGTACACAAATTTGTTCCTAGGCGGGAATCGAACCCGCAACCTCTTGCGTCGCAGGCGGACCTTCGCCCGCCGCGCCACGGAGGTCGTCACCCACAAACTATACCTATACGCCAAAAGGTAAATTGGAAAATTAAGGCTTCGTTTGGCTAGATACCAATTTAATACTAATTTAGTACATTAAACCAAAGGACCTACTAATACTTAGGTATTAGTAGGTCATTGGCATAACTTTAGTACTCGTATGCCATCTTTACAATATAAAGGCACGTATCAGGTAACAATAGGAAAGGCACTGTTAAACAAAGAGTAAATTGGTTTTCAAGTTGGTTCCCATAGTTCTATTCAAATAACAAGCTAAGTAGAATTGTATGAGAGGCTTTTGTACTCAGCCCAGTTGAACATATCTATTTGAGAACGGATTGCTGCGTTTCGGTTGGCGAGAACGGGAGCGGAGTCGGATTTTAGACGGTTTTTTTACTATAAACGAATCTTTATTTATTATAAACGAATTTTGTCACACAGTGACTATGCCAATACCTATTTCCGTTGGTCACGGTATCATGCGTGAACGGCTGGACCAATTTCGCTAATTCTTTTTTTGGTGTGTTTGTTATTGTTAGGTCAGGAGAAGGTTCTTATGAAAGAAAAAACCAAGAAAGCTGAAAGCATAATTTTCCACGCGTTCGAAGCCACGGGGTGCACCTAGTTCTTTATAAAATTAACATGGCAAAACACACAAACTCGACAAAATAGAAATAACATTAACGCCATTTTTTTGCCACTTGCCACGTGACAATACATGGCCACCTCCATAAGGAATTTGGATAACACCGTGCGGCCCGTGCGGCTGACAAAACTACCTATAAACCTACCTTAGTCTCTGTCCTCACAATCGATAAGGAGGTTTGTACCTACATAACTCGCAAATAAAGCTTGACTAGCATTTTGGCTTCCTCGGAGTACGGGGAAGACAAAATGCTATAACAACCTACGCTAAAATCATCAACCTCTAAATTCTTGACGTTTTTGACGTCATCTTTTCACGATTATCTGAGACGTCGTCTCGGTGTGAAAACGTTCAATTGAAATCTGACTAAAACCGCTTCCGCGCCCACTCCATATGTCCACCCCTCGAATTACAATCGAGAGCGACTAATAGTGTTTTCGACACTTTTGCAAAACTGATGAAATGAAAATTCTGCATTCGCTCTCAGACTCATGAAATAAATTGTCTTCTATCAAAGATAGAACGCTGAAAAATTACTGAAATTATCACTCAATGATGATAGACTTGATCAATTATCAAGCGTCAAATCTGTTCCCAATTTCAAGCCATTAATTGAAGTATGAGATGTTGCATGTCAAGCTGTCAACACGGCACGTCGCGTGCTAGCGTCTTCATATATAAAAGCCTCGTACATTAGCCGATTTGACCTTTACCACGTCGTAATAAGGTTGACACATTTCGATGTCGCATGTCGTAATCTTAGTTTGAAATGGGACATGTCATGGACAGGCATAACTTGACGTAAGCCTAAAATTGCGCGGTTTCTACCGTGGAATGAGGGTAACGTAAGTTAACGTCAAGTTATAACCTTTTTTAGGTTTCTGTAGTTTTTTATCGTCATATTTCGGGCCGCGTTCAGGGGGCTTACTCGGAAAAGGAAAATCGAAGTTTCGTTTTCGTTGTCATACAAAACCAGCTCGTATGTCGCTTGCATAATATTAGCATTTGCACGAAAACGAAACAGAAACTTAGATCGTTTTTAAGAGTACGGACTCTAGAAGCGTTATCGTAATTTTATTTCTCAATCGTGTTTTCACGCTAAAATAACCAATATTGTTGAATTTTACGTAACTCGAGTTTTTTACAAAGAGGACCTTATAAAAACCTGAGTTAGGTAGGTACATAAAGTGAGTTCTGAGATCTAGGTCTAGTTTGATTAACAAAATCTATTGGAAACCCAAGTGGTGCCATTGTGTGTGTTGTATGTCTTGGCTAGACCAAACTTTTAGCGTCCTTTTTGATCGTTAAAGTAACGCTGACCATTTGCGGTCAACGGTACTATAACAATAAACAAATAAATAAATTATGCTCGATAAACACAGCATCATCTAGCCGCAAGCTAAGCATAGCGTATGTTATGGGTACTAGATTACTTTGATACTACATAGATAGACATGCTAAAACATCCAGAACACCCGGTACTAATATCTGCGTAAAAGCATTTGCCCCGAGGCGGGAATCGAACCCGCAACATCCTGCGTGGGCGGACCTTGGCCTGCTACGTCACAGGGGTCGTCAAACTTCCGAAAACAAATCCGTAAAAGAATCCCGTCATATTTTGTTTAGTAGCAAGGATATTTAATTAATCACCTATGTGTATATTTAATCAGTGCCGACCTACTTTAAGTTGATAAAATAATGTTTCCAGGATTAATTCATACTAAGAGACCCTTTACAACAGAACTAAGTAGAAGTAAATCATCCTCCTGGCTTAAGTGCACCTTGCAACGAGCCACTAGTCTAATTAAGTAGGAAAATTCAGTTCCAAGCGTGCAAGGATCCAGGGGTGGCAAAGAATCAAGACAATTTCACAAAAAAATTGAAAACCCCAAAGAAAAAATAATATTTGGATAATTTTGAATGACTGCACCGATTTTTTATCAAAACGAATAACACTCAACACTCACAGAATTTGCAATAATAGGTCTTTGTATGAATATTATACATTAAAAGATTCAACAGTTATTAATTTAAGTTTTTTAAGTTTTAAGTTAGCGTAACGGTACCAACCATTAAGGCGAAACCTGCTACGAATATTATTAGTAAAATTCTGTAAAGTAATATTAATTAATTATGATAGTAAGTAAGGTTATTGTATGTACTCATTTAAGTGAACATTGTTCTTTTGAGTAAATAAATTCGTTAAACTGAAACTGAATTTATTCCTGCCTGAGTCTCTCTCTCTATTCAAGGAAATCCAATTACTTTATCATGATTTTTTTTTTACAAAAATCCCAATAAAAAAGTCCAAATTACTCAAATGTGTAGGTACTACATTTGAGTAATTGGGATCTAACGAGGGTATTGTGACCCCCACTCATAGACATTTCACACTTAAATAATTAAAATTATCTAAGCGTCATCAGGTGGAAGCGACGCGTGACCCGAGAGCTGGTCAGTATCTCGCACAGCGCATCAGCATTGCCATACAGCGAGGCAATGCAGCCAGCGTCTTAGGGATGCTTCCGACTGGTATTGATATGGATCAGTTGAGCTACCTGTACATTGTTTGCAACAGTCTGCAGTTAGCTCAATTGTTTCAATTGTAAATACTAGTTCAAATTTATTTCTATTATTGTATTGTAATTTTCTTTGTAAATGTGTGAAAGGCTGCATTTAGAGCTATCACTATTATTTTTGCAAAAAAATATTTTTTGTTTTCATTTTTATGAAAGTGAGAACCCTAACGAATCCCATTAGTCTACATACTCTAGTAAACTGAGCTTTTGAATATTTTATACTCGATTTCTTATGGACCAAATAGGTATTTTCTTAGCTTTTTACTTAGAAAATCAAAGGTTTAATTAAAACAACTTAATTTTCAATCGTCCGATGTGATTAATCAGAAGAATCATCATTTTCTTGGAAAATTCGCGGTCCCTCAACCATTGGTCCACTCCTGGACGCATGCCTTCCCCTGATAAGCGCCTTATTGGCTTTTATCACATGGGGTTGTAGTGCCCATAATCCCCATGCTGGGCATACGGGTTGGGGATCGCAGGGGAAAATTGGCGGACGACTTGTTTATTTAGTACCCATAAGTTTTCCTTTGGTGTAGTACTTTTTTAAGTAAGTTATAAAATATTTTCTTTCTTCCTTTCATTTATCATAGAGTGATTGAAGAATCGGTCTTTCTTACGGGAATCTATGAATACTCTACATAAATATAACACGTTCTCTGCTTATTTCGGGGCTATATTTCACCTGTGTGATATTCTAAGTACCTATAAACGAACATCATTGATATAAAACTTTTTTTCTTAAGGGCTTTTACAAAAACTACAAGAAGACTTTTAATTCTTGATTATTTACACTGGTTATTTTATTTATTAACGGGACAAAGTTGAAAAAAAAATCTTTAATGTGATCCCCTTTTGACAAAAACGAAAGAATCATCACATTTGGTTATTAATTAACGAAGATAACGAATAACAAACACGTGGGTAACGTACAAAAAACATACATTGAAAACCTCCTCCGTATTTAGAAGTCGTCTTATAAAATCAAACTTCTTCACAAAATAACCCTTCACTATTATTTATGTGAAAGCATTTTGGCCTATATTCCTGTCCCTATATTTTATTCTATATTAGATACACATTCATTAGTATAAATGAGCTCCTTCATACCTACAGATACCCTCCAAACCGCGGCAGGTTTGCCTTCAATATTTAATAAGCTCAGTCGAAACTAATTATCAGGTTTATTCTAGCATAGGTTCATTAATAATTATTAAATATGAAGCCTTAATAACCAGCCATCCACAACAGTCCAAACACGTCCAGTCAAATCAAATCAAAATCAAAAACTCTGTTTCCATAAACACAATAAACGTACCTACACTTAAAAAAGGTAAAATTATAAAATAAAACACTGACACGGAAATAAAGGGATAGTTTGATTTCTGTCGCTTCGGTATGTAGACTTATGTAAAGAAGCGACAAAGAAACTTTTATATTTTTTACACTAAGCCTTAAAATTAACAGAATTACAAATTGATAATTACCAGCTTATTGAAGGTTTTCACGGTTATGAGCTTTAGCCTGTTAGTTGTTATTTTTCGAGTTGAAACGAAACCCGTTTCAATCTTTTTTATCCTCAGATAATTTTATATTTTCGCACAGGAGGCTTTTGACAATTTGTTTGAATTTATTTACTGATAAATTTTTGCAACTCACTAGGACTTTTGTTGTAGAAGCGTATTTGATATTGCCATTTGAAAGATACACACTGATACTTCTGAACATTCTTCTCCCAAACGAATGGAACAATGGGGTTATACAATACCTCTATTAATAATAATTATTATTATTTTAATAAATTCATGATCTTCCTTTTATTTCTGACACTATGTTATTTAGCAAAAAATAATCCTTATGAAGAAACCTTTCGATCGGTATGATAAAACTACAGGGTGAATCTATTTCTCGTGTAACGGGTTCGATTCCCAGTTCAATCATGTAATTATTTAAATATCTATGAATGCAGTTTAAATTTGTTTGTTAAATTCAAATAATGTCTTCTTTCAGTAAAATGTGCCATCTACAATATTCAAGGTACTTTCCCTCCATGTGGCATATCCGTGGGTATAGTATTATATTATCTGTGTCCGTGGGACGCCCTGTATATAACTTGTCGTTGCCGAAGTATCGTAAAGAAGTAAAATTAAGCGTTGCCAAGGACTCATTATAATAATTATTATAAAGTGTCATCTTTTTCTTTCAATTTAGATTGTATAGTTAATTATGTATGTTTTGTAAGTATATTCACTTTTTTAAATTGCTCTGTTCATTTAGCTCTACATGTTTAAATAATGGAGGAAATTATTTTAGTTTATTTTTATTTAATGTCTGTATTTTTATGTATAATGTACTGTTTATTTCCCTACCAAAACAAAACAAACACGTAGGAGTGTGTCGTTAATAGAATTTCCATTCACTCCAACTTCAACAGTCTATATCGCTAAACAAATCAACAAGCAATAAAACGTGATTTAACGCAACTTGCGTATTCACTATTGACACACAGCTAAACGAACTTATCGCATTCACGATTGACTCACTGTCGCGATCGTTAAGACTGATAGATTACTAACTTCGTAGCGTCTCGGTCGCTCGTTGCGATCGTTAAGAAAAATAGATACCTAGTTAATGAATCGCGGCTTCACGTTATTTTAACGGAATTCCATTAAGCGTTTATTTAACTATCTATACTATTGCTTCAATTACTGATTATACATCATGGCAACCTAAAATGTCTAACATTTTAAACTGGCAATTGTCAATTATATGTTACAATACAATGTCACATAGTTATTGACACTTGTGACCTACACGTTTGACCTAAAACAATAACTCAGACAAAACTACTATCATATAAATGTAGGTACTATAATTAAAAATAGAATAAGAAAAAACATTTAATTTTAGATTTTTTGAATAATACTATAATTAGGTTACTGTTTACTAGCGGTCGGTCTAGCGGTCAGCTTGTTCAACCGCTGATTATGAGGTCCTGGGTTCGAATCCCAGGTCGGGCCAATAGTTGTTATGCAAGAAAATTCACAGTAGCAGCCCGGGGTCACGAAGATGGCGGTGTTACACCCACGTGCCTCGGAATGCACATTAAGCCGTTGGTCCTGCGCCTGACCTCTCCTCGGTCGTGTCGGTCCGCCGTCCCATCGGATTATGACAGTTCCCTCACTGTCATAATCCGATGGGACGGCGATAGAGAGTTCACCTGTGTTTTTGCACACACTTGTGCACTATAATAAGTCCTGCGCATCTGGCTAGTCTCCTAGACTGGCGTCACAGTGGTCGCAATTCGGCTAGGACGACATAATTCTACAGTATAAGTTAGTATTATATTATTACCAACTAGCTACATTCTTACTACCCGTTGTCCTATTACCCGTTTTCCCGCAGGAATGAAGCATTTTCCCGCGGTAAAAAGTAGCCTACGTTCATCAGGAATAATGTGGGCTTCTAATGGTAAAGGAATATTTCAAATCAGTCTAGTAGTTTCCGAGCCTATTCAATACAAACAAACAAACAATCAAATCTTTTCTAGTTCTTATTTATTTCTATTATTTTAAAGTAATTTTCTTTTTTAATAAATGGCTTCTGCCCTTAGTAAAAAATATTTATCGTAGGTTAGGTCAAGCGATTGGCCACCAACTCACTTAAAGTAAGTGAAGATGTGGCCTAACTTGGAGCACGCTTTCCCAGAAGGAACTTATTAATCCTGGACTTGAAGACTCTAAGATTATATTCTAACGGGAAAACAGACGCAGGAAGCTCATTCCACTCTTTGGCCGTGCTTATTAAAAAAGGAGAGCAGAATTTTTTGGTTCGACACTGTGGTATTTCGACCAGGTACGGGTGGTATCTGGTATCTGCTGGT
The DNA here is from genome assembly GCA_949316285.1 of Eupithecia subumbrata. Taxonomy (NCBI): domain Eukaryota; kingdom Metazoa; phylum Arthropoda; class Insecta; order Lepidoptera; family Geometridae; genus Eupithecia; species Eupithecia subumbrata. The sequence continues at coordinate 19,660,903 of OX438641.1, read as the reverse complement.
CCTATGGTAGAAGGGAGAAGATGGGATAAGGTTGTGCAATACCTGCGCATAAGCACCAAAGTGGTACTTGAAGAACACTGACAGTCTGGCGACGCGCCGTCTGTGATCGAGGCTGCATACCCTGCATAGCAGGGTATATTTTCAGAGGTACGAGTACATATATCGAACGAAAGTCTCATCTGAATCGAATGAAGAACGAAATTATTATAAAATTATCTGGTAAGAATACATCTGAATTGACCACCTGATAGAAAATCGACAAAAGCTCTAAATAGGATGTTCTCCATCACCAAATCCTCTACTTCTCTAACCAACGTGACATTACCCCGATCTACGTGCCAGCAATATTAAGGAGTCTACGACAGTTGTTGTTTACACCGGTAGCCTAGTTGATTAGCGAATTAATTATTCAATACAGCATTCGCGTAACTAACTAATTAAAGGTCCTTTTGTAGTTCAGGAATCTTTATTATATAAGGCAGGCTTATGTAATGAAGATTCCTGAATTTGCTTCAGTACGGTCTTAGGGCTCATATATCTACTCGGACTGCACGTTGCCTTTCGTCGCAGGAGCGTAATTTACGTCTAAAAATTCTGTAACTCAGTTTTCTAAATATAATTATAATATATTATTGTCTTAGATTATATGGACTATAAATGACAACAAAAAAAACGCCATAGTATAACAAAATTGCCACTAAAGTTAAAAAATCTTCTTTTCTATGTGTTTTCGCGGATTTCAGCTAATCTAATGGACATAAATTAAACTAAATTCTACATTTCTGTGTCAGAAAATTATATTTAAACATTTAAAAATATATTTTTTTGTATTTTTTTTTATCTGCTTCGGCAACGCGCTGTCCATTTATATGAACCCTTAGGCTGCATGTCCATTGACGCAGAGCGAGTCAACGGAGCGGAGATTTATGCAATATCAACCATTGGAATTGCATAAAAAAATATTCGCTCTGTTTCAGTGGACCAATGAAATGGCTTAAAATCTCCGGCACGCTCCGAAGTCTCTGCAAAGCAGCCTTTAGCCTTTGTTTTCAGCGAATCGCGTAATCGGAATCCGCAACGCACAGCACAAACCCTCGACATCGTCAAGTTTTATCTTATTGTTAAACTCCGTCCTTGCGTTTATTTTCTTGTTGATAGTTCGAGTGACAATCAATTAGTCATGTCCTTATGCTTTACCGATCCAATTTTGTATAACAGTCGATTTTGTGTGTGTGGAAGTTGTACATAATCGATTTTGTTATTTTTGCTTAACATTTTCTATTATTATATTAGGTACAGACATACTTTTCTCAGGTGTCTAAATGACTTATTGGTTAGCGGATCTAAATTTAACGTTTACTTAAATAATAAATAAATAAATAATGCTGGACAATTCACACAGCATTATCTAGCCCCAAGCTAAGCAGAGCTTGTATTATGGGTACTAGATAACTGATATACTTAATACAATACACTAGAAAACACCCAGACCAACGGAACAAATTTCTGCAGATCGTACACAAATTTGTTCCGAGACGGGAATCGCAACCTCCTGCGTCGCAGGCGGACCTTCGCCCGCTGCGCCACGGAGGTCGTCAAATAAATAAATAGTTATTCTGTTCTTTAATTTCAGTGTGCCGTGGCACTTAGGTAGGTACCAAACTAACGCATGCCAACTTTAAACCTTAATAACTTGTTAATGTTCCTAAGCAAAAAGAAAACCAAGAAAGAAATATTTTATGCATTAATGAATAGAAAGAAAAAATAGAACAAAACCATTATGTATGTATTCTTCAGATTCTGAAAAAAAACTTTTCAAAGGCCGACCATCTGTTCTAGACGAGAAAAAGTACTTACTAAATATTCAGAAGAGGATTTTCTCGAGGTTAGGTACTAATTAGCGACAGACAAAAGGCCTCAGTTACAAATTAGCTGCGAAAAATATGGCTCATTTACCGAAGCACTTAAAAGGCTCAAAGGCTGGACAGCTGACAGGGACAACTGACAGTTTTTGCGACACAAAATAAGTGGCTAGAAGTTTAATAAATGTCTAGTGGAGATTATAACCTACATTTGTTTTTTATCTAACGTGTATGATTTTTCAGGAGCTGAATCCGGAGCATAGAGGAGTTATGTACCTAGTTTCTTTTTTTTTACATTGTTGGAAGAATGGCTGAAATTATAAAATATACACAAATAAAAACTGGATTTTTATTTGTGTAGATTTTTTTCAAAATAAAATTTACCTGTTTGAAAGATAATATCTGCACAATCTGCTCAAACAATCCAGTTGGAAACACTGTTCACTCACAAAACAAGTTAATATCAAATACCTACACGACAAACGGAACGTTTTAACACAGGCAGAATAAAATTCAAAAAGTTTCTAAATAAAACAAGACAGAATCGCCCGAAAAAACCAAGCCAACGTTCAAATTTGGAAACTCGCGTACGTATTTCGTTCGAAAACGCGGAGCGCCTAGGCGTGCGCTTGCTCGCGGCTTCGAATTGGGACTGTTCGGAATATCCGACGTTTTACTGACCGTTTGTACACCGCTGAGCATCGATGAGCATGATGTATAAATGTTGGAATCGGAGGAATTATGTTTACCTAATGACGAAGCTTTAAAGTCAAACTATGTCCAAGACAAATGCCTAAAGGCTCTGCAGTGAAAGTCTTCAGATATTTTGAAACTCTAGCACCATCATTAGTTGAATAATAATAATAATAATAATGCTGGACAATTCACACAGCATTATCTAGCCCCAAGCTAAGCAGAGCTTGTGTTATGGGTACTAGATAACTGATATACTTAATACAAAACACTAAATAGATAGATATTTTTTATTATACATAGAAAACACCCAGACCAACGGAACAAATTTCTGCAGATCGTACACAAATTTGTTCCGAGGCGGGAATCGAACCCGCAACCTCCTGCGTCGCAGGCGGACCTTCGCCCGCTGCGCCACGGAGGTCGTCTGAATAATACACCTACCGACATTTTGCAGTAAATAATAAGCAAGTAATCAGAAAAATTTATGTAATAAGCTGCCATGTTAATTACCTTCTTGCTCTACCAAAAGTATTAACACTCACATAAAATATTGGAGTCCCAAGTGAGGTGAGAGAACACGAGAGTGAACAAAGGCAAATAAATCTCTCTCTATCGAGCGTTCTATCAAGTGCACCTAGACGAGCAAAACATAAACCATCCTTCATGGATGTTAAGGTTATAACTATAAGGTATGAATGATATATTATTAAATATCAGTGTCACTCACTGACACTCAGTGTCAGAAATTTATCAATAAACCTGTATAACATCTATCATTCAGACCTTATAGCTAAAACTATTTTATCCTATTATTCTGATAAACGAAGGAATTTTCAAAAATCGATTGGCAAGTTTGTGATACCTATCAAACGCTTTTTTTGAATTCCTCTGTAAAAATTTATAGTTGTATACTTTATGCAGAGATGCGGTGTTGCTCTCAACTTCGCATCTCTGCCTACACTATACCCAACTAAAACTTTTAAAGAGGCATTAAAAATAAGCGTATTATAGGTATCACAAACTGGCCAATCGATTTTTGAAAATTCCTTCGTTTAACAGAATAATTAGATAAAATGGGTAGTGGTGCTGATTTGGGCCGGGGTAGCGCCTTAACATCCATGAATCACTTGATAGTACGCTCGATAGAGCGAGATTTCTACATCATCACGAACACGTTTGTAAAGACGCTAGGTTTTAATTCTCAAATTTAGTACCTATTGGTAGTAGGTACCCCCTCCATTGAGAAAACGTTTTTTAGAAGGCTTTGTTAGGAAATAAACTTAAATCGTCTTTGCCCTGAATTAACAGTGGGTGTGGGAGTATATTATGGAATTCGTTGGGTTCCGGACAAATTTATTGTTTCATTTTGTACCAGAGGTGATTTATGATTTTTTTTTAGATTAAGACCTGGCGTCTTCTCTACCGTATTTGTGGTAATACGCAGAACTTACAGTTGACGCAGTGTCAGTGAATTACCAATAGCACTGTGAAAAGTGGACTTAAGAAAAATTAATTCCAGTTTTCCCTAGATCTGTCAAGGGGAAAACTGGAATAACCGTATTTTCAGCTAAAAAATATGTGTAAGTACGGATGAAGTCGTATGGTTTACTAAAGTACTTACTTATAACCGTATGATGATCTTATTAGTACTTAGAGATAAGTTGGTAGAGTCCAATTATTATGAGAGCCACTATGAAACCAATTTCAAAGCCTATACAATGCAAATGCTTGAAAAGTGGATGGTTCTTGAGAGTAGAATTCGTTTAGTTAGGTTACTATTCGCCCAAACCGCAAATCCGCGAGCATTCAATAAGACCCAACCAAAAAATCGTGATACCTAATGATTGCAACCAACTGTTTTCAAGAGTGACCACAATCCCCAATTTCTTTATTATTTATGTTGACAGAAAAGAACAATAAGGAGACGATTAGATAAACGTATGAAAGTATAATACCAACATATCAATATCTTATAAAAGCTCGACCAATAACAATACGCGTCGCCCCAAAGCGATATAAAGAAAATAATAAATACAAAGAGGGTACTAAAACATTAACCAGATAGGTGCCTATTGTAACCGGCCCGGTAATACTGTAAAAAGGCTTCGCTGACTCACCCGTCGACTGTTTGCTCAACAAATGAAAACCTGGCGATTTCAAAAGAAAAATCCAGTGAATAGGAAATTTTCGTGGAATTTTCTGTTCAAACAGAAAACAATCTTATACACTGACTAGACGAATGCTGATGCAGCCGTGGAGCAGGGGCGTGACAATTGATGAATCGCTAAGTCAGGTGGGCTAAGGGAATAAATAATTTTCACAGGTTTGCTTGGTCAGAATCGATATTATAGAGTTTGATTTTGTACTATCTATTTAGCCAAATTAGCCACCTACCTACCCATTGAGTGGAATAATGATTTGCAAACTTTTACACCGTGTTTTCATCGATAACTTTAAAGTATTTTTTATCGCAACGCAATCGATTTTCTTGAGTTTGATTTTGAATTAATTACTTATTTATCCAAATTAGCCACCTACCTCAAAGGGTGAGTGGAATAGGTAATGATTTCCCAAATTATAATACCGTCTCTTGATCGATAACTTGAAAAGAAAGTACTTTTTTTGCGATGTGATATTTTGTAAAAATGCCTTTTTATGTCGCACCGTTTCTTAACCTGTGACGTGACGCAACGACGTTATCACACTAATATTATAAATGCGAAAGTTTGGATGGATGGATGGATAGATGGATCAATGTTTGTTACGTCTTAACGCCAAAACTACTGAACAGATTGAGCTGAAATTTTGCGGCGGTGTACATCTAAGACTGGAATCAAACATAGGCTACTTGTATGGGATTTGTGGTTGTTTGAAAGACGTTAGGTATGGGATTTCACTTGTATTGAGTCACACACTGTTTCACTTAAGTTTAAACACTATTTAGGGCTAGTTAGACATTATATGGATTTATTATAGAGTAAATTACCGGGACCCCGAACGTCCCGTTGCAAGGCAGTGTTAGAAGAGAGCGACCCAAGAAAGAGATGGATGTATTTAGGCTCAATCCTAAACACTACTTTTTATCCCATATATCAGTTCCCATGGGATAGAAATTACCTTTCAACGTTTCCATAGAAACAACGCGTGCGAAGCCGCGGGCAGAAGCTTGTTTTAATCATAAAAATATTAAAGTGCTTCTTATATATCAATCTGTGAGAAAGCAAACGCTTTAAAGCATATTTTGTTATACATTTCCCTGGCTTATAATCTAAGTAAAACCTAAATTACATTTTTACTTAGTTTGGCTTCAAAATTAATGTTTTAGCAGAATGTTAATGAGGTAGAAAATTCCTTCACCAATAGGAAACATTATAAAATGGTAAACAAACCGTCACTTGTCATAATAAACTAATCAACAATGTCGGTCAACACAGTCAATCAATCCACCATAAATTGTATTGAGTGCCGTATAGACAATCTATCGGATTAGATGTCGAGGCACGACATCCCGCTGGTTCAATATTTTCGACATTTTCATCTAATAAAACAGCGGGTGGTTGGATTATCTGACAATACTTTGTGACTTGTTTCTCAAATTTGTAGCTTTTATATCAATAATTTCACAACTAAGCACGTTTGTATAGGCACTAGGCACCTACAACCAGGTAGGTGCCTAGTGCCTATATAGGTATCTTGGTTGTAAATTGAAATCAATTTGAAAGAAATTTGTGCGAAAAATAAATCAAATGTCTTCCAGTTAAATTAGTAAATTAAATGATATAATTCCTCAGGCGATGTTAAAAAAATTACAAAGAAAGCGGAAAAATCTAAATTGAAAAGTAAATTCATTTATCTTTTCTTGTGAAAAAAATGGCAGTGTGGCCGCCGGCCGGTGAAATGCCGTCGTAGCATTGGGCGCCATGCGCCATTCGTTTCGTTCGGAAACCGGATTAGGTAGTACAGTTGACGTTATGTCACTGTCGTCCTACTTCTTAGTTTCAATCCCAATATATGACCAAATATATGACTTCATACAACTTCAATATAACAACTTTAACAATTAAGTCAAAGAAAGACTTTGTTCAAGGAAATAAAGTATGGATGGAAACAGAGCAATGTTCTATTAGATGCTGGACTATTCGCAAATCTGACTAAGCAAAAATGTGAGAATTGGGATTTAAACGTTTTATAGTCGAAACGGGAAGGGCATTAAGATAAGAAAAAAGTTTTATGGCCGTTGTATCGTAAATTATAGGCCCAAGTACTTACCTTTTACATAATTAATTTTTATGGCTCGTTGAAGGCAAATATTGCCGAGCTGACGAAAAAACTTAGGTGAAAGTTTCAGGTAGGAAATAGAATGTTTTTTTTACCTATTGGCTGGTACTACCTAAGTAAGTAATTAATTTGTAGATAGCGTTAATTTTGTGCACAAGTTGCGCTCTCTGGACAAACTACCTAAACAGGAATAAAAACAAGATCCGCCAAGTGCGAGTGTAACTCGCGCGCCAAGGGTTTCGAACGTTTGTCAACAAATATGTACCAAAAGTACCCGATAGAGACTTCGCAATTTAACGAATACCTAAGAATAGTAGGTACCAACCTACATTTCAAATAGATCTCTCTGCATGCTTCGGTTAAAGTGGGTAATGGAAAAATTTTCAACTTTTTTCAAAATATTTCAAAAAGTATGAAACCTACAGAAATTTGAAAAACTGGTTTGAAATGTGCAAACCGATACCTTTCATTTGATACCCCACTCGGTGAGGTAACCCCCCCTTTTGAAAATTATTCCCCCCTTTTTGCCCATTTTTCAAAAAAGTGTTCATTTTACAAACTTCTCTATATTTTTCCTGTAAAATATAGATCCATACCTATGAACGCTCCATACGTTTTACATGGATCGCTCTGCAATCTTCGGAGATAGAAGGGGGGAATGGGTATTTTTTCGACTTTTTTCGAAATATTTTAAAAAGTATGAAACCTACAAAAATTTCAAAAACTTTTTTAAATGTGAAACTGATACCTTTAATTTGATACACCACATGGTATCTTATAAAATTTCGGCATCACAATTTGTATGGAAAATATTCATTTTCATTTTTCATTTATTATCATTTATTTTTCTTTAAATCTGTAACAGGCGCACGAAATGTATTATTATTTTAAAATTCAAGTTGATAGCTGCAGTAGTTGCTGAGTTATAAAGGAGGGAAAAAAGGACAGACAAATCGAGACCATAAGGGTTTCGAAACCGATCTTCGATCTTCGAAACCCTAAAAAATATGTAGAGTCCTTTCTCTATATAGGGAAAATCACGGGCTTTACCTGCCAATATGTTGGGAAACCAAAATTACATTTTACTTCCTTTCATCCCCAATTTATTGACATCAAAGTATTGACAGCATAATACAATTCAGAGAACCCACATAAGGTCAGTTGGGGAAAATCCGACGAGAAATCCCTCACTCCTGAAAAAGGTACCTACCTACAACTGTAATCACAAACACCTAATCAATGCATGAGTACATTAAAACGCTGACAAAGTGGTGCGAAAAATAATAACAAAAATAATCTCATTAAAAAACAGAGGCTTACCCCTGTATTTTGCTATTATGCATGCACTTTTATGTATAACAAGTTTTAGGTTCTAGCCACTTCTTGTCCTCCATTATGTCTGTCGATAGTATAAAGACAAAGAATGGTGTTGGGCAGTAATGAATGAAGTGCTTAACCCTAGAAAGATAATCTGCGTAAAATTCACGCATACGCGCTCGAAATATTGCTCTGTCTTTCGAAATAGCGGGATTTCAGGGACACGCGTCTAGGATATTTCATTTGTCGGCCGGACCTTTCGAGAGGCAAACGCTTAGTTTAGGTAAGTATCGCCGTTTTGAAAATATCGGTGCCTAGTGAGTCAAAATTACGCATGATTATCTTTTACGTGACTTTTAGTACATAAAAAGGTATGGGAATGGTTTATTCGTTTGTATGTTTTCATAATTCATAATTCATAATTCTTTATTGCACAACATAGGTATTACAAGTAAAACATATCGCAAGAAAAATAATGGCAAAGGCGAGCTTAACCCTAAAAAGAGTTCTCTTCCAGCAAACCTTATTGTTTTCTGTTTTATTTGTTGTTTTTTGCATAGAAGGTAGTTGTTTTATGTTACTATTGTATAATTTAGATATCCTGGTGCAACAATGACTAGACCAAACTTGGATGAGGGGGATATCTGGTCTGCTCTTCTTCAGAGTGACGATGACGTTTCGAGCGATCCTTCGAGCGAACGAGAGAATCACGACAGCGAAGAATATGTACAGAGCAACATAGAAGAGACGTACGCAGATGAACAACACGCGTAAGAGTCGTCACTAAGCCAAAACCCACCTGCAGGCGAAGAAAACCTGGAACAACCCGCGTCGTCATCGTCGAGACGAACAGGTGGCCTATGGCGCTATTTTACGGCATGATTAACGTGGCTTGCCTAAATGCCTATATAATATAGGTACCACCACAATGTTGCGAGCAAGGACTTGAAGCCTCTAAGCCGCTAAAATTTATGAAAAGCCTAAGTACGGATCTAACATCGCCGTTCAAGACCAAACGCTTAGAGGTACCTACATTGAAAAAATATTTTCGGGATAATATCGCTAATACGTTGCCAAAAGTGTCCTCCAGTTCAACAGAAGACAACACAGAGCCTCCAGAACCATAGAAACGTATAAATTGTACGTATTGCCCTTCAAAGATAGGGCGAAAAGCTAAATGCTTCCTGCAAAAGATGCAAAAAGGTTATTTGCAGAGAGCATAATATGGATTTGTGCCACAGCTGTATATGACTGGTTATTCGACTAATAATGGAAAATAATTGGTCCTTATTGATCATAGTTTTAATTTAAAATGACTTATTCTATGTAGCAAAAAATATTTTCACACAAAATAAAAATTGTTACCTCGCTTTGAAAGTTTATGTAGAAGTTTAGATTAAGCTTCCGTCCTTTAGTAAATAAACATAAATACACGATATTTTTTGTGTTTATTATTTCACCTGAGCCTAATTAATCTATTTATGATCCTTCTACCCAATTCTATTGGCTAAATTCGAAATAACAGGTACTTAAAACGCATGCGTAAAAATTACGCATGATTATCTCTAACGTAGTATCAAATATGATTATCTTTCTAGGGTTAAGGAATGTTCGTTTAGGGAATAACCGAGAGCCTAGACAGGGACGGAAAATTCGTTGGAATACTAAGCAACTTCACGAAAAAGCCGGAAAAGTCTTTGAAAAAATTATTTTAGAGAACAAGTTAGTTTTGTATCAAATATCAAATGATCGATCGAAAAAATAATTAGCCCATTAGTTGATTACTGGCTCTTACCATTTCCGCCGCAAATTGGTTCTTTTTTGGCGAGCTTTCCGCTGTATGTCGTCATATATACCTATACTAGCGACCGGCCCCGGCTTCGCACGGGTGCAATGCTGATACTTAATATAGTACAGAATCGCCGATTCTGTACATCGCTTCGTTAATAAGCCATTATTTACCGTAAAAAGTAAAGGATAAAAAATGGCTATTGTGGGTTATCCCTAAGAGATAGACGTATACCATTTTGATCTATCGTAGGCTTCAGCCAGCGTTTGCAATGAAACCGCAAAAAAATGTGTTTATATACGACATCACATCACATTAGAAACCTCTAAAACTATCTGTGTTTCTCTACTATATTATGCATGCATTATACTATACATATAAACCTTTGTCTTGATTAACTTTATCTATTAAAAAAACTGCATCAAAATCCGTTGCGTAGATTTAAAGATCTAAGCATACATAGGGACAGACAGACAGCGGGAGCGACTTTGTTTTATACTATGTAAAGATAAGCCAATCCCTGAAATCCTATAACGCATAGTTTTGTTTTGATCTGAGCTGAACTAAGACGAGACATTTCTAAATGTGAAAAGCCGGACTATAACACCACTCTAACCGTATCGGGAGTCACGATTGGGGGAAATAAAGTGACGAAATGGGGCCACGACTGCTTTACGAGGTACTTCCAGCAATTTATATCCACTATCCGCTCCTGTGGGCTTTCTCTCACACCTTGAAGACTGCTTGACCAGTTCACTACTAGGCTATATATCGTGTTGCAGTCAAACCATGAAAAAAAACCTTCAAATGTGACAGCGTTTTGCAAGCAATATACTAATGGTTAAATACGTAGCGTCTCATTTAGTAGCGAATTTTATTATATATCATACTAATTTATCTATGAGTTACCACCAAATTCAAACAAATAAAACTGAAATCCACATGCTTGGAGTCAAAATAAAGATAGAATTGATAACAGTATTTGTATAAGAAAGGATTTCAAATTGACAAGTACTTTAATTGCGTTTAAAAATCAACAAGAAAGTTAATTCTAGGTTAAATGGGTACTGCAGGATTGTTTATCTTTTTTGCAGTTAATAAAAAAATCGAGCATACATTATTCGATTCGACGTCTTGAAATTAACTGCAAATGGTTAACTGAGCGGAATGGAGAGGTTAAATCGAAAACCCTTCTTTTTCAGAGCAGCACCATGTGTCTATAAAACTTACTTAATTAAGTACCCACCTTTGCGGATTAGAATACTTTTTCTTGTATCCGACGCTATTCCGCCAACATCTCAGACCACCTTTTTGGAATGGATCGTACCCACATTATATTCCAAGGAGGTCGTATCATTATCGTTACGAATAAGATAAAATTTCAGTAAGTATTGTCCCTGCGTTACCTACCCTCGTGAGACTGGGAACATCTGCCATGAAAAGCGTGATAGACAATTTTGAAATAAGAATGAGGTACAAGAAGGTTTCCTTTCGGAAAAGTTTAGCTAAGCTTCGACAGAGCCTACACATTTGCTGCTTTGGAGTCGAGACCCTAGGTCCGCGGGGTACCGAGGGTCTTCGGGTTTTTAAAAAATCATCTGAGCGTCTGGTCGAAGCGATGCGTGACCCGAGAGCTGGTCAGTATCTGGCACAGCGCATCAGCATTGCCATACAGCGGGGCAATGCAGCCAGCGTCTTAGGGACGTTTCCGACTGGTATTGATATGGATCAGTTGAGCTTCAACAAGCTAGTAGAACCTAAGCTGTATTACAGGACCCAAGGCTTCTCTTAATAATTAACAAAATTGTGTCTTTAATAGACTATTTAAAATGAATCTAAAAACTAACACTTAATGAAAAAAACCTCGTGTTACAAATACTGGTAGTAGGTACATTTTGATCAAAAGGAAATAAATAATGCTGGACTGGACAATTCACACATCTGCATAGCCCCAAGCTGTGCAGATGTTGTGTTATGGATAGGTAAGTACCTATCTACGGGTTATTCCAGTTTTCCCCCTTGACAAATCCCCCCTAAGGGGGAAAACTGGAATTCATTTTTTTAAAAGTCCAGTTTTCTCCCTTGAAAAAAAATTCTCAAGGGGGAAAACTGGACTGGGGGATTTTAAAGGGGGAAAACTGGAATTCATTTTTTTGGAGTCCAGTTTTCCCCCTTAGGGGGGATTTCAGGGGGGAAAACTGGAATAACCACCTACCGATATGTAAGTAGGTACATGAATAGATATTTTTGTTATACTTACATAGAAAAAACCCGGAAAAAATATCTGCAGAACAATTGTCTCGCGGCCGGAATCGAACCCGCAACCATCTGCGTCGTATCGCATGCGGACTTTTGCCCCCTGCGCCACTGAGGTCGACAAAATATGATTTCCACTCGTAAACCAAATAAGTAAATGCAAATCTGCTACTGTACATACATTTTAACCTTTCGCTGAGGTGAGGTGCGCAGTAATAAAGTAATACCTACACGACAGTAATAAAGTGTGGGGCGCGATGGGTCCCTACGCGTTTTGCCTTACAAGCAGATAATTTTTAGCTTTCATGTCTACTGTCTACCTTTAGGTATTAGCATAGTAGAAAGTTGCTAGGTATTCCCGTGGTTCGGCAAAAAATGGCGAGAGAGGGACACCGGAGAGGTTTTAGTGGGTATTATGTTCTTTTTAGAACGTCGAGTCCCACATAATTCTGGCCCCCCCAGACCAGTTTATTCGTAAACGAATTTCCTCGCCGAATAAAAAAAAAAAAAAAGTTACTCGTATAAACTCGCTTACCTACAATACACTACAAAAATGCTTTATTGTACACCTTAAAGATAACATTGCAAGGAGACATTACATAAGACAAGTACAATCAAATCAAATCAAATATTTTATTTCGGACAACTTAAATCCATAATTTGTTAGTAAAGGTAGGACTTATTATTAGGGTTAGTTAAAACTAATATCTACTTAAAAATCACAATGGGTGGCCTTATCACTTAGAAGTGATCTTTTCCAGGCAACCTTTGGATGGAAAGAATTATGTGAATTTAAGAAAGGCAGGGGGTGTACCAAATACTATGTAAAATAGATATATAATATATGCATAGGTAAATAATAAATTAATATAAATAAAACTTAACAAAACATATAAAAAACACAAGTATTAAACTACTGATATACACAAATAAGTAAATAGTACCTACCTACAAACCTACCACCTACAAATATTCACTTTTCTGGGAAGAAAACTCCTTGACACGAAGGATACCTACTGCTTTTTTAATAGACTGGTAGTGCATTCCACAACCTATGGCCTGGATGGAGAAGGATTTATCGTAGAAACTGGTTTTGTGCTCCGTTTCATTTACAACGGAATTTTTACCATGATTTGAGCCGTCAGTTATTCCGTGATCATGGCGTATGAAACTATGCCGTAATTGGAAAACTCAAAACTTAAATTATGGTAAACTAGTTTATGCCCGCGGCATTTATGCGATAAAAAGTATGTTTGATTCCAGGATTAGAATTACCTGTATGCAAAATTTCAGCCCGATCCGTTCAGAAGTTTTTGGCGTGAAGAGGTAACAAACATCTATGCATCCATCCATCCAAACTTTCGCATTTAAAATATTAGTGTGATGTGATGTCTCGTAGTAATGATTTTTTGAAATACTTCGGACAAGTCTCGTCAAGGTGGGGGGCGGGGACTCTATTGAGCGTCTTGTTGTGCAAGGCAGAGTGGACGGCACTAGATCGCGCCGAAGACCACCCATGCGATGGACCGACCAGGAGGGCGATTACGGTGTGGTAAAGCACGGCATTTCGGCTCAAACGTTAGCAGTTGAAACGTTCGGGGGTGCGTTCACAGGCCGGCATCGGACAATCCGCACTACCCCATCAATGTATTGACATAAAAAATCCGTACCGCACGGAGCTGACTGGTCGGCAATGCCGGCGAGAATTTTTGAAGTCAACTTTTCCGTTGAATGCGGATTACGTCAGTCGGATTGCCGATCAATGGGCGGACTTGTCAGCGGAGCCAAAGCTTTTTGTTGTTTAGTCCCTCATGTGTGTCCCCATATGATGTGAAAAAGAATGATACACTTATGAATACATGTGAACCGACCAGCTGGTGTAGGTAATCCCTTAGTCGCCTCTTACGACAATGATTTATTAGGAATGTTAGATAACTATATAAAACGATGACAGTTTCAAAGAGTTTCACGTTCAGACTGAAAGAAAAGTGGTAAATTCACTTGTTCTTGCAAATTCTTGTCACGTTTACTTCGTTTCATACGGAGTCTTTTTAAGAAGGTGATATTTCCGACGATCCGTGACGCTTTTTTATTTATTTCAGGTTTTAGCGTATGCAAAAGAATGTTTAACATTTCCATGGGAATTTTGGTTAAATTTTCAAATGACTGGTAATAAAATATACAGAGGTATTTTGACAAAGTTTTTTATTTTTTATTTTCCCTAGGTACTTATTTAAGAACACATGCTGTGTGGTGCCGGCTTAGAATTTGCAGCACCCCAACTCTTCCCGCGGGTGTCGTAAGAGGTGACTAAGGGATATCCACCGGGGGCGGGCAGCAGCGCCCCTTGCAGAACAATTCTACCACCGAACTGCGATGCCCATAAAACTTTTAAATCTCATTAATCTTTTTAATTGAGTTATTTATTATTCCATGCACATGGCGCATGAAACTGTGCCTAAATATTGGAAAGCTCAAAACTCAAATCATGGTAAATATCCCGTTGTAAAATTAAATGACTTTTTTGTTTATAATCCGTTTCTTAATACGACCCCTAGCCGGGCATATCATCGTCATCATGATAATACCACTCTATTTCAGTATGGTCATACCTGTTAAATTCCATATTAGGGCAATGAACCAGACGAATGGGTTTCCACATAAATTGTCTTCCGCATAATTTTGTGCTAAAACAAATGGATGCTAAGGATATATCTTTTAACCGTGTGAATTCAACTCAAATGATATTTATCTATTTAATTATGAATAAGTAGTTGTCAAATCTTACAAACACGTCAAATCTAAATAGATTCATTTCAATATCCTGTAATCTGGGCTCAGACGTGTGGCGTGTGGGTTACCGCATAAATATTCATTCGCATAATTTTGTGCTAAAACGAATGGATGCTCCAAATAGTAGCTTTTAACCGTGTTAATTCGACATCAAAGGTGGAATACAAAGCTACGTCGATCGTTGCTCCATCTCTTTCTCGATTCATCAGCATACATACGTCAATCGCTAAGTACAATACAATACAATAATACAAAACTCTTTATTGCACATCAAATAAAACGGGAACACAGGACAGGAAAAGTCAAATTCAGATAACGTTGCACAATGGGCGGCCTTACCGCTATGAGCGATTTCTTCCAGGCAACCTTTGGATGGACAGGACGTGGAAGAACACGTATAGACGTGTTTTGCAAATAGTGCTAGCTATAAATACAATAAATATGACAGATACTTAAAATAAATATATAATATACATAAAAAAGTATATAATATACATAAAATACCTAAGTACATATGTTCGACCAGCGGTCGAATCCGACCGGGAATCCGCAGTCCAGTGCCAGTCTGGTCTGCTGCCTGGTAACGAGTGGCTTGACGACGCTGTGGCGATAAGGCTTGGCGCAAACGGACCACCGACCACAGCCACCGGTGTTGTTAATGCGTAGTACGCCTAGCGGTTAACTGAGTGAGTTCGTACAAAATATATGAACAAGCTCGCCGCGGGTGGCTGTGGCCGGTGCGCTGGTCGGTTTGCGCCAAGCCTTTCCCATCGAAAACTAGATCCGTCAAGTGCGAGTGTAACTCGCGCGCCGAGGGTTTCGAACGTTTGTCAACAAATATGTATAAAAAGTACCGGTTAGAGACTTCGCAATTTAACGAATGCCTAAGAATAATAGGTACCAACCTACATTTCAGATGGATCTCTCTGCATGCTTCGGTTAAAGTGGGTAATGGTAAAGTTTTCGACTTTTTTCAAAATATTTCAAAAAGTATGAAATTTACAGAAATTTGAAAATCTGTTTTAAAATACCCAAATTGATACCTTTTATTTGATACCCCACTCGGTGGGGTAGCTGCCCTTTTGAAAATTATTCCTTTTTGACCATTTTTAAAAAAGTA
The DNA here is from genome assembly GCA_949316285.1 of Eupithecia subumbrata. Lineage (NCBI taxonomy): Eukaryota > Metazoa > Arthropoda > Insecta > Lepidoptera > Geometridae > Eupithecia > Eupithecia subumbrata. The sequence continues at coordinate 19,644,792 of OX438641.1, read as the reverse complement.
TTAATTTTACAGACTTCTCTATATTTTTCCTGTTAAATATAGATCCATATCTACAAACGCTCCATACATTTTAAACGGATCGCTCTGCAAACTTAGGAGATAGGGGGGGGGGTGGGTATTTTTTAGACTTTTTTCAAAATATTTCAAAAAGTATGAAACCTACAGAAATTTGAAAAACTGTACTAACCTTTTATTTGATACCCCACTCGGTGAGGTAGCCCTCCCTTTTGAAAATTATTCCCCCCCTTTTTGACCATTTTTCAAAAGTGTTCTTTTTTCAAACTTCTCTATATTTTTCGTGCAAAATATAGATCCATATCTACAAACGCTCCATACATTTTAAACGGATCGCTCTGCAAACTTCGGAGATAGGGGGGGGAATGGGTATTTTTTCAAAATATTTCAAAAAGTATGAAACCTACAGAAATTTAAAAAACTGTTTTGACACGTACAAACCAATATTTTATTTGATACCCCATTCGGTGAGGTAGCCCTCCTTGTTGAAAATTATTCCCCCATTTTTTGACCATTTTCAAAAAGTGTTCTTTCGTTCTATAAACGCTCCATACATTTTACATGGATCGCTCTGCAATCTTCGGAGATAGGGAGGGAATAGGTATTTTTTCGACTTTTTTCGAAATATTTTAAAAAGTATGAAACCTACAAAAATTTCAAAAACTATTTTGAAATGTACAAACTGATACCTTTCATTTGATACCCCACATGACCCTGTAGGTATCTTTTAAAATTTCGGCATCACAATTTGTATGGAAAATATTCATTTTCATTTTTCATTTATTTTTCTTAAAATCTGTACAGGCGCACGAAATGTATTATTATTTTAAATTTCAAGTTGATAGCTGCAGTAGTTGCTGAGTTATTAAGGAGGGAAAAAAGGACAGACAAAGCGAGACCATAAGGGTTTCGAAACCGATCTTCGATCTTCGAAACCCTAAAAAGATATTGCCATTGATATCATCAGCCTTTACTAGTCCACAACTGGACATAGTCCTCTCCTAAAGTGCGTGCGTAGCAGCTTGCCGAAAAGAAAGGAAAAGAAAAAAAAAAAGAATAGAAAAGCTAAAAATATCCCACCCCTCAGTAGGTAACTAGGTAAGAATCACAAAGTAAGAACAAAAAAACTGAGAGGAATAAAACCATTGTTGAAAATTTCTTGTTAGTATTTTAAGGATCTGTCGCTTAGAGACACAATAATATTGGGTGCTTTTAAATTTATTTTAGGGTATTGTCGCTTAGAGATCACGAGCCAACGAGCCAACAGTATTGTCTCTAGACTAGATTTGTGTTTTTTATGGGTGTATATATTTGTATAAAGATCTTTCTTATAACACAGGCACCTTCCTACCAGAGGATAAGTTTGACCTTCATACAATACAATACATTAAACATTAATGCATACTAAGAAAGTACAAAAATAAAAATAGAGGAAGAAAGGCACAGAGTTGCACAATGGGCGGCCTTATCATTAAGAGCGATCTCTTCCAGACAACCTTGGGATGGAGACGAAGCAGTTGTAGGTACCTACATGTAAAGACGGTATTACTCAAATATACAAATTTCTTATTTACTTACTTTCCTATTTTGTTCACAGAGCACTTTAGTTTATAAGCATGTAGGTATGTTTCTTTGAATACTATTATTTTCCTGAATTTTCCTAAGGGTCCAGTGATAATAATTAAAAATTATCTTGGGCAACTAGACAGGTACCTCGTTCTATCTAGATAGATAGAAAAAAGGGTATAAGTATGCATAGTTTTTTTTTGTTTTAATCGATTCTTTAGGTCATTATTTAACCGAAAAATGATAAGATACTCACTTAATTTGGCAATCACAAGGTAAATAATACAAACCAAAACTACAATACTTTTCGGGTGATAACAACGCTAAACGCTGCCATACTGGCGCGATTTTTCTGTGACGTCATCATTCACACTGCCGGTTTTTCTGCTTCTTCAATAATTTATCACGATTTTACACGAAAAATCTTTCGTGTAAAATCGTGTAATCTTGACACGATTTTACACGAAAGATTTTTCAAAAAAAAAGACACTGATTTATTGAACCAATGGATTTTGTTGCTGATGAGGATAAGGATAAGGATCAATTATAATAAGGATAAGATGATAAGGATCTTTGCAAAGAAATCACACTAATCACACTAATATTATAAATGCAAAAGTTTGGATGGATGGATGGATGGATGTTTGTTACCTCTTCACGCCGAAACTACTGAACGGATCGGGCTGGAATTTTGCACACAGGCCATTCTAATCCTGGAATCAACTAGAATAAACTGGTGTATTTCTAAAAATGGAAGGAAATAGCAAATTTTCACTATTTTATTAGTTTTACGTGGAAGAAAAATTACCTTCTATCCAAACATTTTGGTCGTTATGTGTGAAACTCATTTGTCTTATTAGCGGGATACACGACTTTTCTCTAACTCCTGTGGTTTCGGACTTGGCCATCACCGCCCTTCTCAAAAAACCACCCTGTAGAACTTCCTTTTTTCGAAGTAAGTTAAAAATTAAGCTATTGATAAGTCGGATTCTTCTGAATAAATTTATTTATTCGACCATAAAGATATAACATAACAGGAACATAGCCTAAGCCGTTTCATCTCTCAAACAATATAAACTTGCACAATAAAAATTACAAAGCAGAACACTATTCATATAAAATGGAAACACAAAATAATAATAATAAACAGCAAAATTAAACATAAATAGAATTAAAGAAACAAACTTACGAAAAATTATAATACCATAAAACGCCAAAATATAAGAAAATATACTGTTAAGTATATTGTATATTGTTATTAGACTTATTGTTATATTGTATAAAATATATTGTTCGTAAAATAAATACCCACCAAAGAGAATAAGCTAGACACTACAATAGCAATGTGTTCAGGTAAATGTAGGTACCCAATAGGTACCGATTTAAATGAGCCTTTCTGAGGACGAATTAATTATCCTTTGATCTTTAATTTAGCCAGTGGTTTTGAAGGCAGTTGTTTGAGCAATTTTATTTGCCAGGTTAAACTTAACACCCTCAGCGCCATGTTATTGCGTATATTTTAGTCACACTGTGTATCCAAAATAAATATAATAAGTATAGGTACATTCCTGTACTTGGTTAGAACACTGTGCTTCTCTTTGACGCACACTTTCTATCCATTTAAGGCAAAATTAAAGATCTGACCTGTCGCATTTTTTTCAGTGTTAGTGGGTTGGGGATCGGTTATTTTTCGAATAAGATATCGCCTTTTGAATTGAATATTTCGGGTATGTAAATGAACGAAACGGCCCACGGGGCTCGGCGGCTTTAATAAACGCTCCTACGACACTTAACATGTCACCGTTATTAGAGGTAGAGTTTTAATTTAGGTAAGGGCGAAATTTAATTATTTTAAGAGCTTTTAGGCAAAGGCACCTATTACCCACTACTATTACCAACAAAAGACGAGAAATAGAGAAACTCAGTGAGAATTATGTTTTTACGATGATGCTAACAATTATTTAGTAGTATTTTAGTAGAGCTGTGTGGTGCCGGCTTAGAATTTGCACTACTCCAATTCTTCCCGCGGGTGTCGTAAGAGGCGATTAAGGGATATCTACCGGGAGTGGGCAGCAGCGCCCCCTGCAGAATAATTCTAGCACCGAACTGCGATCCCCAACCGCGTAGTATGGACATTGCCCCCCATGAGATAAAAGTCAACAAGGCGCTTATCATGGGGAGGCTTGCGTCCAACAGTGGACCAATACAGGCTGTTGAGGTTGAGGAGGTAACAATTATTTGCTGTGGTGGTCACAGCATAAAGCTTGAACCTCACTTGAGCGGCGCGGCGCGGCGGGGCGCAAAAAGCCAGACGTGGCAACGTCATTACTCAGTCATTAGAGATGAAGGGAAATAATTTTTAGTTGGAAATAAATACAATAATATAGGTACTATAGTTTGACCGAAACCGCTGTACCGCTCCTTAAGAAAGTGCGGCGAGGTGGGGGCCGAGGAAAAAAGAGCAAGGTACACATGAGATCGATATTGTCTGGCTGATGGTCTGTTGTGTTGTCTGGCAGACTGACGGATCGGAGCGGCTGATACTTCCCCCCCGTCTCGCCGCGCGCGCACCTCAGGCGCGGTACAGCGGTTTCGGTCAAACTATAATAAATATACCAAATATTATTTCTTCTGGTTTGGTTCATATAATGTCAATTTCTAAATCATATAGCTCCGTATAATACTACAGACTATAATCGTATAACTGACCAGAATTTTCGGCTGCGCCGCTTCAACTCAGTCCGTGGTTGTTGTAGTAAGAACAATCTTCTTCTTCTTCTTTTGTATTTGGCTCTGCATCTTGTTTTGACACATTTCTGCCAATGTCAGTTTTCAATAAGAAGAATCATGTAAGAACAATCATCAATCCGCCTGCCAAGTGACAGCCAAGTGACGTGTGCTGGGTGACAGCACACTCACTAATATGCGTATCGTTTTCGACTAACTCGATAGTGTAGATTACGAAAAAGATGTCGAAAAAAAAAGATGTCATGTTTCAAAATCCAAGATGACTGATATTTTTATATCGCAGTTTCCACTCTTGGTTATCGATCATCATCATCAACCTATATTAGTCCACTGCTGGACATAGAACTCACCTAATGAGCGCCATATCACCCTTTCTTCAGCTTGCCGCATCCAGCATCTGCCAGCAGTCTTTCCTCACCTCTTCTCACCTCAACCGCCTATATTGGCCCACTACCGCCACGCCTATACTGGACGCAGGCCTCCCCCTGATAAGCGCCTTATTGACTCATGGGGGGCCCATAATCCCCACGCTAGGCATACGGGTTGGGGGCGCAGTTCGGTGGTAGAATTGTTCTGCAGAGGGCGCTGCCCGCCCCCGCTGGATATCCCTTAGTCGTGAACAAAGAAATCACAAATTAAAAACATAACAACTGTTCCCTTTATAAATACTTTTTACAAGATAAACAAATTTCGGAGTCTATCCAGCCAGATGGAATGATGGAATAGAATGTGGTTCACGACCATTGCATTTTTCATGTATTTTTTAAATTGTCTAAAATCGCGGTGCGCTAATTTTACATGTCATTCAAACCTACATCATCAAAGAATAATACGAGTAATGTGTGTTATGTACATTTAGCTACTTGGGCATGTGCACTGCACAATAGATCGATCTAAGAGATGAGCTCTATCCAAAATGATGCTAGAGCATTCCTAAAGGACCTCTTTTTTATCAAACCCAAAAAATAAAAAAATAATCCTGGACAATTCACACAGCATCATCTAGCCCCAATGACCTGGCTGATGAACAAACGCGATGCGACCAACGCCCACATTATCAGATTTTTTTACTTTACTTTAACCGTAAGTACCTAATAATGAAAATATAGATAATCTGGTTTCTTTTAAAGAACGAGCAGCTTTTGTTCGACCAGACCTATAACATCCCACAAAAAAGCTCGCTCAGCGCACCGAAAACCGTTTTCCATCAATCACTCAACAACTTGTTACCCCTTAACGTAACATTAACACCATTTTACCGTCAAATGGCCTGTAACCACGACATCAGGCCTTTCCTCTCAAATGGCCCTCGTCAGTATTTATTTGCTGGAGAAAATATGGAATTCGAAAACGACATTTAACAAATTAATGAAATGTAAATAATGAGTCGAGTTCGGAGAATCCCAGCGAATGAGCAATTGAAGGGTACTTATTATTTTGTGTTATTACGGGAGGGTTTGTCCTGGTTTTGGAATCCCTGATTTGACTGAGATGAATCTATTCAAAACTTAGAGTTACGCAGCGTACGGAGCGTTTCTTTGTAAGGATTTGTTCCTTTGTATATTTTTTTTACAGGGCAGAAGCCTTTAATCACAAAAAAAATTACAATTAAATAATAGTAATAAATTAGAACTAGTATTCACGAATCGAATAGCAGAGGAGTGAGCAATGGGGGTGAGTCTATTTGACGTTAGTAACGAGACGTGATCGTGACGTAGTCTTCTTTTAGTATCGGATTTGCGTAGTTCCATATCCGCACGCTAGAGGCGCTGCCGTTGTACCAAATTGTATGGCCTTTTTCCATACAATTTGGTACAACGGCAGCGCCTCTAGCGTGCGGACGCCACGATCACGTCTCCTTAAGGCGAGGATTTCGGGATTTCGGGATTTTTAACTGTCCGTACCTCATTAACTATAAAGCCTATAGTTTTGAAATTCATACATATTATAATTGAGGATATTTTCTAGTCACAAGACAAAAACACGATTGGTGATATTTCACCCTATAGAAACAAATTACAAAGTTACCTCTAATTGAAACTTTAAATGATCAGTGTGAATAGAAAAATGAATAAAATGACACAAAATGTATACCAAAACATTGCAAACGTTATTACGCAGTGCATCACTAGAAAATATTTTTATATGCCATTCAAATATTTTTCAATAAACCTATTTACCTACAAAATCGTGTTCGGCTGCCTCCGCACCGTCGCCCTCCTGCCCTAATAGCATCGGCCGCTGCCTGAACTTCTTCCCGGCCCTCGTGGGGGCACGGAGGGGGGCCTCGAGGCTTGGACTCTTTACCCCGGCATCAACTCGAGGGGTGACGACCCCTCGGTCCTTGGGTTAAAATGCTAAAAAATGCTCTTTTTTTAGCTAGGTTTCATATTTTTTTTGGCTGCATTGTTTTTTTTTTAAAGGTTTATATACTTTTTTTTTGTTTTTTTTTGTTTGTTTGTTGTTGTTTGTTTGTTGTTGTTTGTTTGTTCATCGGCCGCTCGGGAATCCTCGCCTTAATAACGTCAAAAAGACTCGCCCCTCAGATCCTTATCGAAGTCAGCTGACAATACTAGTCAGCTAACAAAATATTCAGCTGAGCGGTCCTGAATCGGTTTTTATAGGTAAACGGTTGTTAAACAGGAGACAAAGAAAATATTGAAATTACAAGCGACTGTCGTGTTGAAATGTGGTCGAACGAAGGTACGTAATTGAATGGCATTATTCATTTCATACTAAATGAAAAATTATAAATAAATAACCATCCCAACCGGCTCTGTTGATTCTTCATTTATCCCGTCATCGTTTCTCTGTTGTGACAGAATTGGGACCAACCAGCATATTATTTAATTGAAAAAGAAAATTAAAATATTTCATTATAATTACATATACAAAAATACAAAAAAATACAAAATAATTTATTTAGAACTAGCTGTACCCGCGACTTCGTTCGCGATTGCCTTACCTGCCGACTAATTAAGTTCACATTTAACCATAGTCTCTCATATTATGAAACGCCGCCGTCCAAAAAATCGTGTAGGGTCTACGGGGGATAGCATATTGTCATCTTCAATCCCATTCTTTATCCACACGACTTTTAGCTACGACTCGGCCAGCGTCAGTGTTAAGAAGTGTCCTACTCGTTTGACTTACTCACAGCTGGGGCCCTATTCTACTATACTAATCGCTTCACTATGACAGGGCTATCGTCACAGAATGACACTTTTTGGTATTCCACCTTGGATGAAAGAAATTATGATGAATGCAGATGGAGAGACGCGCGTCAAGTTTGAAACTACATATTAATTTATCTCGCGCGCACTATCTGGAATTTTATTAATCTAAGGATTCTACGTGATGATTCTGCGTCGATTCCATTGTCATACTGAAGCAATTGTTTTGCAGAATTGGGCTCCTGATCCATTTGACTGGACCACCGTAATTTTTTTTCGTTAGTAGGTAGGTACAGTTGGCTGTGTACCACAATAAAAAAATATTTTTCTGCGGTCCAGTTAGTTTAAGTGGACCACAATAATTAATTAATTTAATTGTACACGAAGTTTGGTTGGAGTAAGACTCCAACCAAACTTCGCTGGACCAGCTAAACCACCATATATCATGTAAGGCAGGAACCTAACTTATTTTTCCAAGACCCACCACCTTAGTAGGTAGGAACCTAACTAATGGGTGCGTCTTGGAAAAATAAATAGATAGGAACTTACCTACCCTTTATCTACTAATTTATTTCTTCAATCTACAGATTATTTCATCAATCTACTGATTTTCTACTCGACTTTCTACTGATTTAGTCATATTCGATCTTGCATCTCTGTTTCTAACAAAAAGAATGCATGAAATCGGACGACGCGTAGACCCGTCGTGATGCGCGGTTAAAGAATTCTACTTTTTCCTCTCTCCCAGGGGAACCTTACTGAATTCCAGGATAAAATGTATTCCATGTCCTTTCTTGTAGTATGAACTCAAAACGTGCCAAGTTACATTCCAACTCATTACCTATGTAGTTTCGGCGTGATGAGCGGTGAAGGAATTTAACTTTCATCCCCTCTGCCAGGGCAACCTTACTGAATTCCGGGATAAAATGTATCTTTCCTCATAGTACGAACTAAAATCACGCCGAGTTGCATTCGAATTCATTAAGTAGTTCCGTCGTGATGCGCGGTTAAAGAATTTTACTTTCATCCTCTCTCCCAGGGGAACCTTACTGGATTCCAGGATAAAATGTATCCCATGTCCTTCCTTGAACTCAAATCGTACCAATTCAGTCCAACTCATTCAGTAGTTTCGGCGTGAACGTGATGCGCGGTGAAGAAATTTTACTTTTATCCCCTCTCCCAGGGGAACCTGACTGAATTCCGGGATAAAAAGTATTCTATGTCCTTCCTCGTGGTATGACCTAAAATCGTACCGAGTTTTATTTCAATACCTTAAGTAGTTCCGTCGTGATGCGCAGTTAAAGAATTTTACTTTCATCCCCTCTCCCAGGGAAACCTGACTGAAATCCGGGATAAAAAGTATCCTATGTCCTTCCTCGTAGTATGACCTAAAATCGTGCCGAGTTTCATTTCAATACCTTCAGTAGTTTCGGCGTGATGCGCGTTTAACAAACAGACAGACAGACAGACAGACAGACAGACAGACAGACAGACATGAATGAAAAAAATTGCAGTTTTGGCTTCAGTATCGATAATAGAGTGCCCTCCAAAAAAAAATTTCAAAATATCTTCAATATGTACAGAATTGGACCTGTTACAGTTTTATTATAAGTATAGATAGATAGGGTACATAATAGACAATTTACGAATGAACGATGAGATAGCAAAAGTTTAAAACTGTGGAGCTGCCTCATCGCCCGCCTTCTTGGCACAACATAAATAAATTATAGGAGTTTACATATTTATTGATTTTAAAGTTAAGTACTATAATAAAGTAGAGTTATAAAGTTAAAGTTAAAGACATAATAAAATGAGTAGTAGTGATATTTTTACTAAGTAGACAGGTAGTTAAACAGATACTTACGTAATAATAATTAAATGTGTCTAAGAAAATGCTGAGAATTCTGATAAAGGTATCGAAGGGTGTGTTTGTGGGTGTGTGTGAGTGGGGAGGAGGGCTCCTGAGGACACCGGTCTCTTAAGAGTCCGGGCAACAGGAGGCTCCTGTGTGCATCGTATGTGTGTGTGTGTGTGTGTGTGTGTGTGTGTGTGTGTGTGTGTATGTGCGTTAAATGTCTGTGTATGTTATGTGTTCCTTTATGAGTGAATTAGTGTGCGTGTGTGGAGCTCCTGAGGACACCGCTCTCTTTAGAGTCCGGGCAACAGGAGACTCCGGAGTGTTTGATGTTTTGTGTGTGATATGTTGAAGTCGTAAAACGTTTGGTTCAGTAGGTAGGTACCTACTCCCCTAGCTAAGTACATCTAATTTATCAAAACTGTTCAATAGAAAAGGTGCCACGGAATGGGTATATGTAGTAAACACAGATTACTTATCTATAAAATATGTAGGTAAGGCACCTTAAGCCGAAAAGAGGTAATTTTGGGCCCAATTTTATTATCATCGGTTACGGTAACAACCGTAAAAAAAACAATTAGGATGAGTGATTTTTTTTATAAAAACCTAGGTCACAATTCAAAAATCGTAAAACAAGAGTTAATACTGTTGATTCTGAATCAACCCATTTCGGCTATTTTTAACCCCCTACGCAAAAAGAGAGGGGTGTTATAAGTTTAACGTGTCTGTCTGTGTATCTGTGTATCTGTCTGTGGTATCGTAGCTCCCATACGGATGAACTGATTTTCGTTTAGTTTTTTTTTGTCTTTTTCTTTTTTTGTTGTGTTTAAAATTTTTTTTTTTTGTTTTTGTGATTCAAGGCATCAACAGGTAGGTATCGACGGTAGGTAGCAAACGACACTTGTTGGTGTGATCATGTTTACATCATCATCATCATCATCAACATCAGGTTCCGTCCGTGTAATCATCTGGGACATACCCCCATTTTGTGGCACCGCGTCTATAAGCTCTCCCTTTCTTCCCTCCTCTTTTGGAAAAGTGACACATATCTACAAAAATCTATTAAAAAAAAAAAATAGAGCAGCTTTAATTAAACCAGTCGACTAACGGAAGTCTATGGGAGAGCCAACATTTCATTAGCCTTTTTAATGACCACCTTCGGTGCTCTTAGTATTTTATTTATGTTTTTTATTCGTGTAATCTCAAGCAAGCCGCAGATGCTTTGTTTTGGAGATAAGATGAATATACCTAATTACGCGAATATTTTTATGGGTCATATCACTTTAAAATAGTAAAAGAATCATTAAAATCGGATTACAGTTGGCAAAAAATAGGCGTAATTAATTGTTTTTTTGGCTTGTCGCTAGACTTTCGTCTGACTGACCTCAATCTCACCTGATGGTAAGTGACGAATGACGATGCGTATCATGAAGGTCTAGAAGACACCTATTCACTCTTGTCTTGAAGAGAGCAAACATACATTAAACAAGATCCGTCAAGTGCGAGTGTAACTCGCGCGCCGAGGGTATCGAACGTTTGTCAATAAATATGTACCAATAGTACTTACCGGTTAGAGACTTCGCAATTTAACGAATACCTAAGAATAGTTGGTACCAACCTACATTTCAGTTGGATCTCTCTGCATGCTTTGGTTAAAGTGGGTAATGGTAAATTTTTCGACTTTTTTCAAAAAATTTCAAAAAGTATGAAACCTACAGAAGTTTGAAAAACTGTTTTGAAATGTACAAACCGATACCTTTCATGCACCCACATGACCCTGTACGTATCTTTAAAAATTTCGGCATCACAATTTGTATGGAAAATATTCATTTTCATTTTTCATTTATTATCATTAATTTTTCTTTAAATCTATACAGGCGCACGAAATGTATTATTACTTTAAATTTCAAGTTGATAGCTGCAGTAGTTGCTGAGTTATTAAGGAGGGAAAAAAGAACAGACAAAGCGAGACCATAAGGGTTTCGAAACCGATCTTCGATCTCGAAACCCTAAAAAATACCTACAAAAACGGGGACCATAGGTAAATGTTCTCATTTAATAACAACATATTTGTAATTATTAGGTATCCTCGTATCTATAACATTAAGTCATTTGTTATCGTAATGGTAAATATTTTTTTGTTTGAATTTTGTATAATGGTACACACAGCCGAACATAGAAGTACCTCCTTTTTAGAAGTCGGTTGATAACAAACAATACAAACAATAGTAGCTCAAGCAGTGTGTCTGGTCTCGTATATTTTCATAAATTTGGTTTTCTTTTGGTGCGTGTCGCTAGTCGCGTGACGCTAACCTACGCGCCAACCTAAGCGCTTGCAGTGCGGCCTTGGCCCTATCGATAAATGGGATAAAGATTGTCGCTCACACATACGACCCTACTGCCGTAGAATAGAACACAAAGATATACGGTTATCATTGCTTCAAGCGAGGGACCCGCCCGGTGTCGAATGTCGATTATCTTAATACCGTCACTGCAAAATGTAGGTATCTAATGTAATACAGGGTACCACGTAACATGTGCACTAAGCTGAAAGGGGTGATTCTGGATAACGGGAGGATCAACCTTTTTTGAATTTCGTTTTTTTTCTTCAAATAATATGTAAGTTCTTTCCTTCTATTCCTGCACTGTTTCATTATTTTAAATTATAAAATAATACCAATAATTTTTACTTGTTTTTTCAGCAAAACCAATGCTTTATCATGAAATTATTTAAAAAAAATGTTAATCCTTTAAATTCCAAAATAATAACAACAAAGTAAGTAAAAGAACACGAATATAAAAAAAGTCTAAATTAACAACAAAAATTGATCCCTTCGTGGTCCAGAATCACCCTCTTTCCGCGTAATACACATATTTCGTGGCATCACAAAAGGGGTCTATACAGGTATAGACCCCTTTTGTGTTGTGTGGCAGTGGTGTTGAACGAGTGATCGGCAATCTCAAAATACTCACCTTTCAAAACATCAGAGTTTGTTCTCTCTGGCTTTCCTTCACAAACACGTGCAAGCCGATTGAAAATCACTCGATAGAGCTTAAAGCCATGGCAAAGTTTGCGATTACGTTTCGAGCTCCATTCAAACTTAGGTACGCAATATCACGTAACTAAGCTCGCTAAGTGAAATGTTAATGAAACAGTAAACCTTTGAGATCGATCGCTGATTGCTGCTCAAAGTGTTGGATAAGGTGAGGCATCATAATCACTAACTTAAAATCCCTAAATACCTACTTAGGTACTCAATTAATGTAACCTACTTGAGCTACCTGCCTTGTTGGAAACTATCTGCAGATATCTCAACTATTTGAAACAATAAATATGAAATATAAACTGTTTTGGATGATTTTAAAGTAAAAGTAGGTACTTAATAAGAATTGGACGAACTGCGCATGGATTCTTGACGAACCTCTTATCGGACGAAACGCCTGTTGGACGAAACGGTTATTGGACGAAACGCTTGTTGGACGAAACGCTTATAAGACGGAACGCGTTTAATTGAACGCATCGCGTTTTGGACGAACTGCTAACAAATCGTTTTATGTACACACCTTTTACATTTTTTACATTACTTACTACTTTATCTACGTAAGTGCCAAAGAACGAACACTACAAAAACCATCCTTTGCATGTAAAGGCTTTGTTGATAATATAATGATGATATTTTTACAATAAAATAAAATAAATAAATAATGCTGGATAATTCACACACTATGATCTAGCCCCAAGCTAAGCAGAGCTTGTGATATGGGTGCTAGATAACTGAGATACTTAATAGAATACACTACATAGATAGATATTTTTTTATTATACAAGAAATTATCCAGAATACATACTCAACAATACTTGCTTACTTACTCAAATTAGTCTTTAGTAATTTTCTCTGTAAAGAAGTTTTCCTTACTTTCTAAGTCCATCTAGTGGAGCTAATTTGTCCCAATGAAGAATTCATTCATTCGTTTTTAAATGAAAATTCATCAGTACTTAGTTATTCAAGTAAAATTAAAGATTGTTGCTGAAACTTTAATTAAACTCACCGCACGTTTTTGTCGCAGCGCGGCGGGCAGCGGCGATGTGTTATTTTTTATTCTGTGTTGATAATTGCTAGGGTTAAATTGGGTATTCTGATGTTAATAGTTTTGAATGGTCGCTAAATATTCAGGTTTATGGTTGACCGAACCGGTCGCCACCCACTGGTGGTTACCTACAATAGGTAGGTAACTATACCTACTGTGTGCGTAGGTTACTGTTTGATTTACCTTTCAATTCGCGCATTCAAGTGATGTGGGCTTGTTTGACTTTGTATTGTTTATTGGTTGTGTGGGTTTATTAGGGTAAGACGTGTGAAAATCTTATAATGCTTTTAAAGAGGCCGAATATGGTCGCCAATGTATCGGTGACCAATAAATTTTCAGAAATGATAAATGTCTGATATTATTAATGAATTATGAATGATCTGATATTATTAATGAATTTTATTATGACATCGCTAATTTTAACGTTTCGCTATTGAATACTTTCGAAAATTAGATAATAATAACAAATTCCTATTAACATTTTTACCTAATATTAGGGACTGTAGGGTACGTGTACCCTATAAAATTGTTCTGTGGTCTAGGTAGACGGAAGGATGCGGGTTCAAATCCCGTCGAAACGAAATTTTTTTGCGATATTATTTGATTTCTTAGGTAGACCTTTTTTTTTTAAGGATAAAGCGTAGGTTTTTGCTTTTCTTTTATCCTACCTGTGATATGACTTATAATATGACTTAAGCCTCCCCAAAGATCGAACCTGTGCGGCCCGCATTAAGCTGATATGAATGATGAAATGGGAAAATGATGAACTGGGTAAGTTATGAAGTGAAGGAAAATGATCAAGTGGGTGAGTGATGAAATGGGAGCAAAACGTTGTGGTACGTATTTCATCGACAGCAAGAGTCGAAACGGAAGCGGATTATTAAAAGCTTTTAGACGGAAAATTATGTTAAACGTTCCATTGAACAGTGCCATAAATCGCTCCTGCTCTTTATGCCCACTAAAACACACCCCAAGCAGTGAATATACTATGTTAATATATAATAATACTAACATACCCGCAGCTTAAAGCCTAATAACTTGCTAAGATATTCATCAAAATTAACCTAAGTTGGCAATAATATTGGTTTATGGTGTATGATTGTGTGAAAATTACACCTATTCAAGCATACCTAATATCGGAATTTGATTGATTACCCGATTATCATAAAGCTACCAATATTTGTCCGCAATAATCTTGGAATAACTTATGTAAATTTAATGGTAACCATGGAATTCTATGAATTCGTCGTTAGGTTGGGCTTTCTTAACAATTTGTGAATATTTTTTGTGGCGTCTCTCTCGTAGCTGATAAAAGGTGCCACAGAATATGTGGACTTAGCAGAGGGGTCGATACACCGCACAAGAGATTTTGTAGCCATTGAACTACTATTACTATACAACTCACTGTTTGTAACAGATGTTTTTCGTTAGAAATTGAGCTTTCGATCATAGGTAATTTTGAACGCGGCGGGCTAGAAGGTCTTAGTTTTGAACATATTTAATTTCTGTCATCGAAAGTCAATCAAGCTTTTGGTTTATTCAGTTCTTTTCCTATCTCACATATAAATCAGAAACTCTTGATAAATAAAATCTAACACGGATTGAGCCAGCTATTAGGTAGATAAAACATAATAAATCGGTCTTCGATCACCGATAGATCCTACAAGCAATCGAACGATAATCGATACGATCGAAGATGCAAGATCGAGAGGCTTGGTACCAGCATGGAATAAAGTATTTTTTTAGAGATATCATAATTATACGAATGCAATGGAGATGTCACTCGGAATAATTGATTAATATTGCCTCGAAAGGTATTTTAATTTGTATGTTTGTTCTTTTTTCCGACTGGTATTGATATGGATCAGTAGATACTAGTAGATTTCTTGCAACAGCCTGCAGTTAGCTCAATTGTTTCAATTGTGAATACATATTCTAATTAGTTTCTATTATTTGAATGAAATTTTCTTTGATCGCAGTGCCGCCGCCGTGTGGAATCTTTCTTTCAAAGTTAATAACTTTAGGCTAGGTATATCTACTAGCTAGTAGGTACATCAAATCAAATCTAACCTAACTATGCAAATAGAGGAAAGGTCTTACTTAATCTCAAGTTTAATGTAGTAAAAAAGTTAAATAAGCGAAGTAGGATGAAGGCGGAGAAAAGTAAAAAAAGTGCAAGAAAACAACTTCATTTTAGTCCGTGACAAATAAAATGGCAGCTTATCCAAGTAGGCACTTATTAAAAGCTGGAAATATATTATGCCGTATGGTTAACACTTATTAATTTATCAAGAGTGAGCTTACAAGAAGCAAAGTATGAAGCAAGCTGTGGCTCGCCCATTAAAATTAATATCACGTTGAGATTCACTGCACCGATGGTGCTGGTCCTCTAATTTGTTGACAGAACTCGAGTGCTATTTTTAAGTTGTCTTTCATTATGTCAATACTTTTTTCATACCGTGGCTAGTGGCACTTAAGGAAACTTTATAAGGCAAATATTGATGAATAACTCACCTCAAAAGCCTATATTGGTCAACTGCTGGACGAAGGCCACCCCCTGATAAGCGCTTTATTGGCTTTTACCTCATGGGGGGTAATGCCCATAATCCCCATGCAATTTGGCAGGGTTCGCTGCTGCCCACCCCCCGAATATTGATAAAAAGGTAGCTCTCAAATGTAATTAAATATACCTATACTGTGTTTAAGATTTCACACTTGTAACGAAGGTATTGTAGAGACCAACAAATTAATTGCTATTAATCATGTATTTTACTATGAATAAACGGCAAATCAGTAGGTCCCATAATAATTTTAATGAAATTATTTACTAGCTTAATCATTAATGTACCTCTTCAACTTTCATGACTTAACTTTTCGGCTTACACAGAAGTATTTATACAAGAAAAACACTTAATTAATATTAAAATTAAACAAAGGAGAAGCGGGACGCGCGTGGAGTATTTATAACATCGCTAGCGACCCGGTCCGGCTTTGCACGGGTGCAATGCTGATATTAAATATACTACAGAATTGGCCCCCGGCCGGTACCGCCGCGCGCCGCGCCGCCGCCGCAACCGCTATGTCCCTGCATTTTAAATCTGTAATATCTTCGAAAATATTCATTTAAATTACATGCTGGAAAGGGCCATACTGGGCCATATGGGATAAGGGCTATATTAAATGCACAATGTATTTAAGGTACTTAATTACTCATACTCATACTCATATATTTATTCGCCGTAGGAGCACAAGGCACACTTGGTTATGTCAACATTTTACATTATGATAAAAATAACTAATAAGATAAAATAAATACTGTAACACAAAACAAAAAAGTAGTATTCATGGGTATCTGCTGTAAATGGGCATTGTCAATAATCAAATTAAACAAAATAATTCTAAGATTAATTACTAGAGCTGCTGTAAAAGGGCATTGGATAAGGATTAATGCTTTAATGCTTAAAATCGCTTCGTAAATGAGCCATTTCTTCTCGTAAAAAGTAAAGGTTAAAAAATGGTTATTGTGGTTTACCCTATGAGATAGACATATACCATTGCGGACTTTTTTGTAGACATCCTGTAGTACATTATTTTGATCTATCTCGTAGGGTTCAGCCAGCGTGTGCAATGTAAGCTCAAAAAAATGTGTTTATTTACGACATCACATTAGAAACCTCTAAAATTAACAGTGTTTCTCTACTACATAATGCATGTATTATACCTACATATCAACCTTCCTCTTGAATCATTCTATCTTTAAAAAAAACCGCATCAAAATCCGTTGCGTGTAGTTTTAAAGATCTAAGCATACATAGGGACAGACAGACAGACAGACACCGGGAGCGACTTTGTTTTATACTAAGTATGTAAAGAAGAATGTACCTACAGAGAAAACTGGAAGAATGGCAGATGCCTTATTTATTAAGTTATTAATTATATTTGTTTTCTAATATATATCGCTAGTTGCTTTGTATACTGCGCCTGGTACAAATAATAACTCCCTAAAATACCTTAAAAACTTTAAATATTTTTTGACTGAACACCCGGTGTGGTCCTCCTTTGTAAAATGGTTAGTTAGTTAGTTTAATCAATAGGCAGTAGACATCGTGTATCGATAATTTAAAACGACCACACGATCAATCAAACTGTCCATTAAGGCTTAAACAATTATCTGGGCTATTTAATATAATAACCTAATAAGTTATTAGTAAGATAAAAGGTCAGCGCCCATATGCTAGACACGCGCGCGCGCGGTCCATACTCACGCTCTAGGTATTGAAATAATTCAATTACTTACAGATGTTACCATCCTTCACTTAGATAGAAGACAACGTATTATTCTAAGAAATTAAATAACATCGCAAAAATTTACGACTTCGGCGGGACTCGAACGCACAGTCGCGAATAACGTATTATTCGCGACTGTGCGTTACATAATAGGCAGGACGCTATAAGTAGTATCTGAATCACATAAACTGAATCAACAAAGAATCACAGGGGCTTAAATTTAAATTATGGTTATTAACACACTAGCTGTACCCGCGACTTCGTTCGCGATTGCCTCACCTGCCGACTAATTAAGTTCACATTTAACCATAGTATCTCATATTATGAAACGCCGCCGTGCAAAAAATCGTGTAGTGTCTACGGGGGATAGCATGTTGTCATCTTCAATCCCATTCTTTATCCACACGACTGATACTGATTTTACTGATTTTCAGTACTGATTTTCTACTCGACTTTCTACTGATTTAGTCAAATTCGATCTTGCAACACTGTTTCTAACAAAAAGAATGCATGAAATCGGACGACGCGTAGACCCGTCGTGATGCGCGGTTAAAGAATTCTACTTTTTCCTCTCTCCCAGGGGAACCTTACTGAATTCCAGGATAAAATGTATCCCATGTCCTTCCTTGAACTCAAATAGTACCAATTCAGTCCAACTCATTCAGTAGTTTCGGCGTGATGCGCGGTGAAGGAATTTTACTTTCATCCCTTCTCCCAGGGGAACCTTACTAAATTCTGGGATAAAATGTATCTTTCCTCGTAGTATGAAATCAAATTATGCCGAGTTCCATTCGAATTCATTCAGTTGTTCTATCGTGATGCGCAGTTAAAGAATTTTACTTTCATCCTCTCTCCCAGGGGAACATGACTGAATTCCGGGATGAAATGTATCCCATGTCCTTCCTTGTAGTATGAAATCAAATCGTGCAAGGTTTCATTGCAACTCATTCAGCACTTTCGGCGTCATGCACGGTGAAGAAATTTTACTTTCATCCCCTCTCCCAGGGAAACCTGACTGAATTCCGGGATAAAAAGTATCCTATGTCCTTCCTCGTAGTATGAACTAAAATGGTGCCGAGTTTCATTTCAATACCTTCAGTAGTTTCGACGTGATGCGCGTTTAAGAAACAGACAGACAGACAGACAGACAGACAGACAGACATGAATGAAAAAAATTACAGTTTTGGCTTCAGTATCGATAATAGTGCCCTCCAAAAAAAATTTTCAAAATATCTTCAATGTACAGAATTGGACCTGTTACAGTTTTATTGTAAGTATAGAAATAGACTAGCTGTACCCGCGACTTCGTTCGCGATTGCTTTACCTGCCCACTAATTAAGTTCACATTTAACCATAGTCTCTTATATTATGAAACGCCGCCGTGCAAAAAATCGTGTAGGGTCTACGGGGGATAGCACGCTGTCATCTTCAATCCCATTCTTTATCCACACGACTTTTAGCTACGACTCAGCCAGCGTCAGTGTTAAGAAGTGTCATACTCGTTTCACTTCTTACTCATGGTTCCGTTCAGCTGGGGCCCTATTCTGCTATACTAATCGCTTCACTATGACAGGGGTATCGACACAGAATGACACGTTTTGGTATTCCACCTCAGATGAAAGAAATTATGATGAATGCAGATGGAGAGACGCGCGTCAAGTTTGAAACTATTAATTTATTTCGCACGCGCTTTCTGGAATTTTATTAATCTAAGGATTCTACGTGATGATTCTGCGAAGATTCCATTGTCATACTGAAGTATTGCAGAATTGGGCTCCTGATCCATTTGACTGGACCACCGTAATTTTTTTTTCGTTAGTAGGTTGGTACAGTTGGCTGTGTACCACAGTAAAAAATATTTTTCTGTGGTCCAGTTAGTTTAATTGGACCACTTACTGCAACCAAACTTCGGTAGTACAGTTAACTGTACGGTAGTACAGGAACCTAACTTATTTTTCCAAGACGCACCACCTTAGTAGGTAGGAACCTAACTAATGGGTGCGTCTTGGAAAAATAAATAGATAAGAACTTACCTACCCTTTATCTACATTTTTTTTTCTTCAATCTACAGATTATTTCATCAATCTACAGATTATTTCATCAATCTACTGATTTTCTACTCGACTTTCTACTGATTTAGTCAAATTCAATCTTGCAACACTGTTTCTAACAAAAATAATGCATGAAATCGGACGACGCGTAGACCCGTCGTGATGCGCGGTTTAAGAATTCTACTTTTTCCTCTCTCCCAGGGGAACCTTACTGAATTCCAGGATAAAATGTATCCCATGTCCTTCCTTGAACTCAAATCGTACCAATTCAGTCCAACTCATTCAGTAGTTTCGACGTGATGCGCGGTAAAGGAATTTTACTTTCATCCCTTCTCCCAGGGGAACCTTACTAAATTCTGGGATAAAATGTATCTTTCCTCGTCGTATGAACTCAAATTATGCGGAGATCCATTCGAATTCATTCAGTTGTTCCGTCGTGATGCGCGGTTAAAACATTTTAATTTCATCCTCTCTCCCAGGGGAACGTTACTGAATTCCGGGATGAAATGTATCCCATGTCTTTCCTTGTAGTATGAAATCAAATCGTGCTAGGTTTCATTCCAACTCATTCAGCGCTTTCGGCGTCATGCGCGGTGAAGAAATTTTACTTCCATCCCCTCTCCCAGGGGAACCCTGACTGAATTCCGGGATAAAAAGTATCCTATGTCCTTCCTCGTAGTATGACCTAAACTCGTGCCGAGTTTCATTTCAATACCTTCAGTAGTTTCGACGTGATGCGCGTTTAAGAAACAGACAGACAGACAGACATGAATGAAAAAAATTACAGTTTTGGCTTCAGTATCGATAATAGAGTGCCCTCCAAAAAAAATTTTCAAAATATCTTCAATGTACAGAATTGGACCTGTTACAGTTTTATTATAAGTATAGAAGATTCATGGCCAAAGATGCAGGTGTCAGTATTTGTCCCCGTGTCGTGGCGGCGGCGGCGACGGCGGCGGTACCGAACAGGAGGGCGATCACGGTGTGGTAAGGCACGGAATTACGGCTCAAACGTTAGCAGTTGAAGCATTAGAGTGCGCGTTCACAGGCTGACATCCGACATCCGCTGACAAGTTCGTCCAATGATCGGCAATCCGAAAGACGTCATTCGCATCAAATGGAAAAGTTGCCTTCAAGAATCCTCGCCGGCATTGCCGACAGTCCGCTCCGAGCGGTACGGATTTTTTATGTGAATCCATTGCTAGGGCTAGTGCGGATTGTCCGATGACGGCCTGTGAACGCGCACCCGAACGTGTCAATCGCTAACGTTGTTTGAGCCATAATGCCATGCCTTACCACACCGTAATCGCCCTCTAGGTACTGAAATAAAATGTCAGTACCACTCCAGGCAACAACTCGGCTCTCTAGCTAGAGCATTAAGCAACCAATTCTTGCTCGCTCGATTGTGAAGAAAAGGCAGTGGTGTATCTTATCAGTGTCAGTGGACGTTGAGCATTAGACAGTGCCGTTAGGTTTATCGATGTTTTCGATCGCATCGCATTCAACTTGTGACAATTGAAGCTTGCTTTGGTTAGTCTACTTTCTACAGATGTTTTTAAAATATACCTTTCAACTGAGTGATTTCAGAAAAACATATACCTACTTATTACCTATAGTAAGCACACCTATAATGTAATTATTTTGATCCCGTCTTTGTTTTTGAACTTCAAAACCTAGCTACTGTGTAGTGCTTTAAGAGGGCGTATTGCGCGCCATTTTGTGAAAAGGATAGGCATACGATTTTGCGTTCATAGGAGCGGGACAGAGCATACGTTTTTGGAACGGCGCGCGTAAGCGCAAAAATTATGTTTTTGCTTAATTACAAGACAACTACACAACTTATGAAGAAACTGTATTAAGGAACCAAAGAATTAGTACTAACCTACGAATAAAAGCAAAAATCTTTTCTGTAGACCGCAGGGTTTCTGAGATCTCGACAAAATTAGGTGTTATTAGTGCACTTTCATGGTTTTTTTATCGTAATTTTTTACCACCGGGATCCCGTGAGCACTGAGATCTATGCCTAGTTTGACAAGCAAACACGCTAGGTTCGCCCCTTTATTAGTGAATGTTACTTAATATTACTCTTGTGTGTAATTGATGACTTGGTATCTGTAAAATTACTACATTACTATCTAAAATATTTTCCAGATACTTTACACCGTAATTAAAAAATCATCGCTCCGTAAAAATATTCCTGTAAATATTGTTTCCAAAACAAAATCCATGAAATTCGAATTTCCTTTACGTTGCATTCATATTTATCGAGATGCTTGAAATGGTGCTACCTATTTCAGGAAATCTGTTTGCTGTTGGATACTATCGCAATTGGGTATGTACTCCACTCAGGCTTGATGGGCCTTTCTACCGAATTCGACGAAAATCTTTTTCCACTGGATCTCTCATGAATAATCTCGAAGGAACTCGATCTAGTTTCGAGTTATTCCCAGTTTTTCCATTTTGTTTTCGGTGTGTTTCATTATTTATACGTTCTAGGAACAGTAGCCCTCGCAGGCACTAACTTTTATTCAAAAATTTACTTATTACCTACTAATGTTATTTATAACAAGAACAAAATAAAAAATTTTAAAAACTCCCCACATCACATCCTGAAAAATCAATTTATAATACCTGTGTACTCTTTTATTCATCACCTGAGAAAACCAAAATATTAGCGTAAGTATTCATTATTTTTCAAAACCGACAATTTCAGTGGTCCACAATTATTTTTTAATTACAATATACGATGACAAGTGTTGATTATTCTTCATTTAATTACAAGGGCCTTACAACGATATAATTTTATCCAGGGAGGTAGCCAGGGAAGGGTTGGTGAATATTTTATTATTAAGCTTCCAAATTAAAATGAATGAAGTTAGTAAAAGCCGACGAATTATAAAAGACCGATAAAATCGTTCGACTTGGTCACATGCGACAAACCTCACCTCAACACCCTATATTGGTCCACAGCTGGACGCAGGCCACCCCCTGATTAGCGCCTTACTGGGTTTTATCTCATGGCATGAGGGGCAATGCCCATAGTCCCCACGCTGGGCATGCGGGTTGGGGAACGCAGTGCGTTGGTAGAATTGTTCTGCAGGGGGCGCTGCTGCCCGCCCCCGGTGGAAATCCCTTAGTCGCCTCTTACGACACCCGTGGGAAGAGTTGGGGTACTGCAAATTCTATGCCGGCACCACACAGCAAGCATGCGACTATGCGACAAAGGTAACCAAATAATAACATTATCAGGGGTCCTTGTTTAGTATTTTGATAACAGCTATTCGTCAGGGATAGGCCGCACGTCGAAGATCAATATTCTATAATCCTGCCTGAGAGAGTAGAGGTAGGTATTTTATTTATTGTCCATTAATTTAAGCTTACTGACTGGAAAGATTTGGGGCAGGCCTTTGCCCAGCAGTGGGACGAATCAGGCTAGTGAAAAAATAAGCTTATGTGGGACGAAAGGACAGACAAAAAAAATGCACGCTCATTTCAATCCAAATGCAATGTCCCTACTATTTAATTAATTATGCTAACATTTATGTATCAGATGAGAGCACCAAAACAAACCTTTTGTGGTTTAATGGTGGAACATTGATAAACACATGTAGGTACTTAGATAGGTAGGTACACATTCTAAATAAATAAACTCTATTCTAAAAAATACACAACTCACTTACAATGCGAAAAGTAATAATTGAAAATTATTATTTTGATTCTCAATCGCAAAATTTCTAAACGCAACGCCATTGGCAAGAGCGAATGTGACGTTTTGTACCGAATTCACATTTTGTATTGTCATTTGTCATGCATGAGCCTTTGGCGGGATATCTTTTTGTATTATTTCGCGGATGTTTAGTGTTAACCATTTATTTATATTTTGATTGAAAAATCAACAAAGAAACAGAAGCGCTTTGAGTTGAAAATGTGAAGTGTGACGTCACCGAACCAAGGCCATTATGGCAACATTTTTATCACCCAAAACTGAATGCAGTTTTACTTTTTGTTTTCTACCTTTATAATTTATAATTTTGAGGATGTTACATTTGTTTTTCAGTAATGCATTAATCTAAATATTCAAATTAAAAAATAAAAAACTCTTAATGCGTATGCGTAACGTATTCTAATAGGGTATAGGATGGTATACCCTATTAGAATACGTTACGCATATATGCGTAGAGTTTTTTATTTTTTAATTGGAATATTTAGATTAATGCATTACTGAAAAATTAGAATATTTCTGAGAATTTCTGACGAAGCTTCGGATGTAGAAAATGCTTTGTATATTTCTTTTATAACCTTCAATATTTTTCTTATGTCATGTGATGTGATCTCTCCAAAATAAAATAAAAACTTACTTCTCTTAGCATTGCTACAACAAAGCGTTGTAATATCCATATAAACAGGTAGAGATAGAGCTTTATCTGCCGAAAAGTTTGATGGTTTACCTATGCGCAATAATTATAGAATAGTTTTTATGCGGATTTTCCCGGATGGGCAATTAAATGTCATTTGAGGTTTTTCGCAGAAGTCACATTTCCTCACATTTTACGTCAATGTTAATAGACGAAACTGCTTATCTTTAGAAGAACATCACCCTTACGATAAATTATAATGGCAAAAAAAAAACTAATTATAGTGTATAATTGCGACAAATTTTGGGTCCATGGTCCATAGTATACCTACTCTAGATAATTTGAAATACTGCGCGGTGGCTGTGATTTCTGAAAAGTTTTCGATAAGTTATTTTAGAATCACGAGACTCAAACCCATAAGAGCGCCGAATCGAACATTTAGCGTTGCAGGTGGACCGTCGCCCTATGCGCCACCACAAAGTAATTTTGTAAGCCTAACGAAATAAAAACGTCGGAAAAAAAATTGTAACCGACTTCAAAAAAGAAGGAGGTAGGTACTCAATTCGTCTGATTCTTTTTTATCCTATGTCGATTTACGAACTATCGATGTAACTCAGTTATTTCTATCAAACATTTTCTAAAAAGATTTTCTTGACTAAATACGATCAAATTAGTGATCATTATGATGTTAATTTCTCACTTTCCCATGGAGTAGCCTACCTCCCCAGATAAGATAAAAATATTACCGATAGAACAGATAGATCGGGCCATCAAAACGATAAGATACGAAAACTAACAAATTCTTGATAGAACAACTTACTTTCTACTAGAGTAGGAGCTAGCCGCTGAAAATATGACTTAACTCTGATTGTTTATCAAAATGTGATGATAGTGATGATCGTGTTGAAATACAAATCTACAAAAATGTGATACTTTTATGGTATGCATCTAGTGCGTAAAGCTGTGTCTTACGTCACGGGCATCATTGAATCCCGAACGCAACTCGATTCTAGAATCACTCACGAGCAAAGCGAGGGATTTACTAGAAACCTGACTGCGAGAGGGATGTAATCATGCCCAAGACGAAGACAGCTTTATGCACGAGGTGAATCTTACTCTACTTTTCACACTTCCTATCCTACAAGTAAATAGTAAAAGTTTGGTAACGTGTTTCCCGGTATTCGTTTTTTATTTCGCTGTCTGAACAGATTTGAAAGAAGGTCATTGTATGGATCTCCTTTGTAAACATTTTCACACACATTTTGATGTTACATCTAATTTGAGTGACAGGATACAAAGAGTTGACATTAATGGGAAACGGTCTTCGGGGTCTGTACAATGGGTCTACCGCAGGGTTCTATCCTCAGACCTTTCCTATTTTTATTTTATATCAACGACGTTGACGAACTTCGACGTTAATGACTTCTTTATTTATGTGTGCTCTCTTGTAACTCGCTGTACGGGATCGTGTGCTAGATCGGTGTTTGAGCCCAACCAAACCCGCGCTTGGCCGTGTATCCGGCTCGAAGGACCATTTGTAGCGGTGGCCTGCTTGGGGTTGATGTATTATTTATGTAAACACTGATTTAAGTGAACAGAATTTATTTTTTCACAGCACAGTACAGTATAGATCGAGAGACAGACATCTTGGAAGTCTTTTCTTGTTATAACAAAGACAGGAAGTGAACTATAACCATAAACAATTTAAATGTGGCATAGACGACAATCATTTACAGATAATAAAAATCTAGACACAATAGATAATTTTGTTGCATGCCAACAAGTACCAGAAATAAACATAAACTCGCCTTGCCTAAACTAGGCTACACAAAATTAATGTATCTTTTGAAGGGCAATTTATACGCTTCTACAACAAAACTCATAGTGAGTTCCAAAAATTATCAGTAAATAAATTCAAACAAATTGTAAAAACCTTGTTGTGCAAAAAGGCTTACTATAAAATATCAAATTATCTAGAAGATAAAAAAGTTTGGGACGGGTTTTGCTCCAACTCGAAAAGTAACAACTAACAGGCTAAAGGTTTCTTCGTCGCTTATTTACTTTAAAGTCACTTATAATGCGATATTTACCATGATTTGAGTTGATGATGATCACGGAATAATAACTGAGTTATTCCGTGATGATGGTGCATGAAATTGTGCCGAAATATTGGAAACCTCAAAACTCAAATCATGGTAAATATCCCGTTATAAGTTACTTTAGTGTTAATAACCATGATGGATTTAAAAGTTCTTTACTTTCTAGGTACATAACATACCTACATACCGAAGCGACAGAAATCAAAAATATCACTTTATTTCCGTGTCAGTGTTTAGTTTTACAATTTGACCTTTTCTAAGTGTACATTTATTGTATTTATGGAAATAAAGAGTTTTTGATTTGGATTTGCAAATTCAATCGCATTATTTCCTTGGGAGAGTCCATTATTGGGCACAAACTTCTTTAGTTTCGGCAACATGACGTACTTATACGAGCATGAAGTGCAGAAAGTGTAGAGTAAGTAACGCATGCCGTTAATGGTCATCATCGTAGACGTAGAAAAAAATTATTTCGTAGACGTAATACTTACCTAAAATATTTCTAGAAATATTTTACGTAATAAATGTATTTAATAACGAGGGTTTAACTCTTTCACTGTCTTAGCATCTGCACTGACACGTGCAGAAACTGCAGCAATTAGCTTTCCATGCAAACATTTTGTACACATAATAAAACGAAATCTGAATATCGTTTAAGTTTCAAGCGGCCAGCTCCTATAATATTAATTCTTATAAAACATAATCTCTATGATGATAACAAAACCATAAAAGATACAGCTCGATATAACCAATGGACAGCAATAGAAGCAATATGTGCCTCACGTTTTCAAAAGATAATAAAATATACAATAACTTTAACGAAATAACCGTTATTTTTATTTAACGGTTATGGAATATCGAATTTAGAACCAGTAATAGCAGAAGTTGAACGAAATTATATTTTTTGGTGCATCATTTTATGTTTACCAGATTATTAGATGGTTTTCACGTATCCGGAATTTCATCATGTTGATGATGAAATAATTCACTCATTTCTCAACCAACTAGTGTAAAAATAATGTTTATTGGTTATCTCTGTTTCCCTGATATTCTGTAAGAAGGTACAATACAAGTGATACAGCTAGAAACTGTTTAGTTGTGCGCAATTAAACTAACACATTCATTCATGGCCCAAGACGCAAATGCCTATATCCAATGATGTTTTATACAGTATATAATAGCATCATTAGAAATTATAACCCTTCTTTTTAAACAAGTTGATTAATGTTAATAATTCCTGCAAAATAGCCTTTGAATGGTATAAAACGTCACTGTCGAGGAGCACGGAGAAATAGACAAAGCCAGCTGAGGCGGCGACAAAGATTGTGAATTAACTTCTCACTAGTTCGTTCGATGATCGAAATAACGAATCGAACTAGTGAGAACAAACGTAACTACTCAATATAATTGTAAAAATGAAGGCGATCATGAAAAAGGGAATGTTGTACGGCGAACGCATTCATTAAAGTTATTGGATTACTTGACAACCTCCGTGGCGCAGTGGGCAAAGGTCCGCCTGCGACGCAGGAGGTTGCGGGTTCGATTCCCGCCTCGGAACACATTTGTGTACGATCTGCAGAAATTAGTTCCGTTGGATTGGGTGTTTTCTATGTATAATAAAAATATCTATCTATGTAGTGTATTGTATTAAGTATATCAGTTATCGGGTACCCATAACACAAGCTCTGCTTAGCTTGGGGCTAGATAGATAATGCTGTGTGAATTGTCCAGCATTATTTATTTTTTATTTTATTTACTTGAGATTGGAGTTCTAAACATGGTTTGCTAACATATCCGTCCCCGTGTAGCGGCGCGGCGGCGGCGGCGCGTCACTGCGGGTCGCACCGCCGAGGCTGGGCAGTGGATGCGATGCATTTACTATGTACCCATCATGCTACAACTACGTTTGCTGTTATACATTGAATCACTAGTAGGTACCTAAGTAAACTAAAGCTCTTCGTTCTGCATGTCCTAAATTGAGTGTTGAATGTAGTGTTATTTTATTTTTGAGAATTCTGGGAATCTAGCACTTTTTTCAGACCTTTTTCTATAGGGCAGCACTGGAGTTTGTACCTACTGATACGGTTTGGTTAATTTGGACAATTAACTAAGCTTAAGTCTAACTGGCCCAAAAAGTTTCCACCAAGTTTCGACATCCAACCCGTTCCAGACAAAATTAACCAAGTATTTCAGGTACACGAGAACCACTTTGATGTTACACACACATGATATACCAGCCAGTTCAGAAGACCTCACAAGAATCCTTAATAAGTAGGTAGGTTATATCTAGACTTGAAGCCAAAGTTACTTAGTAATAACTAGGTCGTCGTCTAGACAAGATAGTACTTAAGTCTAGCATTTACGCACCTAATAATATGGTTGGAAATCGAATGAAGGATAATCAATTAACTAAGTATATAGCTGACGTCGTAACTATTTAATAGTCATTGGGTTGTAATAAGCCGAGGATCTCGTCTTCTTTTAAAGCTTCTTTATTTTTACCTGATTTATGTCACCTCTACCTAGGTACAATCAGCGACATCAAAGAACACTGAAGTGTGAATAACACTTTCTAGAACACTGAGATGTAAATAATTTTGTTATTTGACGTAAATTCATCATGATTTATTATTCCATAGTGCTACATTTTCAGATATTACCGCGAGCGAAGCGTACCCTTCCGCTCTCGGTAATAACTGTAGTGTTAGGATTGGACTGCATAAACAAAAGTTCCTTTGAATCTGTCAAAAATGACGTAGAGTCTGCGAGGTCGAATTTTCCACCTTGAATACATCCGAATAATAGCAAAATATTAAGCCAGTTTGCCCAGTTCTGCGTTATATCGCTTATCTCGAAATTATTGTGACCCACGTCCGTTTCTGTCCCTCGCGTCCAACCTAAAACCTTATAAATATCTACCACAAAATTGCTTTGCCCATCCGTTGTCGGCTTCTACAGATAAGCTTACCTACATACCTTTAGATATTATTTGTCTCGATATGAGAATTTTACCGCGCTCTGCACTATAATTTATTGAGTATTAACCTTATTATTATTTCGTGCTAGAGTCTGATTGGCACTCAATATTTCTGCGTGGCTCAATGTTCACAATTAGTATCAATTACGCCTCAGATCCCCTGCTGTTTACGATGTAATTGGCTTCAACAGTGAGCCGTCTGTTTATGGGATAATGACCACTTGTCTTGCCAGGGGCTAGGTGGCGTCTTGTCTTGTTAGACGGTGAAACCCATACGCTACTTGTAATTTTCTAGCTGGTTGTTGAGTTCTGATTGCTTGTGTGATTGTTTGAGCCGTGTTACAAACTTATTTCACACTGTATGTTCGAAAATAGTAGGTTGATGCAACGACGATGAAGCAGTGTCTTTCGTCACGGCTGTAACACAGGATTCTAGAGTAACATGTAACCGGAAGCAAGTGATATAGCCGTATTGGTTGAAAAAGGTAAAGGTTTTACCAAATTCAAATCGAATGAGATCTCCTATTGCGATTCTCCTTGGTTTAAATTTTAATACATATTTTGACGTTCAAAATTCAAAACTCACTAGGTAGGTACTCCCTTGGGAATATGAACATTACTCCAAATCTCCCAAGTGAATAATGAGATTGAATTTGGAACATCAAAATAATAATATGTGTGAAATTAAAATGAACTAAATTGACCAAGGATCCGTACAAACAATGAGATCTTCGAAATTCGGACTAACCTCTGTTCAGAAGATTACTAGACCACTAGATTTTCATTTTATTTTCAGGCACAAAGTGTGAGGTGTAGAGTATTCTCCTCGTGGATAAAGCTGTCTTCCTCGTGAGCGTGATTAAATCCCTCTCTCACTCAAGATTCTAATACATACTTATGTAACTCTCTCGCTTCGCTCGTGAGTTTTTCATGACACCCGTAACGTAAGACACTGCTTTATCCCCTAATCCCCTCGTTGCATATTCTTTGGGGTTTATGGGACTCATTGTCTTAAGAGTCACATTGATCTATGCTTTCTACACTATTTTATTCCATGAACTTTTATTATATAGCTCTAGCCAGTACCTATACCTACCGGCTACCGTGCCCCATTCTCGTGTGTTCTTTACTCATTTATGGTTTTTAGCGCAAGATCTATTGGAAGCTGGTCTGGAGTGTAGACTATGATTATGACGTTTTCTTTAAAGTACAAAAACTATTTTTACTTTTTTATTTTTTTATTAGCTATGGCGCTCATTAGGGGAGGCCTATGTCCATGTCCAACAGTGGACTAATATAGGCTGATGATGATGATGATTTTTTTATTTACTCATTTTTTTAAATTCCCGTTTTCCTCCTTAAAAATAATCTTCAAGGGGGAGAACTAGAATTCACTTTTTAAGTCCAGTTTTCCCCTTAGGGAATATTTCAGGGGGGTAAAATGGGAATAACCCTTTTAAGTTATCAGACTATTATGAATATGGGAGAGTTAGTAAGTAGTACTGACATTAATGTAAGAAATAAATATTTTTGTATGTTGTAATAATAATTGGCATCTAATAGGGGCAGGTAAGTACTTATTGATGCCAGTCCAGAACGATGGAGGCCGAAAAACAGTTCTGTAAAATATCCATCAGCTATGCGAACTAATAGGGTATACCTATACATGTAATTTTTTAATTCTCTATTTATATAGAAATATGTCTGTATATTTCTTTTTAAATGATATCTAATGATGATAATCGCAAAATTTCTAAACGCAACGCTATTGGATAGAGCGACCATGACGTCACACCTCACATTTTGTATTGTCATGAAGCTTTGGCGGGATATCTTTTTGTATTATTTCTCGGTTGTTTGGTGTTTTCTGTAAAGTTAAGCTGTAGTTTTTACTATTTATTTGTTTAATTTTATTTTGATTGAAAAATCGAACGAAACAGAGGCACTTTGAGTAGACAATGTGAGGTATGACGTCACAGAACAAGGCCCAAAATGGAAGCGATTTTTCAACCGAAACTGAGTGCAGTTTTACTTATTGTTTTTTACCTTAATAATTTAAAATGTTGTGGATGTTATATTTTTTTTGGTAGGTGTACCTATGCGAAACTGAGTGCAGTTTTACTTTTTGTTTTTTACCTTAATAATTTAAAATGTTGTGGATGTTATATTTTTTTTTGTATTAACCTGAATAATCATTTAAAATAATAAAAAAAATCTTTGTATAGGTATACCCTATTGCTATTATCTTCCTCAGTGGGATCCAACGGATTTATATCCAGTCCTATCAACTAGGGCTGGGCTGTTACACAGTAGAGCTAGTAGAGTAGCAAACCGAATGTATTCAGTACTGAGTAACGGGTGCGCCATCTAGTACCGAGTAATGAAACGTTACACACGAATACATTTCGTTACTCGCATTTTTCGTACCTACGAATAATAGATAATTTCTAGGTTATGTATTGAAAACAAACAATGAAAACTTCGTTTCGAAACTGGTCATGAGTGTCTTGAATGAAAAATTGAAATGAAAAAATCGAAATACAAAACACGGGGCATAGACAACTAGTCTTGTGGCTCACAGTATACAATATTTAATTTTTCGATTCCACACCAAGGCGCATTGAGGAATCGCGTTTGTGTTTAGAACACGTTGTGTCGTCACACGGCTTGGGCAAGCAATCTTCTATGTCATAGAGAATCATGGCCCTGTACGCGTACGAAATACGACTCGATTCGATGCTCTAACTTACTTAACATAGCATGTTATGATGAGGTATCAGAAGTAACGAGTAACGATACGATAGTAACGAGTACTAAGTGATAAAGTAACGAATACATACGGGTACGCTTTTTTTCGTTACTTTTATATCTCTATAATACACAGTGAACCACGAGTCCTTGCGTGAAAATGTCACATTACACTTTCAAAGTAAGGCAAAGTATTAAGAATGTACATAAAGCGGTGAATTTATTTCAAGATTCACAATAATAAAACTGCGCATCCAACTGGCTTCTTATAAAAACTTTGTTTAGATATATAGGTACCTACCTAAGTGTATAACCTCAGAAATACATCACACTAACATTATATATGCAAAAGTTTGGACGGATGTATGGATGGATGTTTGTTACCTCTTCACGCCAAAACTACTCAACGGTTCGGTCTGAAATGTTGCATACAGATAATTCTAATCCTGGAATCTAGCATAGGCTACTTTTTATCCCATAAATCAGTTCCCATGGGATAGAAATCATCTTTAAACGTTTTCATAGAAACAATGCGTGCGTCCATAGAAAGAACTTAGAAGAACTACTTTTGATGAGTTTTTTCCCGGGGGGATAACCCCCTTCCTTTGAAAATCATTCCTCCTCTTTTTGACTATTTTTCTATGAATGATTTCATTCGAATTATTCGACTTCACAAATCATTCGAACCATTCGAATGACTAGGGCAAATTAGTAACTAATTTGGTTAGTAATGGCGAGTGGCGTCAAATAAAGAATTGATTTCGCGTCGACTGCCCGACTCGCCATTACTAACTAGGTAGGTAACTAGGTAGGTTGGCAAGGTACTTTTGCAGATCTCTGGCTATATAGTCCGGGGCTCGACCCCCGCTTCAGGTCAGTTTGCTAACTACTGCAAAAATCTGGCGAAACCACAAAATTTTCGCGACAACGTTTGGCGATTTAGTGTTAGGTTCGTACATGGCATGACCATCCCCGAAATGAATTCCTGATTACGGCGGCGGCGCCCTGACTCACCGTCCAAAAACACATAAATAAATAAATAATGCTGGACAATTCACACAGCATTATCCAGCCCCAAGCTAAGCAGAGCTTGTGTTATGGGTACTACATAACTGATAAACTTAATACAATACACTACATAGATAGATATTTTTTATTATACATAAAAAACACCCAGACCACGGAACAAATTTCTGCAGATCGTACACAAATTTGTTCCAAGGCGGGAATCGAACCCGCAATCTCCTGCGTTGCAGGCGGACCTTCGCCCGCTGCGCCACGGATGAATAAACTTTAAAAAACAATTTTGTTGAAACAAGTGGTACCTACTAGTATCAAATGACTAGTCAAATCCCCACTAGGGGGACAGATCAGGGTGGCGCGGCGTTTAGGAATAATCAAGTTCAATGACCTTAGATGACCCTGAACCGTATAAGGTACACAGTGATAGGCTATACCCATTATAGCAATACAAACACACATTAATCAAAGCGTTTGTTCTAATATTGATTTATATGTGGTTTAGGCAGGGCTGCCATCCGTCCGGGTGTCCCCGGATTTGTCCTAGTTTAGAGGGCGTCCGGGGAGCGTCCGGGCTGGGTTTCTTTTGTAGTTTGGGTTTAAAAATTCCAAGTCTTGGGCCGCCGCGTCGCCGGGCGTCGCGATATAATTAAAATTTCTAAGTCAGCGCAATCAAAAGTTACAGCCGATTGAGTCCGGATATTTTGAAAT
Source organism: Eupithecia subumbrata (assembly GCA_949316285.1). Classification (NCBI taxonomy): domain Eukaryota; kingdom Metazoa; phylum Arthropoda; class Insecta; order Lepidoptera; family Geometridae; genus Eupithecia; species Eupithecia subumbrata. Next base: position 19,611,098 of record OX438641.1, on the reverse strand, counting down.
GTCCATGAGATTCACATGCACATAAAACCTGTAGGGTACTTCCCGTTGACCTAGAATCATGGGCAAGAAGCAAGGTCATATAGCAAAATATAAGGGAAAACTTCGAAAACGGCACGGACGGTTGACCTTTGATACGGAACCCTCGGTGTGCGAGTCCAATCCAACTCGCACTTGATATTTATTGATTTATAATCAATATGTTTGAAAAAACCTGTTGACATGTCCGGGTTCTGGGCTCCAAAATCCGGGGTTTTCACGCGTCTTATCCTGGTTACCAAATGTTAGAGATGGCAGCCCTAGGTTTAGGTAGGAAGTAGAACTTTCACTATTGTATTGATTGATTGTACGCTTTTGGTAGGTCTATCAGGATTAATGACTAGGTATAAAAATGACTAGAACGTGATATTGTCAAGAAAGAAAATTGGAGACATATGTATTATTAACTAGGTATAAAAATGCCGATATCAAAAAAAAAGTCGAAGATGATTATTACCTAAGTATAAAAATGACGAGATATAAATATTAGTTTACTTCAGTCATGGGCCATGGGTACTTCAAATTAAAATATAGATTGTAAATCTTCCTACCTCTAAAGAGGTTTTCCACCTTCATGTTAAGTGTAAATAATTATAAGTGTATATAAATTAATCAGTAATCACGTGAAGCGTCTCATTATGATAAAACTACTATAACTAACGACTTTCTGCCCGCGGATTCGCACGCGTTGTTTCTATGGAAACATTTAAAGGTAATTTCTATCCCACGGAAATTGATTCCAGGATTAAAATTACCTGTAAACAAAATTTAAGCCAAATCCGTTCAGTAGTTTTGGCGTGAAGAGGTAACAAACATCCACCCATCCATCTATTTATCTATAATACAGGGCGTCCCACGGATATGCCACATGGAGGGAAAGTACCTTGAATATTGTAGATGGAACATTTTACTGGAAGAAGACATTATTTGAATTTAAAAAAGAATTGAAACTGCATTCTTAGATATTTAAATAATTACATGGTTGAACCGGGAATCGAACCCGTTACACGAGAAAAATTATCAGCTGTAGCTTTATCATACCGATCGAAAGGCTTCATCATCAGGATTATTTTTTGCTAAATAACATAGTGTCAGAAATAAAAGGAAGACCATGAATTTATATTTGAGATATTCACAGATTAAAATATATTTTTTTTCTTCATATGTGAATATATCAGAAACCTTTATCATATATAATAAATGATAAAGAACATTTTTTATTAAAACAAATGTGTCCTCTATCTTTATAACTTTTATTGTACGCGGAGGTTTTGAAAACTAAGTCAAATGTTATGGCCACCCTCCATACAAAAATCTTCAAACCCTTTTGATATAGATTCACCTAAAGAAAACACCTACAAAACGTTACGAGAAAAATATTACTTCACTACATTCAACAGTACATTCAAAAGTATCTTCATAACTCGTTGTTGACGAATAAACAATTACCATTGATGTGATGTGATAATGAATTTGGTGATGGATAATTTATTGATCAACATTAACATGTTGTAAAATACTTTTGAAGTGATGTTTTTGGAAACATTATGGAAGGCATCCATTCAGATTTGAATTTCTTTTAGAAATAGGGACCCTCGTCCATCCTTTTTGTAAAATTATTCAATTTAAATTGAATGAACAAAACAAAAGAATGAAAAAACATTTTCAAGTTCAAATAAAAATACTATTATAATTTGTATTTTAACTCGATTTTCTAATTCCACAATTTGTACACCGTAATCGGTAAAACATGTTAATACCTGCATACCTGTTTGTTAAACCTTGTACCTACACATGCTTATGCAAATAAATGATCTTTATCTTTATCTTTATCTTTATCTTTAATGTCAATTTTCTCAGTTTATTTCCATTGAAGTTACGAAAAGGTACGTAGTTTACGAATACCTACGAAGGAATACCTACGAGGAAGAAAGGAATTCACAAAGAAACTCTCAGTAACGTTGTATCAGGGGATCCATATTTTTAGTATCATCGCCTTTGTGTCGTACGTAATTAAATTACCCTGGTTAATTACCTTACTGGGATTCATGGGATGAAGTACTTAACGATGTTAAAATGCAAAATACTTAAACTTTGTCCTTATATTAAATCCTTCATTAAGATATATCGCCATACCCTACCTGACACGGCAAATGAATACTTACAAAACTTTGTAATATTTTTATCTTGCAATAAGAATACTGAAACCTACTGATTTTGGTATTTCTTAAAGCTTTGCGGTAATGATTTAAAATATTTATACTAAGATAAATAATAGATCCAGGCGTTACTTTGCGGAAATCCATTGTATAATACCTATTCGACTACTTATTTATAATGTTTTTTTTTTATTTTATAATTGGTGTGGTATTTTCTTTTAGAGGGCGGGCAGTACACACGGATTACATTTTGTTGGATCTTATCAGAGAAGGTTTTGTGTGGAATTGTTACTAAATATTGTTCATCCTAATATTATTTAAGTATACTAAGTCACTACTGGAAATGCGGCAGCTTCATTCTGTGTATTTTTAAAACCTCAACTGCGATCACGAATCCAAGCGTGGTGGTTAAAAGCTCCTTGGGCATGCACGTTCAGCTATGTGTGCTAATGAGGACTTAGTTGCTAAAGATTAGACTTGGAAAACGGATATGAAATGAAATGAAAACTAGTAGAAACTGTGTACAAAATTATCCAGCTGGTGAAACTTATATGATGACTTCTGCTGTCCGGAAAATTGATTAGGTATACTTAGGTACTAAGTACCTACACGATTATTTTAGCGACTCGCAAGTTAAATTATAAATTAGTACAGGTACCATTTAATTCATCTTTAGTAGAAAGGCACGATACCCGCCAGTTTTCCATTGCAACACCCTAAATGGGTAAATACTGTGATCTTAACTTAAACTCACCTAATCACTAAGACCTGATTTTATGAATGCAATAAATAAAATACTGAAATACTGAGTACATAAATTCTGTTCTGTCCGGCTTGGCTTTTGATATTCCGAAACAAGTGGTAATGCTGTTTTAGACCTATGATGAGACTAGTGTGCAAAAATTCAGAGCTTTTGTTACAAATGTACTTTTTTTTATTTATTTAGACGCACAAAACATAAAATAATCACAGAATGTACAAAACTTGAATAAAATGGGTTGAGAACTTGATCATTTCACAAATTATGTGCATACAGAGAATCATACATAAAATACATAATACATAAAAATTCAAAGAAAACAGAAAACAAAAGAAAACAGAGTATCATGCAACAACTTTCGTTTGAATACCTAAGTAATAAACCTCTATCCAAATTACAAAGTTTCGCTAGGTACAACAAAATTTAGTATGAATGCTCAGCTCAGGCTATGTAGGTAGACTTCGTGCTCTTGAGTACAACTTTAAGATAAGTTAGTCTTACTAATAATTGCATGGATGATTGTCTCGCCAATTCATAACGATGCTGATTGCATCAAGTCCTGGAACCGAGTGATTAGGGCGCACTAACTACACGATGATTCCGCTGTAATCTACTTCAATTTATGTCACTTGCAATCTAATGATAATCTATTGGCATAATTTCCTTTGTTTGAAATTGAATACGATTAAAATGGTATGCCTTTAACACAGCCCGTGGATATCGTGGAAGGCACTCAGGGGAGATCCACTGAGAACTGAAATGTCATTTCTGCCAATCCACTAAAGAGATCTTTAGTGGATGGGCAGCAATTTCATTCAATTATAAAGTCTTAAGGTGGTATGAGAATGGTTAATTGCGGTCACTAGTCGAATTATTTATGCTTGCTCCTAACATAACGTAAAAACAAAATCAACTGCTAGAGTAGGCACAGACAGCTAAGAACATAAGAGAAAAACATAGCAAATGGATATAATGTACCTTTAGCCTGGTCAGAAAGTTGCTTATTCCTTTTCCAAACATATGGTAGAAAGTACGTCATTGCAGGCGCTCTGAAATGCGGGAGGGAAAACTCTATGGAATTCTTTTTTCACGCGTTTAGCGGGAGAGAAAAGTCTATGGAAATCCATTTCTAACGTGTTATTTTTTTTATTTTCCTTTATATAAGCCAGTAGCTATGGTTATTTTCATAATAGGTCAAACGACAAAAAGTTTTTACTCCGAATCCGCCATATGATATCGGCCTCTTCCGTTTTCGGAACAATAATTATTTGAAAGTGTAGTTTAAAGCACTATGTATCACTCGGAAGAACGTGGGTTTCCTACCTCGTGTGGTTTCAAACCCTCGGCTGCGCCTCGGCCCTCAAATGACAAACTCGATAGGAATTGGGCACTTTCGCGCCTAGGTTTACAATGTACCTACTAATCTACCCACATTGTTGTTAAAGCTTCGATCTCTTGATCAACACGCAGTACGCTGCGTACTGCGTCCTGCCCCTTACCGCTGTCGCAGACTTCGTCAGAACAAAAGACCACTCTAGACGTTTTTCATACGATCATGTGTCCGGTATCGCATAGCGCAAACCGCAGCGTACTGCGTAGTGATCAAGAGAAGGCTTTAGCTTGAACAAAGAACGAGTTGACTTTGAAATGCGATCACAATGCCTAGGTCGACAGGTAAAGGTAAAAAAAAATATATTACAACAACAAACAAATATTTTACTAAGAAAATTACAATTAAACATAGAAATAAATTAGAACACAATTGCAACAATTGAAGTAACTGCAGGCTGTTGCAAACAATCTACAGGTAGCTCAACTGATCCATATCAATACCAGTCGTCGCGTCCCCGCTATACTGGCTGCATTGCCCCGCTGTATGGCAATGCTGATGCACTGCGCCAGATACTCACCGGCTCTCGGGTCACGCGTCGCTTCAACCAGACGCTTTATACCATGTGATACGAAAACTTAGTACCTAACCTACCCTACAATACTAACCAGGATTGTTAAGTTATAACGTCGACTTTCCTCCACAGTGTAGAACACGAGAACGGGAAAATTTGCGAGTAACGTTTAATTCAAAACTTCGCTGCAGAATAACAGAAAGTTTTATCTCGAATATTTTCCAAGCTTTTTGCTTTAAGTTTAATAAGGTTGAAAGTTCCATGGCAGAGGTTATTCATCTCATCTTAGAACGTTATGTTATGTTATGATTGTATTCAAATTATTTCTCAATTTTTGCAATAGGGATTGTGAATTTGTGATGCAAGTTGCTCGTAATAAAATTAACAAGTGTCAGTTCGGTCAAGGTGTCCAAAGATATAAGATAGCTGTGTGGTACCGGCTTAGAATTTGCACCACCCCAACTCTTCCCGCGGGTGTCGTAAGAGGCGACTAAGGGATATCCATTGGGAGCGGGCAGCAGCGCCCCCTGCAGAACAATTCTACCACTGAACTGCGATCCCCAAACCGCATGCCAAGCGTGGGGATTATGGGCATTACCCCCATGTGATAGAAGCCAATAAGGCGCTTATCAGGGGGAGGCCTGCGTCCAGCAGTGGACCAATACAGGCTGTTGAGGTGAGGTCCAAAGATATCGTGTTCGAAACGTCGGCAAGCCAATTACTTTGGTTGGATAAAATTTAATTCACCACGGCTGATATGCTGTGTCTGCGGATTCTGCGGTCGTGGTAATGATCAACTGGTAGTTATGTTTCAATGTACTTAGAAACTAATGGAGGTTTATGAGAGCTTGCAAATCAATTTATAAACTGTGATTACCACTGCGTTCTTGTTAACATAATGGATTAACACATTTGGCGTGTCATCCATTAGCTTAGAAGGATGTTAGCCTCCGCCACATTTTGTTCTAAAGTTGTTGAAAAAAGTTTAATACATAATTCTCGAACATTTGAAATTAGTACGTATGCTTTCTTAAGCTTGTCGCACACCTGATAAGCACCGCTGCAGCACAGCACAAAAATGAGCATTCAAATATGGGCTTTAACTCGTAACATTTAGATGAATTTTATATTGATGGCATCAGATGACAGATAGCACGCGGACTACTTGTTTGAAGCTTGTATGAAGCCATTTTGTCATTGTAAAATGTATCTAAAGATTTACAGTTTTACCTACTACAAAGAAGTTAATAAGTTAATAACATAATATCTGTAGAGCGCGTTTATAACAAAAGCGTTACCACAAAACTGCGTTTTACGACGGTTTACAGTTAGAAACGGATTAGACCTATTAGGTACTACAAAAACCAACGTAAACAATGGTCTAACAAGCGTTTAGCTAAACAGTGTCCAAACAGTTAGTTTAACAAGAGTTTAACTCTCGCTTAAGCTATGTCTAAACCGAGTCTAATTGTAAACCGTCTCGTAAAACGCAATTTTGTGGTAACGCGTTTGTTAATCACGCGCTTAAGGCTTGGTAGGCCAGTAGACGCCGCATTTTTTTGTGATTTTTAAAATCATCTGATACTTAGAAAATAGTGTTTACAATTCTGAAAAAAGATATATTAAGGATCTAGTCTAGTCAAAGTCGCATTCAGTTACAAGATCTAATGAACTTCGCTCGATAGAAAAAGATGCCAAAGTTACCCTTTATTCTAACGTTTTTTGATATCACACTTTTGTACTCAACTAAGGACACTTAATATTTCTAAACAAATTCGCAGAGCTTGACTTGATGCGATTTTCTTATTCACCATGTTCAAATAACTACAAAAAACACGAGCGCGGCGGCTTGGCAGGCGCGCGTTTTCCCTTACGCCTACTGCTGCAGGACTACCTGGCCTTAACTGATGTATTTTTTGTAGTAAAGCTAAGCTGTAACAGTCTGTTATTATAAGGTCTGCCTAACAACAGAAATTATAATTTAATTACAGATTGTTGACATAAAATACCGTAATTTTCTTAGATGGGTGGCATACTGATCGAAATGAAGGGCCATTTTGAAAAACCTACATCATAAACATTATTGGATAGCTTTTGGTAATTGGTAAATTATTCAAATATCAGGAGCCACGTTCGTATTTTTTTAAAAATTACGAGCCCATAACTTCCTCTCTTAATTACAAATGTAATATTTTAAAACAACCTGAAATTATTTTAATTAATAGACGCTTAACGACTAACGAGTATCCAACGGCGATTGCGTCACATCAGTTGCTTACCTGATTTTAAATAAATATTTAACGGAATTCGTTTGTCGGTGTTATTATCTAAACCTTTCCAGACCATCATTTCATTAGGTTGGAATGAATGAATGAATGAATGAATGAATGAATGAATGAATGAATGAACACTTTATTGTACTCTTAAAAATAACATTCATAAAAATCTTATATCTAAATAAAATAAATAAAAAATAAACATACCTAGTACAAAAGGCGGCCTTATCGCTGAGAGCGATTTCTCCCAGGCAACCTTGGGATGAAGAAAAAGATATAAGAATAGAAAAAGGGGTGAAAATGCACAGCAAGTAAATAACAGAACTTATATATCTAGTACATACATATTTACAATACAAAATAATCTAATCTACTTACAAAGAAAATAATAATAATGTTAGCTTATTTAAAATTATTGTTCTGATTTTAGATGCCTCGCATACATTTTTATATTTATTTGCCATCATTTTTGTAAATAAGAAGCTGAATTTACTTTTGTAACATTTCTACACTAATACTCCCATAATCAGGTAGTGGAAACAGTCACTGGTTTGACTCAACTGGTTCGCGAGTCGATTGGGCGGAGTCAGAAACCAGTACAGAAAAGTCGTTGGAACAAACGTTTTAAAAAGCCGCAACCCGACCAAAACGGGGTTCAGTCGTTCAAGTAAATTCTTAGGGGTAACTCTGCCCGATAAGGAGAAGTAATGAAATTATAAAATCAGTGAAGTACTAGCTAATTGTTTTATTTAAACAAAATCTATAATACAAAGAAAGTTAGGACAAGTGTGTGTAACAAATCAGAAGCAGGGATGCACCATGGACTTCTGGTGTATTCATACCACCTTGGTGTCACCGTACGCCCACGGCAAACAATGGTATGTAATTTACAATTATAATATGTATTTACGATATAATTTTCAATTGTTAGCTTATTTTGGAGTATAACTTTTTCATGTTACAAAAGACATTATGTTTTCCAAAAAGTTTAGCAAAAGTATGTAGTAGTAATAGTAACTAAAGATAAATTCATTTAAGCTACCTACATTTAATTGCGATAGAAACCTTTTCTTGTGAAATCTTTCCATAATACTGACGGTTTTTTTTCCAAAGAATGATTTTGGCCATTTTAGCAATCGTTTACCTACATACTGTGAATTTTCAACCATAAGCAATAATAACCACGTTGGAATGCCTACCTTCATATAATCTTTTCTTGTAGGTGAGCATCTTTTTTTTCTAATAAGTACCTATTGCCTTAATTGCATTCCTTTTACAAATTAAAAACAGTATTAAAGCACAATTATAGTATCCGGATATAAAAAAAATACCACGTTGTCTTTCCTTTTTTAAAAAAGTCCTAGTTTAATACTTTTAGTTAGCTCAAGAAATAAGATGGCGTGAGGAATTTTTAGAAATCGGTAGAAATTTAATTTATTTGAACACGTAACACGACATATTACAAATAATAGGAAGGTACAGAAAACAAAAATGTACATAAGAAGAATACAGATAGGTAGGTACAAACAGAAACAATTAGACAATTTGTTATATAATGGGGAGAAAAGGTCGGTGTCTCAGCATTATGCCGCTACAAGCCAAAGCTAGTATCAGCGCTGATTTTCAGACAAGAAGTAGTTTAATGGTACATCGAGCATTTTAAATATTATGATGTGGGCTCAAGCCTGTGGCTAAATAATAAACATGTTTTTTCGAATGGTGTACTCGCTGTTGAAAACATTTCAGGTCGATGCACCAACTGAGCCATGCTGTCGACGTTTGCTACAACCACGTAGTCGTCGCTCGCCGCCCGCAGCCACGCAGTCGCCGCTCGCTGCAGCCACGCAGTTGTCGCTCGCCACAGCCACGCAGACATCGCTCGCTGCAGCCACGCAGTTGTCGCTCGCCACAGCCACGCAGACATCGCTCGCCGCAGCCACGCAGTCGTCGCTCGCTGCAGCCACGCAGCCGTCGCTCGCTGCAGCCACGCTGACATCGCTCGCCGCAGCCACGCAGCCGTCGCTCGCTGCAGCCACGCAGACATCGCTCGCCGCAGCCACGCAGCCGTCGCTCGCTGCAGCCACGCAGACATCGCTCGCCGCAGCCATGCAGCCGTCGCTCGCTGCAGCCACGCAGACATCGCTCGCCGCAGCCACGCAGCCGTCGCTCGCTGCAGCCACGCAGACATCGCTCGACGCAGCCACGCAGCCGTCGCTCGCTGCAGCCATGCAGACATCGCTCGCCACGCAGCCGTCGCTCGCTGCAGCCACGCAGACATCGCTCGCCGCAGCCACGCAGCCGTCGCTCGCTGCAGCCACGCAGACATCGCTCGCCGCAGCCACGCAGCCGTCGCTCGCTGCAGCCACGCAGACATCGCTCGCCGCAGCCACGCAGCCGTCGCTCGCTGCAGCCACGCAGACATCGCTCGCCGCAGCCACGCAGTCGTCGCTCGCTGCAGCCACGCAGACATCGCTCGCTACAGCCACGCAGTCGTCGCTCGTTGCAGCTACGCAGTTGTCGTTCGCCACAGCCACGCAGTCGTCGCTCGTTGCAGCTACGCAGTTATCGTTCGCCACAACCACGCAGTCATCGCTGGCTGCAGCTACGCAGCCGCCACCGATCAGTAGCACAGCGCAATACCGTCACCCGTCAGGTACTTAATAAGTCTCGACTAGTAACAAACCCATAGAACTATTGATGTTGATAGTAAGGCAGAGGCGTCGCAGTCCGATTCCTTGTAGTAAACGTTCTATTAAAAAAAAAAAACAAATCAACGCAATGAGAGACCTCGGTCTGTGACGCCACAGCCTCAGACCACGAATACTATTATTTATGAATTGTTATTAAGTATTATCATATTTTTCTTTTCTTCATTATCATACCTTTCGATAATTTAATTAAAAAAGGATGGAGTATTTAATTATTTAGTTATCCATCCTGATCCATGAGGATGTCGTGGTAAGGATCGGTAGTAGGTAACTTGAAAATTCGTGGGTACAAGTACAATATGTAAGAGACGCGCACCGTCTTTTGGCCGCCGGGTGCGGGTTATGTTTTTTAACTTCAAAGCCTCTAAACGGTTGAAGCGATTTGAATGAAAGAGATATTTAAATATTTTTCTGGATAGGATTCTATCTCGCGTCGTATCATATTGAAAAAAAAAAAAAGAGTTAAACGCTCGGGACTTAGTTTGGTTTTTTTTTCCTTTTAATAAAGTTTCGATTAAAATTTGTTTATACCAATAATTTAATCACTTGTTCAGTGTAAACCTCTCTCTTTCTTACCTACAATGCAATTATTTGAATCAACATGACCGACGGAGGTCGTTCCAACACGTGGGTTTTCAATTTTCATCAGCGCATTCTAGCATTCGTTCACTTTCTAACAACTCCTAGGTTTTTCATTCATTTTATTTTGTCGTTTCTAGTTTTAGTTTTAGTTTAGTTAGAATAATACGTCTGTGTAAAATTTAAGACAAACTCCATGATCCAATGCTATAATTACGAGTAACCGTACGAACGAACGTGCAAACAAACTGCACCAATATTTAGGTGTCTGTAGATTGGTATGGTTTATTGTAGGCAGGAATAGGAATGCCGTCAATTGCATTGTTTACGACTTTAAGGAATAGAAGTCAAAACTGTGTAACCGATTTATTTTTATTACCTTTAAAAAAAAAGTTAGTTTCGCGGGTACTTGGCCTAAAATAAACTTTCTTGGTGTTAATTATCGAATACAATTTAAAGTACCTATACTTGCCATTTGCGATTTGAGATCCTTTCTTAAATAAATATTACCAACAGAACAACTTTATCCTTATCTCGACTCGTGTAAATTTTAGTTTTTATTCAGATTTTTTGATATTAATTGCAATTAACTTTTTCGACCAGAATTACGCAACCTCACGTAGTCGCAAAAGGTTTTTTTACATTGATGTTATTATTAGGCTATTAGAGAGACATGAAACAAGCTGGTGGACATTGAAGAACCATGACGTACTACGTACCTACTTACGACGTACTACTTATATTATTCCAGAAACAAAACGAAAGCAAAGAAAAATAATATTATTGTCCGTAGTGTTATATACTGTCATGAAACAGCTCATTTGCAGGATGTGAAAAGAATTGCAACTGTCCCAATATACCTGATCGCTTAACACATGAAAAATCTCGCTTGTAATATAAACGTTTATAATAGACAGAAGTCACCTGGAGAGATTGTTTTTTAGCCTTTTAGCGCATGATTTGGAAGCTCCTTCTATCATTAACGTACCCAGAATAAATTAAATTAGAACACGAATTGGGTACTTTACCTACTTTACACAATACATGTGTAAAAAAATAGCTAATATCGAGTTAAAATTTAAATAACAACTCTTTTTTCTGCTTGATGTGTTTTGTCGTTATAATAGTTATATTCTCAAAAGAGTAGTAGCACTTTTCCAGTAAAGACTGTTTCCAAACTTAAAATTGTTCTGAAGGGAGGTATAAAATACGAAATTCGCATCAACTACCCCGAACTTTAGATCTGTCTCCTAGACGACCTCAGTCGTGGGGCAAGTAGAGGTCCGCCTGCAACCCGGGAAGTTGCGGGTTCGTTTCACGCCTCGTGAGAGGTTTAGTACGATCTGCGGGTATTGTTTCGGGCCTGGGTGTCTACATAATGCTATGTGGGTTGTTCACCATTATTTAGTTATTTGTCTCGAGATACTATGACTAAAACACAATTGAGGGACATTCAGGTTACCAAAACGATTAATAATTATGGGATGTTTTGTCAGCAATATTTGTACATCATATTATCGATAAGGATGTCTCGCCTAGAGCGAATGGTCAAAAGAAAATTGCAACTGGACCAATCCAGATGATAGCCTCTCAAAATTTATGGTAAAGATCGTGGGACGACCGACTCTTAGAAGTACAATGAGGGGTCATATCGCCATTAACTAGTATACAATTAGCTTCTTCTAAAGATTAAATTGGCCTAAGACCTGTCGGAATAAAAAGGGATAATTTATCTTGCGAAATAGACAAGGTACAGTGTAGTTAAGACGATTTTCTGAAGCTGAAGCTAGTTTTGATCAGCTCGATTAATTGATAGTATTTTGAGTTACCTACATGTCATGTTTTTATGCGAGAAATGAGTATGGTCTTGCAAAAATAATGAACTCTTATAAGAATAAAATAATAATAAAATTATTCATCTTAAATATAACAAAATAAATATATTATAATCCTTATTATAATAACCTGTATTCAGTCAAAAGGCCGATTGGTTTATCTTGCACAGTGTTATGTTATTTGAGTCGCTTTTTGAGTATCTTGTAGGGTTGGATGAGGTAACCTCGAAGTGGTTGTTCGTCTAGAATAATGGAGGTTTATTGCGTGTACTGTCTTGAAATTATTTTGAAATCTTAGTGGTTCTTGAAATGGGTTGATAAAAAGAGGATAAATGCAAAATGCTCCATTAAAATGTGAGGATTAGTTAGTAAAGCAGACAAAACATAGATAAGTACCTGAAGAAGTGGGAAATTGTTGCCAGAATGTTGAGGGCATACCCAACCACATATTATGTATACAAATATTGTTCCTTTTGTAAATTGAAAAGAAATGTCTTATTTATTAATTTTTTTATAATGTCGGCTGGGGGTATAAACCAGTTACAAAAATAAAGAAGTATATGTTTCACTGATAAAATTAGTCAAAGGTTTGTCACCATAGAATCATGACCCTCCTCATTGCGCGGTCGGGTAGCGAAAACGTTGATGACTGGTATGGTAATGAATTATTCATAAGTAGGTATCACAAACACATTGGAATCTTACTTGTTTGTTATTGTACTTAATTCAGATGGTAAATGTACTTGTGAAAAATGTAGTTTATATGATTGTGACTAAAATAATTACGATTGTGAAACCACCTTGAAATGTACAATAAGTTTCCAATGATACTATTGTTGTATGTATTTAATAAACTGGGATGTGCAGTTATTATTTATGTAAGAAATGCTATGTACAATTTGAATATTATGTAGTACTATGAGCACATGAAATCATATAAAATGCACATGATGATTTAGTTTAAGTAAATAACAAAATCACGGTTATGAAACCACCTTGATTATGTACAAAATGTTTTAAATCATACTATCATTTTATTTATAAACTGCGATGTGCAGTTATTATTTATGTAAAAAAATACGATGTACAACTTGAATATTATGTGGTGCTATGTGCACATGAAGTCACACGAGGTGCTATGTGCACGTGACTTAGTTTTAGAAGTGCTATGTGCACTGGACTCGCCTAGTTTTAGAAGTGCTATGTGCACAGGACTCGCCTAGTTTTAGAAGTGCTATGTGCACTGGACTCGCCTAGTTTTAGAAGTGCTATGTGCACAGTACTCGCCTAGTTTTAGAAGTGCTATGTGCACAGGACTCGCCTAGTTTTAGAAGTGCTATGTGCACAGGACTCGCCTAGTTTTAGAAGTGCTATGTGCACAGGACTCGCCTAGTTTTAAGTGCTATGTGCACAGGACTCGCCTAGTTTTAGAAGTGCTATGTGCACAGGACTCGCCTAGTTTTCGAAGTGCTATGTGCACAGGACTCGCCTAGTTTTAGAAGTGCTATGTGCACAGGACTCGCCTAGTTTTAGAAGTGCTATGTGCACAGGACTCGCCTAGTTTTAGAAGTGCAGAGTGCACAGGACTCGCCTAGTTTTAGAAGTGCAGATTGCACAGGACTCGCCTAGTTTTAGATGTGCAATGTGCACAGGATTCACCTACTTTAGAAGGACAATGTGCACAGGATTCACCTTTTCTAGAGTGCAATGTGCACGGGATTCACATACTTTAGAGGTGCTATGTGCACATTGATCTTGTATAGATTAAGATTTAGACACTAAGAATGTGACTTTTTGTGTTACCTATAAAAATGTATTGTTCACGAGGACGCGAACACTTTATCAGGATGGACGAGTTGTTAGCTTATTTAAAATTATTGTTCTGATTTTAGATGCCTCGCATACATTTTTATATTTATTTGCCATCATTTTTGTAAATAAGAAGCTGAATTTACTTTTGTAACATTTCTACACTAATACTCCCATAATCAGGTAGTGGAAACAGTCACTGGTTTGACTCAACTGGTTCGCGAGTCGATTGGGCGGAGTCAGAAACCAGTACAGAAAAGTCGTTGGAACAAACGTTTTAAAAAGCCGCAACCCGACCAAAACGGGGTTCAGTCGTTCAAGTAAATTCTTAGGGGTAACTCTGCCCGATAAGGAGAAGTAATGAAATTATAAAATCAGTGAAGTACTAGCTAATTGTTTTATTTAAACAAAATCTATAATACAAAGAAAGTTAGGACAAGTGTGTGTAACAATAATAATAATAAACTAATACAGTACAAGGTCCACTGGAAACAATTATCATAAGAAGCTAATAATCTAAAAGTTGCAATAACATCTTAAGTTACAAAAGAAGTAGAGAATGAAATGAGTCTAGACTGCTGTAGAAAGGAAATGAGACTTCAGTTTAGTTTTGAAGGAGGTGATGGAAGGAGCAAGCCTGATGTCGACAGGCAGTTTGTTCCAAAGACGAACTGCCTGTACACTAAAAGAATTGCCATAGAAGGATTGGGAATGAGTGGGAAACTTGAGGAGTAAGTTATCTGATGACCTGAGATTGTGTTGGTATCTTGGTATTTTGTTTTCACAACACATTGGTAGGTAAAACTTGGGAACAAAGTGCAAATAATCGGAAACTGTAATTTGGCATTGATTGATCAGCTTTTTATGATCAGTCGTTGCAAACAGATTATTTACCGAGTACGTTCATATTTACGATAATTTAAAATTTTAACTAGGTGAGTACGGCTATCGTGGCAAACTACATATTATGTATAACCAATATTAACTATTGTTAGAATCGCTCTAGGAAAAAAACACAGTAAGTTATTAAATAGGTTGCAGATAAGGACTCGCACATAATCTTCTGAACAACTACCTAATTTCGGATGTTTATTACAAATTACTAATTATTTATTTAAAAAAAAAAAACAAGACTAAAATATTACAGAATTCCTCAAAACCGTTATAGATAGAGATATACAATCTTAAAATTAATAAATTATTTAAAAAAATAGATATGAAAAACATAAAATACCAAAACTTCAAGATACAAAACATAACATATAGGTAAAAATCATCAAACATAAGCTAACATTATCAAAAGTAATAAAATTGTTACAAACAAGACATTTTATAGTTCGAAAAGCAGATTCTCAGCCACCGGGGTAATTTGCGACCATTTGTTTAGAGATACCAAAATAGTGATGTGCAATGAATTTTGGTGCAAACGCAGTTTTTGGATTTTAACGAGGTTAGAACCAGCCTCATGGTTGTCATATATACATTTTAATTGACTGTCATTTCACCATGCTACTAATAAAACTCCAGAGCGTAGGATAAATAAATTATTATTTTTATGTAAATTAAGTCTGTTTGAAGGCTGCATGTACTTTCTAATGCAAATATGAAAATTGTTTTGGTGTGTGCAAATACAACCCTTTTATTTAAACATTTTTGACCCAACCTTTTTATGTAGGTTATGAAAAAAGGTGCAAATAGCCAACGACACAAACTGTTTGACGATGACAATTTTTATCCTATTAATCAGTTCCCATGGGATATAAATACCTAACCGTTTCCATACAGACAACGCGTGCAAAGCCGCGGGCAGAAACTATTACAATACAAAGATAATTTATATCATGCTAAAAAAAACCCGAACCCTGCAGACCGTACAAACATTTGTCCCGAGGGGGGAATCGAACTCGTAACCTCCTGCGTTGCAGTCAGACCTTCGCCTGCTGCGCCACAGAGGTCGTCTTTGCTTTTTTCATTTTTGTTCAGCTATTTTTGACGAAAAGCATGGGTCCATCCATAGATTTATTTGGATGAGTGAGAGTTACCAACTTGTTATAAATAAGATACTCGGTGTTGAGGACACGACGAGCCTGCATAGTTTTAAGTGTGTTTTAAGTGTAGATATAGGCTAAGTTTTAGTATTGTAAGTAAATAAATGGAAAATACTTAGTTACCGTAAGACCTAGAAATAAGGATTAGGTATAGGTAGAAAGCCTATAACGTAAGCTACAAAATGACACCAAAAACATGTAAATAGGGCCTAGGAATAAAAAGATATAAGCCAAAAACCTCAATAGGCTAAGTGAAAATTATAGGAAAAATAGGTTAAAAATACGCCGTCCTCTGCACGGTATAGCCTAGAGGTAGGTAAGCTACCACGGAAGTGTGCTGCGACACACAGTGGTTCCGGTAGCAATATAAGAAGAAAAGAAGAGAAATAAAAGCCCGAAGAAAGAAAAAGAAGTGTTTTCCTGAAAATCCTGAAAATCCTGAAGATCCTGAAAACCGAAGAAAACCCCAAGTATACAGTCCACCACATCATTGGTCCTTCGAGCCGGATAGGAGTGAAGTGATCCCGCGTCCACCGCATCGGAGTAGAAGAATCCTGCGCCCACTGGATCGGAGTGAAGAGATCCTGTGGAGTGAAGAGATCCTGCTGCCATCGGATCGGAGTGAAGAGATCCTGCGGAGTGAAGAGATCCTGCGTCCACCGGATTGAAGATCGAAGAATCAAGCCCTCGCGAAGTATGGTTCGTACCAGAAGCCAAGCAGACATCCACGAACAACAGGAAGAGTCTGAGGAGGCTGCACGGCAAGTCGCCGAACTGGAAGCCATCGAAGAGGAACGAAGACGAAGATTGTCACTGGAACCACCGGCGTCACCCTCTACGCATCGAGTCCCACGTCGCGAACACAATCCAGCTATAATGTCCGCACCCGACCTCGCTCGCGCCGGAACGAGCATGGAACGTCATAGGAGTGAACGATCTCCCGCCCGAACTGTGCGCTCTCTACGATCGAACGGGAGCACATCGGTTAGGGCGCGGGCAGCGGAACTAATGGCGGAAGAGAAACTGGCCGCACTCAAGCGTAAAGAACTCCAAATAGAAGCGGACCTCGTCAAGAAGAGACTGGCCGTCGACCTAGCGGCAATAGAAGACGAGGAAAGGAGTATACATGAAGAAGATGACCTACCGGAACACAGCAAGAAAGTCGAGCAGTGGCTGCAGACAACTGAAGGGGAGAAAAGTGACACCATTCCAAGAACTGAGAAGAACATCCGATTCAACGTCAGGAACACATCGACTACGCCGGTCAAGACGAAGAGTTCTGCCAACATCGATGCACTAGCTGACGCGATCGAGAAGCTAGCAAGACCGAGGATGAAGTGCCCAGACCTGCACGCTTTTTCCGGTTCACCGAACGAGTGGATGTCCTTCAAAGCTGCCTTCAAAGACTCGACGAAGACATACAAGCTGACACCGGCTGAGAACATCCAAAGGCTAAGAAGCAGCCTTAAAGGAGAAGCAAGGGAACTAGTTGCTTCGCTCCTGTACACCGCAAGCGATCCAGAAATCATCATGAAGACGCTGGAACAATGCTTCGGAAGACCAGAGATCATCATCGACCGGGCCATTGATGACCTTCGAAGACTACCGAAACCCGGACCATCTGCAATAGAACTGAACTCATTCGCCGTCAAACTTCAGAACGTGGTCTGCGTGTTGAGCAACATCGGGAACCGAGGCTACCTGTACAATCCGACGCTGGCGAGAGAAACACTGGACAAGCTGAGCCCGCACATCCGCTCACGTTGGTGTGACTACGCATCCGAACAAGAAGGAACGATCGAGCCAGAGATCGTTTTGCTGTCACATTTCCTCATGCGTGAAGCGGACCGAGCCCTGCGGTACAGCTATGCACCACCGGTCAGCAAGAAGGAGCAGACGCCGAAACCGAACACAGCATTCAAGAAGAAGACGAACGCCGTGTACAACACTACTGAAGAACTCACTGAAGCTGAAGAAAAATGCTCATGCTGCGAGAAGGGACACGCGTTGACGGATTGCCCCAAATACAAAGCGATGACTATTGACGAGCGATGGGAACACGTGAAGAAGAACAATCTGTGCTACAAGTGTATAGTGAAGAAGCATCGACGCATCAACTGCAAGGCAACATCGTGTGGCGTTAACCAATGTTCGCGTCTACATCATCGAACTCTACATCAAGAGAAGAAGGAAGACAGTTCGAGTCCGAGCCCAACCGAAGCGGTCTTGACAGTGACCACCGCTGCCCCGAATAACAAGGCAGTACTACTGAAGATGTGTCCAGTCACCGTCGTCGGTCCACGGGGGGAGATCGATACGCTCGCTCTCTTGGATGAAGGAGCCACAGTCACACTGATTGATGAGAAGTTGGCGCGGACCATCGGAGCCAAGGGACCGTCGCTGCCACTACGGATGCGTGAAGTCAACACTACACAACGTGAAGATGAAAGCCAACTTGTCACCGTGAAACTGAAGAGCAAGGATAGCAAGATGCATCAACTTCGGGCACGCACCATCAAGAACATGAAGCTGCTGCAACAATCCATTCCCGCAACGCTGTTGGATCAAGATCATCTGAGAGACTTACGTCGAGACGAAGTTTGCTACGAGTCATCACATCCTGGGATCCTGATTGGAGCGGACCACTGGGAGTACATAGTCTCACAGGAGCTACGAGTTGGGGGAGCGAACCAACCAGCAGCATCAAGAACACAGCTAGGATGGGTCATCCACGGAACAGTACCACGCGGCATCATCAATCAAGACAGCGTGCTACATATATACACACCCGAGGCCATAGAGAAGCAAAACCAGGAGCTGCATGAATTGATAGAAAAACACTTCAGCCTGGAAGCAATTGGCATCAACCAAAAGCCGCGTACGAGTGAACAAGATCTCCGGGCTACAAAGATCGTCGAACAGACAATCAAGAAAATCGACCAGGGATATGAAGTTGGTCTACCATGGAAGAAAGAAGACACGAAGCTACCTCAAAGCTACAACATGGCACTACGTCGTCTCCAGAGCATCGAGAAGAAGATGGACGCTAACCCTAGTCTAGTCTTCGCCGAAGAATATACGAAGCAAATCGAGAATCTGCTGCAGAAGCGGTATGCTGAACCGTGCGATGGATCGGAGGAGACCAGCACTGTCTGCTGGTACTTGCCTCACTTCGCCGTACGCAATCCCAACAAGCCCGGGAAGATAAGGCTTGTCTTCGATGCAGCAGCGAAAAGCAATGGAGTCAGTCTGAACGACCACCTGCTGAAGGGACCTGACCTCCTGATGTCCCTGCCAGGCATCCTGTATAGATTCAGAGAGAAACGAGTAGCGATCACAGCCGACATACAAGAGATGTTTCTTCAGATCAAGATTCGTGAAGAGGACCAGCCGGCGCAACAATTTTTGTGGAGGAACAACGAGAAAGAGAAGACGCCTCAACGATTCAAGATGACCAGCATGATATTCGGCGCTGCGAGTTCTCCATTCATGGCTCATTTCGTGCGAAATCACAACGCGAGGATACACGCTCACACTCATCCACTTGCCTGCGAAGCCATCACCAGAAGCCACTACATGGACGACTTGGTAGCAAGCTACGACGACAACGTGGAAGCCCGTCAAGCAGTCACGGAACTACGCGCAGTGCACGCGGTTGCTGGATTCACGCTGCGAGGATGGAACAGCAATGAAGACTGCGTACTGGAAGACGTGCCGGATGAGCTACGAGCTACAACACCGACGCAATTCGACGGAAAGGGATCAGAGAACAAGATCCTTGGACTCTACTGGAACGCCGAACGAGATGAGCATGGATTCAACACCTCCATGAACAGAGTTCCTGCCGATGTACGTGCACGGGTCCGCGCGCCGACGAAAAGAGAAGCACTCAGCGCGGTGATGTCTATCTACGATCCACTTGGGTTGCTGAGTCACTACACGATACGAGCGAAGATCGTGCTGCAGAATCTATGGCGCATCAAGATGTCATGGGATGAACCAATTCCGGAAGAGGAGAATAAGCTGTTCGCCGCGTGGTTGGAACAACTGAACGACCTGAGTCTTCTGCGACTGGAGCGACACTACGCGATTCAAGATCACACCGACCTGGAGCTACACATGTTATGTGATACCAGCGAACAAGCATATTCAGCCGTGGCGTACTGGAGAAGCACGAGACCTGATGGAAGCTTCAGCGTTCGCCTCGTCGCTGCGAAGTCCAAGGTTGCTCCAAAGCGAACGCAAACGATTCCCCGCCTGGAACTACAAGCAGCAGTCATCGGAGCAAGATTGGCCGACGCCATCAAGAAGGAACATGGTGTGGAAGTCAAGAGAACAATCTACTGGAGCGATTTGATGACAGTCATACATTGGATACGGCAGGATGCAAGAAGATATACGCCCTACGTCGCACATCGTCTGGGGGAGCTATCCGAACTTACCCAGAAAGAAGATTGGAAGTGGATACCGACCAGCGAGAACACGGCAGACGACGCGACAAGGCTGACGAACACACGCATAACAGCAGAAGATCGATGGTTCCACGGGCCGGACTTCCTTCGCCAACCAGAGCATCAGTGGCCGAAGGAGACACCGGACAGCAACCACGAAGAAGAAGTTCTACACACGCGACTGGAAGAAGAGAAGAAGGATGATTGGCTGCCAGATCCATCACGCTTCTCTAAGTACGAGACACTAGTCCGAGCCACAGCACGAGTGATCTTCTTCATCGAGAGATGTCAACGACGCGCTACGAACATGGAGAACCGGCACATCGAAGAGGCAGAGCGCGCGCTTATTCGCTACGCACAAAGGGAGAGCTTCTCAGACGAGCTGCAACGATTGAAGACGTCTCGTCCAATCACGAAATCAAGTCGCCTGTTCCGATTGGACCCAGTTTTGGAAGATGGCATGCTACGAGTACGAGGACGCATTGGAGCCGCCGACGTACCGACTGAGATGAAGCGGCCTGTAATACTCGACGGCCGTCACCGCATCACGAGACTCATCGTTCAGCGGGAACACTGTGCAGCTGGTCACGCTAACAGGGAGCGCGTGACTAACGACCTCAGACAGAAATATTGGGTGATTCATCTGCGACCGACAGTACGTGGCATCGAGAAGGAATGCAGACTCTGCCAAGTACGGAAGATGAAGCCTCAACCACCAGCTACAGGAGACCTGCCGCGAGTCCGCCTCGAGCCCTTTCAGCGACCGTTCAGCCATTGCGGAACTGACTACTTCGGGCCCATGATAGTGAAGATTGGACGACGCCGAGAGAAGAGATGGGGAGCCCTCTATACGTGCCTCACCACACGCGCTGTACACATAGAAGTCGTGCCGACGCTTTCCATCAACTCTGCAATCATGGCACTAAGAAGAATGGCTGCGAGACGAGGATGGCCCCGTATCATGATGTCTGACAACGCGACGAACTTTCGAGGTGCAGACAAGGAACTTCGGGCTGCCTACGAGGAATGGACGCCAGCACTGCGAGAAGAAGGTCAACTGCATCGAATGGAATGGCGCTTTATACCTCCTGGCGCACCGAACCAGGGGGGAGCCTGGGAACGACTGGTGCGATCAGTCAAAGTCGCACTAGCCGCCACCTTGAACGAGAAGGAACCTCCCGAAGAAGTGTTAATCACCCTCCTGACTGAAGCGGAATTCTCCATCAACGCGAGGCCACTTACGCACGTCAGCGTGGACCCTGAGGAACCTGAGGCGCTGACTCCGAACCACTTCCTGCTGGGATCATCGAACGGACTCCCTACAACCGGTCCGTGCAGCGAGACAGATCGACGGACCTGGAGAGCGAGCCAAGCGCTTGCCGACCACTTTTGGCGGCGCTGGCTTCGGGAATACCTTCCCACACTGGTACCCCGTGGCGAGCCTACAAGCAACAGAATACCACTGCAAACGGGAGATATTGTCATCGTTGTGGACCACGCTCTTCCTCGGAACATATGGCCAATGGGAATCGTCGAGCGCACCTACGAGGGACCAGACGGAGGCGTACGAGTGGCGGATGTCCGGACGAAGACTGGCGTATTCAAGCGACCGACCAGCAAACTCATCGTGTTGGAGAAAAAGGAGGCTTCGCGAGCTACGCCGGGGGGAGGATGTTGAGGACACGACGAGCCTGCATAGTTTTAAGTGTGTTTTAAGTGTAGATATAGGCTAAGTTTTAGTATTGTAAGTAAATAAATGGAAAATACTTAGTTACCGTAAGACCTAGAAATAAGGATTAGGTATAGGTAGAAAGCCTATAACGTAAGCTACAAAATGACACCAAAAACATGTAAATAGGGCCTAGGAATAAAAAGATATAAGCCAAAAACCTCAATAGGCTAAGTGAAAATTATAGGAAAAATAGGTTAAAAATACGCCGTCCTCTGCACGGTATAGCCTAGAGGTAGGTAAGCTACCACGGAAGTGTGCTGCGACACACAGTGGTTCCGGTAGCAATATAAGAAGAAAAGAAGAGAAATAAAAGCCCGAAGAAAGAAAAAGAAGTGTTTTCCTGAAAATCCTGAAAATCCTGAAGATCCTGAAAACCGAAGAAAACCCCAAGTATACAGTCCACCACACTCGGGTAAGGTAAATTTGTTTTATATAAAAAGGGGTTAGGTATCTACTTGTTCAGTTGTTACGGCTGTTATTGTAATATTTTAACGGAATTGATCCCACTGCATTTCGCTGATTGAACGAGCAGAGGACATGCGAGCAAACCATTTACAAATTGAAACATTGAAAATTAAACAAATATTTTACTTAATGTTTATGCCCACTGCCCCCGTACGGTATTATTAATATTAGTGGGAGATTCTAGTGTTTTTGTTGAGTGAAAACTCCTTTCCGATTTGGATAAACTGGGTGGAATTTTTGGACGCGACAGTAAGGGCAGGTAGGTACTATAATCTTTGAAGCTACATGAAAATAGTGTTAGGAAACTACCCATCCTTTTTAAAAAAAATATCATGCCCATTCACAGATATTCCAAAAAAAGTTACAGATTTAGAGAAAATAGGCGTTTTTCACAAAAACTTTTTTTGATGCCAATCGATCGTGTTTCAAATACTGATCAAAAAGTTTCGTTAGGACCAACTAAGGTTTGAATACTAGAAAAGTCAGAAACCAAAAAAAACTTTTCCCATACATTTTGTATGGAGTTCCAATCAATTTATCTGTGAATAAGGGTGATATTTTTTCTAAAAAGGAAGGGTAGTTTCCTTAGACCATTTTCATGTAGCTTCAACGGTTAAGCTCTTACTGCCTCGTTAAAAAAATCACCCTGTATATTTTTTTACGCAGCTAACCGACCTTCTTACTATTAGCTCTGCCTATAGTAAGAAGGTCACTGGCCATGTGGTGCCGGCATAGAATTGCACCACCCCAATTCCTCCCCTGGGTGTCGTAAGAGGCGACTAAGGGACACACGCACCGGGGGGCGGGCAGCAGCGCCCCCAGCAGAACAACTTCACCGAACTGCGATCCCCAACCCACATGCCCAGCGTGGGGATTATGGGACCCCCCATGAATATTGAAGCCAAAAAATGGTAACTGGATGAAATAAAGTCATCCTCAGATACAAACAACGCCTGAACCAACATCCTAATCACCCGGCATCACAGCTGACCACTATAAGCTTTCATAAGAGGCTGCGCAGATAACACATCATAGAGCTAAACTCATACTAAAAAGGAATAAAGGAGGAAATTATCACTGGATCAATTTCTTGTAATGCCTACCTACACTAATTTTGATCTTAATCAGAAACTGATCGCAGATGAGAATATCATCATCATCATCATTACCATCAGCCTATATTAGTCCACTGCTGGACATAGGCCTCCTTTAATAAGCGTCATAGCGAATATAACACAAAAAAAAACCTGGCAAAAAAAACTCAGGTTTTTTTTGATCAAACTGTACGCAGTTTGATCCTTTTTGCACATGCAAGGTAGGATCAAACTGTATATGTGCGAAAAAACTGTGTTATACATTATAATGCATAACATTTTAATAAAAGCTAAGGACATCCCTACTTTATTACAGGCGATGCGTATGCGCACAGCTGTAGACCATCGCATGTCTAGATCCTCGGCTTAATAATTACAGACAGGGGCCAGTCGTAAAAGATAGAGTTTAATTGAAGTTATACGCTCACTCGTATCTGAAGATAATAAAATGAAATTACTGTTTGCTTCAAGTGCGTTTTTACCAGGGTTAGCTCGTTAATTGTATATCTACAACTATAGGTAGGTAGGTACTTACTGGTCCACTGATGGACGCAAAAGTCAAAAGTCGTTCATGAGTCATTCATGATTGTTCGTACTGACTCACACTTGGCCGATTTTCGGGTGGCTGTGACCACAACCTTTTTGAGGGCTGGATCCGCCCTTGCAGACCTCCCCCTGATAAGCACCTTATTGGCTTTCATCATTATGGGGGTAATACTCATAATCCCCACGCTAGGCATGCGGCTTGGGGATGTCAGTTCGGTGGTAGATTTGTTCTTCGAGAGGCACTTCTACCTGCCCCCCGGTAGATATCTCTTAGTCGCCTTACAACACCCGCAGGAAGAGTTGGGGTGGTGCAAATTCTAAGCCGGCACCACGTGGTTATTTTTATATCTATGAGTTTGTCTTCATCATCATTATTCTAGCCTGGGATCACTCAATGGGCTGAGGCCCCCTTTCGCTTCAGCCAGCCTCGTCTCTCCAGTGCTTCTCGCATCCAAGTGCGACGGTGGAAGACGTCGTTATTTACCTACCTATGTGTTTACCTTACTTATTAAAATACCTGAAATTCAGCCTTATTAATTTGTAAAAATATTTTTTGGTCTTCTTTGCCATTGCGCACCTAGGTTATGGTCCGGGGTAGTGGGCAAGATCCTTTAACTTTTTTCATTTACGTTAAATGTATTCAATATGTTCTTTGAGAAAATAAAAAGTCTTTGAGCCGGTTTCAACGACAGAATTTATTAAAATTTTGTCCATTTTGTACATAACTATCTCAAGATCTCAATAATGCCTTGGGAATTTGAATTAAGTAGATCAAGAATCAGACGTAGATAGAAATGGAACCATAATCTTCTTCATTCTTAACAGTATAGCCGACGGAATACGACTTTAATTGAATCTAGAGCGGAAGCATGGAGCTATCGATCGACTCACCTACCAATGCACGTTGCAGGATAGTAACGTTCTTCTTATAGCTTCTTCATAAACGAAATAAAATAGACACATGAAGGCTCGTATAAAACCTGGCAAAATTAAGGTGATTTACCTAATGTTTCCAAAATTTACGAATTGTGTATACCCGAGTATTTTAATTCAAGTTCGGAATGGCGAAATGAAATGGCAGCACGATTTTGCGTTAGGTACCGTTGCGAAGTGTGTCCTTCTAAAGATGTGTCTTTAGCTAACTACTTTACCTACCTACAGATTAAGATTCATTCATTGTATAAATAATATATCGTAATCAATTAGGTACAATGCTCGCCAAAATGCAATGATGTTATATTATAAGTACCCAATCTATACTTACCTATAATAAAACTGTAACAGGTCCAATTCTGTACATTGAAGATATTTTGAAAATTTTTTTTGGAGGGCACTCTATTATCGATACTGAAGCCAAAACTGCAATTTTTTTCATTCATGTCTGTCTGTCTGTCTGTCTGTCTGTCTGTTTGTTAAACGCGCATCACGCCGAAACTACTGAAGGTATTGAAATGAAACTCGGCACGATTTTAGGTCATACTACGAGGAAGGACATAGGATACTTTTTATCCCGGAATTCAGTCAGGTTTCCCTGGGAGAGGGGATGAAAGTAAAATTCTTTAACTGCGCATCACGACGGAACTACTTAAGGTATTGAAATAAAATTCGGTACGATTTTAGGTCATACCACGAGGAAGGACATAGGATACTTTTTATCCCGGAATTCATTCAGGTTCCCCTGGGAGAGGGGATAAAAGTAAAATTTCTTCATCGCGCATCACGTTCACGCCGAAACTACTGAATGAGTTGGACTGAATTGGTACGATTTGAGTTCAAGGAAGGACATGGGATACATTTTATCCTGGAATTCAGTAAGGTTCCCCTGGGAGAGAGGATGAAAGTAAAATTCTTTAACCGCGCATCACGACGGAACTACTTAATGAATTCGAATGCAACTCGGCGTGATTTTAGTTCGTACTATGAGGAAAGATACATTTTATCCCGGAATTCAGTAAGGTTGCCCTGGCAGAGGGGATGAAAGTTAAATTCCTTCACCGCTCATCACGCCGAAACTACATATGTAATGAGTTGGAATGTAACTTGGTACGTTTTGAGTTCATACTACAAGAAAGGACATGGAATACATTTTATCCTGGAATTCAGTAAGGTTCCCCTGGGAGAGAGGAAAAAGTAGAATTCTTTAACCGCGCATCACGACGGGTCTACGCGTCGTCCGATTTCATGCATTCTTTTTGTTAGAAACAGAGATGCAAGATCGAATATGACTAAATCAGTAGAAAGTCGAGTAGAAAATCAGTAGATTGATGAAATAATATGTAGATTGAAGAAAAAAGGGTAGGTAAGTTCCTATCTATTTATTTTTCCAAGACGCACCCATTAGTTAGGTTCCTACCTACTAAGGTGGTGGGTCTTGGAAAAATAAGTTAGGTTCCTGACTTACATGATATATGGTGGTTTAGCTGGTCCAGCGAAGTTTAATTGTACACGAAGTTTGGTTGGAGTAAGACTCCAACCAAACTTCGTGTACAATTAAATTAATTAATTATTGTGGTCCACTTAAACTAACTGGACCGCAGAAAAATATTTTTTATTGTGGTACACAGCCAACTGTACCTACCTACTAACGAAAAAAAATTACGGTGGTCCAGTCAAATGGATCAGGAGCCCAATTCTGCAAAACAATTGCTTCTGTATGACAATGGAATCGTCGCAGAATCATCACGTAGAATCCTTAGATTAATAAAATTCCAGATAGTGCGCGCGAGATAAATTAATATGTAGTTTCAAACTTGACGCGCGTCTCTCCATTTGCATTCATCATAATTTCTTTCATCCAAGGTGGAATACCAAAAAGTGTCATTCTGTGACGATAGCCCTGTCATAGTGAAGCGATTAGTACAGCAGAATAGGGCCCCAGCTGTGAGTAAGTCAAACGAGTAGGACACTTCTTAACACTGACGCTGGCCGAGTCGTAGCTAAAAGTCGTGTGGATAAAGAATGGGATTGAAGATGACAATATGCTATCCCCCGTAGACCCTACACGATTTTTTGGACGGCGGCGTTTCATAATATGAGAGACTATGGTTAAATGTGAACTTAATTAGTCGGCAGGTAAGGCAATCGCGAACGAAGTCGCGGGTACAGCTAGTGTATAATATAGTTAACGCCTTGTTCAGTTTTCCTTCCTGCATCGAAATATAAGGACAAGAAACGATCGATAAGTCAACTCCTCTTACAGACCTCATAAATTACTTATCTTTATCTAGATTGGTAGGACGTCGGGTGCATAGCGAGCTATTAGTCTATTTTCGAAAGATTTTTCATCACAGATTGTTTTAGCTGATTAAGCCCAGAATGCGGTTGTTTTGTTAATAACCTAACCAGCCGGTATTTGGGATATTCTGTAGAACCCTTCTTTCTTTATCTATAACAGATTAGCTTTGACGTTATCAGACTGTTATCTCGTGCTATATTTTTTCTGTGTAAAATTGTAAATCGATTTATAATCTTT
Organism: Eupithecia subumbrata; assembly: GCA_949316285.1. Taxonomy (NCBI): domain Eukaryota; kingdom Metazoa; phylum Arthropoda; class Insecta; order Lepidoptera; family Geometridae; genus Eupithecia; species Eupithecia subumbrata. The sequence goes on along the minus strand of OX438641.1, from coordinate 19,583,224 downwards.
CGCGTATGCGTACTGCAATGGAAATAATGAAAAAATAGTAATGAATAATAATGAAATTATTTTGAATATAGGTACTTACATATACTTAAATGTACCTAAGTACCTATATTCAAAATCACTTCATTAATATTCATTCATTATTTTTACAGCAGTTTCTCTACTTATATAGATTTTGACAGGAAAAAAGTCGAATTATAAAAGAATTCAAAAGTTCAGCGGCTTCTGTTGTCTTGCGAGTTTAGCGGCTTTAGGAATGGCGTGGTTCACCGCTTTCTGTTGCATGTGTTCACGGGATTTTAGAGTCTCCATCTGTTCAACGCTTTTTGGCGTGACTTTAATTAAAAGTTGCACATTGAAGGATATAATAGTACCTACCATCAATGTGCAACTTACTTTTATAGAAACTGCAGCAAAGAAGATAGGAGTAGATGTCTTCATTTTTCAGCTGAACGTTTGGACAGCTCACTGCCAAGTTTCAGCGAGCTGTCCTACATACAACACCGTGTGCGTCGTTGGCAGTTAAAGTGTTAAAAAGTAACAAATGCAGCTTTATGCTAATAAAAGCCTAACGTGAGAACGGTGGGTAGCTTCAGGGCCCCGACTCCGAAGCTAAGATTTTAATGTTAATATTCGTATCGCTCCTTCTCTACCTTCTTTCTAGAAAGAAAGAAAGTAAGAAAATCAATTTATTGGCTCACAAAATACCTTAAACAATAATACAAAAACCTTAAATATAAAAATAGTTTGTCCACCATGTGAACCTAGACCTCTAGGTCCTCCCTCAGCTTCATGTTGCTCAACAGAAAGTAGAGCAACGCTGGTTTTTGGTAGGACTTTTGGTACGTGCGTGTCTACACGGCTGACAGAGATAGTACCTACACAAAAAAATATACATAATTATTTTTATCTACACTAATGTTATAACATTCTACTTATGTTTCCAATACTTGACTTATAATGACTACTGTTATAGCGCAGTTAGCAAAACACTCAATTTAAGCAATTTCACATGATGTTATAATATCCACATCGATATCGTAAAATCTCATTAAAACATCAATAAAACGCGACCAATTAACCTGGCGAGCCTTATGTCAAAATCCTCGTACAAGTTGTATAAAATTTTGATAATAGGCTGGCTTTTGAAAACAGTTGGGTTATACGTGAAAACTTCGTCGAAACTACTAAACTTACATACACAAAACTCTTTGGTAAGATCTTGTGCCAATTAAATAAAAAAAGAACAGCGCGCGCTCGTTCTTGATTGGCCCTGCGCGAGCAGCTGCGCTCTCATTGGTTAGATATTAATGGCGGCAAGTTCACTGTGACAATACACGTACGCGTGAATTTAATGTTTCGCAATGTGTTTTGTTTTTAAAATACAAATAAAAGTTAAAAATGATAGCGAGGTGGGCTAAATATTCTATGCTCAAGTCCATACTGAGTATCTACAACAATATTGATATCACGAAGTATTCAAAAGTCATAGCGTTCCTGAAACGCAGTTCAGAAGGACACAAGGGAAAAAAGTCCTTGACGTTTACATCAGGTCAAATAAAGATGTTCCTGGAAGATTCACAAGATATTTTGTATCTTTTTGAAAAGGTAAGTGTATTTTAGTTCTGTTATTTAATCTACCTAGTACTTACGTACTACACACGCAAGTTATCTAGACACTCCGTTTAAGCGCTTTGTGTATAAATTTGGTAGTAGGTACCTACACTTTACTACTTCATAAATCATAGTTTTTGCCTTGGCTATGTACCTCAAGCTTATTATATCGTTTATTGTTACAGGTTGCACTAATCTTCGGCATAATGGGGGCATGCCGAAGGCAAGAGCTATACAACATCCAGTTCGATGAAGTCTCTAACATAGACGACAGTACAATCATGGTGTTAAGTTTCAAGTTTTATATATTCCGACTCCGTCTACGAGCTCTACTGCTTGCCCCGCGGCCGCTACAGCTGCTGGATCAATAATTAACATTAACTTTCAAAATTGTACCATCCAAAATTTGAACAATTATTATAAATAAACTATTGTCAGCTTTTACTCTTGTTGTTTGATTAATTGCATTAGTGAAGATAAAGTAGTGTATGCAACTGCATATAACACGGGTATTAACACTCGTTACTATTATGAAACTCGCTACGCTCGTTTCATAAACTCACACTCGTGTTTTAATACCTTTCATTATATGACAGTTGCATAAACTACTATAATCTATGTACGAAAAACGTAAAAATAATAATAATTAAAGAATAAAAAAGAAGTGTGGTATTCATATGGATTAGTTGAGCTGATCCGGTCTAAAGTAGGTACCTACTTCCTCTTAAAGAAGATAAACCTTAATAAATTCTAAAAGACTATCTGGCTACTGTTCAACACTGACCTTCCCACTATCTCTCTCTCTTTCTCTACCCAGGGTATCTACAGTTACAGCATGTAGTACAAAGCGGGACAAGGTACCTAATGTACCTATATCATTTTCAAATGCTTTGAACGAAAGTTGAAAATTGACATTTTGTCTCGAAGTCGGGGACCTATTCTCGTGGTGGTAAAAGCTCACAAATTAAAAGTCTATTTCCTGCGAGTGCCGAACTTGATTTATTAACCGGAAAAGCGGCATTAACACTCAACAAGACATGTTTCTAAACCTGATACGCACTTAAAGGTATAAAAATTAACGAGCATTTAATTTGAGGGCTTGCCGCAAGCCCTCGAGTTATCAATTTATCACTCACGGAAATTAGACAGATGATGATCTACTGATCTGGGACGATTTTCAAGGTATCGTATGGGCAATGATATTATATATAAACTGAGGTTGGTAAAATCTCATTGCGTATGGGTCATTACATTACCTATCACTTTCGAGAAAACTTCATTTTTGACTTGAGTTTGAATAACGGCACAGATATTATAATACTATAATAGTAATAACGGTTTGCTGACTGTTGCATGCATTTTTTTAAGTGTGCGCGGTAGATATATTTTTTGCGTTTTTTAAGTTTTTCTGCGCTGTACAGTAAATAAAACTAACGGATTCGTAAAACTAGCAGAATGGTTGGTATCTACTTTTTCAGCATTTGGAAATATTTGAGATTATTGACTATTATCAATTTTTTTCCAAATACCACCACCTACTCCAAAAGGTAAGTATTCCAAAAGGCTTGAATCGAAGTTTGTAACAAAATATTTTATGTTTTGCGGCAAATTACTTTGCCACTACCTACCTACCTACTTTTAGTTCTTGTAGAACGCAGAAAATGTTAAAAACCGCAAACAATTTTACTCTAGAGCGCAATGCAATTCGAACGCCCTTTAGGCCCAAGCCTATTCCATATAGGAAGCAGAGCAACTTATCTAAGTGCTTAGGTATTATGTAAATGCCTGGATGCTGCTACCACCTGAACATGTCTTCGGCACTACAACATCACGAATAAATTAACACAATAGCTGATAAGCTGACACTGTATAAAAAACAAAGGCGATCAAATTTCTACATAACTACCCTTCCATTTAGAAACTGAGCAATTTAAAAATTCAGTGAAAAGAAGGAGAAGGATCTCCCCCTCATTGACATGTCCATTAGTCAACAGCTTCGCTTCGAATTTTCGATCATCAACCCGAGGCGAAATCAAAATAGCGTTTTATAGATCCGTCGGATTCTATTCGGAAACGAATCGAATGAATTAAAATACCCCTGCAGGGCCGCGATCACGGTGTGGTAAGGCACCGCATTACGGCTCAAACGTTAGCAGTTGAAACATTCGGGTGCGCGTTCACAGGCCGACATCGGACAATCCGCACTGGCCCCATCAATGGATTGTACCGCACGGTGCGGACAGTCGAGGATTCTTGAAGGCAACTTTTCCGTTGAATGCGCATGACATTCGGATTGCCGATCTGTGGACGCACTTGTCAGCGGATCGTCCGATGTCGGCCTGTGAACGCGCACCCAACGTTTCAACTGCTAACGTTTGAGTCGTAATGCTGTGCCTTACCACACCGTGATCGCGGCCCTGTGGTAGGGTCCTACATAATTACCAGAACATTGATTTACAATAAATAAATAAATAATGCTGGACAAATGAAACAAGATTGTGTGTGTTTAAATTCCATGATTTAATCACAGAGGCCTTAATGAATCACAGTTTATGGTTTTACATTCATTATAGCTTACAGAAGCCCATTTTAAGACTTTCGTTCAAATATCCATAATAATGTGAACTTGTGTACAATTGTCTTTTCAGTTAATTAATATCTATAGACATCAAGCATCAATAATATTTCTAAGAACAAATAAATTGTACTATTATTTTTACAAATAACAATGAAAGTAACTTCTAGGAACCACTCTTTAATAAATAAAATATCCACACTTTGTGGATTACATATTAATTAACACCAGATAATTGTTAATAATACACATAGGTACCATACAAGCTTATTATGTACCTGTGAAGGATTAAGGCCCGGAGCGGGCCGAAACATTTTTTTATACCGTAAGGGATTACGAGGCCCGCTCCGGGCCCGACGCCTCAGGCCAACTTAAGCCTTATTTTCACATGATAAGGGTCACAGAATGGCTTGAAGTCTAAGTCTCATTTGATTCGGAATGAACAATTACTTTGTTTTAGTGTTTTCTCAACAGTTATGCAATAAACAACGTTATACACTCATTATGGATGTAAGCGGGTTAACTACGAACCTTATTGGTGTTGGAAGAACACAAACGTTCGTAGTTAACCCGCGTACATCCATAATGAATTCGTCAAACTACGATAGTTTTTATATAAAAAAACGGTATACACGTGTAAAATACATGGAATTAGAGTAAATACGAAATAAAAGAGCGTCAACAGTCAAAGAGGCGCGCGCGCTACCTCTAAGCCATGACGGATGAAAGCTATTATATGAATTCTTCACAGGTTTGTATATCGATCGTGATAAAGTAAGTGTAACGTTATTTTTACGTTTTTTATCCCATGGCAACTTGTTGAATCTCAACACTCATGCCATATGTACAGTTATGTCCCTATTATGTATATTGTGTCGAGTTCATCACAGCCAATCAAAATTTACCATCTTATTTAACCCAAGAAATAATAAAAACTCAAAATAACATACGACAGATGTAGCTATTAATAACCCATACCAGCAATAAATACATAGAGGTCGCGAAGTTAAAACTATCGAAGCCTTCCATGTTTTATTAAGGTTGTCCCTTCTAAACGTCTTAGAGAATTAGTCAAGTTTTCTAATTTCTTGTTTTGTATATCGATCTTCCACTTGAGCAATTCTGCATTGGTCACAGGTTCTTTCAAAGCTCCTGTTGCAATAAAAAGATAGATTCATTACCCTATGTAATGTAGTTATTATAAAACGTAACTACAGATTAAGGTCTGTTCAGACCGAATCGGTATCCGCTACCCAGAGCTGTAGCGAAATCCAAGCGGTAATCCTGTCGCTAATGCTACGGCCACATTACAAGGCGAATATTCGTGTTCGCGTTATCGTGATAAAACTTCGTGTTCGTTCTACGACGAAGTGTTTGGCCACATTGGAAAAAAACTTCGCAACGTCGCGTCGCGAAGGGCATTTGTTGTCGCGATGATGATTCGCGATATGAAGAAATTATTAGCCAGACTTGACGCGACAGCGCAAATCTTCGCGTTATCGCGGTAGTGTGGCCGTAGTATTAAATACTCGACGGAATACCGCGGAGCGAACAAAACCGAGCGCGAAATCAAAGCGATACATCCCGCTACCGGTCTGGATAGCGAATATCGCGTGGATTTCAACAGGCCTTTTATATCTATTAGGTAGGTAGGTACAATTTGTATAGTTTGCAAGTTGTATAGGTTATGATTTCATAGGATCTTAATAATAATTTACAGTTGACTTGATAAGAAATGGATTTAGATAAGTAAACCCTCGCGTACTGCGCCACATGACGGTCATCACTCATCATTTACTAGATAAGATCCAACCATTATAATCATTTGTAGTGCAAGTACCGGCTTAAAATTTGCACCAGCATTACTCGACCCGCGGGTGTCGTAAGAGTAGACTATAGCGGATATACCAACAGCGCTCCCTGCAGAAGACATCCAGCACCGAACTGCGGTACCCGCCCGCATGCCCAGTGTGGGTGGATTACGGCATCATACCCATACAAGATAAGAGCCAATATGGCGCTCTCAGGGAGAGCCTCTGTCCAGCAGTGGACTAGCATGGGCTGTGTATTGTCTTATTATGAATATAAGCGGGTTAACTACGAACCTAGATTGTGTTTGAAGATCACCAACGTTTCGACGTTGCAACGAATTCGTCAAACAAAGCATGTTTTTGTAGTAAAAAACATACTTAGTAAAAAATATGCAAGTATAGGTTATTTCAAGATCCTTAAGAATATTATTTTGAAACTTATCTTAAGGAGGCTAGCAAGAGCCAAAGAAGGCGTATACCCAGCAGTGGTTGCTCCCGGGCTGAAATGATGAGTATAATACTTTGCTACTAGAATAGTATCCAGTCTAAGGAATTACAATTATGTACAATTTCTTAGTAGATAAACTTAAAATTGTTAGACTCCTTATGACCATTGGTAGGTTGAGAGATAGTTATAGGCTATAAAATCAAAATAAATAATATATTATGTTGATTTAGGTATCATACAGGCCATTCAAGTATTACATAACCAGAATTTTAGTAAATTGGGTACTTGTCATACTATGCTTACATATGCTTTGGGTCAAACACAAGACGAGTAAAATATTTTGAGAATAAACAAGTACGGTTGACAAATCAGTAGAGGTGCGAAATTAGTTTTGCCTACAAACAATTTCAAGACCCCACTCGTTTAGTGCTTACGTAGTACTAGAACTGCCCGCACCGCACATACAAATATGAATTTAGTGCTTACTTTACACTTGAACGGCCAGCTCCCCACAGATAAATATGAATTTAGTGCTTACGTATTCCTTTAACCGCCCGCGCCCCACAGATAAATATGAATTTAGTGCATACGTAGTACTTGAACCGCCCGCGCCCCACAGATAAATATGAATTTAGTGCTTCCGTAGTACTTGAATCGCCCGCGCCCCACAGATAAATATGAATTTAGTGCTTCCGTTGTACTTGAATCGCCCGCGCTCCACAGATAAATATGAAAGAAACCTACTTCCTCCACTTATCTGCCTTATTGCGGAGGAACCACATAAGAGCAAAGAGGCAACTCGGTGGACTGGGAATCGGCCCTTGGGGGGAATCCACTATCTGCTCCACTTCAGGAATTGATTTCTCTACCACTTCTATGATTTCATCATCTACTCCACCACCTGGAAAAATATTTAAAGTATGTAATTACCCTATCTACACACTAGCCAAACTCGATGTGGAATATTTGTAAACAAACCACTAAACACAAAAACTCATTGTTGGCAATATTTATTGAAGGATCTCAAATCGACAATTAATGTAAATTATGTGTAAAAAGACGCAGTAACAGATTTAATTTTAGGTTAAGTGTGGGCGGTTTGTTTACAAACATTGTACATTGTATTTGGCTGGAATATACATGATAGATCAGGGGCAAGTGGCAATCGGCGCAAGCGGTTGCGGTTACGATTCCCACCGCAGGAGAAATGTTTGTACGATCTGCAGAATTTTTTTTCGGGACTATGTGATTTCTAGTTAGGTTGTTTACTACCTCTATTTATAGAAATCTAACTATTGTGTTATGTAAATTATCCAGTACCCATTTCACAAGCTCTGCTAACGTTTATTTTTAACACCTATTATGACCACTGCAATCACAAATCCCTGTCAATTGTGGTATATATGGCACATAAATATAATCTAGCTGGATATATTTCTGTGGCAAAGCCCCTCTTTTATGAAGTCTGAAGAAGTCAGAAGTAAAAACTTTAATTCAAGTTTACAAAATGATCACTTAGACCAGTCAAATTGTATACTATTCAATTATTATCAAATAAAAAATAAGGTATTATTGAATTTCTGTTCACTTCAATTTAGGAGGGATGCAGGTTCAGCAGTGGACATAATATATCCACTATACCACATACCACCACCACACATATTATGTGTTCTGTTAAGAGTGGAGTTGGACATGTTTCTGATGCTGTTCTTCCACCCCCAGGGCCACCATAGGTAAAATTATTAAAATAGAAAAGTTACTGAACGATCCAGAAGTTAATGAAGTACCTGCTTCAGTTTTCATGTCATCAGTGACTTCACAGTAGAAGAATGTCTGAAGAGCACCTTGTACACCCACTCCAGACCTGAAAAATTATATTTATTCTCTGTACACACAAAAATTATTGATAATAAACAAATTTGTGTACGATCTGCAGAAATTTGTTCCGTTGGTCTGGGTGTTTTCTATGTAGGTATAATAAAAATATCTATCTATGTAGTATATTGTATTAAGTATATCAGTTATCTAGTACCCATAACACAAGCTCTGCTTAGCTTGGGGCTAGATAATGCTGTGTGAATTGTCCCGCATTATTTATTATTTATTTATTTATTTATTTATTTAATATTCATGACTGACTGACTTTTTGTTATTGGCAACATGATTGTGTCTGGTTTGCCACTTTTCTGCCAGTGTTCACAGAAATTTCACAATCATGGAATGGCCCCTCCATTCCATGGTTAGGAAATTTCCGAGAGGATAAAACAATAATAATATTAAATGTATTTTACATGGAAAAAGCGACCGACTCCTGGAATACAGTTTATACTAGTTCGGAAGTCGATGGATTCATGTAGATTATTGTATGTTTATTTGTGTGAAAAAAAATTAGCTGTAAATTTTGATAAACACCAATAAAAAGTTCAATATACAGTGTGAGTCTGCATGTGGTGCACAAACTAAAATGATAGAAACTATGATCAATGGAAAATATGTTTAATTATTTTGTTTTATTATTATTTTATTGCGTTTTTTAACTTTTTTTTCACTATGACAACCCCCAACTACACTAAACGGTATAACTTTTAAAGTAAACAATCAATTACTATGAAACAAATTCAGCAATGATTGAATATAACTGGGACTCCTTACTAAACTAAAATTGTGAAAAAACATCAGTGCCCGGCATTGGGAGCCACAAGTACAGTCAAGGCGGAATCTCTCCCATCAGGTCAGGTCAGTCCAGAACCATTCCCCTTACAGATTGGAAGACATTTTTGTGGCACCCAAAGTCATATACCTATCATTCTGTTCCAGACCTTAACCTTCACTAGGTAGCATCGGCATGTATTTTTATTTCACTCGCTTCTATCAAACATCATCTCCATACCCATACCATTCTTAGCCATATCCTCTTTCACACAATCTATCCATGGTTTCTTAGGTCTGGTTTAAAATAAACGTCAATATTCATTACAAATGTGAGCAGATAAACTATGAACCTAGGTTTTATTACAAGACATCATCAGATTCATGACGAATTTGTCAAAGTACCTATGATAGTTTTTATGGTAAAACTGCAATATATTTACCTGTATGACATGATTTTCTGCAAATTCTCAATAGGAACATTATAGCCACATTCCTCCAGCAATTCTTCTTGAGCTATAGCTTCTAAGCTCTTGTCCTTATCGACAATGCCAGCACACATCTCCAGAGCCAGGCCAAGGCTTGCCGGGTACTTCACCGTGTCGATCGTGGATTCGCGGCGCGCTTGTTTTGGAATACTGTTGAAGTACACCGCTGGAAGAAGAAAGGATTAGTTTTTAATTTGCTTTGTAGCAAACACACTACATAGCAGGTTAGGCCACATCTGAGCCTCGAAAAATAATATAACGAGAGCAACCCAATAAGATGCTAGTATCTTATTGGACGACCGAATTGAGAATGGTATTTGGAAGAAAATATACAGGTATTTGGAAGAAGATAATTATGAGCTGCAAAGGTAACGTGACATAATTGGTACAAAATTTCGGTACTTAACTTACCAGGTCGGAACTGCTTAACAAAGATAAGCTTTCTCCTGGATACATTGAATACTATAATCGCAACGCTGTCGTGGACCTCCAGCAGATCCCAGTTCTTTATTTTCCCGTTCTGCGTGTAGTTCAAACGAAACGGCTTGACATACGGAGAATCTGGCAGGGGGCTGATGTACATATCTTCTATGTTTTCCATGGCTAATTTATACGGGAAAACTAATGGGAAATGTAGATTTTGGTGGTCTCCGAAGTAAAATGTGTTTACAACTTTACGATCACAAGCACAACACGGTCACAGAAAGGAACACACGCACGGACGGACTGAGGGACGGACGGACGACGACGGATGGATACGGATACGGTTACGGATAGACGACGACGACCGACGGAAGGAAAGGAAGGAAGTGCTGCTCGGTCGCTTCCGATCCGACAACACTGAGACAACAGGACAGTGACAGAGACGAATATTTATTTGCGACACTGCCAACACCATAGACTTGGTCTATAGATGTCAATGTCAAATAATGTTTCGCCTTCTCGCTGGCGCGTTCGTCCGTCCAATCCGAACCACAGTCCGAACCGAATTGAATAAGAATTGAAAATGTTAAAAAAAGTTAAACAATAGGTATATTATTTTATTTATCTACACTAATGTTATAACATTCTACTTATGATTCCAATACTTGACTTATAATTACTACTGTTATAGCGCAGATAACAAAACACTCAATTTAAGCAATTTCACATGATGGTATTATATCCACATCGATATCGTAAAATCTCATTATAACATCAATAAAACGCGACCAATTAACAAGGCGAGCCTTATGTCAAAATCCTCATACAAGTTGTATAAAATTTTGATATTAGGCTGGCTTTTGAAAACAGTTGAGTTATACGTGAAAACTTCGTCGAAACTACTTTTGAATCTGCCTAACACAGCTTTGTACACGGGGCATTGCTTCCGGCGCACCTCGGCGACCCTTCTCATAGATAGCGGTAGTGATTTGACCGCACTGAAACGACACGGGGGGTGGAAGTCTTCTACTGTGGCTGAAAGCTACATTGATGAGTCTTTAATGAATAAAATTCAAGTCTCAAATACGATCTTGAACAGTATAGAAAACAAGACGAATGAAGTAATTATAAATATTCCGACTCCGTCTACGAGCTCTACTGCTTGCCCCGCGGCCGCTACAGCTGCTGGATCAATAATTAACATTAACTTTCAAAATTGTACCATCCAAAATTTGAACAATTATTATAAATAAACTATTGTCAGCTTTTACTCTTGTTGTTTGATTAATTGCATTAGTGAAGATAAAGTAGTGTATGCAACTGCATATGACACGGGTATTAAAACACTCGTTACTATTATGAAACTCGCTGCGCTCGTTTCATAAACTCACACTCGTGTTTTAATACCCTTCATTATATGACAGTTGCATAAACTACTATTTGCATTCATCATTGTGCTTTTCATGATGTGTTGTCCTTTTGCTTATGTTGTCCGTTTGTTTTACCAAAATCATTTTGATGCCAAAATTATAAGATATAAATTCTTAAAACCGATCATATTCTTTGTTCCGTTGGTCTGGGTGTTTTTATGTTTTAAAAAAAAAATCTATCTATTTAGTGTATTGTATTAAGTATATCAGTTATCTAGTACCCAAAACACAAGCTCTGCTTAGCTTGGGGCTAGATAATGCAGTGTGAATTGTCCAGCATTATTTATTTATTCTTTTATGTGTGGCTCTGCATCGCAGAGTCGATTTTTTCAATTGTAAGGTGTTAATTTATTTAAAATTAAGTTTGTGTGATTTTAGTTCATATTACTAAGGTTTTGAGAGTTAATAAAAGCTGATTTTCAAATAATACTTCGATTTTATTTATGTCTACAACAATGTACATAACTATTGTATAGTGCCAAAATGTACAAACACTACTCTTAAAACACAGAACTACTTTTTAACATACCGAGTCGAGTATTCGATCCCGGTCTTTACTTTAAATCCCGGGACTATCCCGGGATCGAGGTATCGCGTTTCACCAATTCGACTCGGTATGTTAAAAAATAGTTCTGTGTTTTAAGATTAGTGTTTGTACATTTTGGCACTATACAATAGTTATGTACATTGTTGAAAAGGTGAATTGGACACAAATCGGACAGTTAATTTGTGACTTTGATCACGAATAACCAAATAAAACTCTGAGCACGTGAGCACCTTAACGCTGCCTACGGTTAACCGGCGGCGACCGAAGCAGTGACGTCACAGCGACCACGGTGGTCACTCAGTGAACTTCGCTAGTAATTTGGTCAAACTTCGTCAATTTTTGTCGTAGAACAAAAATTTTTGCATTGTGTGTTAAAGAATGCAGATTTATGGATATAAATCTGCATTTTCAACTAAAAACGTTACGGATTCTCAATTCTGTTTTAGAATTTGAAGTTTATGACTAGAGATCGGAAATTCAGATGCATATTTATTTAAAGTTGAAATGTTGGGCTATTATGGATGGCACTTTTTTATCGAAAAATCCCGCGATCCCGGGAAATTTATATTAAAGTGTATGTCTGTGTGGGATGTAACATAGCTAATTTGACACAAATCTCAGTTGCTCTGTTACAACGTAATATGCTTGCTTTTCCCTACTTTTATTATCGGTGATTTTTGACGAGATTTGTAACAAAATTCAAATCAGGCCTATTAAAACTCTGGTAATCGTAAACAAACGACCAACAAGGCTAAATATCATACCAAAAGCCAAAAAACAGGTAGAAAAATGTTTTTAGGAAATTTTATGTTGTACCGCGCTTGAGTTTGTATGACCGACTTCCAGAAGCGGCGACTTTCGTACCGATTCGAATGTGTAAGTTTTTTTTGAAAACCTTTTTTTTTCTTCATAATACAAATAGACCATCTAAAGTACAAAAAATTAGTAGGTACAGTTGTACACAATACCTAATTTTACCGTTTTTTTCGGTTACCCGACTTTTTAGCTATGTAGAAGTGCATGTCGTGGCAACTTGTGAAGAAAACAACACAATGACTTGAACCACATCAATTCAGTATGATAATTATTTAGGTATATTACCTAAAGTGCCCATATACAACTTTTCTATCTATCATATCTTCTCTGAATTTTTTGTAAAAATATTTTATAGGATATCCACGAATGAATGAATTTTCCCTTTCCCTTAAACGTTACACAGACTCAAATGGGGAATCAAAATTTCACGTTACGTAAATATAGGTACATTTGATCATGCAATCCCGGAATCCCGTGATTTTATTTTTAATAAAAGTATCCTGAGAAACCATATCCATAGTTTCATGTAAAATTAACTTTAGGTACCTAAATATCATCCGCCTAGATATGTCTAGGCGGATGATATTTAGGTACCGATTATCCGATTTCTATCTAATAATGTAAAAATTAACTTTAGGTACCTAGCTAAATATCATCCGCCTACACATAGCATCCGATTATCCGATTTCTATTCTATCTATGACACTGCTACACAGACACTGGCAGAGTCGTACCGAAAAGCAAGCAGCGCCATTATGAAAGAAGTTGAACTGAATTTCTCCAAAATGTCCAAATCATGGGTCCGTCCGAGTCCGAATCCGAACCGAATGATTGACCTGATGAGGAGACTGAAATAATTTCTATTTGAAATTTCTTTAATCAAAACCGTAGACGACAATCTAAGTTTTCTTTTTATTCAGAAGAATGGGCTAGGCCACTTAACGTGAAAGTAATGGCTAAACAAGAAAAAACAAGGTCAGGGTTTGTGATCAAACTCTCCAACGAAACAGCACAGAAACTAGCGGAGGAAGAAGAAAAACAACAAACCAAAATTAAGGCTGTTCGCTCTTCCATCCTCGAAGAAAATGAAACAGAAGAACAAAGTTTGAAGGTTAGGTCATCTGATACACAAAAAACGATAGATTCCAAAGTAGCTGATAATACTGAGGTTGTTGCTGAAGAAGAAAGTAAAAGTAAAGATGAAGATAGTGATGAAAATAAAAACAAAGAAGACAACAAAGATAGTTCAAACTCTTCAAACCATGATTGGGGTGAGTATGCACCATACATCACTTATGAAGGCGAAGAAGCTATTTACACAGATCCTACTACAAAGCAGAGGTACACATGGAACCAGGAAACCAACTCCTGGGTCACCAAAGATGAAGACACCCGTAAAGTGTACAGCTACGAGGATGATACCCACATTTACACTGAAGCAGATGGGTCAAAGTTCTTCTGGGATGAACAAAAGAAGGCATGGATACCTAAAGTAGATGACGATTTTTTAGCCTTCTACCAAATGTCATATGGTTTTGTGGATAATAAAACTGAGGAGAAACCAAAAGAAGTAAAAAAGAAATCAGATAATCCTCCGGGACTCAAGAGAAAAGTTGAACCGACTTGGTTTGAACAAGAAGAACAGAAAAACACAAAAGTATATGTATCAAACTTACCTTTAGACATAAATGAGGAAGAATTTGTCAACTTCATGCAGAAATGTGGTCTTGTTGAGCGAGACCCCGCCAATCAGAAAATGAAGGTTAAATTGTACATGGATAAGGAACAAAATTGCTTCAAAGGAGATGCTCTATGTACTTACATTAAAATAGAATCAGTTGACTTGGCCCTCAAACTATTAGATGGTAGTGATTTCAAAGGAAACAAAGTTAAAGTAGAAAAAGCGCATTTTGAGCTTAAGGGAAATTACAATCCTGCACTAAAACCCAAGAAAAAAAAGAAAAAAGAATTAGAGAAGCTAAAGAAAATGCAGCAAAAACTGTTTGACTGGAGACCTGAAAAGCTTGTGGGCGAACGGGCAAAGCATGAAAAGGTAGTCATTGTCAAAAACCTATTCCTACCTTCAGACTTTGACAAAGATGTGCAGCTGATTTTGGATTACCAGCAGGACTTGAGAGAAGAATGTGGCAAGAGCGGGGAAGTCCGGAAGGTGGTCATCTATGACAGACATCCTGAGGGAGTTGCTCAGATAACCATGAAGGAACCCGAGCAGGCTGATGCTGTTGTAGCCCTGATAAATGGGAGATGGTTTGGGAAAAGACAAATATCAGCGGAAATCTGGGATGGCCGAACTAAGTACAGAATTGCCGAGACTGATGCTGATCTAAATAAAAGAGTTGATAAATGGGAGAAGTTCTTAGAAGGGGCCGACGATAATAAAAAAGATGGTGAGAAAACAAGTGCACCACAGGAAAATGCAACCATTAAAACCAATGTAACAACAGACACTTCTAAATCATCTGTTGCTGATGTATCTATCAAAGAAAGTATTGATAAACCCATGGAAACAGATTCCTTAGACAGTAAAGAGTTTTAGAACTTCTGAAGTTCTTCAGTAGACTAAGGAACTAGAATCAATAAATGATTTACCAACATGTTTTTTTCATTGAACCAATAACACCAATAGGTACATTTGTCCCCTTCCCCTCCCCTTCTCTAGATATAAATAGCAAGGTACATTCCTACAGGACATAGTAGAATAGAAAGTTTAATCATGTGTTTTCTTCAGACTTCAGTTAGGTAAGGCCGATATGATTATGTTTCCTGACCTCTATCTTTCTGGGCCTGGGGAAAATACATTTTAGACTCTAATTGAAAAGCAATAAAGTTTATTTCAGTATGCCCTATTCCGTCAGAGCACTAAATAGCTAACAGCGGTCTTTCAGCGTTGAAATAGAGGGCACCTCTTTCTACACTATTCAAACTGAGCGAGACTTCAGACCCAGAAAGATAGCAGACGCACTTTACATGCGATTCTATCTACACTTACGAGCTATAAACTGGAATCACTTCATCGCTGGTTTCTGCAAACCATATTTTACAGTTTCCATGAAATAAACTGCAGATTGGTGTATACCATTTGAAAAAAAAATTGTTAGCTTTTGAATGGTATAAAAAATATTTAAATTTAATTAAGTTTCCTACCTTCATTTAGTGAATTATTACAATAGGTTGAAGTTGTGGATGTTTAAATTAATAAGAAGTAATATGAAAATATCAAATTTTTATTTAAAATCTTTGTTATTTCCCGCTTAATATTTTGTATTGCCCCCCCTGGCCCTAATGACTGCTGACTGCTTGTAAACGGTTTTTCATTGACCTAATGAGTTTCCTGATGGAATCCTGTGGGTGTGGAATTTCCTGCCTGACTGAACTGAACTAGACTCTCCGTCCACTGTCTCCGTCAAGGAACATTATAATCTATACTTTATGGGAGCTCTCCGTCAACGGTCGCTGCCATGCAGGCACATCCTAGTCTCATCCGCGAACAAAACTCGGCTCCATTGCTGTATATCCCAATTTATGTGATCACGCACGAGCAAACTGAAGTCGGGCTTGTCGGTGGGCTGTAGACAATTTGGGTCCCGTTGCTGGCCTTTTTGGGGTCAATAGTTTATGAACTTCATAAAACATAAAAACACAGATAACAGCAACAAAATGTAAAAAACTATGTCTAAATCATTGATAATAAAGGGTTCTAAAACCCTCTCTCTCTGTCCTCTAAGGAAGTGAATGACCGCATTTTCCTCAGGAGTCTGAAAATATTGTTTATTCAATCGCAATAAAGTTTCATTAAAGTTTGTTGGATACTTGTCCTCCAAAAAACTCGACCGACCGACATGCTAGATAGAACGCTTGGTTTGGTTAGTGCGTTAGTGCACAGATTAAATATAATAGTCTTGTGTAGTTCAGGAATGATGAACTAAAATTAATTAGTTCCCACTAGTGAACGAGTATGAACTATTCAGCATAACTCGTTCCTAGTAGTTCTCTAGTTCACTTGCTCTTCAGTCACGAAATCTCGGAACCATATACTTAAAAGACCCTATTTTCTATGTCATAAAGTTTAAAATCTGATAACATGAAGAAAAAGAACTATCAGGAATAACTAACAAAGGACAGAGATAGACAGCGGATAAAAGAAATGCATTTTGATCTCTAGTTCAGTAGTATCATACTAGTGCATGATTCCTTTATTTCACTATTCCTCTGTGTGTGACCTGATCGACTGAATTGCAAAACAAAGACAGAAAATAAAAAACAAAGACATACAGCGATAATCCACTGGTGCAAAAGAGATGGAGATATAATTCGTTCCTCACAACTCGACCAAGCTAAGTTTGCACCTCGCGGGCGGGGCGCCGCATTCCAGCGAGGTGCAAACTTAGCTTGGTCGAGGTATACGTTCTAACATTATAATGCTGCAATATTTTAAAGTTCTCAAATCCGTCACATTTGTCTAGGGTAAGTATCATCTTTATCCAACCGTGTTGCTTATTTATTTTGGTAAGTTGCTAGCATAAAAAACGCTACGAGTAAAATATACTTTATTTGTTTGCACGTAGAGATATTATTGAGGTGTTATTATTATGTTTGCAATTGGTGAGCGAGGTACTAAATGTACTAATAGAACTAGAAGTCCGAACTAGTACATAAATGCAAATGTACTAGTACGGAGCGATCCTGTCACTGACCGAGCAAGAACAAGCCTGAAATTTATCCAGATGATTGGCAAGCGTGCCGATGAGCAAGACCAAAGATTGCAAGGTGGTGGGGGAAAAGTGTTGCCATGCAATTTTATTACCCCGATTTTAGGTTTCTTATTTCATGTCTCTGTTGGTGGATTGGATTTGCGATTTTCCAGTTCATAAATTTGGGTGTTCAAATTCAGAACAGGAAATTCCAACAAACCTTGGTTGACCTTTATATTGAATGTTTTAAGCACTGGTGTGTTTAGGTCCTTACTTTTTGTTACAGCCTGCAGGTATTCCTCGGTCCGGTAGGTCTTATTTTATTACTTGCGCACTTACAACCTATTGATCCTGTTCTGTTAGGATTTAAAGCAAACTTTTAACTTTTTTGTGTATTTGGTTAAGTTTAATCGTTACAGTTTCAGTAAAGTTATTAGTTTTCTAGTAAATAAAAATATAAGTAGGTACTTAAATTAGGTACGAATGTGGGAATAGGTAAACATTTAATTTAACTAAGCCTAGAAAGGAAACAACGTTTAGTTAGGTACCTATCAATTTTGTTTTGTTATGTAGGTATAGGCTAAGTGCCTATACCTACATAACAAAACAAAATTACGTTACGATACGAGTAGAAATAATTTTAACCACTAGAATATAGAAAAATAATATCAATAGTTTTATGTTAATAGTAATTAAATAACATTTTTATTAGGGAATTAAATTCTTACACGTTAACCAGGCTTAGCCAACAGACTTCGAAATCACATTTCTCCTAATAAATTAAATCTTACGGTTTAGATATTGCTAAGGTAACCTTTAATACGAAATTTAATGGCACTTTTAAAATTATTATGCAGCTAAAAAGAAAAAAAAAAATGAAAAAAATGCAAATACAACAAAATTAAATGACACTTTTACACCACAATATTACCAACATTCCTGCCTACTAATCCAAATATTTATATTCTGTTATAATTAATAAGTATGTATGATCAGTCTTTAAGACGATTATTTCAATATGTTCTTAATCAAATCACATAGTCTTTAGTTAAATAAAATTTATTATTTTTTATACTGGATTGCATTTCTTTTACATTCTCAGATTAAATTTTCTCAAATTAAATCTATATTATGGTATGTAAGAATATTGAATCATAATTATTAATTATGAATAATATACAGGTTGTAACAAAAAGTAAGCACTAAACTTTCATGGGTGGGTTCCGACTTGATTATAGAACCGAAGAAAAATTCCCGAATAGTTTCGAAAAAAAAGTAAACTAAATGTTGTGCTTGTTTTCAGGTAAAATAAACTAAAAAGGCCTACGTACCTCTTTACAACTCCTTTAAAACACAAAACACCTTCGTCGTGGGTCGTTGACCGTGAAGTTCAACGACCCGCGACGTCATCGCAGCGAACAACGCCTCTTAGATGTGATAGGTAGGTCTTACAAATGCATTTTTCCTCGGTTCTATGATAATAAGCAAATGACAACAGTCAATCATTCATTACCCAGTCTAGTGATAATTTCGTTTTTATTTATGTGTTTTAAATTTTCATATTTTCCTGTGTTCTTTGATCGAAGCTAAAGTTTGGTCCTTACTCTTTGTTACACCCTATATATAAAAGTAATACTACCCAATATTTAAATATTTTGATTGGTTATTTCTATATTTATTTGGAAGGTAGATTATAATACAAAGTAGGTATGACAAACTTTCTCAGAGTCTTAAACAGACTTTCATTCTTTTTATATTATTACGTACCAGCCTTGAAAAAACAGCATGAGGGAAAAGATAAGATCGCTGTTTCATTTTTATTAATAAATTTTCATAGAAATGTTTACTACAAATTTTGGACTATATTTTGGGTCCCCAATCTTTGCAACCCGTTGCTTCTTTCCAACGCAAACGTAGATGTTTATCTGCAGGAAATCTGTAACAAATAAAAACATGACACGTAAATAATAAATGCGAAAGTTTGGATGGATGGATGAATGGATGTTTACCTCTTCACGCTATTTACTACTGAAAGGATCGGCTGAAATTTTGAATACAGCTATCTAATTCTAAAATACTTTTTATTCCATAAATCAGTTCCTATGGGATAGAAATCACACCCTTAAACGTTTCCATAGAAACAATGCGTGCGAAGCCGCGGGCATAAACTAGTTTTAAGATAATGTTTCTCGTTATGTACGTATTCAAAAATATTTCAACGCGCCATTTGGGGAATTTTATTGTCGAGTGCAGGCAGCCCTAAATTTTCGCAATGTTAGGTTTTATTAATTAAAATTTTCATAAAACATAACTTTTGAGCCTTGTACCTCTTAATTGTTCATGTAAATCTATGAATCTGTAAATTTTGAACCTTTTTGTAGTCAAAAGAACTTGTACTTACGAGTGGAATGATAAATTCGGCACTTTTGCTTCACTGTCACTTGTACATTCGAAAACACAGCACCGCACCATTGTTGCCTTTAGTTGTTATTGTTTTTAGGTGCGGGAATGTCCACAGGAACACTTTATTCACATTTATACTTAGAAATCAAAATTTTACAACAATTTCGATGATTCTCGTGTCGAGCTCCGTCGATGTGTAGGGAATTTGTTTAGCAACTAGAGTTGCTAAACAATGAAAAAACCGGCCGCCAGAAAGTGATAGCAAGCCATTCGCTCTATCTCATTTCTTCTTAGGTTTTAGGCATAAGTCGTTCTCTCTTTATGTGTGAATGCGATAGCATTTGCGCGTGTTCTATAGCATACTCTTTTTACGTTTCAAAATTATTTCTTTTTTCCTTGAGAGCACAGATACAAAATAATTTCATAGACAACGGTTTGGAGCTGTCAGTCATGTCACCTTGTGTCACTGTGTCATGTCAGTCATGTTGTCCTGCCGTTGTCTGACACCTGACTTTTTGGTTGCATTCCGGATTTATGCTACAATTTGACGATTTTCTATTGAAATCTAGACATTCGGAGCGTTTCGAACTATATTCTGATAAAATATGTGTACCCCTGTACTAATATACCCGTCGGAAGCCCTGTGAACTCATTTCAAACTCTTGCGGAAGTTCTTGCGTACCGTCTCGTCCAATCGGGGCTTCACTGGCGGCGGCTTCCATGAATATTAACAGGATAATATGCTAGCATGGCCGTACAGTCCGACTCCGGAGGAAAGGACGAAGTGAAGACCCAGTTCTCGACCCGGGAAGGGATTTATCGATTGATGACATTGTCAGAATACTCTCGGCCTAATCGAGTTGGTTACACTGGAGGGCCGGGCGCGGCGCAAGTGCGAGTCTCGCTGGTGACTCTCCCGGCGCCTGCAGAGCCTGGAGCTGACAGCCCTAACACAGGCTGCGAGGATCGGATCTGCTTCAATCATGGAAAGGAGCTTTTTGTTTATGTTTACAGAGGCATCAAAAAGGTAAGATTCTTGATTACTTCTATCAGTTTTGAATGAGTCTGATGCAATGCTTGAGATACTAATAGTATGGTCATAAAAGTCATATTATTTCTCATCCTGCTATAGATAGGAAGTTAGGGAAGCTATTGCAACCTACATTTACTATCAATTAGATCAAGTACTTAAATGTTGTTCTGTTACAAAGCACTGGGTCATTCCTTATCTTTGTTATGTAAACTTCCAGCAGACTGGTCAAGTATCTTTAATCAACGAATTATGTGATAATAAAATGAAAATTAGCTACCTTATTTAGGTATCATAGCATAAACTTTGTTTATTATAAAAGTATGTTTGTTCTTAAAATTAGACATTTACATCCCATCCTCCATTGGAATGCCTTTGATGATAGCAGTAGTGTACATCTACTTATAACTAATAAAATAACTTATATTTTAATCCCAGTGGTGCTCAGATTACCGAGTGTTAAGACTCAATTCACTATTGTAATAAAATAATGATCTATTAATATTATGCTAAAACAAGAAATCAAGTTCATGGCCAAAGCATAGATAAAGCATAGATAAAAGCAAAGATGCCACCTTTTTAGGGTTCCGTACTCCAAAAGGAAAAAAGGAACCCTTATAGGATCACTTTGTTGTCTGTTTTTCTGTCCATTCGTCTGTCTGTCAACCCTCTTTTCTCAGGAACGCGTGGATGTATCGAGTTGAAATTAACATCAAATACTCAAGTCTTTTGGACCCGCGATATAAATAAAACTTCTAAGTCAACGCACTCAAAAGTTACAGCTGTTTATGTCCAAAAATTTTGTAATTTCCAAGGGAATCACATGCATGCAAAACATATAGGGTACTTCCCGTACACATAGAGTCATGAAATTTGGTGATCAGCATGGTCTTATAGCACTAATACCTACACTTAAAGGGAAAAATCTGAAAACCATAAATTTGTAATTTATTCACAAAAAAAATACTTTTAATGCACGCCATGGACCAAAACCTATAAAGTACTGCCGTTGACATAGAATCATAAAATTTGACAAGAAGCAAGGTCTTGTAGCACAAGTAAAGGAAAAAATCCGAAAAACGTAAATGTGTAGTTTATGCATAAAAAAAATACTTTTCATTCTTACGAAAGACCAAAACCTATAGGGTACTTTCCGTTGGCTTAGAAATAAGTAAGAATGCGGGTAGGTCTTATAGCACAGACAAAGGAGAAAATCCAGAAACCGTAAATTTGTAGTTTTTTCACTAAAAAAAATAATTTTTTATTCTCGCCATGGACCAAAACCTACAGGGTACCTACTTCCCATTGACCTAGAATCATGATAATTATGCAAGACACAAGGTCTTACGGAATCCTTAGTGCGCGAGTCCGACTCGCACTTGACGTTTTATTATACTCTCTATAATGTGGTTACTAGTTTATGTCTGCGGCTTCACACGCATTGTTTCTATGGTAATGTTTAAAGATTATTATCTATCCCATGGGAACTGTTTTGTGGGATAAACAAGATCCGTCAAGTGCGAGTGTAACTCGCGCGCCGAGGGTTTCGAACGTTTTTTTCGAACAAGTAGGTATGTACTAAAGGTACCGGTTAGAGACTTCGCAATTTAATGAATACCTAAAATTAGTACATTTCGGATTGATCTCTGCATGCTTCGGTGATAGGGGGTAACGGTAAATTTTTCGACTGTTTTCAATATTTAAAATAGGATGTAACTTACAGAAATTTTAAAAACTGTTTTGAAATGTACACGATTATACCTTTCATTTAATACCCCACTCAGTGGGGTAGCCTCCCCTTTTGAAAATTATCCACCCCCCTTTTTGACCATTTTTCAAAAAGTGTTATTTTTACAGACTTCTCTACTATCTACTAACGACTTAACATAACGACTTATCTACTAACGCTTCATACATTTCAAATGGATCGCTCTGTAAACTTCGGATATAGGGAGAATGGGTATTTTTTCGACGATTTTAAAAATATTTCAAAAAGTATGAAACTTACAGAAATTTGAAAAACTGCTTCGAAATGTCCAAACCAATACCGTTCATTTGATACCCCACTTGACTTTGTAGGTCTCTTTTAAAATTTCGGTATCACAATTTGTATGGAAAATTTTCAGTTTAATTTTTTTCTTCATATCTGCGCAGGCGCACGAAATGTATTATTATTTTAAATTTCAAGTTAATAGTTACTGAGATATTAAAGAGGGAAAAAGGACAGACAAAGCGAGACCATAAGGACTTCGAAACCAATCTTCGATCCCTTAAAATAACCTATGTGATTCCAGGATTATAATTGCCTGTATGCAAAATTTCAGCCCGATCCGTTCAGTAGTTTTGGCGTGAAGATTGAACAAACATCCATCCATCCATCTACACATCCAGACTTTCGAATCATACTAAATAAAGCTAGATTTTATAATATAAGTGTAATATATGCCATAATGTTATATATCTATATCATATAATGCTGTTTATTGGGGAAAATTCTAATAATTAGGTTTACCTCAAAAAAAAATTAGAAACCAGATGCGATATATGAAATATATATGACATATGCCTGTAATTTTTTTGCTGTACATAAACATGTGATTAATCCTGTTACTTTCACATTTTTTCATCAGGCCGCTGATCTCACGAAGCCAGTTGACAAAAAGATGTACAAAGGCACAAACCCCACATGTCACGACTTCAACACGGTCACAATGACAGCTGAGAGTGTCTCCTTAGTTATAGGATTTTCAACAGGCCAAATACAACTCATAGACCCTATTAAGAAGGAATTAAGTAAATTATACAATGAAGAGGTAAGTTTTTGTTGATTAACTTCTCCGCCTACTGATGCAATGACAACGACAGTAGCTAAAAGTTGTTTGTTTTCTTGTATTGACAGTCAGAATGAGACAAAACACTGCATATCAACTGTTTTTAAGTATATCCTATCGTTTAAAAACCTCAATTTAACTAACTTAAGTTGTCTAAAAACAAGATCCATCATGTGCAGACTTTAAAGAGCAGAAACTAGTGTAACACTTTGCGTGCTAAGCAAATCATCAATATCAATTCCTTTGATTGACAACACGTCATCATCAATTTCCAGAGACTGATCGACAAGACGCGAGTGACATGCATTCGGTGGGTGCCGGGCTCGTGCAACCTGTTCGTGACGTCACACGCCTCTGGGCAACTCTACGTGTACAACGAGGAGCTAACTTGTGGCTCCGCGGCACCTCACTACCAGCTCTTCAAGCAAGGAGACGGGTACTCTGTTCACACTTGCCGAACCAAGTCCACTAGAAACCCGCTGTATCGATGGCTCGTCGGCAACGAACCTAGCTGCATCAACGAATTCGCTTTCTCCCCTTGCGGTTCGAACATAGCTACTGTTTCCCAAGACGGATTCCTACGAGTATTCCACTACAATACGATGGAACTGATTGGTCGAGCGCGATCATACTTCGGAGGTTTCCTTTGCGTGTGCTGGTCGCCCGATGGGAAGTACGTGGTTGTGGGCGGAGAAGACGACTTGGTGACGGTGTGGTCTTTCAACGAGAGGCGAGTGGCCGCGCGCTGCCAAGGCCATAAGTCCTGGGTGTCTGTGGTAGCTTTCGATCCCTATGTCGTCGATTTCGGGGACTCGAATTCCGAAGATGGGGATGAGAAGAAAGGGGAAAGTGTGCAGTGCTATAGACTAGGCAGCGTCTCGCAAGACACGCAGCTGTGCCTCTGGGATTTAACGGAGGATGTCTTGAAGCCTCCGGTGCGGGCGCGGGCGTCCACCCATTTGTCTCCTAACGGACAGACCCTAGCTAACGGAGTTCCGGGGACGAAACCCCCAGCTAAAGCGGCTAAAACGAACAAAATCGGTCACAAGCACGCTGAGCTGAGCGCCCCTACCGCGACGGGCGAAGCCTCCGGGACCAAAGCTAAGACGCTGAACATCAGCGTCGGCGGCAAAGAGAAGAAAGAGGAAACTGGTAGCCTCGGGGTGAACTCTCTCACACAGCGACTGGCGGGGTTCTCTTTCGGCGAGCGGCGGTCCGACCATCGACGGAACTTCAGTTTGACGAAGCCAGACAGCAAGGGTTCTGCGTCGAATTCCGTCGCGCTGCGGAAGAACGGAACCCCCGGCAGCGCCGAGGGAGGCTGCGACGCTTTAAGATTGATGGGGACGCCGATGTGCCCGCGTTTCGACGAGTGCCCGGTCCTGGAACCCTTAGTCTGCAAGAGGATCGCGCACGAGAGGTTAACAGCCTTGCAGTTTCGTGCCGACTACTTCGTGACGGCCTGCGCGGACGGGTGCGTCCACACGTGGGCGCGCGGGCGGACGCCGCACGCGGCCGGCGACGCGCGCCCGAGGCGGCTTCCGGAAACTATAAACAGGGTCGACTAGTGCATAGTACACCTGCGGTTCGACGCTAGATCGCGGGTGTTGTCGATTGTGCCCTAAGTGTGAAGCTGAAGTGATGGGTTGCATGGCGTCTGGACTTGCGTATGGCGCTTGGAAAGAAAGCGTTGGCTTTCTCTTGTATAAATACGTCGGAACTAATAAAAAGTTATTAAGCGGGTTTGTTGATTAGAAAGTTCGAAATCCGAGTTCTAAAATACGACTTATATTGAAACAATTGGCGGAATCTCTCATCCGCTCCAACTTCTGTTATAGTGAATCTGTGCATATGACGGTGGATGTTCTAGTGCAATAGTGTAAGCCTTGGGTTTCGAACGCGATAGCTGTATGATACGTTACAACGAGGTCCCATGTATTATGTAAATTCGCTGGAGCTTTACCTTTGTGAAGCAATGTATTCAGGACTGAATAGTATAGTTATCAGTTCTATGTAGAATTTTCTATGAGATTTTATGTCTTCTTTGTACAAGATGCTATTATGAATAATATATTGTTCAGTAACTATCAGTCTTGTTGTCTCTCATGCTAAATGACGCAATAGTTCTGATAGCTATTGAGGTGATAAGATCTATTATTAATAAAAGATTATAAGGCCTGACTGAAAGCAATTGGAGAGTTTCGTCTTAAGCACGTATGGGAAAGGCACTTATAAACTTGTAATATTATCTGTAGTGTCAAATTTAGCACTTAAACTCAGTAAAGCTCCAGTAGGAAAAGTTCCAATAAGCATTTCTAGATTTGTTAAACGATGTATGATGAATTACGGCCTTTCCAACACTTGATGACTCACAATTTGTGACTTCATTTAAAAAGTAAAAAAATTGTGTTACCTTTTGTGTTACTCACCTATGTATAAATACCTTCTAGGTACCTTGATATACAACTTTAGGCACTTGGTCTATTATTAGTGATATATTTTTGGTGCATGATAAAATATTAAATCAAAATGTAACAATTTTCGATGGTCAGAAAAGTTTCAAGAAAAAGAAGAAACATAACTTTCTCTCATATTGGAGCATCTTTGCTTTTTGGAAATGGTCGTTAGATGTTAAGGTAGCTATAATTACGAGATTCATACTATCTTATATCCAGCTCGCAATAACACTTGGATAATCTGTATTTTGGCTTGCCGCTTTAACTAAAGTAACTATCAAGCAAAGACAAGGCAAATTACAGACTGACCGTGTAAAAAAACTGTAGTTAATAGTTAGTGTAATTGTATTTAAGGTCAGTTTTCTCATGTCAGTGTAAATATAGTCTTAGGCGGCGATCTAATCGCTTAAGCAAACGCACCCGTGCGCTTTTTCCTTTAACTATTTATTTTAATTTAAATGTTGTTGAAGTAAGTCTCTAAGACCTTCAGAGTTTTATAGCTTCCTACTTGTTTACTTGTCAGAGAAAAAAAAATTAAATCATATTTTAGATATGCGGGCACTGGATTGCCTTAGGACACGTTAGTTGGCATAGGCTTTTTTTGCTATACCCATAAACAAAATATTGATACATCGATTCATGGAAAGTGTTCATTGTCAAAATTTTCGCTTTTATACGAGACACCTAGTTAAATCATGGTATTTATAAATGTAAATCAATTAATTTGAGAAACAAGATCTTGTAGGAGGCTAGCAAAAAATTGTGTTGAGACTTTGTTATTTTAGCTATTAATTTAGCTTACTAGTGAATTTATCTATTGTTTGATAAAATATCGGTTCTATTCACTGTAAATACATAAATCAATTATTGAGCTTCATGCTGTAAATAACGTTATTTCGTTAAGATAACGGTTAATTCGTTCGTTATTAACGGTTACTTGAACTAGTTGAGTTATGAAAAGACTTATGATTTGCAATGCAATACAATGTATCATAAAATTACGTGTAGATTATCAAGAACCACGGTATTTCCTATAATCGCCTAAATTATTTGTTATTTATCGTTTATAGTCATTAATATTTATGTGTATAGCGTTTAACGTTTTGTTTAGCGAAGTTTTAGAAACGTGTTTCTATTTGTTAGCCAAACGCGTATAGAAGTACAGTTAGCAGGTGATGAGGAAGTAACAAACGCAAAACCTATGGGGAGGTATGCTTCCTTGCCGTTCGCTTAAGACCATCCTATACTAAAACCCCATTTTAAATCTTTTATGGTAGTTGGTAACG
Source organism: Eupithecia subumbrata (assembly GCA_949316285.1). Classification (NCBI taxonomy): domain Eukaryota; kingdom Metazoa; phylum Arthropoda; class Insecta; order Lepidoptera; family Geometridae; genus Eupithecia; species Eupithecia subumbrata. The sequence goes on along the minus strand of OX438641.1, from coordinate 19,555,708 downwards.
CTTGAAAAAAATATCGGGTTCGTAGTAATAATATTAGTTTTGGTGTCTATCGACATAATGTTGATTTTAGTAAAAAATCTTTTAATGTCAGTAGCCTTTATAACGGCAATTGATTCGTAGATTGTTTTGGCTTACAATGTGCACAAAATGTCTTATCAGCTGTCTAAATTACTTGCAGACCCTAAGAAAATTGTGAAAACCCGTTTTTTTTACGAGCCTTACTCATCAGAACCTTTATAGGTCGGCTGCCAATTTATTTCTTGCTGACTGTACATGGCATGGAAAAGACATTTTCGTAAGGTTTCACGTCGCGTTTCTATTGCCTAAAATCAACTTAGAAATGTTTAACTTGGGCGGACTGTAATATGAATAGTTTATCTACCTTAAAAATCTATACCAATGAGGTATTGTAAACTCAACGGCCGATCTAGTAATTTAAAAGGTGGTATAAATCGCGTTGATAAAGATTGGGATTTGAAATGATCAAGAATGAGAGAGACTCTCATTTTTAATCCCAATATTTATTAATTCGACTTGAGCGCAAGCTACTTTAAAATAAAATTGAGTCTCTTAAGTAAACTGTCGTACAATTTAATCGGCAGTCTTTAGAAACGCGACTTTTAGATAATATTATTGACATAATAACTACCTAATAGATTCATTACTCGCGGTAGATTCTTTACCACTTCAAATTGGAGTTATCTTGCACATCATAACAAAGGCAGAAGTGGCTTAACAAAAGATAAATGAAAACTTTACACCAAATGAGTTTTTATGGCCTGTTGACAGTCTTTCTGGGCCGGGATAAAATACATTTTAGATTCTAGCGTAAACGCAAAAAAGTTCATAAAAGCTTGTACCTCTCCGTCAGAGCGCAGCGCTAAATGGCTGACAGCTGTCTTTCTCCGTCGAAATAGAGGGCATCTCTTTCTACTTTATGCAAACTGAGCGAGACTTTAGACCCAGTTAGTGCATGAAACCACTTTATCAGTGGTGAGCGATATTTATCATATACTAGCTGCTGCCCGCGGCTTCGCCTGCGTAGTTCCCGTTCCCGTGGTAATTCCGGGATAAAACATAGCCTATGTCCGTCTCCTGATTCTAAGCTGCCTCCCCACCAATTTTCAGCCAAATCGGTTCAGCCGTTCTTGAGTTATAAATAGTGTAACTAACACGACTTTCTTTTATATATATAATAGATTGTAAACACTGATTTCAGAATATCTCTGTGATTTTGAAAAGCAACTTCTGCCTATGGCCCATCCAAGCATCTAACTCCCAAATTGTGCATAGACTTGTGAATTTATTATCAAAGAACTATTGAAATTTGTAATTGTTGCATGTTTGCAATCGCGTCCTTATTGTGTAAGATATAACTTCTAATGTGTAAATTATTTCTTTTTTCGTGGCCTTATAAATGTTATTACATGGCTGTATTAATTCAGATAGTGATTCCACTGAAAATATAACTATTTATGTATAACTAGATTTCACGTTTTACTAAGACTAGCTTGAGATTATGTTTTTGATTCCGGGATGCTTGAGTTGTACTTTTTAAAATTGTTATTATTGTATTTCAAATCTTTATAAATATTTCTCTAGTATTACCTAGTGACTTTATAGTACCATACATCCAAGTTTCAGTTTTGTGACCCTGAAAACATGAGAAGTGTTCAGCTGTGTTCAGGCATTTATGAATTAAATACAAATATCTACTTTTTGTCAGTAATAAAGCGGACAAGTCAAAAAATATCACTGCTAGAGATTGAAATTCTTCACCTGTGATTTAAGACTTGGTACCAGTTGTTCAGGTTGGTCTTAATTTATAGATTGGCAGCTTTCCTAGATCAGAATTTTGTTAACTTACTAATAGGTTGTGCTCATAGATATAATTGTACAATTTAACATTGTATAAGAGCAAAATATAGGCGATGTGATAATCAGATATGATTTAATTAAATACAGTTAAAGTATTATATTTACAATGAATTGTTTGAAATTGTCTTGTTTTTTGCATGGAACATGGATAGGTATTTCGTACTTTTTTTACGTATGGAATTAATATGTTTGACTGCATCGCTTAAAATCAAAAGAACAAGACCCACATCGCTACAGCCTTGTGAGTATGTTATGAATTACATAAGTATTGGAGTTATTTTATAACTAGTGAGACGCAACACAAGCCTATCAAGTTAATAATATCTAATATGAATAGACGATTCTCTTGATATTTTTGAGTTTTATTTGCAAAATCCAAATCACCTTCAACATAGCCGTTGCTTTCGGGTGGGAATCCACAAATCCTGGTTTAATTACTTAAATCA